>OX336898.1:15824825-17024825 GCA_946959425.1 Argyrosomus regius | reverse complement strand
CATTAATTTTGAGACATCAGTGTAATTGATGCAAACAAATGAAACCATTAGATTGCAGCCACGATTCGCTTCTGTTTTGCATTTTAAAATGTGAGAGAAATTCGCCGAAGAGGCCGTTTTAAGTTTTGTGTAATTTGTTCCACACAAATGAAACTTGCTTAGTCAAATGCCATTCACAAGCTGAAAGGACCAGCAAGCTGGAAGCTAGCAAGAAAGATGGGGCAAAGTAAAATGATAACCTGTACTCAAAAGATGGATAAACACCTGATCAAAAAAAGGATCTTGAAATAAAACGCACGCAAGGCCACCAAAAAGCAACAAATACCTACAGTATGAACCTGCCATGTGTTGCTACTCTGCAGCAAAAGAGAGGTAGAAACCAGCGACACAGCCAACTGCATTCAAGCAACTATTCCTCAGTGAGGCTTGGCGTTGTTTTAGTCACAGTGCCTGCACAAAATAACCACCCTGCCTGTGCCGCCAAGCACATATTGCTCCAGAAATACTCCGTGATGAGGCTTCTGGGAAAACTGATGCAAAGTTGAAGTTGCAGGACCACTCACACGCAGCTGCTGCTTACACATGTGACATGGTCTATGTGTTATCTCAACTTGTTAAGCAGGGACTGCATCTAGTTTTTATTTAGACTATATATCCTTCTACAGAGGATATACACAGACACCACACACACACACACACACACACACACACACACACACACACACACTGCTCTCGCTGATTTTCGGACAGATTCTTTGTTCATAGTAGCACACACAGTGTATGGAAATGTTTGAAAAGACCAACCTGAAAAGAGAATCTGAAATGGTGTGAAAAGATCGATTTTGATTGGTCTGGATTGGTTCAAAACTATGTTGAAGACACTGAATTTGAGACAGAAACTGAATACTTCTAAGGGTAATGAATTGAATCATTTTCAGATGATGGGAAATGAAACTGTGCTTTCTGCAGTATTCTTTTGTTTGTGAACTCGTGAGAAAAAGGCTATTGTCCTGGCCTGGAGTTAAAGTAAAGTCATAATCCATTTAAAATCTGGCCAGTAAAGTTTGTAGGCCCTCTCTGGATCTCTGCCCTGTCTCCACTGGCCAGCTACAGTATATCAGCAAGCGCAAAAAGGCACAAAGAATAAATCTTAAAGTGCTACATATAGCAGATTTAAGTCTAACAGCTATCTCATTATCTGAAGAAACAATAACTTTGTTACATCACTTTTTTAAAGGATTTAACTGCCTTTATCTCTCAGGGAAAAATAGTTGTGACTAGTCTATAGTAGAGTAACTCAAACTAGAGTGATGGGGCATCACAGTGCTCTGCTGTTGCTGAGTCAGGTCAGTCTGGATTGCCAGAGGGCATCTAGTCAGAATATGGAGGATGTTCTTGTGTTAATGAAGGGTTTGTCCGCCGCTTCTCGCTAGAACACTTCTCGTCGCTTTGTTGAGTTTTCATAGACTTTCATGCGGTCAAACTACAACTCAGCACATTGGAACTACTGTAAGTTGAGCTACTGTAACAGCTTCATACAGTATTCTAGGGTGAAAGTGGATATTGGTGGTGTTTCAAAGAATTATCTTCGAACTTACTGCTCCTCATAATGTAAATGTAGATGAAAAACAAGCTTCCTGAAGGTTACTTAAGTCAAGGTTTGGACAAGCAAATGGGTGCTCGATTTTGTGCCATTGGATGAACTTAACTTGGTTCATGGTCAGTGCTTAGTACTTAGTACTTGTGATTTAATTAGTGCAATTATTTTATGATTACGTTACTTAAGTCTTGCTAATTCTTTCATAATTAAGTTAAAAACTAGGGAGACAACAACTTTGCTATCAGCCAAACGTCTAGCAAGTGTAACAACACAAGACATAGCAGCTAGCTAATATTACTACAGCAAAAGGCCCAGCTTGACATCTGTCCTTCAGCCTATTATTTCAATAAGTTCTCACCAACAACTAAAAGCCAGTCCCAGATTTACTCTGACATCTGACAGTCTCTTGCTCAGTCACGCACCCTTTTTCTCTTTTTAGCTTCTTCCGTCGTCATCTTCAGTCTCTTCACCTCTGCCATTCTCTGCCTAGTTCCCCCTTTTAGCATCATTCCACATTTACATTTCCCTACGCCCTGTGCCTGAAAACTTCCTCTACCCAGAGGTCCAAAAAGCCTTAGGTACCAGTGTAAACATTGTCAACACTCCCACGATGCTCTGGCAGCCCAGCTAACAAACTAAGCTAACTGCAGCTCATAGCAGCTACATTTTTTTCAGCATTTTACATGGATCCTAAAGTTACATTGTGCAGAAACAGACATATGGCGTGCAGAGTGGGAATGATCGAGACACAATTCACCTGAAGTCAGTGTAGCCTCAAAATGATGTAAATCTGTTACTTTATGCTAGAAAAGTTACAAAATGTTGCTTTAAGCAGCCAGTTGAGTACTGTCATGTAAACAGGAAGCAGTGGCTCGGGACAAATGAATCTCAGCAAACTGTTGAGAGTTGGGAATTAAAAAGTACAATTGACAGTATGTTATAGACAGTTTAAGGGCACTAACAGAAGGAATGACAGCTTTTTTTTTAATGCCGTTGGCAATTGTGAAGTTAAGAGTGATGGTTTGTATTTGACAGGTGGTGTGAGTTACACACCAGTATTGATGCTTGGACAAAATTCAAAGCAAAGATCACCCATGGCCAGACAAGAACAAAAGGCAGTCAGCAAGGCCATGCTAAGAGAAACATTTCCATCCAGAGTGCAACATGAAAAAGTAAAATTGAAGCCATCCACAACAGACAAGACATCTTTTGTGTTCTTCCAACAATTGATTCTGCTCTCAAACCTCACTCCAGGCTGCCTGAGAGGATGTAGCAGAGCCTGTCTATTTTACACACTACTCTTCCTCTAGTAACTTATATATGCCAGAAGCTAATGCTGCTGCCTGATAACCACTTTTATCACAGGTCACTGCTGTCACCAGCCTCGGAGTGGATAAGCAGCATTTGGCTGCTCGTTTAACTCATTCAGTATGAAAATTAACTTCCTAACCTATAGTGTAAGACAACAAAAAAGAGCTGACGCTGCATGTTCAAATATTTGTGCAGTACACATACACACACACTAAGACGCATAACTGAGCATCCACTATCTGACTGATGGAGGAAGGGCTGGACCCAGCTGCTGATAATTGAGAGGATGTGTACGTACCATCTGTGTGTCAGGGGAGAAGACTTCACCTTTGCAGGAGTGTGTGTTGCAGGTAAAAAGACGAACATGCTGTTAACAGACAACAGATTAATGCCTAGGAGCTGCTCAGTGACCCATGAAAACACATAACAGTGTCATAACAGCCATCTGGTCTGCCTCTATTGGTTCTATTAATAAATCTCCTGACTAAGCAGAGGAGGAGATGAGCGGGGCATGCAGAATAGTTACATGTCAAGAGCTTCTCTTTCTGACTTTTTCTTCCCCTGTCCTCCTCATTCTCACACAGACACACACATACACACACACACATATACACACACACATACTTTCACTGTCACCAGCTGTCATGTGTGCATTCTGAGGCGATGCAAAATTGTTCACAGAGGCACTGATGACTCAGAGCCCCAAGCTGAGGGTGGCTCCCCCAAAATAAAACGCCTTCTGTGTTCTTCAAGTGTATTTTTCTGAATATTTCATACTTCTGTCTTGTGCCACTTTGATTCTGAGGGCTTGTTTAACTGCAAAGAAGCAAAACTTAAAAAAAAAAAAAAAACTTAAACTTAAAAACTGACACACCACTGCTGAAACAAGCGGGACAAACTTTAGCAAAGTTCTTGCAAACAAAAAACTACACTGTCAAGATAGAGAGATAGACGGAAAGAGTTTTTGGCTGCATTCGTAAATAAATCTGAGTTGTTAAAAGTTCTGGTAGAGGGGGGAAAAAGCGGGAGTCACCTCAGGAGAGTCGGTTAGTCACACGTCCTGTATATGCTCTATACTCAATCGAATGCAAAAAGGCGCCCAATTATTTTCCTCACAGTCAAACTTTTATCTTGATGCATTTGCTCACGGGCCTGTCACCGGAGATTGATTTCAGCAAGGAAAAACAGAAGGGAGTGAAAAGGATTGTAACAGGAACCAAAACAGAACAGTGTTTTTGGCACACCATAATTATATTTCAATCATGCAAATGAGCTTGGTTTTGGTAGTTAGAGGGCTGTTGGAGTGTGTAATTGAAAATGCAAAAGATTGTCTCGCATCAAAATGTCGAGGAATGCTCTGGCTGGCTGCTAATCAGAATGGCCCCCACGTGCGGCGCACACTGAATCGCTGCCTCGATCTCTCTAGAATTGAATCGTTTTATCTTAATTAACTGTGCAGAATCCATCCAGGTTTGTGAGAGTGCCAATTTCTTTCACCGACCCCTCTCTCGTTTTCCAGTGTGCACATAGCAAAAAAAAAAAAAATCTCTACCCCAACTCTAATAAATATTTCTGGGGCTGAGTGTGATATCGACTAGGAGCAGTGATCGAAGGATGGGATGCTGTCAGTTTACTGTAGCTGCACAGACAGTATCTTAAACAGATTGCTTGCTCGCTGCTGTCAGTGAAGCTGCAGTAATTTTGCTTGGTAGCGTGTTGTGCCACACCTCGACTCCCTTCATCTTTCCTTCACTTGCTGTGTGTTTGCGAGCGTATTTCATGTTCTCCACTGGAAATGCCCTGTATTTCATGTGGGGTGATGAAAGTTCTTAGTCCAGCTCAGAAGCTGAAAAAAAACAACAACAAAACTTTCCCCAGATCACATCAGTGGGAGATTCTTTACAACATGGAAGCATCATTCGCTTTTGGCTGTTCACTTTGTGTTCTCTTACTAGCAATAGCTTTCCATTAACATCATCCTCATTGGTGTGATTTTTAGAGCTGTGGGAGTGTGTGAGATTTGTGTTTTCATTAGTATGGTCACATCCCTTTGCAAGCACCAAACTCCCGCTGTGGACTTTAGCAACTTTTACAGCAAGGCAATTAGAATGAAATAATATGAAGGGAAAAGGAAGTGAAAGTAACATATATTTAAAAAACAAAAAGTTAGTTTCCTCTTTGGAGTTGATATCAAATAGGTTTCCATCTTTACTGATTGATAGCCCCTGAGACGCTGCAGATAATCTCCTCAATAACGAGCAATTAAATTAAATCATGTTCCCAGTCTGGCCCCATCGCCAAACATTATTTGAACATGTAATTTCACAGCTTTAATTGCTTGCAGCAATTAAGTAGCCAGTGCTTTTTGCTCCATCGTGGACACATTGAACTGGAATAACGCTGACTTTCATTAAAATTCTGCTTTCGCCTTGCCCATAAGATAAATTCAGAGAGGTCATTCTGCTATTCCAAATTGGTCCTAAAGGCAAGCTTCCAGCCCTCAAGCATACTGTGAGTGCCCGCAGCTCTCACCTCAATTAGAAAAATCTGAATTCAAAATGTAAAAGCAGAAACATTTTGGTTTGGGCGGGATGAAGAGAGATAACCGAGAGAAAAAGGATGGAAAAAATGGAGAAGGAGACTGCAGACCCTGCAATCTCAGCATGATTATTACACAGCAGAACCCTCCCATTTCAGCTCTGTGCCAAGGTCACACCAGACGATTTTAACAGTAATTCTACACCTGACTTGACCAGCACAGCATCCTGGGTAGATTATCTGGTAGTGTGAACAGGCTCAGGACTGTGCAGAGTGTGGCACTGCGTGCTGACAAGATGTTTTCAAACATGTCTGATTTTATCTGGTTCACGTAGTGTGAAGTGGTACAAGACTCGCAGAGGCTGAAATCTGAGAGGAGCATCGACAACAGATAATCAGAGTTTAGACACAGGGACAGGAGATGTGGAAAAAAGGATGAACTGGAGGGCTAACAACAACAGCATGCACTCGAGCAGACAATTTACGTCACCCAGACTGCAAGCATTACATGGTCTACATGTAAAGAATTGCAGATTTATTGAAAAGAACACAGAAATTGTAAAAGTGGCCCACACGATATATTGTGCAATTGCGAATGAAGGCAAATTACATGTCATACAACATTCATGCAACATGTAATGTTGCTTTCAAATGCATTTTTAATGTAAAAATAAGCTGTAGTTTCTGTACATAGTCAACCAAAAGATTTGCAGGTTTGGAAGTCCAGGTCAGAACTGACATTACATTCATTTTTCCAAAGTGACTTACATTTTTTCAGCTCCAGTGGAAGCAATCGAGGTTTTAGAGTCTTCCTCAAGCACATGTGGACAGAAGGAGATGGAGATTAAAGCATCAAACATGCAATTAATGGATCATCTATGCAAACTCCTTACTATTGCAAGCACAAAAACTGTATAATAAAAAAAAAATATATATATATATATATATATATATATACCAGTGATTCAGTGTGCTATAGTCCACTGAAGACAAACTGTGTGCACTCATTCATTAGTACTACTGACAGCTGTCCATAAGTGTGTCATAAATTGTTAGATTAATTTCTCTCTTCCATTGCAGGCGTCAATTTCAGTTTACTTCAAAATCAATCTGCAGAGATTTGATGCCACAGCTGTCAATATTTTCACATTGGCTATGAATCAAATGACTATGTGTAATATGAAAGGGTCAAACAAACCTACAGATAATTTTAAGCCAAACCCAAATATATAGCTTTTTAGCCTCCTTGAGCTGCGTAGGCCCGATGAAACCAATGCAAGCTTCTGTACCTGCCACACAGCAAACAAAGTCATCAACCAGGTGTCAAAGAACTTGACCCTTTAGCGGCTAAAACCAAATACTTTTCTCTGGAATTGGTGGAGATCAAAACAGAGTTTAGAGAAGATTGAAATACTGGACAGCGGTTCTTCAAGTAAATTCAAATGTTACTCTGTGCTAGATGTTAGTCTTACCAACTCTAATAATAATAATCTTTCATGTCAAAGGTAAACTTAAAGGCTTTTGTGGCACTATTGCATAGGACAGGTGTAGAAAGAGGGCATGACATGCAGCAAAGGGCCACAGGCTGGAATTGAACCCTGGCTAAGGACTTTGTAGTTTGGGCACAGGCTCTAGCAGGTGAGCTACCAGGGTGCCGCTGATTGCTGAAGAACTTTAACAAGCTGTTCCGTCCATTTACCCGAACACAAACATTCAAAGAAACCTGTTAATGTAGATTTGAAAACTTAAAGCATTAAAGAAATGGAATTTAACCATCTTAACAAACGGAAAACAACAGACTGACAACCCTTGTAACGTCTTTTCTCCATAGCTTCAAATATTTTTTTGGCACAAGCTCTGACTAAAACTGAAAATGAAGGATGCCGCATGCGTTGCCTTTGATGCCTTTCCCACACTTCAAGCTTGGCTAAATGAAAGACAAATGTGTCTAATTAGCCAGGCAGCAGGTGCAGTAAAATGGTTGGTTTTGGCGGCGGTGAGCATCTCCTCTGGCGGGCCGTAAATATTGACTGTTGTAGATTGGGTGTAGTGAGGAGAGTGCAGCAGGAAAGGCAGCTGACCGTGACAGTAGCTGTGACAGCCGCTGTACACTTCCTCTCTGCTTGCCACACAAAGACAGTATCGCCTGTGTTCGGGGACGGATCCACTATTCCTCTGTGTTTGTATATGCGTGAGTGTGTGTTTGCCTTTATCTGACTGTCTTTGTGGTTGTATACAAAGAGGTTTCATGATAACGCCTGCGGTGTTTTGTTTTAAGTGAAGACTTGTGTAAATTTGCCCTTTGCACACACATACATGCGTTTCCTTGCAGTACATGTATGAACATGAATGAGTAAAGATGCATTTTGTGTGTGTGTGTGCTTGCTTCTGAGTGACTGACAGGGAGTCAGGATGTACTTTAGAGGGGTGTCACAGCAAAGTCTCTGTGATGTGGTTCTCACTGGGACCTGAGGGAGTCGAGTCAGTATTTCTCCAGGGTTTAGCTGCAGGCTGAGGTAGAGAGAGAAGACGGAGAGAAGAAGAGAGCCAGATGGAGGAGGCAGAGAAAGAAGAAGATGGATACATCAAATTCATAGAGAGGGAGACTGAAGAGACAGATAAAACAAGAAAAAGTTGTTTTGATCAAAAGTACTCATGTTTACTCTACATGAACTCCCTTAATGAACTTTATTTCAAGCTGAATAATAAAAATAATAATGCACTTCATGAAATAAATTGAAATGGACTTAATTATGTGTCAGCTGTAAAACCAGCAGAGTGCAAAGATTTATACATTTGTTTAAAAGAGCAATGCTGCGCAAGACCATGCCCTGCTGTAAATGTCATATCGGGGGCTTATCTGAATCTGAATTTAATATTTTTTTAGAACAAAACACCCACATTCAGGCCCTCCATGTGGTATTTATATGTCAGAACTCCATTCAAATATAATCTCTTTCAATTCAATGAGGCACCTGAAAGGCAAACAAAACGTGTGTGTGACTCACTAGCTGTCATTCGCTTTTAGGTGCGAGTGTACCGCCATAATCAATCACACTAAAGACTTGAATAAGCTTAATCTGAACTGTTGTTATATCTCCATTAAGCCTTTGCATTTGATGCTGAATAGTGAACGCTCACTTCAATCTCTCCTTGATGTCAACAAAATCTTGGGTTTCCTAATGTTTATCGTCTCAAATATTACTAGATTATTTTTTTTAGACCAGTTAATTGACAGACAGAGACAGTCAGTTTCCATAATTGGTTCAGAAATTTTTCAGTCGCTCCATCTGTTGTGACCTTTCATCCAGTGCTGCACTGGGGATTTTTTGAATATCAAAAAAATTGAAAATATGTTGCACAGTATGTTATCACATGCCAGAACTAGCTGACATGTCAAACAGAGTCTGTTTATCCATACCTCATTAATATTTCAACAACCGTTTATCAATCACTTGTGTTGTATATTTATGTATTTGACTGACGCCAGCGGCAATTCCCATATCAAATGAATGCAGCATAATGTCACACTTGGGTACAGCTCAATACTGAGTGTTCACGTCAGTTTTATTGTAAAGGGATGTGGTGTGTCACAGGCAATGTGCTACTGGTGTAAATATCCCAAAATGTTTCCTCACTCTATCTGTAGTCTCCTCCATCTTTCTAACTCATCTGCCATGACACCCGTGACAAAAACCTGATCTTAACTCTTGTATGATGCAACTTATTTTTATACAGTAAAGTTATAGCGTAGCTCTGGTATGTTCAAAGATGAGATACATTTGAACTTTCACATAGCTGGTCCAACAGCTTATCTGAAAGCAGCAGAATTGATTGTTTGTTCAAAAGCTTAAAAGATTCATGTGTCGTGACTTTCCCGTGGCTGCCGAAGTCGGTCTGTGGATGCTTGAAAAGAAAAGAGCCACAACTCGTCTTGACTTGAATAATTAGGACTTTATTCATAGAAACAAGTGAGTTTGAGATGCATCTCCTGATACAAAAACCTTCAAATCTTCTCCCGGGCTAGCTTTTATACCCACAGGAAAAACCCGAACAAAACGTTCAGAAAAATGTCCTTATAAGGAACCAACTTCAACATCATTGTCTTTCGTGACTTACTTTGCCATATCTGTTTTACCTCTCAGAGAGAGATGGCAAAAGGTCATGACACAGAACCACTCAGGTAAAAAGGTCAGCAAAACCTCCTGCCATTCTCCCAAGAGAGGTCATAAATACTATTGAATGTTTATTCTTCATGCAGACAGAGATCATAAAAACTATAGAATATTTAGTCTTTACGCAGAGAGAGAGAGGTCATTGCAAATTCTTACAGACATACACTTCACATTCAATTGTAACCTTAGGAGAGACCAATGAGATACTATGAAATGCTTCTAAGAAAATATACCACACATGCTCACGTTTACCTGGCAAGGACCTCTTGTGGCTGGGCAAATTATGGCTCTCAGCAATCGTGGAAGAAGGATGACATTTCTGACTTGGACATTTCTTACTTTTAGCAAGTCCACCATCTTTCCTCATCCATAACTAGATACTTCAAAGAGGATTTTCCATTTTTTTACATTACAGTCTTTGCCAATATGTGAAAAGATTTTTTTGAGTCCAGAGAGAGCTGCATGAAATCTGATAAACTGCCTCGAGTGATGTCAGTCGAGGCTGAAGACTACACGTTTAAAAATGAAAACAAAAGCAGTGAATTTGCCAGACCTCTGTCGGCTCCTCCTCATCTCTGTTCGAGGCTAGAGGCTCAGGGATACGTTAGCCGCTGTTAGCATAACAGACCCAAATCTCACAATGAACTGTTGGCAGGCACGTTGTATTGTGGGTAACATAGGCAGCAGGTTTTTACAAGGAAGAACTCGAGGCTTGCCGCATTGATTTTGATCCTCCAAAAATCTGGGATGGAAAATCTGGATGGATCTGATATGTCAAAGGAGTGCAAAGCTAAATCTAATCACACATTTTGGATGGCACTGACAAATGCATTAACAAACACCGTACTGTACTTTGTCATTTAGTTTAGACGGCTTGTTGAATTAAAGAGGGCAGTTGTGTTAGGTATTTTTCACAACAATTATTCAGTTAATCAAACAATAATTAAAATAATAATTAGTTTAAGTCCTACAGCGGGTCACACATGTAGTCTTATCAAATCAACGTTGCACCAGGAAAGCTGTGGTCATCAGGGTTTCTTTTATTGTTTTTTTTGTTTTTTGGTTTTTTTTTACACACACTAGTTGAAAAGTTCCTGAGCAGGAGACATTAAATTATGCATGAAAGGAATAGAGAGAAAATTTGAAGTTGAACTTGAGAGAAAGTTAATAATGGAGGAGGGGAGACAGGTTTGGGTTTCTTTTGGCCGATATCCTCCACATCTCTACATGGAGGCCCTGTGTGTGTGTGTGTGTGCGTGTGTGCGTGTGTGCGTGTGTGCGTGCGTGCGTGCGTGCGTGCGTGCGTGCGTGTGAAGACCCCAGAGACTGTTAATTTTGTCTCATCAGTAAGATGAAGAGACACACTGAGGCCACTGGGAACATGTTTGTGTGTGTGTGTGTGTGTGTGTGTGTGTGTGTGTGTGTGTGTGTGTGTGTGTGTGGGTGTGTGTGTGTGTGTGTGCAGAATTGTAAGACCCCCCCTTGAGCTGTCCGATATTCTTTTTCATATCCAAGCCACTGAACAGTGTGTGCTGTCAGCTCAGCAGCAGTGTGTACTGGTAGGAACAGGCACTCCTCTACATGCCCCACTGATCTCTACAGGGGGCTGTGCACAGATCTGGAACACACACACACACAGACACACACACACACACACACACACACACACACACACACACACACACACACACACAACACACACACACACACACAAATCCTATAAAGCTGGGCCATGTTATGTTTTGAGGTATTCATCTATGCCCATATTTACACTAACTTCTCTCAAAAAATGCACTTATCTCTATTCACACACAAACAGGTAGAGGCCCACACACACACACACACACACACACACACACACACATACACATACACAATCTTCATTCCTGAGCGCAGCAGACGGCTCATACAGAAAACAGTGTGACCTTTGAAACCATCTCATCTCTGACTGAATGAGGAGCGTGAAACATCCTGTGTGGCTGAGAAATGAGTTCACAGTGATGCCGAGTTGAGAATGAGAGCCCTGGAGAGATTGCCCAGCTATGAACAGCGTCCTTGTGGAGATTTCGGGGCCAAGAGTTCTGCGGCCACTGACACACTGTAATGTGCTTTCATAGACGGGTGGCTCGGAAAAAGCATGCATGGTTTCATGCCACTGCTGTTATTGTAAAATATCTAAAAACATCTCGTTTTGTTCCTTTTGTTTTTTTGTTTTTTTTTTATCTCTGCTTGTTGATGACAGATTTGCTCAGTTAGCTGATTGACAGCCTCAAATGTGAGAACTGGCTGTTTTGCACTGTGTGATGTCAGAAAAAATCAGACAAAATAAACTTGAAGATATCACTTCGGATTTTGGGAAATTGCAGTGGGAATATTTTAGTATTTTCTGACACTTTGTAGACCAAAAGATAAATAACTTAATAAAAAAAATGAATGATTAAACTGTTAGCTGGAGCCCTGTTCAATAAATTGATCCACAGTGTGGGCTAATTATCCTGACAACTCAATGATGAAGCTTATAAACAGTCAAATTATTATTTTTTTATTATTATATTATAATTTTTTGGAGTAATTTCTGGTAAATTGATAGTTTTCATTTTATGTTTCTTAAAAGTAAAAATGATTTAATATATATCTGAATGCAGCATACATATTTTATATGTTCTCTACAGTGGTAATACAATTGTTTATGGGTTGTATTTTATCATATCTCATTAAGAGACACCATAACGAGTCTAATCATCCCATTAACTGGCTGACTCGTGCATTTTATTCGCCTGAATCTGTGTCACTGAATTTGAGTTCTGCTCAGGGACTAGTTCTGTCTCCACTGCTTGATCAGTACTTCTAGCTGTTAAAATTTCATGACTGTTGTTCTCTGTGTGACAAAGAGCAACTGTGCTTTTATCTTTGATGGCTCTTGCTGCTGAAGTGAGAATATAAAAACAACAAGAGCTTGCCTCGTGGCCAGGGGGAGCTATGCCAAGCTGCCAAGAGTTGCGAGGCATGATGCCCAATATGATGCTCATGAACCGCTCAGCTGGGTTGTTAAAACACAACTAGCCATTGAATGAGAGCCTTAAGTAAAGACATTGCTGGTAAATCAGCTGCAGTTACTGATGAAAAAATAATACATGCTTTGTTTTTTTTTTATCTCAGTGGACCTCCTCTCTTGCTTGGCTGGCCTTCCAGTCTGGTTTATATTTCGTCCAGGGAGCTATGATCGAAGTCGGGCAGAGTCTTTGTTTTAACAGGGCCTGTGTGAATACAATGAATTTGTCCAGGGCTACACACTCTGTGTCAGATCGATGTAAACTAACATAAACAAGCGAGTTCTCTTGTGCTGGTATTTAGGAAAGGTCATTAACTTTGAATGGAGAATCATTTTGGGCTCCCAGTTTGGTCCGAGATGATAATAGGCGGCTTAGATATTGATCTGCTCTCATCAACAGAGTGCTTTTCTCTAAGAGCCTGCACTGCTTTCTGGACACCCAGATGTGTGATATGAATACCAATGCATGTAAGCACAAATGAGCTCATGCACATGCTAATAGAGAAAATCAAGTGTAAGTGCACTCATTAGTGTTTTTCCAAGCCACACAGGAATCACAGGCCATTACACCTATCTGATGCTCTTCTTACTGCACCAATTTCTGCTAATTTTCATACCAGCAGTGTTCATAGAAAAAAAGAGCTAAACTCTGACCCCTCTGATATACAGGTTAATGTTAATATTGAGATTATAGGAAAGGGCAAGGCGTCTCCAGATTGTGAGCTTGATGGCATCTGGATGATCAACAGTATGAGAACAAGCCAAAAGGGAACAGGAAAGGTGGTTTGTACGTGCTTTTGACTCTTTTCCAAGGACACCAATCGATGTGGAAGGGCCAGACTGTGACATAAATGTCATTGTGTCTACATGTTGCTATATGTCATGAAAGCATATACACAAAGTGAGGGAGTCGGAGGCTATGGAAAGAATGTATGTATGGCAGCAGAGCTCAAAATAGACCTGAAAGAAAACCAGGGACAAAAACTACAAAACACTACAGATGCAGCAGTGCTTTGAGCTAAGTGCTAGGCTAGCCATTAGTTGAACAAGTTGAACAAAAAAAATAAAAAACCCACAATGGCCAAAGTAAAACTTTCACCTGATGATAGTGTTAAATGAAAAGTCATTCCAATTCATCCTGAGGGGGGCATGGATGTCTGTACCAAATTTCATGGCAATTCATCCAATAATTGTCTTTACGATTCATCATCTGGCAACCATGAATCCTTGTTGTTGCTGTTGTGGCAATAAATTCAGTAGATGTAGACATCATTTGCTGGATAAGTGAAAACCATGACCTTCTGGTGATGCAAGATGAAAAGTCAGGTGATCATGAAAGTCGATGGGATTCACCCTCTGGAGACCATGAATGTCCGGCAATCAATCCAATAGTTGTTGAGATATTTTAATCTGGTTTAAATGGTTGATGACTATAATTTGCCATCCCTAGAGTCACACACTGCCTGTGTGGCATAAAGAAGAAGGCATCTTTTGAAAAGAGCTGCAGTCTTTCAAGATCCACAGCCAAGATCTATTTGTTGTACTCCTAGCTTGAAGCACTTTCAAATTGGATTCAGCTTTCATATGTGATGGCAGCACTGACCTTTACAAGGTGGTCTTGTTGTTGATGTCATGGTGTGTCATTTTAGTGTAGTAGTAGAAAAAGATACCTTGGTTATAACCTTAAACTAAAGTTTCACAATATTGTCAATGCTTAGCGCACACCATTAATTTGAGGTCATGAACAAGTAAAATTCTAAAGTAATGTCATTGCACTTTAATGTGGCTGATTAATTTAACCTGCAGTTCTGGTTTGTGATGTCAAAGATAGATGCCCTTTTTTAAATAACTTTTAGAACTACTTGTATTCTCTCGTTTTTTTAAAGAACCAAAATAACATTATGTGAAAAATAAGCAAAAAAAATTAAAAATCCTGAAAGCCATTTCCTTTACTTAATGAATTAAAGTCAAAATGGCACTATGGTTTTTATGTATTTCACTTTTACATCTTTACATCTTACATGCGGTAGGCCTACAGCAAAATTGTCAGTTTTATTACAACTGAATCAGCACACGCACCATAAAACAATATCACTTCCATTAGAAGAAAAAAACAACTCTCCCATCGATACACAATACAAAAAAGGCCACAAGAAACAACCCTGTAAAGCTTGCCGTGTTGTTAGCACCTTATAGATGGTCTTAAAATATACGGACGTGTTATATTCTGCCTTTCAAAGCTGCACTGGTTGTATAAGATCTGCTATAGTTTAGTGCTTTAATATCCTGCAGCTGTTATGTTTGACATATGTGACCTTGCTACACAGTAACAATGATAACAATAAACGTTATTTAAATAACACTTTCCAGAAGCAAGTTTACAAAGTGCTTTACAGACACAAAAAGCTGAAAATTCACAGCACAATTAAAAATTAAAATCAGATCAAAAAAACAGTCAAAAATCTTCAAGAATCAATAACTGAATAACATATAAAAAAGCCTAATTTAAAGCTATTTTAATTAGACTGTGCACCATCTAAGCTGCCAGCAAGCTAAGCTCATTTGCAAAATGTAGTAAAAGCAGTGAGGCTATTTGATACATTCAGCTCTGCAATCATTAAACAATGCGTTTTTCTCATGCTGTTTTGCAGGGAACCTCTCTCCGTCCTTGGGCTAGATGTACAGTAGTGTACCATTGCCCACTCACTTTTATTATACACTGGTCATTGAAAAAGCCTGAGTGAATGGTGTTAAAGGTTATCCTGCTGATGTAATGCATCGTGCTATGATTTCAAGAATTTCACCTGGCAGTGGGCTCACAGGTGTCTTGGAGGAAGTGAGTTTTAAAGTTAAAAAACAAAACAAAAAAAACCCCAAAACTCTGCTAGGAGTCTCACATGTATTTTAGGTCTAGTTATAGTCTAAATGTTTCCAGTATTAGGATGGGATTCAGACTGTAGTTCCTTGAGTTCAGCCTTGATTTAAGGAGAGTTTTTAACCTTGCTTTGATGCATAGCTCAACTCCCTCACACATTCACGCATATGTTCAGAGGACGCGGTGAAAGTGCAACCACTCTGAACATTATCTGCACACTGCTGCTGCACTACAGGGTGCTCCACATCTGCACAGCTGTATTCTTTTTCTACATGGTAATCTACTCTTTTCCGCCTCACTGTGCCGTCAGGCTTCTTATCCTTGCTCAAGGAAATTCAAACTGAACTCGAGAGTGTGTCTCTACCTGAAGATTCTTCTGCTTCAATAGCTTTTTCTAGCCTATGATTTCCACAACTTGTTATTATGGAGGGCCTGTAGAGTTGTCCTTTTTGCTCGTGTTAAATGGGGACAAGAAAAAAAAAAAAAGATAAGTCAACCATCTAGAAGAAGATGAAATAACAGATTGTCAATCTCTTACTTAGATTTATTCTATATTTATTCTACTTGCCTATAGGATGGGTAACCTTGGGCCCGTGTATTGCACATATTTCAAGCGTGAGTGATGTACCAAAGAAAGACAGCTTTCCACGGTGATGTAAAGACATTTTATGATGTGCGGCATCTTATTTTATGACCGGCTATAAAAAATGAAGAAACTCTCTCAAAAGCTTTTTCTCAGCAAAAAACCCAAGGCGATCGCAAGGTAATTATCTGACTAAACCTTTCACAGCTTCAGTTAGTCACAAGATCTGGCAAGACAAAGATGAGGCTGACAAATAAAACTAGGTCTGAACATTGAGTGAAAATGATAGACAGCCTTTCTTTTAGCATCTTTATTTCCATTTGCCGCCTATTCCCCTAACCACTAAGCTCACTCAAAGACTGAAAATTCTCTGTGGCAATTTTGGGGGAGGATATGGATAAAGAAATGCATGCCGTGAGCGTTGCTTGCTGCAGGGAGAGACCTCTGAGTTCATCTCATTTCAGAGTTTCTGAGCAGCAGTGAAATGACTGTCTGTTCTCTCCCTCTGCTCCTGCTGGAGCGTGCAGTGGACTTCCTTAGGGCCATGGAGACCAGGCTCCTCTCTTCCATGCTGTTTACCACCTCGCTACTGTCAGAGGCGCACAACTTTTCTCCAGCGCCACCAATCAACACAGTCCACTGTATCTGTGCCAGAGGCGTCTCACTACACGCGTTCCTCAGCGCTACGAAAATGCATTCTGGCTATACTTACAGATATTATACTTAGAGCTTTTGAGGCTAAAGTTTTGATCATATGTTGTTTGACCAATGGGGCGCATGCTGGCTCCAAATCTAAAGTTCTATTGATGGAAATTGCCCGAGGCTGGCTGAGAGTCGTCTCTAAGGAGTTTCAAGTGTGTTCATGCTCAGACAGTCGCACACACGCATAAACATTCAGACACATAGAAATGCATAATACAGTAGCCAAGATCCCAGATTCACATACGTTTACGAGAGCACATTATGACATGCGTTTAGCCACGCATAGATGAATAATTATACACGATCTACACACACATACAGTTCACATCTCCTCTCTAGACTCCTCTTTACGTCATATGTTTGTAAAGCATGGTCAGATCATTGTTTGCTGCTCCCTACCATATAAACCTCAACACATGCTGTCACACATATGGTAGAGCATTCATTATACTGTAGCACACAACCCCTAACAAACCCTCGACTCCTGTTTAAATCCCCCTTCCACCAGGCAGCAGATACAGATCCCTGAGCTGTAAAAAAACGACTTCTGTAGGAGCTTTGTGCAATTACAGCCGTCCGCAGACCGCATCGCTAACATCTTAGATGACTTTTACCAGAACCGTGTTGTGAAATGTCATTGTTTTTCATTACCGTTGCCCAGTATTGCCATGTAGAACATGAGATTCACTTTTTTGCCTCACTTTACAGCCTGTGATACTTCGGTACCCATGGACATTTAAACTCAAGAGCGTGTCTCTAACTGGAGACACATTCACTTACCTTGACGGCTCTTTTCACTCCGATTTTACAACCTGTTATTATGATCCGATTGCTGAGCTGTCCTTCTATCTGTGTGATATGAGAACACGAAAAAATAACAGTTTTATGGAGAAAGATGAAATAACACACTGTCATGTGTTACAATTCTATCTTTCTATAAGATAAATAACCTCACTACTTTTTGGAGAAGAACTGTCGAGTGTCCTGTAGTGTCCTGCTATTATCTTTACTGCTCACATTTGAACACCCGTGCTTTTATTTTTCACTCTTTCCAATGACATCTTCAAGTGACGAAATGCTTTAGGAGCATTGATCTTGCATGGCTCACCTACAATATCTTTTTTCTAATCCTTTTCTATGGCTTACTGCTCGGGCATGTGTCCTCAGTTATTGGTAGGAAGTCATTTATCCCCAGCAAACAAATATCCTCCATTGCAAGGATTTATCAGTTATGGGTTTTCAGATGCTTGGCAAAGAATGATTTGTTATCAGTAGATGAAGACATGCGCTTCACACTGCACCATTATTGTTAACTGTAATCTGTTCACATGCAATATCTTGGATGCACGTCTCATCGTCTTTAGCCTAATTACTCATGCTTTACCAAAGCACATTAAATGCTCTAACTGTTGTTAATTTCCTTGTCTTATTTGATTATATAAAACAGTTTTACTAATAAAAAATGCGATTTTGTGAGAGATTTGTACAAATTACAATACAAAACTATCATTACTTCTCCACAAGTACGTTTGTGTTTGAAGACAGTAAGTGATTACATTGAATTCCTGCCCATCCCTTCTTCTGAACATAATTAATATTGTGCTTTGCATTATTTGACTTCCTGGAGCAGCTGCAGTGCCTGATGTCCAAGGCCCATTGACTCTCTTACAATGTAACCTTGCTGGAAATGCCAGAACATTACTCACCCTGCTCCTTTTTGCCAACTCACTGCATTATTCTTTACCCACTTAACCGCATCTGATTTCATATATTTGCACACAAAAAAAACATCCCCCGTGTATAGTATACAGTATACCTGAAATGGATTCACTTGGATATGATTACCATGTGCCGAGAGTCGTTGTTATTTATGACACAGGTCTCCCTCCATCTAAGCACACCGCCGCATCATCTGTCACTGTCACTACTTTTATTTGACTCACTTTCAAAGTGCGGTTACTTCACTGAGAGAGAGAGAGAGAGAGAGCTGGTCACATTCATAATCTCACCAAAGCAATCTGTGGTCTTAAATGACAACAGCAGAGCCCACATAGTTAAAGTTGAAGCCTTCGATTACCCCTGTGGGTGCCCTTGTAGGATGGCTAACTGCTCTGCTCTGCTCTCCACACTTGGCCCCGTTCCTTCAAGAGCTCTCGTCTCCTAGTTCATCTCATCTAAACAACCGTCGGCTCCTTAGCGACTCCCTGATCCGCCATTCACCTCCTCCCTTCCTGACACTGTACAATGCACAACACTGGGCCCACAGGCAATGGACAGAATTGAAGTGTCATAAAAAGCCTATTCATGTCCCAAATGTGTCTTCAAGGCAGAAAGCTTTGAGGTTGTTTTCCTCTCTGCACAACTGGCGAATTGCTGTTCATTGCTGTTGCTCAGTACCCCCACCAGGGAGACGTGACGCTTTGCAGACTGAGTGGGGAAAAGTGTTCTTTATGCAGACAAAGAAATGCTTAGAAGCTGCTGGAAGGTTTCCCGAGTTGGGTATAACTAATGCCCAAACGGGAGGTTTATCTTTTTTATTTCCATTAGTGTTTCTTTAAGACTCCTGTAACATTGAAATACATTATTTCCAAGCGTGCAGAGATGGAGGATGGATTTTAAATGTCATTCCTAGCAGCAGTTACCTTTTGGATCTAATTGAGGCAGCTTGTGGTGCAACATGCTGGCTGTTTAAGAAGTGACAGCCTGCAAACAGCTCAATTTCAGCATTGTAATATGTAATATGTAATTACTCCCTGCATCTTCATTTAAGCAGAGAAAACGGGGGACATTTTAGCTTTCTTTTTGCTGTGTCCTTGATGATGATGTTGAACTTTTTGATTTTCTGTAGCACGGAGCATATAAAGAAAAGGAACTTTTAAACTTCGGGGCTGATGACTTCTAATAGTTACCTATTCTAGGCCCACTCATGTTAGGATACGTGATGAAAGAATGAACTGTATCATCTAAAATTGTTTTAATTCTCTTTTCAGGCCATCTCATTTATTTTATATAATTAGCCATTGAGGGACAGCGCAAGAAGCAAATGTTCATTACTTCAAATATATTAGCATATTTCACATAAAGAGGGATTTATCACAAAAGGCTTAATTTGTCTTTATGTCTTGGCAGTATTTGACATTACCCCTACTTAACCCGAAATCTCAGGACATGTTAAAACATCTATTTTTAATATGCAAATGAATAACTAAGCCTTGTGATGATTCCCTCTTCTTTGTTAAGTGATGTACATTTGTTTCCAGTTCCTTCACTTATAAGATTGTGACTGCCTGTGTGAAAATGAAGAATGCCTCTCTCCTCATGAAGACCCGAAGGATTACGGCTTGTGGCCCTGCTAATATATCTGTATTGATGTGGTTATATGTGTGTGTGTGTTGCAGGCTTGGAAGGTGAGATGAGAGGTGCTTGGGAGAAAGAAAGATGACAAACATGCTGTAAATTACTTATGTTCAGTCTGAGGGAATTTATCGACAGAAATGACCCAAAGGCCATTTTGAAGCTAAAGAGGGGCCATAAGATTTGTCAGAGATGAAAACAACTCAAGTTTTAAAGAAACACGAGGCTCAGACGTATTGCTGATATCCAAGGTATGAAGCCTGGCCCCATTCATCTTGGTTGGGTCACAATACTTCATTTTCCCTCATTTCTCTGAAAGGGGAAAATATGATTCCCCCTATCGATTGCTGCATAAATGTGTTGCCTAGTGATGAAAGATGAGGTGTGCCTTGCTTTTATGTGATCTGATTAACCTCCAGCTGGGAGTGGGCTCTCTGCTCTGCCCTGGTTCTCCTGCAGTGTCAGAGTACATGTGATGGGCACTTAGAGCGATTAGAGGTCCTGTGCGTTGTGTTTGTGTTGAGATACTAACCAGAGGATTATATTGCTAGCCACTGAAGACTGTTTTATCTAGTAGCCTGAATTTTAGTAGGGCTGAAGTGTGCTTTTGAGATTATAAATGGACAAGCGTGAGGATGAATATTTGTACATTGGACTTATTGGTTCTTATAAATCCGGTATTTCTTTTGTTTTGTACAGCATTTTCTTCTGGCTTTTAAGTAGTATTATGGTACTAATGCTTGTTTAAGTGTGTTAAAACCAGTCCTCAGTCAATACAGCAATTCAAATAGCTTCAGGCCTTTTCAATAGCTTTGCTAATTGTCGTGCTGCTCAGTGTTTTTTGGAAACATTCAGCCTCCTCCCTCCTGTGTGCGCGCACAAGACTTTATCAGAAAGTGTCTTTGATAAGATTTTTAAACTTCTTGACTTTTCCAATGGCATTTTCTCCATCAGAGCAGCAGCTGACATTTATATCCGGCCCTTCAAGAGCCCCAAATACCCTTTTCATTCCATTGTTCTGTGGCTGAAAAGTTACCTCTCATACTGACCGACAGTTGGTCCATTGATGGTGACTTCAAGGTCCCCTAAGAAGCACCTCTGCACAGCAGACTCACACATAGAACAAATGTTTTACAAAAGAAAATGCCACTTAAAGACCACGTCTTAATGTTTTACCTTGTGGACTCGTGAAAATTTGGGATTTCAAAAAGCTGTTTAAATGTCAGTATTAGAAGCCTCAAAACAAGATGTGCCTTCCTCTTTAAACACACAATCATCAAGGTAAAGGCTTTGGCATGTCCTGGAACAAAAGTGGGAACAGAGAGTAATAAATCAAACATAATCAAACAGCATGAAAATGTAATGTAATTTGTAAGGTAATTTCATTTCTTACAATAACTGCATGTTGCTGCTTCGGTCAGTGTCTCCATTCTTTTTGGAAGTCCTAATGGCTGTTGAAAAGATGCTGAAAAGATGACTCATACAGGCTGTATGTTTGTATTCATTTAAGCATGAAAGAGAGAGGACACCTTTTCACAAAGTTGACCTTAAGTTTTGTAAAACTATCTATATTTGTTCTCATGATATTAAGGTGGTACTAGCAAGAGTCTACAACCATGCTAATATGGCCATAAGACTGCACTACTAATGCAACATTACGTAGAAATGACTATTTTTGTGATTTAGCCCCCAATATCAGTGTTGTAAATATGGACAGTTGTACAGAACTTTTCTAAAAGGCAAACATCAAGCACGTAAAACAACACAAGACATAGCTGATATTAGTCCAACAGCAAGAAGCCCAGCTCTGGGTCTGTTTTTCAGCTTTTTATTTCAAGAACCCCTTGCCAACGACAAAAAGTCAGTCCTCTGTTTACTCTTGCCTGGAGGCCTCTTGCTTGGTAACTTTTTCATTTTCTCTCATCTTCCTCCATCAGTATCCACTTTGATTTTTTCAGCTCTGTCATTATGTCCATAGAGGCCATAAAGGCGAGCTTGCCCAGCTCCGGTTCTGGCACAGCAGTGGCTCTGCTCCCCTTCAGCATTCACCCATGCCCTAGGGCTAAAAATCTTCTCTTCTCTATGGTCCAAAATGCCTGTGGCACAAACACTAACACTCCCCCAGGGCTCTGAGTTCACAGTCTGGGTAGCTGGGCTAACAAACTGAGTTAACATTAGCTAACAGCAGCTATAATTCACAGTAGCATTTAACTTTACTGTCAATCATAAAACACGCTAGACGTAAGTTATTACAATTCATTTATAAATGTCTGAACCAAATTTCATGATTAGTTGTTAAGACATTTCATATAAAAGGTTAGGGAGTTTCTGAAAGTTAGTCGCAAATGTTACTCAAACGGAAATTGTGCATATGTTATTTTCAGATGTGGAAATTTTGGACTCCAGGACAGTGTCTGTGGGATTGAGTCAAAATAAACTAGAGTGCCCATTTTCATGGTAATGAGGTAACATGTCACCCAGTGCAACAGTGTGGCTCATTGATGTGTTTTTAATAGTTTTTGGATAAAAAAAGGAGCTCTGTTACACAGAGGAATAAGATAACCAAGGCTTTGCTTGTTAGGAGGATGAATTCATTGCTGGTTTTGGTGTTTTCATATGTAGAAATACAGAATATTTCCAGACTTTTTCTTTGAGCCTGTCAGGGACCAACACAGAACTGCTCAGGGTAAACAGTGGATGGACAGACAGATGGGCAAGATTTAGATTTCATATGCCAGCCTTGCCAGTGACCACTTGTGGTTGTTTTTCTTTATTTTTCAGTGATAGAAGTGACAGCAAGAATTGCATCAGCAGGTTGGAATGCAATGAACTTGTGTACAGGTGTTTCTAAAGCAGCAACGTTCTACCGTGTTCGTGATGGCTCTACAAGAAAAACATGTTTAATTTTAAACTGAATCCTCCAATGAGGGCGGCATGTGGGCCATGTACATCATCTCTTGCTGTGCGGTAATCTTTGATTTTTCTGAAGACTTAGAAGAAGACAATGCACCTTCAATCCACCATCCCCCTCCACTTTGCTGTTCATCTTTCCACCTCCTACCTCAAGCTCTCCTCTGTCTCTATAGATTTCATATAAGAAAATCTGTTTGTTTGTTAATATATTCTTGAAGTCAGGCCAACTTAATATGTTTGATCGGGGAGTGGTTGCATGATGCACACATGGTGAAGGATAAAGATAGGATGAGGAAAGGAGGAGGAGGAGGAGGAGGAGGAGGGAGGCAAGATGAAGGGATTATATTTCTTGGGTGAAGTTCTACATAGGTCGCCAGGGATGAGAACAGGTAATTATAAGAAACGGTTTGATTTGAAGCCACGTATGGCTGTCTCTGGGACATGAATGCTTTAATACTGTTTTGAGAGTTTATTTTAGAAGTTGGTTGCTGCATATAGTAGGAATTCCATGGAACATGTTTCAAATGCATTTTAATTCAGAGTCCCATGCTTCTGTTCGCCTCCTGGCTGCATGAATATAACATCAAGACATTAAATCCTGAATTGAACATATGTCTATCGTTTCAGCTGAATGTTTGATATGTGATCAGACTCCTCTGCCCACGTCCTGAGGGGTTGGCACTGCCCTGAAATCCTCCAGAGTTTACATTCAGGATTTACCACAGGGGTTAAATTATCTGCACAAATCATTCCCTTTTTCATTTGCAGAACAGTCCTGCAGATGAGATTTACAAGTACAGTAGCTGCAGACATGAAATCCAAGGGCAACTCAGGGCTACAAATCACTACAGCTTTGCGCCTCTACTTACGGCAACCTATTGGTGTCATAGAAAGGGACATATTCTAAATCTTAAGTAAGAAATTACTACATTTTTCCTGCTGTAATGAGGTATTTAGTTTCATGTGTGTCATGGTAAATTTAAACTAGCACAGTGTGTCACATCCCCCAGAGAAACAGAGGGACAGAAAAATCTCACTGTGCTGTAAGCATGATCCGGCATCAAATAAGCACCTGCTCCCCTCTTGACATTGCTCTAAGTTTTGTCATTTTTCAGGGTTAACATCATTCTCTCAGTCCAAACTGTGTACCAGCAGTCGCTTGCGGTGAACTGTCTCAGTGGACGTCTTTATATCCTTTTATTATTCCTCCCCAGCAGGGATGCAGTGACGTATAAAAACGCAGTTTACCTCAAGGAGTCCAAGTAGTTTGAAGAAGGTACACAACATGAATACAAACAATAGTGCAACTAATTTATATTTATGATTCATTTTTTATCTTCACGCCTTTATTACACATATCAGTGTCAGACTTTTGACTATTATTGCATATGATTATAAAGAAAAGACATCTGTAATTAGGTTCAGCTGTGTAGCTGTTTTTCATTCGGGCAACCAACATAATTTTCATAGCTGTGGTGCAGACAAAGGCCATATATACATCATAACATGTTTGTATTTATAAGAGAATAAAATTGACTTATTAAAAAGGATGCCATGTGGCATGATTGCCAAATTTCAATCTAGGTCCTGACCTGTATAATATACCAACATACACTTAGAAAACTCCAGGATACCCTAAAAATGTTCTAACAGATGAAGAAGGATTGGATATTGGCTTTCTGATTGATTCATCAGACCCTCCATTATGCTGGGTTACAGCCAGAGACAGGGCCTTTTGATAAAATACATCTCTGAAAGACGTACAAATGAAAGGTAGATAATGAAAACGTCATTTCAGCACCAGTAGATGCCCATACTCTGATCTATTACTGTAAATAGGCTAATGCATGGCACAGAACCAGGAACAATATCCACTTTCATGACTCTCTCCTTATGAGAGGTATTGATTATTAAATGGATAAGGATTTTCATCAGTGTATATAAGCCTTATGTATATTGTTAAATGTACTGTGAGCTTTTGTTATGTTTTGATGTTCCCTAAAGAGTGAGTGAACTTCAGATTCAATAATCTTATTTGAGGACCCTTTTGAATTTTACCCCAAACATTGTTAAAACTCTGTTTTGAGGAGGTGGGGTGAACCACTTTCTCCCTCCTCTGTGTCCGAGCTGGAATGGTCCATTTTGAAGTGCTGCTCTTGTGCCTGATCGTGGTTCTGTCCATCTGGCCAGTTGGTCATTGCTCTGCTGCCACGGATTTTCACAAATCACTGCCACACCACGTCTCCAACAGCACATAAGGATCGGGACAGAAAATCAATGGGCTCTCATGGGCTACTCCATCAGTCCAAATATCTGGAGCTTGATGGCATAGAAAAGCAGGGGGTGGGGAGTAAGTGCAGGATAGAGAGAGGGATGGAAGGAAGCAGGTTTTAGGGCCATTCAGACTCTGGTGAGGTTGTTTTAAGATATCAGTCTGCTGTGGTTGTAAGCAAAAACCAGTAATAAAAAAAAGAAAGTGGTGTGGAGATCAGTGCCAGCACGATACCTTAGTTCTGTTCCCAACACCAAACAGATAAATTTTTCCGTAGCACAGAGGTGCTGTGGGGCACGTCTCCCAAGGTGGGTGCAGGAGAGTTGAAGATGCAATGTGAGGCAAAGATAGTGTGTGAGTTACAGTGGCAGACTCAGGCAGTCTGAGGGACCAGGGTGAGAAAAATAAATGGGCACCAGGTGCATGCATTGGAGAAAAGTCATGATGCAGTGAAATGGTTCCAAACCATGGTTAGGATTAAAATTGGTTTATTATGTGACTCAGTAATATCATTCTATATGTATGTCATTATGTCCAATGCAAATAAATCTCTGTGAAGCCGCTTAAAAATCATAGATGATCGTCTAGAACTTCCCTGAGAAACATCACGTTTTTAAGTTTTCTTCAGCATCGTAAGCAAGTAATTCAGTGATGGCTATTTATACATCCATTTTAATGGTTGCAGTTGGAGCCCCACTGACTGATTTTTGGGGCCAATATTGATATTAGGAAGTAAATATATCGGCTAATATTTTTGTACGTAACTGTATCTAGTAATCTTGTATATAATGAGCAGGATATATTAAAGTTTAACAATACTTTATTGTCCAAAGTGATATCAATGATCTTAAACAGCAAACTTCAATGAGAATTTATTAATTGTAAATAGCTATAAATAAATAAAACATTACCATATTAAAGAGATCTAAATTGTTACAGACATCTTCCACATTATGTTCTGTAAAACAGATGTTTTTCACATTGATCCATATCAAAAACTCGTATATATGCCGCCACGATTTCTGTAAAATGCCAATATCGGCAGATAAAATTGCCCACAGATATATCAGTTTGGCTCTAGTGTCAACTTTCTGAACTATAAACAAATAAAACGGGACTCAATTTGTAACCCACAGCTAACGCAATGACTCTATGGCAATATTATGCATACCATAACATTATATGACAATCCATCATCAGATGAAGTTGGAATGACGAGGGAAATATGCAGGAAGGAGACAGATAATCAAAATGAGGAAATGTGGAGGG
Organism: Argyrosomus regius; assembly: GCA_946959425.1. NCBI lineage: Eukaryota > Metazoa > Chordata > Actinopteri > Sciaenidae > Argyrosomus > Argyrosomus regius. Next base: position 16,998,181 of record OX336898.1, on the reverse strand, counting down.
GGAGAAGGAGGGAACACGGATAAGCCTGATAAGCAAGTGACTCAGAAAGAAGCAAATGTTTTGAATTGAGTCTAACAAATTCTTTTAAATAAGAGCAACGGCTCATGAAAGTGATATCATATGGAAATGTCTCCAGCAAACCATTAAACATTCAAAACTAGAGCGGGCTGTAGATATGATTGCCTCAGGTTGGAGGCAATGCATGCAAATGTTATGTTAAATGTGAAGTGCGTGAGTGATTTCTTTCAGTTTTACCTCATTCTGCTCTTCGATTTCATACCTGGCTCAGGTTGTTGACAGGATTTAGACAACAATTCTTCCTACAAGTGCCATGATGCATGACCAGAAGTGTCCTGAATTATTCCAAGTATTTTTACCTCAGTGAAACAAAGGTTAACGCTTAGATACCATCTCCTTCCTTTGTCATCGTCTCTCTCTCTCTGTTTGTTTCAGTGGTGGACAGCAAGGTGATCCTAGAGGGCCTGCAGAGGTACGGCCCCACTCCAATCTATCTGCCTGTCAGCTACCGGATCCTCAACGCTGAGTCTGCGTTCTTCCTCCAGGAAGCAAATCAGGACTTGATGAGGAACTCCAGCCTGCAGGCTCGCACCGAGTCCTTCTTCGTCCACCAGGCCCGGCAGATGCCCTTTGTCAATGCTACCTATGGGCCACTGTCTGTCCAGCAGCCTGTCCCTCTGGAGCTGTTGCAGACCCTGCCAGGGCCATTCAACGCACCCTCCTTTACTTCATCATCAGTGCCACCATCAGCGTCGACATCGCCTCTCTTTACATTCAACTGGAAGGTCCACACCTATATTATCAGTGAGAGGATTCACCCCAGTTGGCCAAAGGTTCAAGTGTTGTTCTACATTGCGGGGAGGGACTGGGATGATTACAGTACCATCCAAAAGTTGCCCTGCGTCAGGATGTTCGCCTTCCATGAGACCCAAGAGGTGCGTGGGACATGCAGGTTAAAAGGTGAGCTGGGGATATGTGTTGCCGAGCTAGAGCCCCTGGCAAGCTGGTTCAGCCCTCCCACTATCAGGCCGGGTAGGCAGAGGATCTCTGAACAGGCCCAGGGCACTCCTGTGGAGCTCTACTACATGGTTCAAACCACAGACACTGGAGACTGCAACTCAGAGGATTCAAGAAAAGGCAGCTCTGTTCGCACAGATCAGCAGAGACCGATGGGCTATTTTGCAGGGCATACACCTATGCAGCGCATTGGGAGTGTCAGGCTGTTTCAGCCACTGTCAGAGCTGAAGCTGGACAATAACTTTGTGGTGATGACGCCCTCCAAACCCATCCGGCAGAGAGAAACAGTCTCTACTTTTCTGGCTCTTTCAATGCTTTCTTCAGTGCAAATTTTCACCCTCAGGTGAGTCAGTCTGTTTTCTTCACTGCTCTACTAATGATCTGTTGTTTTCCAAACTAACTGGAACAGAAATCATGAATGACGTACAAGCAGGGAAAGAGGGAAGGCATTATTAAACTTTAAGAGAAAGCAGCGATCATAGATAAAACCTGCAAGAACACTCCACAACCACAAATCTGACAATGCACGATAACATTTACAGTATACCCATTTGTCACTTAGTGTCTCACTTTAGTCACACAATTGTGCTGTGGCGTACAAAAGGTAGACGTTTCCAAAGAAGTCTTAGTCATTGTTTCTCTGAGACATATTGTGGAATGAGTCATCCAGGGAGTCAGGCACAATAGAGAGTCACAATACTTTTTTCTAAAATACTGTACTGTATGTAGTTATGTTATGGAAAATGTCAAATCGGCCTTCTTGTTCAAGAGATCACAGTTTGAAGGTGCATACAGTTACAGTCCAGTCTTGTATGTACTATACTGTTGTGGTTTGGAAACATTACTAATAACAGCTTGTTTAACCAAAATACTCTGCAGGCGTCAAAATTTAGGGATTAATCTCTGGCATTAGAGATTAGAAAATGTGCATATGATAAGCTTTGATTTGTCTAGTCCACAGACAATGTTGCTATGGCACTGCTACTCTACTGTCCAGCTTTACTTAGGTTATTGTATATTCAAGTCATTTTGTCCACTAATAAGAAAAGAAACAGCGAATGAAAAGAAATAAGACAGTGCTAACCCAGAGCACCCTCATGCACTCAATTACCTGGCTTTATTGTATGAAAGAACATGGGCAGAAATACTTTCTGACTTTGTTCCTGAAGAGCAAATGTTAATTTTGAGCCGGCAGACATTTTTTGTGAAATAACATTATTTCAATGAGAAAACAAAGAGTTTGCCTCTCACCAAATCTTGGCTTTGGACCAAAAAAAAAAAACCTCTTGGTATTTGTTTAAAAAGTTTCCTGAAAGTGGAAGCACAAGCTTCTTCAGTGATGTTCAGCCTAAGAAAAAAAGCTGAAAACTGAGAGCATACCACTATATTAACCTAATCCTGCTTACAACCCCTAAAAACAAATACTCCAGCTAGGCTTCGCTTTAGAAGAGATTTATCGGCTGCTGTAGATGAATATTTGTTGTATTACAGAGGTTTGTTTTTGTTTGTTGTAACCTTTCAAGTCATTGTGGAGACAAATTATAGAGATATTGTAGTGCCTCCAAACTACATCTTTGACAGTCTAGGGGGAATTGTTTTGACTGGGTAACACCTTAATAACGCCTTTGTACTACTTATGAAGATTGTTTTCATGTACTCACCTTCAAAATTGCCTGTCTGAGGAAAATTTTCATCTAAGGTAATTTCACATAACAGCAACAACAAAGTAGTTATTGATTCATTGAGCTCTGTCTTATACAAATTACCATTCAAAGTGACTGTAATTGCTCCATGTTGTGTGATGCAAATTAAGGTGTAAGGACTATGCATTTCCACTGAGCGACTTTTATGCCTGAGATCTAAATCATGGCAGATGAAACAGTTAGCAGCCTTAAAGTGGAGCTGTGACAGAGAGCCTTGGCAATTTGTCAACCCTGGGTGAGCAGGAAATCTGCCAAAAAGCCTCATTGCTTTTTCTCTCGCTCCAGTGATGATGAACTCCCATGAAGTATTAGCGCTCGCAGTGTGTGTTTATCACATTTGTCAGCATGTGTGTAAATGGGAACTTTAAAGGCGGCATTTTTCCTTTAGTGCCTTTTTTGCACCAGTATTGCACCCAGATCGTTCAGAAGTTCATCGTTTTTATGTTTTCCGTTGGGATCGGGCGGACTTAGAATTCAACCAAAATACCTCATTAGCAACGAAAAGATTAAACCTCAAAGTGTTTGAAAATCACAGGCTACTTTACAGCACTTGACTGCCAGCTCACCAAACTCTGTAAGTGAACATCTGAACGCCGATGATTAATCTTGCAAAGCTTTGTTGTGCATTGCTTTTATCTTACAGGGTTAAACCTGCGGTGCCTTTTTCTCTTAGTTGTTGGATTTCCCAATTATATAAAAAAATATATCTTAAAGCACTTGATATGCCCATGATGATTGCGCAACTCAAGTTCTGACCAGTGGAGTGTGTGGATTCTTGTTCACGACAGGCGTTTTAACTTGTTATTGAACGCTAAGGCTCTGCTTCGCCATCTCACTGTATGTGTTTGCATACTGTCGGCCAGTGTTTGCCTATGTACTGGTGTTGGTGTATTTAGCAGCTTATTTTACAAGTCGGCCTAGTGTGTTTCTCCCAGCGGCTAAGGGATCATTAACTATTAATGTTCTCTGAAGTAACCGCCTTCTCCTCCCTATTATCTCCCCCTCCTCCTCCTCCTCCACCATCGTCTGCTTCAACATGAGACAAAAGAATAGTGGGAATCTCTCCGGACAGCCTTTATTCCTCCTACATGTGCCGCTGTCAGATGAAATCAGTATATTTTTACACTCCAGATTTTGCCCTTTTACTCTATTCTGCACTTTTCTGAAGAAGACTGTAAAACTATTTAGGACTTTGGAAAAATAATGTGGTTTATAATCCTCTTAATGCATTGTTTACAAGCTGATTTACTGACGTAGGATCGCTTGCATTGCAGACAGAGCACCTTGAATTTTCTAAGCGCATTATACACTTTTCTCCAATACTCTCAGCAAAACTTGAAGTGACACACACACCTCACAAATTCCGTACAGTCATGACTTCCCTATTAATTACTGGCTACCTTGCTTTCCCCTCAATGCAAGACCACCCAGCAATCACTGCTGCTGTTGTGTGACAGCACACTAAGACAAAAGAAATCGTTTCTACTGATTGATTATGTGAAGCAGATTTCCAACGGCTAATAATCTTCCTAATTCAAAATCACGATGCATCAATGTATGTAATAATTTATTAGTGTGCTTTGTTTGCGAGCACTTTAATTAGGATGCACACGCATCGTTAGATTCATTTGGATTAGGCATCCATCTTTTGGATCACCGTGGTTTATCTCAGTGTGTAAATCCTGTGCAGAAAGGTCAGAGCGATCACAGAGCGCAAGGCTAAACTATTAGGATAAACTATTTTTTGGTAACATATGATAATAATAAATAAAAATGACAAAAGAAACAGAACAAAAGAAAATGCAAATGTTTAATACAAACTAGCACTTAGATAACACTAATGAAACACATGAATGTGTTGACGAAGACCGACTACTGACTCTTCTACTGTTCACTTTCTGCAGCAGTCCCTCCATTTCAGAACGGCTGAAAGTTTTTCTTAAGTCTGACTCTCTCTTAACTTTTCTTCTCATTTTCTGTGTGTGATTTGCGTGCACACGGCCCTGCAGTCTCATGCCCTTTTTATGGGGATTGGCGGGACATTCTAATTAGTTACAACAGGCACGCCCCTTCAATTCACGAGTACGATTCATCATTATAAGAACAGAGGTGAAAACAATTCTGCAGTTTAATAACACTTTCATGAATCCCACTTTGACCTTTCTCAAGAACAAATCTAAGAAAAACCTCAGAAGATGAGGCTCACTGATACCAAAAATGAGACAAAAGACTTCTCATGTTAGCTGCCACGTGTCCATTTAGGTCATCAACTTGGTATTCAAACCAATCACGCAAACTCCAATTTTCAGAGAAATGGGTTTTCTTAAAACTATGTGGAAACTTTAATTAAACTGTCAGTATGCTAAATAACTTGGGTGGGTTTTCCAAATAGAAAACAATCATGCAAACATATGAATGTGTTTCCCATTCTGAGTGTTTTCCTCAGTGTGTGTCCCCTGAACTGTAAATCTTTGCATCCTACTAAAAAGACAGTTGATATTTGTAAAGTTTAGCTTCTTGTTTTCTTTTTTAACACATGCATCTTTAAATTTTGTACTCTTTGACTCACCCTGGACCTTTTATAGAAAGTCAATAGCATATGAGATTATGAAATTATACCTGATCATTTCAAATTATTATCCATATAAATGCCGTAGCCATGTTCTTTTCCTTGGTTGCACAGCAAAATCAGCACCCGTAACTGCAGCACTATTTTCTTGCCTGGTCTAAAAATGTGTAATTGGCTGTATTTGATCTAATCTCAGCTAATCTAATTATTTTGATTGAAATTGCAGGCTTTCAATCTCAGCCACTAGAAATACACACACAGACACACAGTCATGAATATGCACATAAACACTCATACTTGTTGATATATGGACAGTCACACACATGCATGCATGGACGTGCTCTGTGCCAACTGTTAAGTCATGGTGTGTTTGTCATGCTAACGGCTCCTGGTAGAATCAGTAATTCCCTGCTCCCTGCCTCATTAGCCATGGAGAGAGTAGTGTAACAGGTTGGAAAAGGGTTCTCTAGCTACTCCTTATTCCACATGCAAATGAAAACACCATTTCCTCCTGAACAAATTAACAGGCTTTTCAAAAGATAAATTGCCCCAGCTGTATTGTAATTTTGACTAAACAATCCGACATATTTCCACAAATCCCCCCCGGGGGCAGTGGTTGCTGATGAATGCAAATGAATTTCTAATATCTGAGAGTGTGAAGGTATAAGTGTGAGATTCTTCATGCTGCGCCAGCCCTAACAGTCAGCATGAGTTGTTTTATTATTCAGAGTTTTAGCAGGTGAAAGCAGTAGGCTCGATGTTGGGCTGTGAATAAAGAAGTGGATTTAGCCGAGGCTAAATGTTATGCAGACATGATGCAGTGCTTCGTGTCAGCTGATTCTGATCCTTAACGCGGTTCAGGTTTACAGGTCATGTGCCTTGGCTGTTTGTTATTGGTCATTGTTTGCTGAAATATCAGCAGGAGAAAAGGTTGGAATAAAGATGTTCTCCCCAGTGTGTTAGCCTTATCTTGAATGCACTCCTCTGTGATTCAGTTCTCTGTAAAGGTCATCCAAGATAGGTATGTCTCTTTTCCATTTCCATTTCTGTACTTATCTGTACTTTTTCTTGTATTTTATCAGCCGCTCTGTCTTGGTTTCTCTCCCGTCTTTCTTGTGTTGTTTAACCTTTCTCTCTTTCTCTCCTTTTCTGTCATACTCCTGCTTTCCCTGAGCTTGACATGTTTCTCCTCTTTGCGCTGAAAACTGCCAAAAACCTCCTTTTGTTTTTAGATTTAAATGAAGAACTCCGGCCTTTTATATTAAAATATTCCGTTCAAAGTCTCCTCACCCTCTTCTGCCCATCTTCACCCATCTTCCTTTTTCCCTTTGCTCAGCTCGCCTGTTCACCAGTGTTTACTTTGAAAGGACAGACTTTCCTCATCTACTCATTAATAAGTAATTAGTGATTTGCAGCCTCGGGAGAGTGTTCACTAGATTCTACTCTCTATTGGGCCCTGCGACCACAATGCAATCACCAGTTGCCCACAGCAAGTAATTTGAATCTTTGTATTTTCTACCATAATGATTTTCCATCACATTTCTTTTCTTGACTTTGTGTCTAAACTGATTTTATTGGACATTGGAAGCCCAGAATGTATTACTCTGCCACTTCCCTGCCGCCTGTCTTTTTCTTTTCTTTTTTTTTCTGCGCTCTTGCTCTGTCCATCTGCCTTTGGAAAGGCTGCACGTCCCTGAGGGATTTTTGTGATCCCGTAGTTCGGCAGAGAGTGTACGAATGCGCCGTACCATTCAGAGTGACACATGCCTCCAAGACTTTTGAGCATCGACAAGGTCAGAGGTCACTTCGGTTTTTCTCTCTGGGTACTTTGAACTTGTGAAAGTCTGCCAGTCTTTTTATAAGGGCAGCAGAGAGAATGAAGGAAGCTGGAGTAGGGTCTTCCCAAGAGAGTGGTGCTCCATATCTGGTCGTGTTAGGATTACTTAAGTAAGTGCTGTAGGTGGGGAAGTGTATCTCTCATCCCTCTTAGATGTTTCGACTTCATCAAGACACACAGTGCACAGAATTATATTCAGATCTGTTGCTAGTCATAAACATATTTCTGTTCTTGGATGCATGTTGCATAGGAAGTAGTATTATTATTACTTTTAATTATGATTGTCTAGTACTTTCAGGCTACAAATAATTGGGAAAAAAAAGTCTCTGTGATACAAAGGAGAATCTGACATCATACCCATTGCTGGTAAAACAAATAGAGATGACGCAGAATGTAGTACTGACATTAAAGTTGTACATTTGAGTTATTTTGACCAAAACTTTTCATCTCATTGCAGGTTGATCAAAATATTTCAACTTCAAATATTTAGAAGTGTAAAGATTTCAAAATTAAATAGGCTTCCGTCATAGAGCTGTCCAACAACAAAGTAGTTACTAAGTTATTTTAGTCGTAGAGAAAATGTAATACTTGACAGCTATGTTAATCAAACCATTCTTTTCATTATATTTCTGACAAAACATATTTGCTGTTGCAAATTAGTGGTGTATATATATATATATAAATGCAATTTCTTGGAGACAGGGTTTCTTTATTCATATTATTTCATACTGTCAAAATAAGACAAGGCCAAACTAAAACTAACTACCTACACAGTAAAAAGAGCTCTGATTAAAACTACAGTCAGTCACTTGTATCTTTGATCATGACATTGAAATAATAATAATAATAATAATAAAAAAAACAAGTTAAGTGTTTTTTTCCATCTCAGTCTGCTAGTGTTTCTCTACACAACTCTACTACATCAAGTGAAAATTAGTGTATGAGAACTTATTTGTCTGCACCGGTGAGTGACTCACAGTGAGGTTGGCACAATACAAGGATTCACTGAGCTCAGATGCTACTTTCCATTAGCAAAAAGCAATGTATGAAACACCCAGGTAGCAGTTTCTCCTGTTAAGCCACCGCTGACTGTTGAAATATCACAGCAGCAGTGTTTATATACAAATCTGTCTTCCCTCTAGTGTGTCACATCACGTCAACTGTTCACAGTTAATCTTTCATTCACATCATTTTAATAATTTAAGTTCATCAACTTCATATTTTCAATCAGAAACTCCAGTATTTGGATCAAGCTTATGAAAAATTATGTGTGTCAGATGAAGTATGCTACAGCTGTTATATACTATATTTAATATAATTAAGTAAATATAAGAATTGGATCAGATTCGTTGCCAGCATTGCCATATATTACAGGACTCTGATTGGGATCACGGCCAACAGAACTTAATCAGGGCGTCGGTACTTTGAATCTTTGAAAGCTTTTGCACTGAGAGTGTAAAAAATACATTAAAATAAATTCCTGGGGCAGATCTTTTAAAACTTTAAAAAGATATCAATAAACTCTTCTAATGAATTACACTGTTCAGATTCAGGTGGATAGCTATTGGAGGAAGTTGAATCAGAGGTTAGGCTCGCTGTCTTTAATCAGCTGCATTTTGAATCGGCTGCAGATGAGAAAAAGATGGTGTTTCGCAGATGCAAGACTTGCATGACTCTTTTCACTTGATTCACGCTTTACATAACCCAGAAAAAAAAAATTCTAAAAATGTCCCAAAGATCTTAAAACTCTTTCATATTAGTTGTGGGGATCCTCACAGTTTTTAGAAAGTTTCCACATAACTCATTGAAGCCAAAAGGCAGTCTCTGGAATCATTAGATAATTGCGCTTGATGATGTATAATTAGTCAAAGTCAGCTCCTTTGTCATTTAACCAAGACAAACTGAGAATTATTTTGCTGCCTAAACTAAAGCTTGGGGTTTGGATTTCACACATATGGCTACAACTCAGGGAAGCTGTTGTTCTTGAATAGAAACACACTGAACAACTAAAATAACAATTAAAAAAACCCAGAGTGATGAATCAATACACTGCTAATGTGTCTACCACACAAATATGCTCTCAAATTTGTTTTCAGACCACTATCATTACCAGGAGAATGGTGGTGTATGCTGTTAACTTCACTTGACTTGTCTACGGTTACAAACATTATGTTTTGAATGTGCTGTGCCACTTATTATCACACAAATGTGTTGATGTCATGAACCTCAAACCAAGCACTTACTGGAGCGCCAACATGTCATGAGGGATTTTTTTTTTTTTTCTGCATCTGCTGCAATTCCTGTCCTTATCGCACTGTTAACATCTTCAGGCAACACTTCTACTCAGACTTCTGCAACACTGTTAACTCCAACTCCTGCAATCTGAGTTGAAGATGATATATGTGGGGCTAGAGGGGTTGACAAACAGGGTGGGATTAGGTGGTGAAGCAGTCCTGGCAGAATAAGCTCTGCTGGCTAGCTGTGGGTTGGTGTCTTCCTCTCTCTCTCTCTCTCTCTCTCTCTCTCTCTCTCTCTCTCTCTCTCTCTCTCTCTCTCTCTCTCTCTCTCTCTCTCTCTCTCTCTCTCTCTCTCTCTCTCTCTCTCTCTCTCTCTCTCAGACAGACAATCACAAGCTTGGCCTTCTAATCGCTTGTTTATCCTTGATGTTTCTCATAAGGATTTACTTTGATTAGTTTGATCCCACGGACTTGACAGCTGTAACACAAACTCAAAGTCATGCATATTTTAATGTGGACTTGAGGCAAAGAAATGAAGAGGGAGAGGAATGATGAAATGCCGTGGTTGTCATACATTGGGAGCCTGTTTTAGAAACTTAGAGAAACAGACAAAATGCACTATGAGTCAACCCAGCTGTATACGAAATTGCTTCACCCACAGAGGGTTTAGAGATATGCATCACTGAAACAAACAATAAACAAGGAGTCAGAGAGTGAGAGAAGGTGTAGAAGACAAAAAACAATGGAAGCAACCAGTGTGATTTTTGCTAGTTAACTATGTAACAACATTTGTTTCTTCCCCTGCGGTAACAAAATGTGTGTGTGAGTAATGACTTCCCCCATGTGAATCGTGCCACAGCTTTTGGCTACATTAAAAAAATATATATATAAAATTTAAACAATAAAACGTAATCTCTATGGAAACCAAGTAAGGGGGATTTTCAGTGACTAGTCAATTGAAGGCAAGTGCCGCCCTAGATGGCATCAAAAGAACTCGCCGTTTAAAATACAATGGATTCTTTGCTTTGGCTGAAAAAAATCAAAGGAGCCATGTCTCTAAATTAGCGAGGATCTATTTGTGCAGTTGGCCCAGTGTTATCTGTGCAAGTCTGTTACTCTTTGTCTGTTGACTGAGGGTTTTTTTTTTTTTTTCCTCCTGGTGCTTTTGCTGCTGTAGCTCTTTTTTTTTTTTACGCTTTTTCTGCTTCAGCTTCCTTCCTCTTGCACTCTCAAAATAGTCTGGCACTGTCTTTTAAAGATGAATAACATTAAACACAATTACTATGCTAATGCAAACCTAGACATGATGATCGAACAAGACTAAGATCTACAGGCATGCTGGCAGATATTGGAGGTTGTAATTAGACACAGTAGTTTTTCAGCATGCTAGCATGGTCACGATTACAGTCCTACAACATGCTTATCTCTTATGTGTACCAACCTTAGGTTAATTGCGAATAGCTAAACAGTACAGCTGAGACTGAACCTGGTATTGGACAAATGTTGAGCTATTTCTCTCAAAGGCACAAATGTGAATTTCATGATGGTGCTAGAAGAAAAGTCAGGGGTCGATACTATTATAAAAAACTGTCAGAACCCTGGACAGCTTCCAGAGGGGAGAAAGGGTACATCCCAAGTCTCTCATATTGCATCCATGTGCATCCCTCACTTTTGCTTTTCATTGCTTTTTAGTCCCTCCCATCAGAGATAGAAGTAGAGATGCAAGGAAAACATGTGAGAAGAAATGAGGAAATGCGCTTTTAGAGAAAAAAGACGTCCATTCCTCTGAAGAGTCACGCTAGGAAACGTCCTTTTATGATAACGGCTGCATCTGATCACCTGTCAGCTTTAACAGCTGTAGAGACTTTTGATAGAGTTTGTGTCTGCACGTGTGCACTGTGCTAATACTAATAAAGCGGCACAGTTATCAGTGCCAGAGCAGCTGTGTTTTCTTTCTGTTTAACAATCACCTGCACATGAATAACACTGTGTCCTGCTCAGAGCCACAGAATCATTTCTACCCGCAGAATGATTATAAATGATTATTTATTCATGATTTTAATATGCATTTATTGATATTCTGATTGGGAATTCATTATTGAATAAACCAGGATATGATTATGGTGTTTTTTGAACATTGGAAATTATTTATTTGGCTAAATGTTTCAGAGAAAATTGAAAGTAAGTCATAGCAAACCCGATGCTCAGGAATTATCAGCGTCACATTGGAGAGAGTGGAAATCTGTAAAAGTGCTTCTTTGCAAACAGACAGATTCTCCTCTTACTGACTTTAACTTTATCCATAAAAGTTAATGATAATTACACACGATGGAAAGAAAACTCTTCCTAATGCATCGATAATGTTTGAAGTGCTGCAGACTTACAATTTAACTCGATGGTGCTGTGATGTATCAGATCAGTCTAATCAGCTGCGCCGTACAACCAATAACTGATGTCCGTTACGGGAGTGCGTCGGCTGGTAAAATACGTGGAGGCTGCTCTCATGCATCCTCGCTGATGGCTCCTCAGAGATTCCTCCTTGAAACAGGAAGAAAAAGATGGTGGAACAGAACAACTTCCTGTTTAAGTGAGGCTCGAGGAATGAGAGACTTGGGATGCACCGTGAGACTTAATCAGCTATGGCCACCTCCAAACACACAAACAGTTACAGCCCTAACAGGCATGCAAAAGAACATGAAAACAGCCCATGAGATATGATACATAGAAAAAATCCCACAAGATCAGTCATGTCATAGCCATAGTTTATAGACAATAAAGTCATCCACACTAACTGGGGGGAGCCACACACACGTTTAAAATGCCCAATAACAGGATATTAGAATTAATTTCATTTTATCTATTTAAAGTATTATTTATACAGTATAATTGATTGCAGCATGGTTTGCAATCCCCTTGAAAGGGACATGAGGGATGCCAAATTCCTGCTAATTTGAATCACTTCTGCTGATTATTACAACACAACAGGGTAATTAGATCTTTTTCTAGTGGCTATTATCTATACCAGCTGTATAGTGAAGCATCATGTCAGCAGCACAGCAGTAGAAGCTCCATTCAGCCACAATACTACTGTTCACTAAACGATACAATGCAATAAAAACGCCACATCCCCCTTACAGTACGTTTTCCATGCAACAGGACCATCAGATAAACGGAGAAACAGAAAGAACAACTGTCATTAATCCGTTTACAGAGCTAATGGTAATAATAAATTCAATAATAATGCATTTGTTTGTTGAAACTGCAGTTGGTGACTGTTTATGCAGTATATGCTTGGTTGACCAAGAGCAATGGGATGTTTGAGGCATCTTTATGTCTGAGAGAAACCCTACATAGTTTCCCATCAGTGGCAGCATCTTTCCTGGTTTCATACATTTTAAAGCACTTTCTTGGCTTTGAAAATTATAGCAATATTACAGAATGTCAAAATTCACCTTCTGTTCCTCCAAAAATATTGCTCTTTTATGTGTTTTGCTTTCATTCCCCGAGCAGGTCGCCTCTTCTTTATAGACAGAGGCAGAATTACAGATTTTGACGCAGTGACAGCGAAAAAAAAAAAGACTGTGACAAAGACCTAGAGAGAGCAACAGAGAAAAAAACAAACTGATGAGCTGACAGAGTCTGGGCTTCTGGGGAGAATCATTAGACCGATATATTATTCAGCATGCAGCTTGGAGCAGTGCCTTTGGCTGGGCTTTAAGCTGGTAGTGTTGGTCAGTCTGGCTGTAGCTGGTTGGGAGGTCAGCCATTGATCTGCAGATATAAGCTGGTACTTTGGATCCGAGCCTTCATCATCCTGTGGGGCTGCCGCCACTGTGGGTGGATAAGCCTTGATCTGCTCAGGGGTTTGCATGTGTCAGTGTGTGTGTACACTGGTTGAGAGAAAGATGCAAGTGACTGTGTGTGTCCACATATGTCTACAGATGTGGCTGTGTGATGCATGTGATCTGTATGAAGTCTTTTTTTGTTAGTCGCAAGCCTGCAGGGTAGTGTTGAGAGAAAGAAGAGAGACTAAAGGATAAAAACAATGTCAATGAAAGAGGGAATGTTATGTACCAGTACCCAGCACTCGCTGGTTAGGACTGGATAATTCGTATTATTATTATTAACTTAGAGAAGGTCACATAAATAAATGGCAAGTGAAGCAACAGAAGAATAAACCAAAAAATCCTTTATCCAAAGAGATGATGATTAATTGAGAGGGTGAATTTAACTTTACAACAACTGATGTGTTCTATTCCTGATGGAAAAGTGACAGTAAATAATCTGAAATCTGGGACATAGAGACTTGAAGTTATGGGTTAAGTTTCTGGTCTTTTTTTTTTAATGTGACTTTAATGTTTGGTGTCTTTGAAAAGTGATATCTAGTTTCTCCCGTTCGCTACCATTCAACTCAAAGATTTATCAGTATGCTGCCTTTTTTTTTTTTTATGTGATTTAGCCAATTTAAAAATGAACGTTCCTCTCATAATTTTGTTCAACGCACGTCAGACCTAACCACCTCTTAAGTAAGTACAGCAGGCTGGAGCTGATATTTCCATGATTTGTCGATTCGATGTGGGTTTCTACTGTGCCTACCTTGTTACTGAGAACATGGTTTTATCAATAAACACAATGGCGTTGAGCAGTACGCCTGAGAGTCTTCTTCTGGAGGTTTCCTCACCTTTTAAGGTTGACAGCGGCGAGCCCATTGGCCATGGAACAAAGATCATCCTGCACCTGAAGGAGGACCATACAGAGTACATTGTGGATAAGAGGGTCAAGGAAATTGTCAAGAAGCACTCTTAGTTCATCATCTAACTTATCCCCCTGATTGTGGAGAAGGAACATGAGGAGTTCAGCAATGACACGGCAGAGGAGGAATAGACGGAGAAGGAGGTGAAGGTGAGGACAAGCCAAAGTTTGAGGATGTGGGCTCAGACATTGAGAAGGACTCCAAAGACATGGACAAGACGTAAACAAAGAAGATCAAGGAGTCGTACATAGACCAGGATTGACCAAGCCCATCTGGACCAGGAACCCTGACAATAATACAAATGAGGAGTGTGACGAGTTCTATAAGAGTCTGAAGACAGGCAGGCTTTTTCTTTCCTATTTCCATTATTGTAAAGGGAAGATTTTTAAGCCCTAGCTGAAATACTTCCTAACAATATAAAGAATGTGATGCAACTTACACTTATGCTAACTAAAGAGCTTGGTTACAGCAACGGAAGCAAACACAGTTGTTTACATGTTTAAAGTGTTTTTCACCCAAATGCACTGTGTGCACCTTGAGATTATTTATTTCATTTCCTCTCTCAGGAAAAATGAAGAAAAAAAGCCAATTCATGAATGTTGTTCATTGTACTTCCATGTCTGCGTGCTATAGCAGTCTTATTCTCCTTCTTTGCTGGCACATTGCTGCATTTCTTGATGTATTACCATCATTGCAACAGCAAGAAACAGTCAGCCGGTATGGGTTTGCCATTAACTGCATTGTTTCTCATGCGTGTCCTCTTGAGGACCTTTTCAGAAAAACATAGCTCCACAGTGACCCTTTGAGTGCCTTTAAATGGATAATGCTTGGTACAAATTGGTAAATTCTGAAAAGACATCCTGTGTGTAAATACTAAATCTGAGGAAAATGATTTGAATCACATGAGAATAAAAAAAAAAAAATAATAATCTGGGTCAATGTCAGATAAGAGTAAATACACTTTACATAAATTAAGCGCTGGTTTTGTTTTTGTCCATTTAGATAGATTGATTTGAAAAAATATGGTTAACTAAACTGGAAACTGCTCCACTGCAGGGTGTCTGCTAAGAAGAGATGTCTGACTTTATAATCCAAGAATGTTTATTGAGATACCAAATGGTTCTGGAGTATGAGCAAATACTAAAGAACATAATGTTACCACAAACATTATTTACCAAAACTTTACGCTACCCACCAACATATAGAACAATTCAGTTACATTTTACTTACATGGCTCCAAATCATAACAGAAGTTATATCATCACAGGTCTAGCATGCAGTGCAAGCGATACAAAGACAGAGGTTCCATGTAATAAAGGCTGAGAAGAATCGGCATAAATTACATGGTAACATAATGCAAATTGTCACAAACAGAAACATTACACACACCAATTACAACTCAAGTATCCATTATAGAGCAAAACAGGGATCTGCACCTATACTAGTGACAACAGCATTTAGTGTTGCTAGAAATTATGACTGTAACATAACTCAAATATGGACATATGGCTGCATAAATTAAAAAAAACTGTTCACACATCCATCAGCAGTATTATATTACTAAAGTGATAGATCTCTCACTCAAGCAGTCCGCAGTCCTTCCTACACACAGTAGCCAACGACTCACTAAGGCCAATAAACTTAATCTTGGAGCTACACACACATAATGTCTGTCTGCAGGGTCGTCCTCTTTAGCTACTTGAGCGCAAGTGATGAGCAAGAGGTCCTGATGTGCTGACTATTGACACTGATTGATCAGGTGTCGTAAGGGAGAGACGAAGAATGTTCTCTATAAGTTGTAAGTTATAAAATTTCTTTTTTCTAGAAAATTCTTTTCCACAATTGGTGCACACTTAGCACAAAGCAAACTATACAAGCAGAATTAAGTACAGGATTTAATGCAAACAGGATGTATGAGTTGTATTAGTCTGAACTCAGAAACAGGAGGCTTTCCTTCAATTTTCTATTACAGTTTAGTCACAGAGTATAACTTCTTGGAGAGGGAAACTAGAGAACGAAATACTCATTAAGAACACCCAGAAGGTGATGCAACTACTCCTTGTGCTAAAAGATTAAAACTCTTGCATAAGATCAAGTTGGGAACTTATTTAACAATTTTTAAATTTCTTAGAATCACTTTGGTTTCCTGTGAATTGGGAATAATCACTGCTGTGTTTGCCAGCGGTTTGATAAATGAAGAATACGCCTCATTTGCTATAGATGAACTGATCTCATTATGTTGTGCTGCTGAATTTCTCACCACTGTATTGAGAACTTCACTTTCAGTAGTTGGATCAAACCTCGTTAAAGAGAGCTTCATGTAATATCAAAGAGCCGCCAGTATGATTAATCTTCATGCAAACAGATAAGTCTGCAAACAAACAAAATAATTAAAAAAAAAACAAAAAACATCTTCAGCTTTCATAACTGAATGTATTTAATCAACTAGACTTAGATATATATTTATAGTGGCTGCAGTGATTTCTCAGGAGACAGGTACTCTTTTTTTCGATAATTTAAGTTTATTACAAACTCAGAATGATACATTTGCAGAATGCAAATGATATGTGTTGTCTTAAACCTGCAGGTAAGAGAGACCTCCTCTAACTAATGAAGTCCTTTTTTATTCCTCACTTTCCTTTCCTTGGGTGGTTTGGCATGCTGTGGACACAATTGGCAACTTATTCTGGTAACTTGTTCTTCCCAAATGAAGAAACAGATATCTTGGTTGCTCCTCATCATACAGTACATCATTTAGCTAGAAGATGGTCAGGTCACAAATTCACTACTCACTGCTGGGAACAACTCTATTTCGAAACAGAACAAAACACTCAGGAATGCTGTAAACACTTAGCAAACTAATATACAATAACTCTTTGATTCTTTCTCAAACTGTTGTTTTCCACTACAAAAGCAAGAAAATATATAGTACCATGGAAAATGTAAACGTTTTCCTATTTGACAACATATTTGTATTGCTACTAATTTAGCACTTATATTTTAGATAGAGAGAATAATTCTACAGGATATAGAGTGTAGGTGTGATGCCATCTGCTTTAGAGATGAATAAGTACAGGGTGATGAAATATTTAAAAAAAACACAATTGTGCGACAGTGATTTCTGCTTTTATGTAGATGATGTCAAAGTTTTCCCAGAAGGTAGTACTTTTTGAGTGAGTATACTGTATGAATGACAACATTTTTAGGTCTCCTCATTTTCAAGTCTAATATAACCGAAAATGGTGCCTTCACTCTGGAGTAACGCTCCCTTTGTGTTTTGCACAGCAGTCTTTCAGCCTTCACTGTCATCTGTGTCAGGCAACATGAGGTTCAAATGATGCTGCAGACACCCTGGAGGATCAGTCCAGAATGCAGATGTACATTTTCTGTCTGTTCTTCTTTCTGTTTTACCGCGTGTGTAAAGGCTTGTGAAGTCCTGGATGAGCGTGTTTACCATGTTCACTCTTAAGTCGGCCATTCTTCGGCCCACAATATTGGTGACTGGAGGAGATCTGGCAGCGTCACTCCACTTTTCTCAGTACAGACGAGCTGTGCTATGGCCCTGAGGACTCACTCTGATTCTCTTTGTTTCGCTCTCCTGACATACAAACTGACACGAAATTGTGCACTCGCGCAAACACATCAAATCTGTATTCCTACTATTTCCAGTTACTTAGTGGCTGCATCACGACAATCTCACAATGTGCTGCAGTCCATTTACGAGCCATCTCCTACAGTACAGGGTCACAACTGCATGTCCTCACAGCCATGACCACTCATGTGGCTCGGATAGCTCTGTGAGAAGCTCACTCACTGAGGCAGGGACGCCTCCATTTTAAAGGCCAACTATAGTTGTGATTTGGAGGTTACAACTGACTGGACCCAAGTTGGATTCAGTCTGTTCCAGCCTGGTTTATTTGGCTCTAGCAGCCCAAATAAAATTATACAATCTGAGGCGTTAAATGATTCTAGTCATTTGCTTTCTGATCTAGTCACTGCCTATTGTTCTCATTAAAATTTTAAGCAATTTTCATAAGAAGAACTGGGGCCGTTGACATTGTGCGTGAAGTCGTGAAATAAATAATAATCTTGGCCAAAGAACAAAAAAAACTGTGGAATAGCGCTTTGTTCCATGAGCAAGTATGATTTTACAGTTCAGTTCATTAGTTTTCAGCGCATCCATTTCTCTCACCTTCAACTCTTCCTGCCCTTGTTGCCCTCATCTCAACCTCACCCACCATAAATTAGCAAGAATGGGAAAAGTTATGTATGAGGTGTTTTCTTTGCAGGTTTTGATAACAAGTAATGTTCTCAGCTTTAGTGAGGAAAAAAAAAAAGAATTCAAGGTGAAAGTCCTGTGACTATATGCTAGTACTAACACCTACACTATGTGCCATAAAAGTAGAATAAATATGGCATACTTGTGAAAGTACATATTTGCTTGTGTGATGGTATGATGTATCCTGATGCATTTGTGTGAGTCCCTTGCTAATTAATGTGCCAGAGAAGTAAAATTATAGCCCTGTCTCGGCCGCTTCCCTCTGGTTAGTGTCAAGGTCTGAAAGAGACGAGTGCAATGAGCAACAGGAAGCAGAAAGAACTAAATGCAGTCTCACTGACAGAGTGGCCAGCTGAGGCTTCAATGTGCTGCTTGTGCTTCTGGCTCTTGCTGGGTGACTAATGAAAGACTGTTTCGTGCATATATTTTGTTTTAAATACTTAACAGACTCAATGGGATGTATCAGTGTATGCATGAGACAAAGCACTAACTAATGTGTTCGACGTGCCTTGTATATGATGCTAAAAGACGACCAGCCATTATCACCGATTCCCCTTTTGACACTGATGGCCTTTTTAGTTGTCATCAGGTGTTGTTGCATTGTGATATCATTGGTACGAGGTCATAATTACATAACAGTGCTCCCATTCCTGAGTCCTAACAGGAATTGTGGAGCCAGCAAAGACCCAGCAATAGTTTTTATAGCTGTAGGATTTGTGATGCTATTTTCTTTTTAAAGTAAGTTCTGGTACAAAAACACCTGAGGGTGGCGTTTTTGCAGTTTGATCTATCAGTCTGTGATGTTTAGTTTTGTTTCTTCAGCTGGCTTTCACACTTGAACTTGAACTTGGTTGAGTTGGTCTAGTCCAACGTAAAAAAGTGATAAATTGCTGCCTTTTTAGTTCAGGTCCGTTTTGTGTTTTCAGCGCCCTATAACTAATTCACTGGGCGGTCGTTCCAGCAAAATAAAACATAGTTTATTACAGTGACTGAAAACAAGTCGTGCTGCACTTTGCTGCACCTTGTGTTGTTGTTGTTGTTGTTGCTGTTTTTAAATCTTTTTTTGTGTGAAAAAAAACCCAGATTGAAGGCGAAGGTTACATTATAACTGATGTGTGCCTGATGTGAAGCACATTAAAAAGAGACTCTGATGTATTCCCTTTTAAGTTACTCTTTTTAACATCTAGCACAATCGTGTCCACTGCAAACCTTCTGCTAACTGTTATTGTTGATCTCTGTGAATTAATTAACTTGAGCATTGCTATTGTGCAGCAGATAGTCTCCTTTTCAGTAATGGAACAAAATAACCGTATAGATTACTTGTTAATGAAACAAATAAAACAACAAAAATGCTGCGAGGAATATAATGTGGTTAAAGAAAGCAACGCTAACCCATAACAGAACAGAACAGAACCAAAAGGGCAAATACCTTTGAGTTTGCTTGAATTGCTATAAAAAGGTTATACTTGCAAGTAACCTTAATTTTAAATGTAGCGACGGTACTTTGCAAAAATTAACTCATGTCCTCCATAGACCATGGTCATAGCCGTACAGCCGATAAGTGGTTCATTCAACAACTGGCAGACCAGCTTTAGAATATCTAAATTGATAAATGTAGTATATATTGTGTCAGTCCTAAAAGTTTCTGAAAGTATGGGGGTATTAAATTTAATCCATCACTCTATAGCGTTTGCTCACATCAAGGTGGTTCAGGCCTGAATGATCACTTGTCCTTGTTCACTCTTTCATCACTCGTCCTCTGGCACGCTGTGTTTGACTGTCGTTTGAAGGAACAGACTTGGCGTTGTCAGTCCACGAAGCTCAATGCAGACAAGCTGTGTTGTGGCCCAAGGGAGTCGTGCACACACACACACACACATACACACACACACACACACACACAAAGCACACAAACAGAGACAGCCGCCCAAGGGAGTCCTCTATGAAGGGATCAGTGTAAACATCCAGTGGCAGTCGAGGTGTTGGTAGCCCTGTGAAGTGGAAGCGGTGCTCAGGGCATGGTGCTGGCTGATAAGCACTAACATACAGGAGAGAAGTGAGTTGGTCATCCCTGTTAAAACACGGGCAGCCACCCATTCCCCTGGTGCCATATTACTGCAGCAACACACAGAGGAGAGGCTTAGACTCCTGCAGGGGAAGTGAAAAGTGGAGGGAGGGCATGACATGCCCTGCACTTATAGTACAAGTTTGCGTGAATGTGTGTTTTTATGTGTGTACACATAAGACCGTCAAGTCAATCATACAGTATCATGGGTTGATGGTTAAATTAAAATAAGACTGGATAAGAAAATTACTCATAAATAAATAAATAGGGGCGCCATGGTGGCTTAGCTGGGCTCCCAACGTACAAAAGCAACCCGGTCCTGGACTACAGCTTGTGGTCATGGGCATCTTCTTTGTTGTTTGTCGTTCCCCCTCTTTCTCCCTGCTTTCCCTCTCCCTGTCTATCTTTAGCTGTCCACTCTTACAATTTGAAAGCCATCCAGAGTTACCAGCGAGTCCAAAGCGAGTTCATTCAACCCCATCTTTGTGATGCTACACTCTCTGTAGCGTCCATTAGCTCCTCCATCTTATTATGGTGAGATTTTACATTCCCCATGATAACAGACGGCCTGCTCCTGGCGCTTAGATCCAGCTCTGCATCCCCATCTTCTTCTTCTAACTTCAGCAGGGATCAGTGGTCTTTCCACAGGGAGTATGCTAGCAGCTAACAGCTGTTCTCGAGTGTGAAAAGGAGAGCTGTGGAGAGCTACTGTAACTGGCTGCTAACTACACGGCACCAAATGAGTCTGCCTCCACCACAAATATAAAAGTTGTGGTCGTTTCATCAAACAGACCCACGTTTTAAAATAAAAAGGGCTGACTGCTGTGTTTAAGTAGCAATATGCATGAATACTTGCACAGCAACAAGTGATAGTATCATTACGGGTGAATATATGTTCTCTGGGACTCAAATGAAATAGTAAAATATTGAATAAAGCTGCACACAGGTCTATATTTATGTTTCAGTAACAAAAAAAAGAAATAAGTCATGTTTTCTCAGCATAGTGTGTTTTTCTCCAGGAGACTGCCTTTAAGCCCAGTTGGTTTGCATATGAACTCTACATTCCATCCAAATTTCACCCTGCCTTGATGTAAGGCATGCATTTCTCAGCGAGTGCAAAATAAGCCACTTCGGCCTCTCTGAAATGCACAGCATGAACCGTGCATGCTGAAACCATTTTGCAAGGATAAAGTCATCATGAAAGGTTGTTAAAAGCAGTATAAACATATCGAGTTTATTGAGTTTACTTTGTAGCATCTTGCTGTCAGCTACGCAGGGGGGTCAAATTGTCCAGACAGGTCTTTTTTTTTTTCTGTTCAGTTGATTTAAATTCTTATTTTAGCATTTCAAGTTGGGCTCAGTCATACTGGATAAAGAGAGTGGATTGTTGAGTTGAGTCTCACACAATAGGTGGCACTCGTGCTAGGAATGAGAATCATTACTCAACTTTCCAAAGGCGGCAGTTTTTGACAATCTAAGAGCACAAACGCTACCACTTGTTTTGGGTGGGTCATTCTGAGCCACTTTGTTTCCCTTTTACGTCTATATATTTCAATCTGATAATAAGACTTAACAATCGACTATCTTTCTCCAGTGTGATTGACCTCACTTTTAAAACTTTCTACACAATGTTAATCAATAGATGCAAGAGAAGAAGAAGACAAAAAAACCTTTGAATGCATCCTTTCATGCTGGTAATCTTTATATCAGAATGTCCAGAGTGTGCCGGATTTAGTAATCAGGTATTACTCTGACTCCAAGACTCCAAGCTACATGCAAAACCTGTGTCGACACAAAAATGTTCCGTATATATTGACTTAGCTTTGCTCCTGAGGAATACAAAAAACACATTATTTACTTTTACAGACATAGTGATGAGGAGGGTTTGTTTTTCTGTATAGATTCACTGAGTCTCAGGTCTCTGATCAGGGCCCTGAGAGGGAAACTGAGAGAAAAATAACAAGTTAAGGAGGAAGGGATGAGGAAGGAAAAACAGAGTAGGAGAGAGATTTTTGGAAAGTCCATTGTTCTTGATGCTACTGATAACAATGCTGCTTTTTTGCAAAATTCTCAAGGAATCAAACAAAAATATATGTATCTTTAATCCCCGAATGATTTTTTTTTGCTTGTGATTTGTAGGGTAGTATTTTGCTCAGAACAAAAGCCCTCTCTTTTTCACCTCTTTCTTTTTGTTCTTTTTTGAAAAAGCACCACAGCCAGCAGAGATTATCTGTTGTTTTTCCATCTAGGCCTTCATCAAAGTAAATTATTTGATCCCTAAATCATCCTTCTATCTTCTCTTTGATTACTTCTCCTTTCTCTCTGTGTCACCATCACATCCTTCACAATCCTCATTCTCTTTCATAGACACACACACACACACACATGCACACACATTTCAAACCATAGCCAGATGACTATGTAGTGACTTGGGTCTTTTCCCTGTCTGCTGTATGTAGAGGAGCTTGCTGATGGTGACTTTTCAGCAGTGCCCACTGGTGCACATAATGAAGTGCAAATTGGGCTAATGTACTGGTTGACATGCCAGGTTTTACAGATCAGACGTGAATTGATTTACCTGCAGTTGCAGCTCTGCATTTTCCAATAATGTGCACGTGCAGAGGATGGTGTGCAGACATTTCCGACACATGCTTTATTTTGTCCCTGGAGGATGGCTGAGATTACATGTGAACATTGACACTGAATGAAACCAAGATGGGATTTATTTTATTTCTGGAGTTTCTGTTTTCTCGGTAAAAGCCAATTCTCTCACACTTTGCAAACATTTTGTGGCACAATTGTGACGGTTTTTAGACGGACACTGTCTGAATGTTGGTTTAACACAGTGGCTGTCATCTCTCTTGTCATGTTGCCACTCTAGCACTTAGTGTACTGCCTTTCCATGGCTCCGAACAAATGTCAGAACACTGACAAATACAACAGCACATGACATTTGGACCAAGAATTTATCTACTGTTGCTAGGGCTCTCTCAGCTAACCCACGCCAGAAGGAAGCATTTAATCAATTTCATCAGTGATATTGATACTGTAGTCCCCAACGACAGAACAGCTGAATGACATACTTTAACATTTGACCCCTGATCCTGATCACCTGCATCATCTGAGCACACATCTGTAGGCTCAAGTCCCCAGTCAGTCAGTCAGTCAGTCAGCCAACCAGTCATCCAGTCAGTCAATAAATCACTCATAGATGAAGTCAGGAGAGAACAGGCATTTAGTCCCTGCTCAGCAACCCTGGCTCCCAATGCCATTAATGCAGTACACTTCATCAGTCCTAGCTGGCTTTTGTGTTTGTCCCCAGTGTGTCACATCCTTCAAAACCTCCCACAACAGTGTATTCATACAATTTATGATCTAATTAGAGGGCATAATGAATAGTCAACCATTTGTAACGATCATGATTAAAATGTTTTAGTGATTGCTGAAGATTAATTGTTTCAGTAATGGCTTCAGATTGATGAAATTTGCATACATATGGCAATTATGAATTTTTGTTCTTCTCCTCCTTCAGGTGCGAGCTGCAAAAGCTGTTTTCTGACAGTACTGCATATATCCTGACTATAAATAATTTTTAACTGGTAATAGAGGAAATTTTAGGGGATCACCAAAGTCATTGGAACGTATCCTCTAGCAATCTTGAGTATCTGCAGCAAATTTCATGGAAATCCATCCAACAGTTGGAAAGATATGTGACTCTGAAACACCTACAGTACATGGAGAGAGGATCACCAAAGTCAATATAATTGATCCTTTGGGGACCAGGAGGAAGATTTTATGGCGATTCATCCAGTAGTAGTTAAAATATTTTAGTGTAGCCCAAAGTGGTGGACTGACATACCAACATAGCCATAGTACCCAACATAGTACCCAAGACTTACTAGCATGGCTAAAAAATGAGCTAACAAGTTTAGCGCTGAAAGTTGTGCAATGTTCACTCTTCCTGAGGTGTCTTCCTTTTATTTGTGTATCCTTATCTGAACCAAGGGTCTTAGAGGGTGTTATATGACTTTCAATTTTCAATTTGTGATTTTGGCCCATACAAGTAAAATTAAGTACTCACTGCAGTGCAGATGAGAGATTTCTGGCAAAACTCCTGCTACTTCCAAAGTGCATGAAGAAGGTTAAAAGTCTTGAAAGAGGTCAAAGAACAAATTCATAGTCAGACCCACGCATTTCAACTTATGGCTTTCATCAGGGTCATCAGGTTGCCCTGTGCCCAGTCACAGTCAGTGTTAATCTGTGTAACCCTTCCTACATCAGGTTCACCAACTTGCCATAATCTGTCGCACTACATCCTGAGATTATACTGCTTGGCCCCCTTCTGTGTTCATCCAAAATATTGGATCAGTGCTGGATCATCCGTATGCCCCAACAAATCCAATGCAAAGTCTAATTTTTATCCCTTTGGATGCAACCTTATGTCAAATAGGTTTTTACTGGAAACAGTGTCTGCATGTGTTTGCCCTATCCCTATTTAACTGGCTAGGCTTCCATTCAAATGGAAGCCACAGGGATCAAGCTACTGTCTGCTACAACATGACCTCATTTCTTCAGCTAGTCTACAGCAGCAGTAGTAGAGAGTTCCTGAAATCCAGCATTAAAGCAAATGAAAAATTGGAAGTTTTGTTGGAAGAGCACACCGCTTGGCATTCATTTTTGCAATTATGAAAAACACAAAGTAAAACCATCGTGACACACATTTCAGATTTGTGTTTATCTAAAATCCTGTGCTCGCTCTACAAATCCTGTGACTGCAAGGGTCAAATATCCAACATGTAGGGCACCAGATTGTTAATGTTCTTGAGTTTTACATCTGGAGTCTTGTGTTGTGAGCAGAGCGGTTTACTGATTTACTGGAGGGGGACTAGCTTTTGGCCACAGTGGGTGTTGCGTTGTCACACCCCTCAGTGTCATCATCTCGTTGGCCCGCTTTCAAGTACACAGTTGCTGCACACACACAGACCTCTTTGTCATTTCAGTCAATACCCACCCACATCCAGCCTGTTTCTTCATTCAGAATATCATGTATTCTTTGCCTTTTCTTCTTCCTGTGCTCTTCTCTTCTTTGCTACAATTCTCTGCTACAGTCTCATTTCTCATTATCTTCCTCTGCTTCTTACTTAGTAAGTAAACAATGCCTTAATTACAGCTCGCACCCCGTCTATGATATGTATGGGTTGCATTCTGGCATCCAAAATGGCAGCTATGCATTATGCAGAAATGGTCTCCACATTAGTGCTATCTCATCATATTATTATTATTGTTATTGTTATTATTATTATTATTATTGTTATTATTATCATCATAGCACTCTTGAGGCCTTTGCTTACAAAATGATGTTTTAAGGATTTCCTTACCCTTATTTGTGTAATGTTCAATATTATGTGGAGTAAGATTAATTTGTTCTTTTTCATGTGAAACCCTTCATATGACACCTCTCTGACACCCACTGCTGAAGTAGTAATTTCCTTTTCAGCAATTACAACAGCCATCTCCTTACAGCACTATCCATTTTATTCATTGTTCAGCTGATGTACAAAAACCCTCAATTTATGAGTGAAAACAGCCATTTGTGGAGAGCCATAAGGCTCGTCGTTGTGACTGTAACTTACACTGACGCCGCTGTGCAAAACACCAGGACCTTAGGATCCGAAACTTATATGTTGTTTTATTTATTGACAGAAAAAATAATGATTTTCTGACCACTAAGATGTATTTAAGATGTACTATGAAACCTTGCCCAGGTTTTCAAATGAAATGTTCCTTTCCTGAGACAAGCCCAGGGGCTTCTCTGAATTCGATTCATTTCTCAGTACTCCTGCCCATATGATTGCTCTTGATCTGTCATGGATTCGGTCATGTCATGAGGCGATGGCCAGCTTCACATTTTGAACCTCTTCTTATTTGAAGTCAGCCGCTCTCCTCTGACAGTTATTTCTTCTTTTTTTTAAAGGCAGGAGTTTGTTCCCAGACCTCAGGTCCAAGCTCCATATGTCAGTCATCTGGCTGCTTTTCCCTTTAATTAAAAAGATACCGTGAAAGAAATTTTAGACAAGGTACTAACACCTCTGTTCTGTTATTGTGTTGTTTTTAGTCATCCAGATATGAATGAAGATAGAATTTGGCTGAAAGCAATCACCTTCTCTTAGAGTGAAAAGCAAATAGTCTGTGCTTTCTGTTCCTTGTGTAGCCACCTGATTGTAAACATGCCTAGTGTTTGGTGACAGTCAGCATCTCCTCAATTAAGTAGCACTCAATACAATCCACTTGAGGTTGAAATGACTAAGTAGCACTTTAAGAAGTACTCCCTTTGATCATCTTTGTCCCTTGATAGATGGGTAGCTTTTAACCCTTCACAGCTCTGATACCCTCAAAGTACATCCATTCACTGACAGGTTTGGATCACACAGATATTATCTGTGAAAAAAAATGATGAGATGATGAGGCGGTCAATGCCAGCAAGAAGTGAAATTGACATTTCACAAGGGTAAAATGAAGGGGCAGGATAAGCCTCACGCAAGGCTTAATTTTCCAACAGCACTATTGCAGAAACATCCAGAGGAAATTAGAGGTTGTGGATGAAGGTTATGTTAGATGATAGCCTGCTCAAATATATATCATTCTTTCTGCACATTCCTTCAATCTTTCTTTTTTTCAACTTTTTCAACTGAGATTCCTTTCAGCAAGTTGAGCAAGGCACCACAGACTGTCTACAGCTTGGAGACAAGGTAGTATTTGTTGCAAGGTTATTGGATTGGATAGTGTAGGTGTCAATGATGTGTCCATGCCCTGTATTTTTTAGCTTAGTCTGAAGGTTAAAAGTCCATGGATTTGTTCATTGATTAAATCACATACAATACTGAGGATTACAGAGGGCAGATGGGGAAAAAATGGAGAAAAATGGAAAAAAAAATAAAAATAAATTGAGCTAAACTAAATTGGCCAAACTGAAAATTTGTCAATGTGAAACCTGCTGTTGGCGCTCAGGTAGTAGTCAAGGGATCATCAAAGTCTGAATGCTTTATCCTTTGTGGACCATGGATGTTTGAACAAATTTCCATGGCAAACAACTCAATAGTTGTTGAGATATTTCAGTCTGGACTGAATGACTCTCCGTTGAGCTGAGCCATTAACGTTTCAGCAGAGCTCTTGTACACATCAAGTCTTAATTACAGGTGTGTTGGGCCAAGAACTGTCCTGCGCACTGCAAGTCTGTAGAAGTTCAATTTACCCGATGAAAGCTTACTAACAGACACAAAAGGAAAGGGGTGGTCGATATGATAAAGTCTTGGGCGTGTAGATACAGTGAGGGAGGCAGAATGTTTCAGAGGAAACAGAGACAGACAGAGGGAGATCAGAGACGTAATGTGAAAGTGAGATAAAAAGGTGAGACGGAGAGAAACGCAGCACAATGCATGAGCTTTGTCTGGCAAGCGCTCTTTATCTGATTGTGTTAATCTTGTCTTCCGTTCACAGCGTTGCCACGCACCAGCACTTTTAACTAGCTCTGATAATGGGAAGAACAGCATCAAACTCATTAATTGAATTAGCTCTCTCTTTATCTCTGCATCTGCCTGCCTGTCCGCTCACCCCCTACAAACACTGCGCCGACGACTATTCCCCAGCTAATTGACTCAGAGCATCTCCAGTACAGCCCTATTTCACCTTACTAATTTATTGAATCGGCTCCTGGCCTGGTTCACCTGTCATTGGCTACTATCTAATTTAATTTTACCCTGAGGTGATGGAGATTATTTTGTCTCTGAGCAATAGAGTTAGAGAGGGAGGGAGGGAACATGAAGAAAGTCAGGTTTTTAATGCCTAACAGCTTGTGTGTTTATTCCATAACTGGATTTAGCTGCAGGTGTTTGAGTATAAAGGGACAAAGGCCAATATAACTAGCTCAATGTGATTTGGCCAATTTCGACGGTCGTCAGTAATTGAATTACGCTAAACTACCTTTTTAAAATCAGCTCGGAAAATATGCTCAGCCATGAGTTGCATTTTCGATTTGTCTATACTAGCCACCAGGCTAATCCATTGGGTTTTAAACATTTCAATTGAGTTAGTCAATGATCCCTCAGAACCTGGTTGCAGGTTATACATGAACACCACGAAGCTCATCTGTGTTACAGCTTTTCTCCATCTGCCTCTCCCTTTGCAGGAGCTTTTCTGTGATGTAGGAACTAAAGGTGGTTTCTTTGTGGTGTGGAGCTGATATCAGAGCAATTGTTCTCACTTTCATTTATCTCCACTAAAGGTTAGCTTTGTCCACCAACCCACTCTCTGCCAATGTGTTAACATTATATCAGATATAGACACAGACCAAGGTGTGTGTGAAGTTATTGGGTTCTCTCAGTTGTGCGTCTCTATCTTCCCCAGAGTAATGATCTGTTATTGCCTAGGTGGCAATACAGGGAACCATTTTCCTGCTGTTTCTTTTCATTTTTATTATTCTTTTAACTGTACGTTTAGTGGGTGAAATAACCTTGCAAATGGCCTCTTGAGGAATGGCATTGCCATGTATCTCTATCCTGTTGTAGAAAATATAAGACCAGAGTAGACAGCAAATGCCAGTGCTGACTACAAGTTGTTATTCTAGCCTCTTAACCAGTAAAGCCCTCTCTTCAACTCTTCTCTCCTGAAAGTCGCCCCCCCCCCCCCATCTTCTGTCCTTTTTCATCCACACTGATACCACACCTGTCATTTCTAATCCACCTGGCTGGTCTCTGTAAAATCTCTGTAAACCACCCACACCTCTTTCTGCTCAGAAACCTTCCTATTCTTCCATCCCTCTGCTAAATACAAACAAACAACCCCCCCCCCCCCCTCTTGCTCCACTTCAGTCTTCATTTGAGCCATTCAGTTATTGACAAGACACCCTAGAGAGAGCCTATTTAATCATCAATAAACATGTTTTTGAATGACAGCATGTAATCATTCCTGCAATTTTTCCCTTTTTCATGCTATCCATGCAGTCATTATCATCTTAACATCCGCTGTAGTTGTAGTGTGCTGTTGCCTTTAAGGAAAGGCATTCTGCTCTTCAGTTACTTTGACTAAAAACAGTTTTTCAGGTATAGTTACGAGTTACTTTGCAGGTTCAGATTTTTCATACAAATAACAAACATCAACTAATTTCTATAAAAGAGATTTCCTGAGCCACAGCCACCCCGCCCCTGAATAATAATGATAAAGAAAATGAATCAGGCTTACTGAGCCTGCACTGAGCTTCATAACACTGATTATTTTTCACTTTTAAGCAGCTACATCGATCGACTAACTAGTGAACATAGTGGAGCGTTTTGCCGCTAAGGAGCCAGACATTATTGGACTTAGATTCATCTGGTGTACAGACACATGACTCCAAATATATAATAATGTTGCTCCGTAACTGCTGGATGGATGAGCAAAGAAGCAACTGTTTGTTAGTATCGCTGTATCAACTTAAAAGGTGATGATATGTCAATGCATTGTCCACAACATGTTTCCAAGTAACCAAAGAAAATTGCTATTAATACTCAAAAAAAAAAATCATTTTGAGCACTCACAAGTCATTTTTTTCATCCGCATTTGTCTACATTTAACATTTTAGAAATTGTCTTTTAACTTACAGCATTTTAATTATTGAAATATATTCTTTCTTTGTTATCTTGCTACATTAATTCTTTAATATCTATATGGTGTCCAAGTGTTGTTATTTGCTTGCAAGACTGTGGTCTCACATGACCTTTCATTCAATTCAGAATCGCTTATACTCTATTTAATTTCCTGCTGTGTACAGAACATTAATATTAATGTGAATTGGTATTTTATTCATCATGCTAGAGGTATGCCAGAGTGCAAGGTGTGTTGACATATTATTTGGGCAGTGGCCATCCACGGGTGTCATTCCCGAGCATCAATCAAGGAGAGCTGAGAACTGTCTTTTCTGACAACCTCGTCTCATCTGTAAATACTCATCCCACTGATGCAGGTTTTCATGGAATTAATGAGGCAGCTTCATGTGCTGATGCATGTGAAAGTGGTCTCCCTTCAAATTGCTTTCCTTTATTGCCTCCCCCACCCCGGCTTCCTCCCTCACCAGAAATCATATTAGCCAAACCAATCTCATTTACAACATGCCATTTGTTAATTTAGACCCCTAAACTAATGCATGTGTGAAAAAAAAAATAGAAGCGAGTTTTATGCAGGAGGAAAAACAGAGATATGAGAGAAAAGGATGAGACAGATGTGAAACTTGAAAACATAGATATTTGGGAAAGAGGGAAAGAAAGGTTTGTCAGGATTATGGATGCCACACCCGCACTCAATATTGATCAATCCATCAACCTAATCAACCAACTAGTTAATTAATTGATTAACTAATTAGTCATTTACTCTGTGAAATGTCAAACATAGTGACAAATATCCATAGAAGCCTTAGTCTAACTAAAAGCCAAGAAAAATTCTAAAAGAATTACATTTATGATACAAAACAGACTAAATAATCACATTTTCCCATGACTGAAACGACTAATTAGTAATCAAAATTGAGCATTAATGCAACTCATGAAATTACCGGCATCTGTTATACAATATAGCAAAAAGAAGAAGAGAAAGAAGAAGAAGGCACTGCTCTGCATCATCATGAGATTTCTACCTTCAAATTAGAATTTCATATCGGATCAATACAGCATATATACTATCGGCTGGAAGAATTTATAAGTATTAGTTGATTATCGTTCCCCTCGTGGTCCGCTGTCAGTGCTGAATCTGCTTGTGAGTTTGTAGTAATTACCTTGCCGTGGCTGAGGTGATGACTGGGAAACAGGAGGGCAGACGGCAATCTGTCTTCTCCTCCTAGTTATTGTCTGTGTCTTCCACACCGGCTGCCTTTATCTTTCCTCGTCAGGAGCAGAGACCAACACAAGACCAGTTATTACCGCCTCAGCGGCCTGGATAAGATCAAAGCAGACCGGTTGAACACTGAAGATGTAATGACTGTGCTCTTCTAAGGACTGCTGCATGGTTTGTCATGTCATTATCCCCCAGTTAACACTCATTTCTTTTCTTCGTCCTTTTAAAAGTCTTTTTCACAGTTCCAGAATGAGGACGGTCTCCAATTATTTTGATGTGGGGGGAAAATTGCCCAGTTTCACTGAATAGAAATGTTTCTTCCTCCTCACCTTTTTTTTTTTGCTGTTGGTCTTTTACTTTAGATCTGTCTTTCTCTTGCCGTCTCTTCCTACTTTTTGTCACATAAAATATTCTGCCCAATTCATGCCAGTGGTTTGAACAAGAGCAATTTGTCATGTCGGAAAAGGAAGTACTGAAAGCCACTCATGTACTTCATGGTAATTTCATGTGACAGAGGAGAAGGAGGAGGAGGAGGAGGAGAGGAACAGTGTCAGTATACTGGAAGCAGAGGAGGTCATGGTTACCTGTATAGCCTCCCACAGAGTGTGACCATGGGTAATAGAAATGATTGAGGGACAAAAGGGTGGGGCAGAGGTGGCATGGAGACAGCAGAGATTGAAGTCCTTTTAAGACCCCAGGTGTTGGGTAGGAAATGGCAAAAAATGTCTGAATTATCTGGTTTGCCCCTTATATATTGCTTCAGAGAGATGTTGGGGTATTACAAGGTATAAAACAGGACTTATCATGTAACCCTTCATTCAGTATGTACTCTTGTGGTCTCATTTATTTATACAGTATGTTGGTACGGGTGATATTTAATAGGATCTTTCTCAATATTTGAGATTTCTGAGACTTTGGGTTGTCCGTGAGTCAATTGTCCTTAGCGAAGAGCGCATTGGGTGTAGGCTGGTTCAGGTAGTGATATTCCAGGTCCTGCAGGTAGGACTGGAAGTCCTTCTCAGTGTGGCAATTGGTTCCTGTCAATGTCAGGTTAATTTTGAACCCACTACCACTGATTTGTGATTATTTTAATTCAGCCATCTGTTGTCTAGGCTAGGTTTCATAGAGAACAAGGTCCAGGAGAAGAATAAATTCCTTTGTGTGAACCAGAGAGAAAAGTGGTTTTCTTAAGACCTCTCAACTGAAAGCCTTCAAATGTTTTTTCTTCTTCTGTAGCTCCAGTTAAGAGCTTGTATTTTAGTGAAACATTTTGATCAGTCTGTTACGATCATCCAATATATATGTGCGTGTGAGAGTTTGAAGCATTTGTCTTGTGAACTCTGAGAGAGGCAATTAAAGCACCGCCTCATTTCATTTCTTTTGACACATTTGTGTGTCAGAGACAAAGAAAGGGAACAAAAGAGGTCATGTGTGTTTCTGAAGTTCAGAAATTTAATATGTGAGCTGTTCTGGTGACAGTCTAATTTAATGTTTTTCTTTTTTTATGTTGCAGGGTCAAGCTGAAGGACGGCGTAGCGTTCCTCGGAGTCAGAGCCAGTAACCCTGTTGTGTGGACGGTGAGTCAGGATCTCAGAAGTGAAGGTCACGGGGTTGTCACCCTTCACTGTCGGAGAAAGGAGAACAGTTTTAGTCAAAGGTATGTCCGACTCCCTCCGTCTACAAAATTAATGCGTGAATGAAATATGAACTGAACACCCTGCTGAACAACCAGAAAGCAGCAGCGCACTTGTTCATTTTTCGGACAGCTGTCAGCAGAGAGTGATTGCAAAGAGTGAGGATGAAAGAGGTCATGACTCAGCATCTGAACCATTCATTCCTTGGCACTGCCATGCCTGCAGGTCCACAGCCAGTTCTAAGTGCAGTCAATAAAATGTATTGTTCAAGGAAGACAGTGTTGCCTCCTGCTTGCACTTAACGGATAAGTCTGGAAATATTCTATATTTTTATATACTGTCAACAAATCCCATGAAAAGGGCAAAAACAACAATGGATTGATTCTACTAACAAGTATAGTCTGTGTGGCCAAAGCCTGACGAAGCTTAGTCCTCTGTGCCCTGGCCATTGTTGTCCAAAATGTAATTAAAAACACATCATTGCGTCACAACGTGGGTGATGTTTTTTTCATTACAATGGACATGAGCACTGCAGTTTATTTTGAGTTAATCCACATACACTGCATATTCAGTATGGCACCAAATGTACAACTGAAAATAGTCTTTAAGAAATGCACATTTAGTCCTGTTTGAATAGACGTGCTGATGCTTGCTACAAACTATTTTGGGAAATTATTTAGCCTTTCTTAAGACTTACAGTATATATGCAATGTGTAGTTTTATAATAACAATGCATCAAATAACAACCATAAACAATATGAATGGGGTTGGTGGTAGTAACAGAGAATTATCACCTGTATCTTTTTTGTTTAAATAGGCAGCTATTTGCTCAAAAGTAACCTAAAAGGTGATAATATGTCAATATTGTGTTCACGACTTGTTCATGCTGCACTCAAGTGGCCAAGAAAAATACTTCTATACTGATTGTGTAGTTTAGTTTGCTGCTAACCACAAGACCAATTTTAAACTACCAATACTCTCACTTCATTTCAGTGTGTTATGAAAATCAACCAACACACTTGACACTTGCTTGAGATGGGCGATTATATACCCCAGAGGGGATTTATTTCTTTTGTCAGATTTGGTTTTCAAACCTCTTCTGTTGTATTTAATGAATGCTCCAACATGCAAGCACTTAAGGTTTTTCACAGTAATGAGCCAACAATCAAAAAGACAAAGAATAAGTTGATATGATGGATGTTGTGTGAAGAAAAGCATGAATTCAGCTGTTTGTTAAAGAGGCTGCTGTTCAATACTTGACCCTCAAAACCTTGAATGTACCAGCAGGATTCTGAAGAGAGTCCTTGCTTCATTAATGTGACTTTGATGTAAAAAAAAATTGTACAAAGAAATGTTTAACACAAATAATTAAATATTTCAAGTAACTTGTTTTTCATAACGCACACAAATTAAATCGTACAAAAAAGGCTGCTTGAAAGGAAAGATATCCATCTAAAGTTTTAAACATGGCTGGCAGTAATGTGTGGTATGTGTATTTATGGGCTAAAAAATGAATCTGACAAGAATGTTACAGAACACAGCAAAACACCTGTAACTGATTTCAACAAAAAGCATGTTGCTCATATGATGATGTTTCCATTAATGAATGATAACCATATCCGTGCACGTCACTGTACAGTACTTGACATTCAACGCGACAGCTGAACGATTTAAAGCAAAGACAAAATAGCTGCACACAGGAAGTGACACACACACAGACTGTACTGTTATTTCCTCCTGGGTGTCAAGGTGATGACAGTGATGAATGACAAGCCATCTATCATTTACATGCATCTCTTTCACAGCCCCGCTGAGGAGAACAGACATTGCATTATACAGGACTGCTCAAATCAAGGTCATACATGTTGAATCTGGTATTATGTCCGGCAATTCTGCGCCCCAACAAAAGACTACCTTGAAGTATTGAAATGATAATGCAACACCTGTGGCGACCCTGTGCTTTTAGATTTATTTTAGCTTATATCAAAATGAAATCAAATGAAATAATAATAATGCAGCATTTTAAGATGATGAAAACACTTTAATTTTGAAAATTCCTTTGATGAGATTACAGAGAGATCAGCAGTCAAGGTGTTCCATTTGACTGAAATCGTAAAAAACATGTTCATGGAAAAACAAAACTGGACCCTTCACACCAACCTGTTCTCACACCCAGTCAGACAAACACACTGCTTGATGGGTTTTTATTAGTCCCTGCTTTTGATTTCCAAACTGGAACAAAATGAGCTGTCTGTCTACTTAAATTACTTTTTAGGAAAGAAACAGGCCTTGTGGGTGCAGAATTCTTCTTTATTTATGAGACCAAAACAAGGTTTAAGAGTTTAGGTGCCCAGGCACATCTTGGATTATAGCTCTCTGATTGGTCAAGCTTCCAGCTGGTGGGCTCTGTCAATTCTCTAGAAAAAAAAAATCTTGGAACATTTAGGCTGGCTTGAGGCTACAACGGAGAACGAGTTGTATGAATTAAGTCTGAAAGCCTTGAAAGTAATTTTCTAAATTAATTAAATTTAGCTCCATGGTACCTGCACAGATTTCCTTTTTGACATGCTTTCTCCTACTCACCAGTAATAGGTCTATAGTCAGGGAGTGATTTTATTCAACTGCTGTCCTGTGGGTAGAGGATATCCCATAACTCAGGTTAAGTGCAAAAAGATCTTCATTAGCCAGAATCTGAATGGGGTAATGGAAATATGTGGAGATTGAAGCCAAGGAGTTTAAAAAAAACAAGTGCCCTAAAACATTAAATTTCTCCAAATGTCAATTGAAGCTCACTTTGCTGACCATTAAAGCAGAATCACTGCCAGAAACTGGAAGATAAACTCTGGGAGCAGGATGCGTTTCCACTGGCTCGTGGCAGACAGTGCGACATTACAGCCAATAGTGTGACGGCCAGGTTCAGACTAACTCAGACAGGCTTCAGGAATTACCTCCCAACAGCCAATCAGGAAAGGTGAGTATCAACTGTGGACATGCAGACTTAGAGAGACAGTTGTATCTCAGTGTAAACTATGATGGAAATGTGCACGGACACAAACTACACTCAAACACACAGTCTCTACATGAAGACCACTTAGGGGAGGTCATAAAATACACAAAGTCATGTCCCTGAGGTGTGCATATTGTGTGTGTCTGCTTTAGAAACAGTATTCCAGTTACTTTAGCAGACATATGTTCACTGTACTGATCTTCTGTGCTCTGGAGAAATGTAGGCAGCTGAGAGATGAGGTGTGAAAAGTGAAATAAATGGCAGGAGTGGTAGCACAGATGAGAAAAAAGCGGTAAAACCAAGTCCAGGAGAACATAGAGCATGTAATATAATGAAGTTCAATTACAGTATGTGAACCATTGACACATTCCATACAATAAAAGCTGTGTGTTATTTTTAAAAGGTCAATAATAATAATGTTCTTGCTTTATGCAAAAGAAGAAAATAATTAACACAAATAGAAACTGCAGTAGAGAGACTATATCTCTTTTATGTATAGAAGAAATAGCTGTATAGAAATATCTAGAAAAACTGTAGCTCTCTCTCCGGGCAGTAGTTTCTTTAAGCAAACCACAAAAATCTCAATATTTTGCCAAATGCTGATTTAGCTACATTATATACAGTATGCATGGATGCCTGCATGGGAATGGATTACATTTTTAGCTGTTTGGGGCTCAGTAACATGCTGTAAATGAATTGTCAATAAAGCCCTAAAAAACACAGTTTGCCTGGTGGCAAGACTTGTATTCCCTTTGTAGATAATGCGAACCCGGCATGTAAATTTATGCTCATCATATGGTTTCAAGATGTTTTAAATTTTCTTGTCTGGCAAAAGAAGCACTTTGGAAACTAATCCAGCAGTGTGTTTTTTAAATGCTGATCTGTGTCGCAGAACACTGTGGTCAGCGTTTTGTATTTGTGGGCATCTGTCTGCAGGATTGCAGAGTGGGTAGTGTATGAGATAAGGAAATCTTATAGTGAACCAGGCCTGATCTTAACTGTACTGAAATCGTCTTATCAGAAATATCTGCCCAGTACAGTTACACAATTTTGTTTTGTGCATTAAGCTGTCATGACTCATACTCTTAAAAAAATAACATCTCTTGCAAATAATAAATTGAATGCAAATCCTCAAAAAAAGACACCGACCAAACCAGTTTCTGCCGCTTCTCTTAACACAAGAGAGTCCATGTTGAGCAGATTTAGCCGCAAATATGCTCCTACGTCCCTGATTGCGTAAGTCCCCAGGCTATAATAAAGCAGACTGATGCGAGATCAAAGTGGCACAATGGTCGTCAGACAATACAGCCTGCTCTGTTATGAAGATGTATTAGGACACTTAAATGTTAAGAGGTGTCCTTCACCAGCCAGTCCTCTACATCTGTGTCCTCACTGCTCTCTGTTACCATGGAATGAACAACTGCTTCTCCCTACCGTCAAGCTAATTCATGTTCTTTTTGCTCTGGAAGTACCATCGAAAACGCAATCCCCGTCAGCTACTGGGATAAATAAGCATGGGAATGCAGACACACTCGGGGAATCTTGTACATATTACCTCTGTGTCTGCGCATGTTGATGCGAGTCAAGTGTGTGGG
Organism: Argyrosomus regius; assembly: GCA_946959425.1. Taxonomy (NCBI): domain Eukaryota; kingdom Metazoa; phylum Chordata; class Actinopteri; family Sciaenidae; genus Argyrosomus; species Argyrosomus regius. The sequence goes on along the minus strand of OX336898.1, from coordinate 16,960,607 downwards.
GTAACCCATGTAAACAGAGTTGACAGTGATGCTCCTATAGAGTAATCACATCGCGAAATCATTCACCGCCATGAATGTCAGGTGCTCGGCTTGCCTCTGGCTCCATTATTTCTTTTTAATGAAAGCTAACACAATTTGGGGTTCCTGTTTGATTGAGGGGAAGAATTGAGAAAAGGAAATAAATGAAGGTTTTGTTACCACAGTAACCGTTCTGTGGCCCAATACTCTGCATGTCAATCTGTAGCTTTCCTGAGCTGCGATGGGAATTCGATTTGTAATTGCAGGAGGTGAGGCGTGGCATCTAACAGCTAATTAAAGTAAACCGAATCTAATGGCCAACATTTCTCAATCTGCTTACTCCCTCAAATTAACATATCTTCACTACTTCAAGAGCAGTAAAGGTCTTGACGAACATAAGCCCTCTCTCAGACACGAAGCCATTTGTTAAAATAATACATTTTTGGACTTTATTTTAAAGTGACAGGACCATTATGGATAGAGCCGCAATGCCTGTGCAATATTTGGAATATGGCACGGAGAAGGGAGCAGTGGTACTGCTGAATAACAGCAATGAGTAGAAATATAAAGACATGAAGGAAGACAGATTTTCTCTGTTCTCTCACAGGCTGTATCAATGATGGATTTCAAAACTTATTTTGTACATTTATTTCCACAATTTATAATCTGCAGATTATTTTATCTATTAATCAATTTAGTATTTGTCATAAGAATTTCCAAAAGTCTAAAGTGGCATCTACAAATGCTTTGCATTTATCTGTATGTTCGAACACTGAAGCAGCAAACTCTCAAATTTGAGAATATAAACTCAGAAACTCAGAGATGTTTGGCATTTCTCATTTGAAAAGTCACTGCTGTAATTCATCAACTATAAAAAATAGTTACAAATTAATTTTCTGTCATTTTAAACTAATCAATTAATTGACCAAAACATTCAGCTCTAATATTGACATCTTCAATTAATGACCTTTGTGAGTGTGAGGGATGCTTCTCCCTGGTGAATTCTCTACTTTTCTCATCAGTTTCACCATTTGTTAGATAGGCAGCAGATCTCTATGTTTTATATTAGGAAAGCAGCCAAGCATTGTAACAAATGACAAGACGTCAGGTTATGACTCTCATTTATATCCTCCTTGCTCGCATGCTGAATTTTAGCTGGATAATCACAATATAGGCAGCTGGCATTGAGGAAAGTTTAAAATTCAGTGACGAAGACTGGTGGTTCTGCTGATGGCATCGCAACACAAGGTAACCATTTTTTTTTTCAAATTTTAGAATTAAAATAATTAATAAAATCACATTTTATTGGCTGATGTAACACGAGGCAAAACCTCATCAGCACCTTCAATGTGATCACTCAGTAGTTCCTGTGTGATTCAAATGATTATATTTTCCTTAAGTGACAAATGTATTGCAGCAGCAAGAAGATGCATTTGGTATCTCACTTTGAAAATATAACCTTGTAGCCATTCAGTTAATGAGACGCCTTTGACTCAGAATAGTACTGTGTCATAAATGTTTAAAAGTTCAACCTTGCCTTTGTGCCTTTCTCGTGTTTATTCAGCGGTGACTGACACTTGTGCATTTCTGTAATGTCTTTAAACAGGCTGCCTACTGTGAAGCGTAAAACACTCGAGTGTTTTTTTCTTACTGTAAATATTAACTCAACTTAATATTAAGTGTCGTCTCTGTTTGTGAACTCGCAGGCGTGTGCACACACACACACACACACACACACACACACACACACACACACTCATGCACAAACAAACAAACAAGTGAACAAATAGAACCCTCCAGCATCTTTTCACCTTCAAAGTCTCCAGGATCATGAAACATGCCACCACATTCAGTTTGTCTGCTGTTGCTAGAGAGGACTCCCGCTGTGTGCAAGTGGGAGTAAGGCTTACTCTAAAAGACTGACAAGACAGCCTTACAACACCTACACAATGATGCAAGCCTGTAAACCAAAGTTCTTAGGGCTGCTATCTAAAAACACCACTATAGTCCAAGGTCTTGAGTGACAATGTGACAAGACACGGGTGTAAATGGAATTGTATTTCAGCCAAAAATGTATCCTTTACAGTGTGCATTTCATCATCTTTGCATTTATTGCAGCTGTAGTAAAATGTATTTTAGGGACAGGATTTGGGGAAAAAAATATAAAAAATCTTGCAGGGAAGTTGCGTGAAAAATCTTAGAGTTCTTCTGCGCCTTTTGATGAGAAAAGTCTGCTCAGTCTGAGAGCTCCGGTGTGAAAATAGGTTAAAGATTCAAATTGTTTTCCAACAGTTGGTGAAATCATGTTTTAAGCATCAGTGAAATCGAGGCTTGTCATTCTGTGTTTGCCCCAGCCATCTGCTGAGGGAGGTGACATAAGCCTCTGAGGGTCTTTCTGTGAAACAGAGGAAGCAAGCATCAATGGGGGGGAATGGAAACCCCAAGCTTGTTTTAGACTGAAATGATTAGCATACTCTGCAGCGTGCCAGGAGAGAAGAAAGCCACAATTCCCATATAAATACTCCATAAAGAATCTAGTTAGATAAGATTGCCTCTGCTAAGCATTGTTATGTCTCAATGGAAGACTTCTTTTGAGTGTAGCATATATCCTTTCTCATTGTTATGTGAGATTACCTGCTGAGATGTAAAGATAACTGTGCTCTTTAGGGGGGCGATAAATCAACATTCTCAGTTATGAATGGATGGATTGCAATTAAATTGTTGAAATGACAGTCTGACATAGCTGTAACCATGGCTGCCGACTCCTACTGCTGAATTCCACCGAGCAAGGCTATGCACTTTCCGGGTGCGATGTGGCTGCTGGAACAGATCTTGGCCATTCTGGACAATGTTTGTAACCCCACTGGAAGGGTCATGGTGCGTTTCAGAAGAATCCCAGAAGCGGCTCTCCACTCTGCTCCACGGAGAACACGCAGATGTCCTTTCTTTGACGGATAACGTGGCCACCCGTGTCAATCAGCACAGAGCATATCGACCTTGCTCGGAGTCAGACAAACGGCATAGAGAATCCAGTTGATATTTAAAATAAAATACTCAGTCGTGCAGTCTTCAGATCATAAAAACAGACAAAAAGGGAAACTATTTAAATACGTAGCCTACTTACTCCTGGTAGAAGCACATAAACCAAAGAAAAATGACAGAATCTGAGCAAGTTAACAAAGTCTGATGGGTAAATGTTCCTGGTGGGTTTTAAAACCACGTAGAAAACAGACCAAAACAGCGTTGTGGCGAAGGGACAGAGAGGTGCCTGAGTCCAAGATTTACTGTGTTCCTAATCCATGCATACCCCAATAATTTTAAGTAGGTTTCAGTATAACCCATACATTGTTATAACTGAAGGTTGAAAGTGTATTCAACATTTTAGCAGCTCAGATCTTCTCTCATCTGAATGTTGACTGGACATTAAGAGAACAGTGTTCAGACAGATGTTAGTAAGAAAATCAACCTGAAAGGGGGGAGAAATATAGAATTTTGAGTGATCACATTACCAATTGAGTATGGCTTTTTTTTTGTCACTATGTATCATAGAGGCAGTCATGTTCAGGCATAAAATGGATGCTGCTCATGTCGCAGCTGCTTCTCTGCACATCCACATTGGCATATGCATGAGTGAACCAGAGTTTATTGTGTTTAACATCTATTATATTTTGCATACATTTTCCATATTGCAATATGTGTCCATATCAAAACACATTCTAATCAATATGAGCACTATATGGCTAGAAGGGAAACCGTGAAAGAAAAGCATCTTTTTATTGAACCAGCTGAGGTTAGCAGCCAACCAGAACGTGAATAAGGATCCACAAATACATGGAGGGGTGTCGGTCCATGAATTGCATGCCGTGTTCAATCACACATAGGTTACCTGGGGCCCCAGGAGTGTGGGCAGCCCACTCTGCGCCACATATGGAAGCTGTGCTGTATTCATGATCTCATTATGTATGTCTAAGTGGCTCCGAAACAGCATGTACATTTTAACCCAATTTGATTGATTGTTCTCATGATATGGTAATAATAGCCCGAGGCCTTGTAAGGGGTGCAATCTTCCTGTGCTCTCATCACTTCTTCTCCCCATCTCACTGACAGGTTCTCTCCCTTTCTCCACCCTCCATATGAAATGCAAGACAGTTATTATGTGGCTTCTCTTATGGAAATCCTGTCATTAGAAAATAGTAGAAATTCATCATTGACATATGCATTTGTTATCATGAGCAATATTGTCATCCTTCAGTGGATATGGTGATTATATTCCATATGTTAGCGGCGCATGTAATTTGAGAATTTGTTTATGTAAAATTAGCCTGCAGAGCTACAGTTTAGGCATAAATACATACACAAGGTCTGATTTGAATAAAGAATGGTTTGTTCATTCAGTGCTGACATTTGACTACACCCCTATAAACTGTGAGCCCATGCAAATGTACATTGTTTGGGTTAGTGAATATGTGTCTATAAGGCAGCTTTACTCCATGCTGGTGAGTCGTTAGGAGCCAGAGTAATTGACAGAACAATAGTGACCGAAGATTGAACGAGAAAGGAGTTCAATATTCAGTCCTCTTCAGTTCAGGGGGAGAGGTCAGAGGGCCTCGTGCTGTTCTTTCTGATTGCACCGAGCTTAACTCACATGGCGAATGAACACATACAATCAATGGCCAGACCAAGCAGGACCAGAGGGACGGCATTTACAACCAGAGTTAAATCAAAGGTCCCTATAGCACAATCTGAATCCAATGGAGGAACTCTCCATGCATCAGCGAGATGCATGGATGCTAATGGCCTGCCTGCCAACGGGTGTCTGTGTGCAGGCACACACATGCACCCATTAAAGTGTATTTGATTAAGTGGAAAATTAAAGAATAGACTACCATTAGTCTGGGCCTTGATGAGCATGACAGTTTTGATTAGTCCTGTGTTGTAATCTGTTTAATTAATACTGGTTCAAATGTACACTCCATCAGACAACATGAAGAAACTGTTGTATGTGGGAGAAAGAGACGACGAAATGCAGAGTAAGAAAGAGCAACTTATCTCTTTCTTACTTTGCAGCGTTTATGTGTGTAGGCGTGTGTGTGTTTCTTTGTGTATTGTCCTACGTGTCCTTGAATATGTGAATGCTGTTTTGAAAGTACAATGTTACTGATGATGAATAGGGGAGGAGAAGCAATTACCCTCCCAGGTGGTCTAATTTGTATGTTTCTGGACTGCATTTTCTTCAATTGGTTTATCACAGGTACAGGTATGCAATTTGGCATGAAAAATATTTAAATGTGTTCCATAATCCTTTTAAGTAATCATCCAGACTAACTATTTTCTTGTGTTTGCCGGTAGGGCCTCTAATGCACTGGAAAAATGCTCTCTTCTCGCTGCCTCCCTTATATATAAAGAAAAGAGCAGTCCAAGGCGGGCAACTATGTGATCGTTAGATAGATTTGCAATATTGATCGTATGTAATTTAATTTGCATGAGTGGCGTATGAGTGGCCTGTGTGTTGCCGGGCCTTCTTGTACTCAATGCAATCATAAAGGCTCCACAGAGAGAAGAGCCAACTGAGTCTAACAAAATAAAAACACAAGTCTTATTTATTCCATCGAAACCTGTCGTCATTAATGGAAATCAAAATGGACTTGATGCCACTAATGAACTATAATTAATTTAATCTCGGGGGAATGATTTATACCACATCCTCTTACTCAGAGATGTGTTCTGCCTTCTCATCCTCCTCCTCCTTCTCCCTTATGAACTCAAGACATGAATTAGATATTTACTGTGGCACATCCTTGACCTGCATGTTATCAGCGGACTAGTATATCTGCCTGTGAAGTGAAACTTTATTGAACCTTGATTGAGCCCTCTGGGACTGGGACTGAATCTGGCCTTGGTTCTGTGGCTAATCCAGCTAAAGCAGCCAAAGACACTGATGCATGAAATCAGCTGGAAGCCAACAGGAGGTTAACATCTTCGGTTATCTATGTCAGTCTGTTGTGTTTTTTCATTGTGTTGACGGACTACATTTAACTCGTTCATTTGTTTTTCAAACTAACCTTTCTTGTTTCTTTGAATATTTGTATGTAATATTTAGGAATCAAGCACATTAATCATTTCAAAGTAAAAGTAAAGCAAAGTCTCTTCTCCTCTTAACAAAGCTCTGTAGTTCCTCAATCTGAATTTTATCAGCAGCCAAAGCCGGTACTGGTGGGGAGTTGCCCACAGACAAGTTGGAGATTGGCCATGGAGCCTGGTGGTGTTTGATAAGGCAGGCCTATTGGCCTTGGGACCCTAGGCTCAGACCCTCTGATCCACTTCATCTTCTAATAAATCATCCTCTGAATCCCTGGCTCCAGTTAATGCTTTAGAGCTCTCTTTGAGGTGTACTTGAGGTACTGCAAGAACTTGTCAAGGGATTTCCAGCACACAGACATTCACCAACAATTTAAATGTACTGTTTTGGGTGTGGAGCTGGACTGGACAGTCTGATTAATTGTTTAGTTGAGTTGGAAACGAATCTGCAACTATTCTATTCAAATTCTATGTCAAATATTTCCCAGTTTGATCTTCTCAAGTGTAAGGACTTGCATCTCTTCTTCTTCTATGTGATTCTGGAGCATGTTCAGACAAATAAAGCAATCAAAATCCCATACTTTTTGACATTTAATAGACTAAACAATTAATTGAATATCAATGAATAAAATAATAATTAAATGATAATGACATTTTTAATTAATTCCAGCCCTAATGAAGTTAATGTTATCTATGGGCCAAACTGAATATATTTACCAGAGTTTGAAAAATACCATGTTCATTGTGTGTGTGTTTGTGTAGGTGAGAAGTGGAGAGAAATCACCAGACTAACGCCTGAGGAAGTTGTTTGCTCAACTGTTGTGTTTAACACCAGATGGAGTGAAATGTAAGGGATGGCAAAATAAGGGCCTGTGTGCCTCTCCTTCTCTCATCAAATCCCTCTCCCATCTAGTGGGTGAGGAGGAGAGGTTTCTGTTTACTTGACAGATTAATGAGGCAAGGGAGCAGAAGTAAGGGTTCAGGACAGCAAAGGGTCAAGGTGGGGTCAGCATTCTTATTAACCCCGTCCAGATATACCAATCTAATAAACTGAACCAGGGAGCAGTTTGTTTGTTTGTTTATGTTGGTGTTGCAGCGTGCAGATGTGGTTTCTTGCCTGTTTTTCTATTCATTCATTTCTACCTGTGTGTGTGTGTGTGTGTGTGTGTGTGTGTGTGTGTGAGAGGGAGATCTGTTGGCCAGAAAGCGTGTCACTGATAAACCAGGATTGGTTCAAGATAACATATTTTTTTGAAGCCAGCATTACAAAAGTGTGTATTGCATACATAATGCATGTAAAATCCTGAGAATATTAACAAGGTTTTGGTACATGAGGAGACAGCAGTTCAAACGGCAATGCCAAAAATGTGCATTTAACTCATTAGTGATATCTTTTGGGGAAAAAAGTGCTTTAAGTTTATTTCAAAGATAAACAAAAGAAGTTAAAAAAAACAAAAAAAACACACTGAAAAACCTTCCACCAAGGGAAATTAGTGCCATGTCATATTGATTTACTCTGTCAGAAATGGTGGAATGGATAAAACAAAGTGAGGTATATAAAAGTCTAACGACGACCGATGAGATCGGCATCATAAAAGCCTCCACAACACAATGATGCGAGTACTGACAACAGAAGAGACCTCATTAGTAAAGAGGCAAAGACGAGCTGGGCAAACAGGGTAGGGCAGCTAAAAATAATCAGCAAGGGCCGTTAGACAGTATGTGAACATCAAATCAGACTTCTTCTGAAAAAGCATTCAGTGTAATTTATTAAATTCTTAACAAACTAAGAGCTGTTTTCAGCCGTAACTCTCTTGTGGTATCTCAGGTTCAGCAACAACTTTTCTATTAATTTATGGCAGTTTTCAAAGAAAAATAACAAGTTTTTTAAAAGCTGTAGACCAGTTTAAATTTGTATCTCCCTGTACATCAATTTTTTTTTTTTTGTATCCTGCAGCCAGAGGACAACAATTTCCGCAATTTACAGCAAAAAAGGTCCTCTTGTGGCGCTGAAAATATGCTTTTGGCAACAGAAGTTTAAAAGAAAAAAATTGGAAGACGATCAAAATGAGAGGTTGATTTTGCAGTTAAATTGCAACAGTGCAGATAAATGCGTAAAGGCATACTGATTGTTTTAACCTTTATTTATCTGGGTTATGTTTTCTGAGCAGTAATGCTGTTTATCAGGAACTGTGCAATATACTGTACCAATATAAGTCTTGCCATGTGCAGTAATTGGAAGAAAATTCCCATTTAAGCTCTTCTTAGAGTGTTGTTGGGCACAGTTACACGCCACAAAGTTACAAACTTCTTCATCTACTCCATCAAAATAGTCATAATCATACAGTATATGGCTACCTAACAGTATCTGTGTGTCACAGATCTTCATTGTACGTACACTGCCACTTTCATTAACCGTGGCTCAGTGGTAGAGTGGGTCGTCCAATAACCCCAAGGTTGGTGGGTCGATCCCCGCCCTCGCTGCTCAAAAAAGATTGCTATGGCCCAGGTGCCCTTGAGCAACACACTGTATTTGTTAGATTCTGGAGGAATCCTGCATTGCTGAAAGTGTGAGACGAAATGGCAAGACCCTTTACAAAAGCAAACTCTGTAGAATATAGAAGAGCTTTCTGAAGTCAGAACTTATATTGACTTTCTAGTCCATCACAATGGAGAAGAAGGCGCAGGACACTCACAGGAATGCATGAGTCAAACACTTCATACTTCCCGTCGCGCGCACTTAAAGTGAAGTTGTTCATCTATTCAGAACACAGAACAAAAGCTCTGCATTGTAATGTCTCGCTAAAAGTCAAGGAGGTACAGTATGAGCAAGTATGTTTTATCATCGTCATGTAAATGCTCATCTTTTCTTGTTCTGTGTAGATGTTAAAACCAAACGTATCTATTGAAGTCCCACAGAGGGCAGAAGAGACGAGTGAAATTGGGAGGGTACGGGTGATTACATGGTGGATTTCCTCTGTTTCCACAACGCTGCGGCACATTGAGAGAGATATTGACTCAAAACACACAAAAAATGAAAAAATAAGAAGGAGAAATGAATGAAGAGAGGGGAGTCAAGCCAAAAGCAAAAAGAGAGATGAGGAGATAGAAATATGAAGGAACAGACCAGCAAGTGTGATCAAAGAGATGCTTCTCAGCATAAAAGCCTAAATCATGAGATCCAACAGCAATTGAGAGGCAAATAATAAAAAGGATAGCTTAGTCTAACCCCTTGTCATCTATGTGTATACAGTATGAGTAACAAGGAAAAGAAGAAGTGTCATTTTTTGTGGAGAGTTTAAACTCCAAGGGGAGATTAGCCAGTCACACTGAGTTGATCTTATTGTCCTGGATAAGAGGATGAGCACCATAGCCCTCTGGAGAATTTTACTAATACTCCTACAGCTCACAGGAATCAATAAGAGAATAGAAGATGGTGTTTATACAATGACTGATTGTGTTGCTTTGTATATGCTGTTTTAAGCATTGCTCATAACCAATAATTAGTCATTGAGAGCAATTTAGTGGTCAGTGTAAGGCGATGGTAGCACTGGGTGGCTCTCCCAGCAGACGTTGTGTAGTGTCTCAACATCGTGACGAGGCAGGAATTCACTAATTTGAGAAATTATGCATCCAAGAGAGACTGTAAGAAAAACCCTTCTTCAATTAAAATTTTGCACACACGAATTCTTTAATCTTGATCGTACTATAGTGTAGCTGACTCAGAGGTAAAAAGTAAACACTTATGTTCAAAGGGTTTAAAGAGGCTGCATTTAATTTGTTTTCAGAGGTTAAATGCATTTATTTTCTGATACAAACTAACTGTGGTATTCACTGTTTGCAATTTACAATCTGTGTTCCCGATCAGAGTACCCAGACAATATATTTATCCTGTACACTGTAAGTAATCCAAGAGGCTGCAACATATAGAAGATCTGGATGAAATCTTGTTGAGCTGAACACAGGGAAGGCACAATATCAAGGAAGATAGCTGAGGTTGGAAGACGTGACAGAAGTCTGTGATTCTCACTGACTGAATGGAAACTGTGGTTCAAGCCATGAAGGGAAACCGTGTAAAATGCTTGATAAATCAGAGCAGAGACACTCTGACCTCTAGCTAATGCGTCTTATTATGAGGGACACATTAACTACTGAAAGATTTTGTGAGCATCCCAATCTCCCACAAAATCTCTTCTTATACTGCTAATTTACTTTGATCTATACATTTCAGAGGAGCAACAAGGAGTAACTGTCGCATTGATTATGTTCAATGTTATGTTAACAATACCACCATCCTTCCACGGTTTCTTGCAACTTAGGCACAGCTTTGGAGATAAATGTTAATGTTACTGCATGCTAAAATGTTCATGACGACATATAACATGCAACTCTTAAGCGGGTTTAAGGTTAACCATGTTCACCATCTTAGTGAATTCACCCACTCCATTCTAAATTTTGTCTGATATCAGACAAAGTTTAGAATGTTAGCATGCTAACATTTTCTTATTGTCACTAAAAACAAACTAAAATGATGCAAAGTAGTAGTAAAGATGGTGAATATTATTAGTTTGCAGGAATTTTTACATAAACCAAAGAATTTTGACTTGATGGTTGCAGTAGAGGAAATCTTACTGGGCCACAAAAGTTATAGTTCATCCTGAGGGGAACATGAATATCTGTATTAAATTATCGTGCCAATCCATTTAGTAGTTTTTGAGATATTTCATAGAATAAGTGAAAACCTCTAACCTGCTGGCAGGATAAAAGCCAGGGGTCTGAAAAAGTCAGTAGGATTCATCCTCTGGGCACCACGAATAGCTGCACAACATTTCATTGCAATCCATCCTATATATATTGTGGTATATCATTCAGGACCAAAGTTGTGGGCTGACAGACCAACAGACAGTGCTCTCAAAAGAACCACACTGCCAGCATGGCTAACAAGTTAATTATGCCTAAGCAGGAGCAGAATATAGTCGGGAAAACAAATTAAATGTCAACAATATTGCACATACATCAAGTACTTACACTTACACTGGCTGTGAATAGCTACATAAAATATAAATGCCCATTATGTTGCTAAATATATATACATGTAGTATAGCATTTACTTTTTGATGCATATAAACACAATATTTACAAGACACGATTGTTTGTAAAACACATTAGTGTTTGGGTAAGGTCTTAACCGTTTCTGTCTGAGGCTTACATTTTGACGAGACAGTTGAAACATTCCTTAGATATGTTTTCCTTGTTCTGAGATCAATTTACATACATTTACAGGCACCCTGTTGCTATGTGATAAGCAGAGCATTTCAGAAACAGTATGTTGAAGGAAAAAAATAGCCACTTTTTTTTTCTTTTTCATGTTTCTTTTCAGAAACCTGCTGTTAACAGTGTGAGTAATTTAAAAACTACCACTGTTTTAAATACTAATTTACATGTAATCCATCTAATCTTAACTGATGCAGTCGGTGATATGGTTAAAACAAAAAAGCTCACTTTCTGCTTCGTCTTTCTGGTCATGATACGAGTTAGATTTAACTCTTTAAAGATGAACTCACCGTAGAGCACCATGTTAACGGCGATGCTGCCTTTTGATTGGTTGATGCATGGAGCCACATCTGTTTCATGCAGGAAGCCCGAATCCTCTCATTTCACACACCGTTTGAGAGGAATATAGGAAAAATGTGGCACAGGGAAAGACCAGTAGGCAGTTGAGAGAGGCAAGATGCAGCAGCAACAAAAAGGAAGAAAAAAACAGAAGGGGGTTATTTGAAAAAATATTGAAGAAGAGACAGAGCAAAAAGCCAATTTGGGAGAAGAGCTGCAATGTTTTTCTTTCAGGTTTTTCACCCTATGCTCCCCACAACCCTCCCACGCCATTTGCACTCTGCAAGCCTACTGTTAGCGCAAAGTAATCTGTACTGACAGGGACAGGGCTGACGTCGTGGTTCTGATAGATCCTGGGGGAAATCTCCAGCATACATAAATTGGTTATTTTACGTTTCATCTGCCTCTTGACATGGATTCGTTTTATGATCTCTTTCATTATCTGTCTGTCATATGTCAATGTTTATCGCTCCATAAACACGTCCATTCCACATAGATGAAACAGGCCTCACTGGATGGAAAAGCAACTGGTCCCCAAGACAGTACCAAGGTTAAGACTACAGTGCTTTATGAGCGCTGTGCATTTATTGCTAACACCTGTGACGTAGCTCTCTGAGCTTTATTAGGGGAAGAATTTTGGAGGTTCCCCATGAATGAATCACATGCAATTTCAATCTATTTTGTGCTTTTAGCTTGTCTGCTTCTCTCTCGTACACCATTTCCCTGCTAATCAACCCCTCCCCTCCCAATCTCCACAGGGCCTCCCAATGTAACATCCTTCTCCAAACTATCATGTTCAGTTGTATCCCCAGTCTGCTGTTCACCAGTGCGGTTGAGGAGGAGTGTCAGGAAAGAGCTCTGCTCCTTTCAATAGGATCTCATTTGCATCATCGGGGAGAAGAGACACATATTAGACCTGAGATAGTGAAACTCATTAGAGAGGAGCCTGGACTCTCTTGGGACACGCTCACAAAATATAGTTTTTGCTACACCAGGGCCTAATTTTTTAATCATAATATTCTAATGACCCCAACTACACCAGCCTAATGACCTTATTACACACACACTCTGGGAAGCTCATCCCGAACTACAGTAGTGAGACGTTGTCTCCACCATTAATATGCAGTGACCTTTATAACTAACTCTAGTAAGCAGCAGATGGAGCTCCTGTTGACACCGGGTTTTAGTCATTGGAGATACTATTCTATTGCCCTCGAGGGCTTCGAACCAATAAGAATCAAAACATATTTCTGCTGGGAGAAACATCGAGGCTCCAAGTACAGAGAACACGCGGCCGCACAGCTGGAGAGTAAGTGAACTACAAATAATTAAAACAGCTGCAAAAGCAAATCATCCGTGTCACTACATACAGTACAGGGCACTAAGAAAACAAGAAAGAACATCTGACCTGTACATCTCCCTTGCGTAATGAGAGTTTCATTAAAGGAATAGTTCAAGTATGCTTATTCACTTTTGTGATGAGAGTAATATAAGATCAATGCCATTCTTGTGTGTTTACATATGGAGCTACAAATAAGAGTCAGTTAGTTTAGCAAACCTGGGACTGGGAGCTGATATCCTGGCTCAAAAATCTGTGTTTTTACGGGACGTTTGGAACTGTTTCTCTCTCTTGTGACTTCCTGGGGTCCTGTCATCACAGTGAGGTTGCCAGGCAACCAGCAAGTCCTCGCCTAGTAAGTCCTTAACAACGTACAGTAACATTTCTGCTAGTGTACAGGTATGTCTCAAAAATGTCCTTTTAGTGTTGAGCTTTATGAAAAAAGTTTTGAATGAGTAAGCGTGTAAACTATTCTCCTTCTTTGAGAAAAGCTTACAAGGCCCATTGTAATGATGAATAAATAACCAACAGAAAATAGCATTCAGCTTTCTGAGATTCCAATTTTGAGTCCCGAAGTTGTTGCACACCAGAAAGTGTTAACGACAGGTGCTTAGGACCAAATATTCCCTGAAATTCCCTGGAAGTGTACCAGATGAAGGTCTGCCAACTGAATCATTACTACTAAATAAAGTGAGTGACTTTATTTGTGCAGGACTTCTGGTTCCTTCTCCATGGTTAGACTCAAATAACTGCTAATTAAGATTTAACACTTTTTTTAGGTTTAAAATAGAAGATTTAGCCAACACAGGAGAGATCAAAGCAGGAGATGGATCTTTATGTGGAGACAGATGGCCAGCAGGAGTTGCTCATTCCGCCCACTGTCACACCTACTTTGTTGAATTACTGCTGGTCTCACATGTCAGGATTCAATTACAGTGAAGGCAACTGTGCATACTGTTGTCCATCCATTTTCTCCATCTGTTTATATTTTCCTGTTGCCAACAGGTCTGCACCATAAAAAGTATACTTAGCTAAAGGAGAATAAGTTGTGCTGAAACAGTTACAGGAAATCAAACGATTTAGATTTTTTGGGGGGAAATTTTTTGAGCTTTTTATTTGACAGAGACAGCTTGAAGAGTGACAGGAATGTCGGGAGAGAGAGATGGGGAATGACATGCGGAAAACAGCCACAGGTCGGATTCGAACCCTGGGCCGCCACGGCAAGGACTGAGTCTTCATACATGGGGCGGATGCTCTACCAACTGAGCTAAACGACACCCCCGATTTTGATTTTTGAAGCTGAAGTGCCAAAATTCACAGATCCATGCCTTTTTTTCAATGTGAGGATTTCTCTGATTTCCAACAAAACAAGCCATTTGAAGACGTCACAATGGCTTATAGGAAACAATGATGTTGATTGTTTGCTATTTTCAGACATAAGAAGGACAAGGGATCAAAATAAACAAGTTTAATAATGACGCAAAACCCTGTTAATTTCAGACTGAAATCCATCTCGCTGTGAAGTCGGAACAAAAACAAACACATCTAGTGGAAAATATCAAGATTGCCAGCAGCAACAGACTACAGCAAAGATTCCAAATAGATTAACAGCCACAGAGAGTGAGAGATATAAAATGTATTTAAAAAAGTGTCTTCGTGAATTACTGGAATGTGTCTTAACAAGTCTTTCTTGGAATGCACTTTCACAGCACACGCAGATGTCCTGTTGTCTTCTTTGCCTGACCCACAGTCAATACACAGTGCAGTGTGCAGGGTCACAAGCATCCCATCCACAGTGCATCAAACAAACAAATTCTTATTGGCAGGAAAATCAACCACAGAAATCTGACCATGCCAACTTGCTTATTTACAGCATGTCCTCGCGCTGGCTGGGAAAACATGTTGGACATGTCGTCTTCCAGCTCCCATAATGCACAAAAATACACTTTTATCTGAATGGAGAGATTTGAGGTATTAATCTTGGTGCATACAAACAAATACTGTACAGACACTTACAAACCGTCTCACCTTTTTTTATTGTTGGACTCGCTGTCGATTCGCTGTGTTGAAATACCTTCAGGTCTTTGATGTATCATTGTTGTCAGTGCTAACCAAATCACTGCTGTGCATGAAAGGAGCCCCCTCGGGTCTCCAAAGGAGACAGCAGACTTTTTCTTTCACTACCTTTCTCAGAGCTGGATATCCACAGAAGTGTTAAGAGTGAAAAGAGGAAAACATGGTTGCATGTTTAATGGAGCTTTTGTGTTCCGCAGCTCCACTTTTATTTTCCTGTTTTTGAACAAGAGGAATTTCTTTCTTGTCGTTTTTTTTTTTTTCTCGCTCTTATACCCCTTCTTTTCCACTCAAAGCCCCTTTGTTACTGCAACGGTGTGTTTGAAATGTATCTTACAGAACGGGAAGTGTGCATGTGTTATCCTCTGAGTGGATTTTTTTACCTTGTTCTATTCGTGCTTTCACACCCAACAATAGGACTGACAAATGGAGATACCTCAAAAGCCTCAAAATGACATGAGCGATTTTCTACCTCATTTCACCACAACAAACTACGATACCGGGGCATTGTCACTGTTTGCTTTTTGAGTGGCAGAGTCAGTTCTGTGATCCCAGCAGACATTTTGCTTTTATTGTAGCCCTTTCAACCCTGTTTCCGCTCTGCATTTTGTCTCCGTCTCTCTGTCCACCTCGCGCTTTCATCCCCGTCCACTAGCCAGGACAGGAGAAAGGATAGTTGCCAGTGTAGTGTATTGAATTGTATGGTAATGAGAAAAGGGCACACGGCGCGGTTATGACTCTAATGAGACATGCAGGAAGCAGGCTGACCTCGTCAACCAGTGGGCTGCAGACATTCATCATCCCAAACACATGCTGGTTGAAAGGGGTGTGTGTGAGATAGAGCGAACTGCCCTCTATTGGGAGCAACGTAACACTGCAGGTGAGCCAGAGGATTAAGTGAACAAGGGAGGGAGGAGAGGGGATGAGGAGAAAAAGACAAAAAAAAAAAAAAAAAAAAAAAAAAAGACACAATAATAAAGACAACACAGAAAAAGGCAAATTGAAGGGGAGTTGTATTGTGGTGTTCAGCACTAAAGCCCTGATTGTTTGCAGCTTCATTGCAAAGCACGACTGTCTGTTGCAGATAATTGATTTGGCTGTAATTGTACACCATAAGCGTAAACCACATAATCACTGCAGTCACTACCCCTGAGCCCAGCATGTTGTCGGGGAGTGGGGAATATCCCACTGCGGCTTTGTAGCACACCGCATTTTCAGTCTGAGGAAGAAATTGAAAAGGAAAAGAGAGTGATGGATGAACTTGAGCTCCAGCAAGTGCCTGATAATCACAGTCCACAGCCACACACCTAAAAGCAGAGACTTTCAGCAAAGCAAGCTGTTAATATGGGTAAACATAGATTAAGATAGAGATTATGAGATGTTTGCTTCTCAACAGTTCCTCCGTTTTGCTTTTGATTCCTAACTTTGATGAAAAGGAAATGGATTTCAAACGAACCCAGAAAGTTCTAAACGGTGCCTCGCATGAAAGCGTGGTTGAAGTAGTACAAATGTAGTGTTTCTAACATTACAACTAGTTTTTAAAATACTATGTCACCACAACTGATGCAGGGATATTTGGCAATGCTTCTGATTTTGAATGTTTTTATAAATCCTTTTGGACTTTAGTTATTTTGTACAGTACAAAAGGCCAATTACTACCAGCACGAATACAAAATGTTTTATAGTTTTAAACTTATTCAGACACAAACAAAGGGGCATTCTGGCTGTGTGCTCAGCCCCAGGGTCATTTGTTCCTGCTGGATATTAAAATTTTTAAAAACAGGTCACACGTGTAGTTTCTTTTTTTTAAAAAGGCTGTTATATCCTTAACCACATGGGTCCTGTAGTTTTGAATATTATTCAAACTAAAGTAAATATTGCATTTGATGGGGACTATTTTCAGCAGTAGATTACTACACAGTTGGTGCTCTGCTGAGTATTCAATACAGCAGGACGACGTATGTGGCATCGACTGAATGTAAACAACAGTGCTAACGTGTCGCACAGTGCAATGGTGTGACAGATTGAAGGCCCATAGAACAGAAGATTAAGCTATGTTTCAGTAGGTTAAATGTATTTTTGATTTATGGGTTTTGTTGACAATGATAACTTCCAGCTTTCCACAATCAATTCTCACCAGCATGTAAGTTAAAAAAATACATACAAATGTTTGTATTTGTATTTTTAGTGGAAGAAGAAGTGTTACGCACATGCTTCAGGTAAAATTTTGGAGAGGAAGTCACAGGAGGGTTTTCCACAGTGAACAAAATCACAAAGAACCACCACCAGCTGTGCTGCACTTCACCTCAGTACACTTGTATAATTCCTCTGTGCTCAAACAGAATTGCATCTCAATAGCACTCATTGTGTGGCCAGATTCACACTGATATTCACCTGTGATCACCCTGAGCCAAAGCGCCTCACTGGTATTTGAAAACATATTAAGTGTAATTCAGAACATTACCATCAGCTATTTCCTCCTGAACCAGAATTGCTATTCAAGCTGTTTTCATCCACCCTGATTTTCAGCTTCTAAAACTGTTCTGCCTTACACTTTGCTACCAGAGTGTATCCTTAAATCTGCACTTTGAAGTAAAGCTAGCATCTGAACACATAAATGGGGAGCATTAAATGCAGGCTTGGCCAATATGTGTTCATGAAAAACCTTGGATCTTACCCTCAACACCCTCCTCCTCATGCTCAGTTTTGGTTCTCTCTTGCCTTTTAATTGTGTGACAAACAAACAACAAAGATACTGCTCAGGACAAAAATAAACCGGCATGCATTAAAAAGAACTTCATACTTCTATTGCTTCTTTGAATTGCCTTTAATTCTTTTTAGCTTTTGTCAGCCATTTCTAGATCCCCAAGTGTGACTTGTATTTATTAAGACAGCATGTATATCTGCGCGTGGTTGTTGGAAAAGGTGTTGCATCGAGTTTTGACTGTGACAAAGAACACCTGGGGGAGAGACAGGAGCTTGATCAAACCTCGCGCTCTGCAAATCAAATAAGTTTGGAGGATTTTATTTTGCATTCATTGTTTTTTCTGCTTTGTTTGCATCTCCATCAGCTGAGAGAAAATTATTTGCTCGGCCCTGGCAATCTCTGCAAGAGAAGCTCCATATTGCAAGGAAGAAAAATAAATTGCTTTTTTTGCCAACATCATGGTTCTGTGCGGATGTGAGAATGAATTTCAATAGTGCCGCGATTAGTTTCACATCAGATTGTGAGATGAGAGATACGTTGCTTACATTTTAGGGGAAAAAAAAAAACTGGATCTGCAAAAACATCTGCATGTAATGCAGCACAGCCGTCCTCTTAAAATATTTGTGTTACACATTTTTTTTTACACCTGATTAAAATGTGCAATTAATTCTCAGTTGCTGTTTATCAGTCGTTTTTTGCCGCCAACACCAAACGCCCCTGCTAATGGATGATAAAGACCAATTTCCCATCTGTTTTCCCTCCGTCTCTGTCTCTCCACCTTCTTTAACCTGATTTTTCTTCTCGTTCCTGCTCTGTTTTTTCCTCCTTCCCTTTCCAGCTTCTTTTTCCACTCACTTTCCTTCCCTTCATTCATAAATTTCATGTCTGTGTGTCTACATTACTCCATGGTCTTATTTTTTGCCCTTTCCTTTTTCCTTCCTTTACCCTCATTTATTTTCCTTGCTCCTCCCTCATTCCTTTTGACTCCCACCTTGTTTCCGTCTTGCTATCCTGTCTGATTGCCACCTATATTCCTTTGCCTCTCCTTTCCCCCCTGTTTCCTGCCGTCCTCTTTTATCTAAATCCACTCCTGACACATACTGTATCTTCTCCCTTGCAGAGTGGAGGCAGCGGGCTACCAGCGAGTGCTGCAGGTGGACCTGGAGGTGAATGGGCTGATGGCGATTCAGGGAGGAAGGGAGGTCACGTGGCAGGTGGAGTATCCGCTCACCCGCACCCTGACCAGTGAGGTGCCGACCCTCATCCGCCTAGCGCCGCAGGACCTGGGTGGCATCGTGCCACTAGCCATGGTGAGTTGTAAAAGTTAGAAGCTTGTGTCTTATAAGAGTTGGAATCACTCACTGTGGTCATGGTAAGTTTGAATTAATGCAGGTTAAAGCAGGATTGCCCGGTAGTTTCATCTATAATATAACATATTTGATAAACTTCATCATTTTCTGTATATAAAATCTTAATTTTTCTAGTAAGAAGTAATTAAAGCTGTCAAATAAGTGTACTGGAGTATGAAGTGCAATCTTTCCCTTTGAATTTTAGTGCAGTAGAAGAAGAGTAAAGTGGCATACTAAGTACAGTACAACCGCCTAAAACTCAGCTCACAGAGTGTCCAAGGATGTTAGAGAGTGTTAGAACATAGACCAGGACATTGGACCTCATGCATTAATCATTTATACACACAGATCTGATCTTAAATTGTTCATGCGAATAATTTAAAAACTTTTGTGGCATTTATCAATACTTCCCGTTTGATCTTTGTCAAGAGTGCCCTTGACTACATATTAGCCAGTATGAACAAAAGCCAGTTGTTCTGTGTTGTAAAATATCAATAATGGTGATGAACATCACTTGATTAGGTTACCAGGGTGGATTACCAAGGAGACAAAATGGTCTAATCCCGTCCCTACACAAGCAATAGGTCTACTCACTGCTATTGTTTCTTATTGGAACCTTCCAGAAAGAGACTGGTGGTAGGTCTGCCATATCCCGGTCTACTGTTAGTTGTGTGCTCTCCAAAGTTCTCCAGTTAACACCACAGTACATTCAGTTTCCATATACTGCTTCTCAGCAGACCCAGATAAATCATCTATACTCATATGTACATCAAGGCACCGTCTTCAAATCCTCAGTAGAAAACCTTTCCATTCAGTCAACGTCCAAACATGCACAGAATCACATTTTGACATGAAGCCAGTTGGCAGGGGGGATCAAACAACCTGGCTGCACCTGACTGAACCCTGACAGAAAAACATTTCCAATGATGGCTCCAAAAACCTCTGTTGAAAACTCTTTGATTCTTTTTTTTTTTTGGCTGCCCTTCGTGAGATATCCTTACATTACCTGTAAAATTGCAGTGGTTTGTTGGTTTTGCCAACAGCACTTACAGTAAGTCTGATGCCTTTGTTATTGGAGCATTTCCATATGCTAATGGAAGATTTTCTCACATGCATATCCAGTTTAAGATCAAACATAATTTATCAACGTATTCAAGTGGGTAAGAACAAACTTATCTATCACTGCACGTTTCATGAATCCCACATAGGATTTTCTTATTTACTTCTTAGTGCTTTATGCAAGAACAAATATAGGAGAAAAACAATTTAGCCCAATGATCCTAACTATACAGACAAAGCAGCCAAGGATTTTTTTTTTTTTTTTTTGGCCAAACACTGGAAATGATCTTGACTGGCTGAGTGAGTCAGCTGTCCGAAATACAACTGAGCATGTTTTTTTCTTCACTTGCTGAAGATGGAAAAGGTGAAAAAGCAAAAAGTAGAGCATCACCAGAGAGCACACCGATGTCTTGTGATGTCAAGCATTCATAGACTCACTGATACAGATATAAACTCCCTCAAAACGAAGGTGAGGCTCTACAGACTTAAAGTCACTGTTTCATGTTAGATCCAGTGTGCTGGAGTACAGAGCCAACAGACTTTATAACTTCCTTACTGAAGAAGAAAATTCATCAAACCTCAGATTTTAACAAACTGAGCTAAACAAAATAAAAGTTAAACACCAAACATTACATTTTAGATTTCCAATTATAATATATACTGTATAATTTGTAGACACTTGTTGGAGTGCAATACATTTATAAGGAGTAAAAAATAGTGTGACCAAACACAAAGTATCTATTTAACGGCCACATTTCAACACAATATGAACAGACAGCAGAAAATCACCTCAATCCAATAGATATCATTTTGACTAAAAACCATCCTCTGCTCTTTACTGAGGGCTTCTTAGCTTCTATGTCAGTTTTTTTATAACCACTGACTGTGGATTATCCTGTATTGTAAGCCTTTGACCCTTTGCATGTTACAGATCATGTTACATCAGATTTGTCTGATTGTGCCAAATACGTAAAAGCATTTAGACTTGTCAGTGGTAAATGGTAAAGTGGTAAATAAATATGGTAAATTATCATTATCGGTTGGTTTCTTAAAAAAGCCAAGCCCACGTATTTTTAATGCAAAGCTTGCCCTTTTTAATTGTCCATAATCTTGTCAATGCCACTCAGAGTTTGTGTAACTGAGTTTGGATTTTAACAGTCCCAACATGGGTGAATTCTTAAGTGGCGTCAGATTGCTAATTGTATTATGATAATGACTATGTAAATTGTTTTTACAAAATGAAAGGAAAACCATTCGGTATGCTGCAAAGCGATAAGGATAGTTTTAATTTTCCCCGGTGATAATGACCACGTAAAAATCAAATGCCTTGGAGCACTCCATAAACTTTCATTAAGGCAATTTGGTGAGGCAGCAGTTCACTGCTGATTTATGGTTTCTGGCCAGTAGAGTAGCCCTGAGACTTTGACTATATTTCACAACTTTTAATGTCTTTTAAAAAATGAACAGCATTCTTCGTCAATATTGAAATGCCTTTTAGAAATTAGAATTAACTCAACTTGAAAGACTTGATTTTAAAAGAACATTAAAAGTTCAATATTAATAATGATAATGATAACCCCCTACACATTAATAATATTTGTAATATACATAATTGAGTAGAGCAATATCTAAAAACACAGGAAACAACAGCAAAAACATAAGACAAAAAAATGTAGACAAATAGAACTTTAGTCCAAACTAAGATACATAAGACCCTCTAGATAAAGTCAATAAAATGTTTCTTGAGACCAGATTAGATTCCCTGACACAAAGGTTCAATTATCTTTAGTCTTTTAATGATCTAAACATTTAATCACCAACTTTATTGATAAAAGTTGGGCCTCTGTCGAGTGTCTTCGAAATTTTAAAGGCTTACTCCGAGAGTGCAGAGTAGGCTAAAAGTTGCCAGTATATAGAGTTTACAGTATATTGATAATTTAATAGAACATAAACCAGCTAAATGTTTATCTGGTGCATCAACAGCAGGAACAATGAACAGCAATACTGCTTGGCTGCTTGGCTGCAAACAAAGCTCCAACAAACACGGCAGACAATCGTATTTGCTTTCCGTCAACTCAAACAACTGTTAACTTGTGCCGATGCTTATTGACCAACTTATTATCTCAAAGGATCAGAAGAGACTGGATCACGTTCCTGATGGTGAATAAGATTATGTCGATTCCAAGACAAGTCCAAGACCAGGACTAGTCAATATTGAATCAAGACTGAGTTCAAGTCAAGGAGACAGAAAAATAGAATCCTCTTCAAGACCACTTACTCTGCTTTACTGTGTCAAGATGACGATTTTGCACTGTTATTTGTAATAATCAAATGCAAGTGCCTTCTAACATTACTGTAGTATCAAATTAGACCATATTATTTACTTCAACTCAACACTCTCCAAGGACAAAACAGCATGTTTTTTCTTCTTTCTTATTTCTTACTTGTAAGGTCAAAGTAACTTAAAATATCTTATTATCATCAATAGTTGATGACTTCAGTATATTTAAATGACATGACATGACAACTTCTGAAAACATACTTGATGACTTCATGACGCCAACTGTGCTACGTTCCTCTGTATATCCATTTTCCTTAACCGCTTATGTTTATCAGTGTCGTGGGGAGTTGATAATAATTACTTACAAAGACCCAACAATTCCGACCATGAGCAAACACTTCCTTTAAGAGGCAGAAACCTCAAAAGGATCCCAGCTTAGGGAGAGGGAAAATAGAGAGAGAGGAAGAGACCATGCAACCATGTTTTAAGCTTATTAGCATTTAGAGTATCGTTTTCTTATTCATCAAGTAGACTGTACCTCTAAAGTCTACAAATAGTTTGATTAAACTGGCTTTTAGTTGCTGTCATCAATCTCCACCTTTGCAGCAGAACTTGTAGGTAGACACCAATCACTGCTGGCACTCAACAGCGCTTGTCTGTATACAGAATGCCAGACACCTCAATAAAACTCTCATTTCGTTCTGAATGCTTCTGGCCTACACTCCTACAGACAACACGGACATGCACACACTCATACAGTCTGCCAAACATGAAATACAGGACTCAGTGCTGTCTTGATTTGACAGCTGCTGTAAACCCTCTTTAAACTTTAACGTGACAGACTATTATTGTGACAAGTATGTTAATTGCACCAATGGAGAAACATAAGGGAAGAAAATGTGGGACATCAGGTAAAAGAGGAGAAAATAGATGGGAGAGTCTAAGAAGCTTCAGACAATAGATCCAGCTTCACCTTTCGAGCAAAATGATGAGTGAGGTTTGGCCACTTCTGAAATAACCTGCCAAATAAGTTGTTACCGGAAATTTATTTCTGAAACTCAGATATTCAGCCTCCTGGTGGCTGCAGTCACTGCATAAAGGCAAAAAAGATCAACACTAGACATCCATCCTGCTGCAATAGACAGGTCCCATCATTTAGATGCTAATGCAATGCCGAATAAGCCGCACATAACATTTGTCTTAACAAGTAATTTAACATTCAGTTTAAACTTTAATTTTTCTAAAACGAGAGAAGAATTCAGGCATTGGGATGAGATAATTACACACATTCAAAGCAATTCTCCCTTGTTTCAGGAATATTTAATGCATCATTATCACCAAACAGAACAGAAAAAGAGAGATTGGTTTCGTTAATATCAGTAAATGACACGTTATTTTGGAAAATTCTTAAGAGCAAGTTGATTCATTGAAGAACAGATACCATGATATGTTCAGCTGAAGAATTCTTGTACTTGGTGCATCTTTTAACAGAGACTCTGTTACCCTCCAGTGGTTCTCTGGTTCATTTTATAACATACGCTTTGAAATGTTTTAAATCAATAGATTTAATATCCCAAAAGCTCTAAAAAGTGTAAATGAGAATGTTTTCTGTACTTACAGAGACAAACAACCACCCAACTGTACTCTTCTCCTGTTAGTGTACAAAAAATCTTATATATTACTGTGAAATTGTGAATTTGCTGAACTCATTGTCACAAAGACAAATGCCTGTGTATTGTTTGTACTTGCCTAATATGATATTGCTTGTTCGGATTCTAAGGGGAAAAAACTGTGCAACCCAGAACCAACGAAGTAGACAGAGAGGGAGGCAGTGAGTGCATTTTATTAGCAAGCTTGAAAGGCAGCACATGCAGGGAACATGCCAACTGAGAGTGCGCTACTTTTACTGCATCCTCCAATGATTTTTTTTGATCTTCCTCTCTCCGCTCTGTGACTCTCTGTTCGCTCATTAGAAGAGACAGCCAGTGTGGCCCCCATAGCTCTTAACAGTACATCCCAAATGCTATCATTAGCATTTTATTCATAGCCTCTGAAACTCTCTCCATTTCAAACTCAATAACATTAGCTTCATTCTCACAGTCCCATAGCATTATAATCAGGGCCATTAGTGGGTATCTGAACATTAGCTTGTTTTTTGGTCACGGGTGAGTGCCTTTGTCTGAAATAATTAGGGTACGGCCAAATGCAGCTTTCTCTGGACTGACTCCAGCGTTTGACACCTAGTGACAGACTGAGGCAACAAGGACAACAGAATTAGTAAGACGCTGTGTCTTCTGCAGGGAAGGGAAACAGATAAGTCAAAGAAAAAGTGGTCCTCATATCTGTAATTTACACACAGTGCTATCGCACCATCAGGACTGGCCAGCGGAATTCAAGCAGGCTGCCATCAGTCACACTGTCACGCTGTCAGGAACTGTATTTGGAAATGGCCTGGCAGAGCACTAATAGGTTGTGCGGTGAGGTTATCCACCGGCATGCTAAGTGTCCTCAAGGCAGCATTAGCCATCTGCATGTGGTCATAATGCGCCTTATAGCTTAATTAAGTCCTCTTATGTATATGTGGGCCTCTAATATGCTGTGCTATCTTTCTCCTGTGCATTTTGACAACATTAATTCTCTCTTTTGCTCTTACCCCTGGTGGATTCAGCCTTATGCACCAGGCTTGTTTCTCATCTCTGGTCTTGATTATATTATACTGCAAGTCTGAGAGAGAGACAAAAGACAGCCAGAGAGATCGACACAGAGAAAGATCAAAACAAGGAAACTCTGTTCCAACAACATTTTAATAGTTATTTATTGTATTCTAGAAAGCTATGCCATTTTTTGGTCTTCCTCTCTCAGGCATGGGGTTTGGGGATGATACCATAAATATTTCTTTAACATAAACAAATAGGAGGATTTGTTGGACTAACTGTGTAACGGTGGCACTATTTCTACCTCAAGTATATCTGTGACATTTCTATGCTTTTCTTACTATTTACTACTTCAGCAACTACACAGCTAGATGCCAAGTCCTACACACTGGTCTTTTAAAGATTCTCAGAGGCAGCAACATTGGTACAGTATATTAAAACCTTTTTCTTTTCTTTTTTTGCCAATTTGGGACAAACAGAAACAAGTTGTGAACACAACATTGACTCATTAGTCTCATTTTAGTCACATAGTAAACACTGTCAGCAACTATGGAGCAACATTGTTATAATTATGTTCCTGGTCACCTGAAGAATCTAAGCCCAGACCATTATTCACTCTCTTTTTAGCTCGTTGGTCTCCACCAACTCCTGAGGGAAATCTCTGTCTCTTTAGCTGCTAAATGCTACTTCATGACCACCAGCTAGCCACTAATTTTGTTTATGAACCAAAACAATCAGCTGTAAGAAGCCAAACTGCTCAGTAAAGATGATGGGAACTGTCGCTGTCAGGTGATAATTCACTACAAGTGACTCTTTTTCACATTAGACATAGTCATTTGATCTATTGTTATTATGAAACAATATTGATTATAGCGGCTTTAATGTGTGCCAGAAGCCAGGAAGTGTCTGCTCATCCATCCTGCTTTACATTGGGATTGCATTACAGTTCATATTGTCAGACTCTGTCACAGGAGCATCATGATGTATTTAATCTTAAAGAATAAGATAAGTGCATGATAAATGAAGGAGCATGTCAGCATGCACCTCCTATGTCTCTAGATTTGATATATATTATAATTGAGAAAAACCACAATCAGATGTATCAGTTGGACTCCAGCCTGCATACATTAGAAACAAGCTTACCCCTCTTGCTCAAAAACTTCCAAGCTGCCTTCCAGCTATTAGATAACCCTCATTTGCTCCACTGCAGTTACTCTGTGGCCAAAATAGGAGCCATGGCAACATTCAAAGTGTGAATGTTCGTAACTGTGAGCATGAG
Organism: Argyrosomus regius; assembly: GCA_946959425.1. Taxonomy (NCBI): domain Eukaryota; kingdom Metazoa; phylum Chordata; class Actinopteri; family Sciaenidae; genus Argyrosomus; species Argyrosomus regius. The sequence goes on along the minus strand of OX336898.1, from coordinate 16,934,157 downwards.
GCAGTGCTGCAGAGAAAGAGCAACACTCCCTGGATGAATAACACACATAGTGTATGTGTATGTATGTCCTCTGTGCAAACTTTCATTTCACTCCTGCCACCCAAAATCTCTTGCTTCCCTCTCTCTCAGCCCAGGATGCAGCTTCTATGTATGTCAGTCAGGCTTTACTTTGAAGCTAAGCCTGTCCATTCTGTAATTTGTTGTTGTGCGTTTGTTTATTTATTTTTTTGCTGGCTTGCCTTCCCTCACCCTTTCCCAACTCTGTCAGTCTGGATTGAGAGTCTTTTATTCGGCCAGCTAGGGCCAGGGTCCAGCACAGTGCAGCTCTACTGGCTTATTCTAATCAAACAGTCTCCAGAAACAGGAGAGGGGTCCTCAGAATATGGACGGGTTTTAACACGGGCAGCCGATTTACCACTGCTGACATTGGCATTTCCACGCCTAATGTTAAACAGTGAGAAAGTATGAGGAGGGGAAAAACAACAGAGGCTTAATATTTAATCTCACTAAAAGTATTCAGAGCTCACTGTTCACAATAACAAAATCAGATTGTCAAGCCAACAGGTTATGTAATAAATCAATATCTAATTAATGAGGAGAGTATAAATCACTGCAGGTCCTGAGTTAATAATCAATAATGGTATTTCTTACTCCTGGTCATGGCAGAATGCCCCCAAACTGCCCCCAACTCTTTATTTGCTAATACTGCAATTATAGCTGCATTGCCAATTGAGTTAAATCAGTGGAGACACAGGACTTGATTATTCAGCTAGTTTTATTCTTTAAAAAAAACTTAGAAGAAAAAGAGCAGTTGGTTTCAGTGTATGCAGCAAAGTTGCAAAAGAGACGACATGATCTTGGGAAATGATTCTGTAACTAAGCATCTCATTGTAGAACTGTTGCATCAACACTCACCTCTGAACTACAAATTCTCTCAAACCTGGTAATTAAAAAAGTTTCAACAGCTGCACCTGAAACAACTGACATCTTGCTCACTCGTGGACAAAAAAAAAAAAAAAAAAAAAAAAAAAAAGTCCATATTTTTGCCAGTTCTATCACATCCCTCCTCCTTTCGGTTATCAGCACCTTGCTCCAGCTTCTCTCTGACTTCAGCATCCCAGTGCAGAATAACTCCTGTGCCTTTTCTTCCCAAGCTATAACCATAAAAAGATTACATTCTATGAACACCGCTCTCCCCTGCCCATTGTATCACCATTTCTAAAAAAAAAAAAAAAAGAATGTGTCGGCGTTGGTTCCTCCTGCCCTTTGTTTCATTTCACCTCGTGCTGTAGGCTCTGAGATGTTCGGATGTTTGTGAGTGGCAGTGGGAGACTGGAGAAGTGCTGGGGGAGAATAGACTTTTTTATTGATAATTGATATGAACTGAATAGCTGAGAGTGCTGCAGTGGCAATATAAATTGTACTCACAAGCGCTGTAGGCCAACACAGTACAGGACCTGTAAGTTTACTGTCAATCTCTGCCAGTTAGTGAATAGTTGAGCTGTGGTCCTCCGTAATTTAGAGGCATCTGTTCTGTCAATGAATAATGAATTGCTGGACACTCTTAAGCTGTGTTGAGGGCCCTGATCTAAGCTAAACATATCACAGATGTCTCCAATCCCCTCTTCCTCTTTTCGCTTTGAATACTTACTGATAGCCATTAGTCTTCTCTTCGCTTACAGTACACCTTCTCTGGTGCAGGATGCACTATAGCAATGCAGGGTGCTTTACACACATAAGGAACTTATGTTATTTTATAGTTAATGACTGTACGGTGCTTAATTATGTACATGGCAACAACATAATTTTTGATGTGTTGCAGAGGTTTGCACTCTCAATCCAGCAACAAGATAATGAGTCCACCATCCAGCTAGTCTGTGTATTCCTGTGTGAAGTTTGTATATTCTCGCCATGTCCTTGTGCTTAATTTCCTCCCACAGCCCAAAGTAAAGCAGGTCATGTTAAATGGTGACTTCAGGTGTTTTCCCACCTGTAGTTTAGTTCATTTGGAAACATATGAAGTACAAGATAACTTACAGTATGTTGTTGCCTTTTAGTTCACATTTTGGCCAAAGAAACAAGAATTTGTTAGCTGCTATATGGAATGAAAAACAGACTTATAGAAAAATATGTATCAGCAGTCTTCAAGTTATTATAAGAAATGTGATCCAAGCAGATGAGCAATGGTCCAAACACTGTCAGAAGATTGTAAAACTCCCTGGGGCAAATTTTGATTTGTGATTTTGCACGATATAAATAAAATTTGACTTGATTTGACTGGCAGGTATCTCATTGATTGGACATTTTCGGCGACTGTCATCAGCATCATTATTGCTACATGGGCCCACATGGGAAAATCCAATTTCGGTGTCGGTGTCTGACAGCAAGGCATTCAGAATTGAACTGATCGTTCTGTGAATATCTGTCTTCTCTGGTTATTTACAAAGAGCTCACAAAGAAATATATGATTATTTGTCAAGATTTCAACCACATATATCATAAATGGTGAATAACATACAGAAATGGGACAAAACAAAGGATATTTTGTGCTGTAATATTACATATGGGACTTGTTCGAAGGTGTACCAACCTGTCAACCAGTGTCAGGTGGGATCGGCTCCAGCCTCCCACGACCCTGATAAGGATAAGCAGTTACAGAAAATGGATAGATGGATATTACATGAGGATAGTTTCAGTGTAGTCAACATGGCGTTGCTTTCTCACCATCACAAACAAACTGCGTTAAACAGGCAAATGCACCAGAGATTGTTTAAACCAACCAAATGGGTTAGGAGTGGAAGTTTATTCCCACAGCGTAAAATAATAAAAGTAAGATTCTTTAGTCAATTAAAACTGCATCACATAGTTGTTAATTAGAGTGTGAATTCTTATCTGTGGTTCAAGGATTCAAGGAATGTATTGTTATATGCATTAAAATGCATGTTCTGGAAAAAATATATCTATTTCATGTAGGAAGAAAAGCATATGCCATATGGTAAACATAGACAAACATAATTAACTAAATTGCAACTTCAAGCTGACTGACGGTGATATATGGACAAATCTGTAACAGCGTCGTCTGACAGTTCTGAGCTGTGCTTGTGACCTGCTTGTCATCTGCAATGTTGTTTTTTTGTTTTTTTTCCAGTATATATGGTTTTAAAAATAGATGAATCCAGGCCAGGGTAGGCCTTCAGCCTACTGTGCTTGATCCCTAGATTAAATTAGTGGATGTGTAATTCTATGGGTGGCCACACAATTGCAGGTTACAGGATCACGACCACTTTTGGGACACAGAAAGTGATTTCCATGGCTGTTCCAGTCACCAGATCTCAGGAATATTTTTGCTCTGGCTTTTGTACCTTTAATTACCCAACACCTGTGTCTGTCGTCTCCGCCCTTGAACTTGCAGACACTCACATACAATAACTATTCTCTAAATAGTCCTTCTGTAGGTTGTCTGCTAGCTTACATACATCATTCATCCACAACCATATCAGCCCCCACAGACGCCACCCCCGCACCCCAGCTGCACAGAAGCGTAATGGCCTTTTATCGATTCTTCCTTCTTTTGTCGTCTTTCTTCTCTTTTCTTGCTCTCTTCTCTGCACTGCAATGAGAGGTTGTTAAGATAAGCTGCTGCGTGAGGAGAGAGAGCCATGTCCCTTTCTTTTTTTCAGCAGGGGTGTGTCTGTACGTGTGTGTGTGTGTGTGTGTGTGTGTGGGGGGGGGGGGGTGTGTGTGTGTGTGTGTGCGCACGTGTCAAACTTAATTTACGTGCATGTGTACTGTAAGTAACATATGAGTGTGGGCTAATAATACAGCCATTTGGAGACTTGAGTGTTTATCTGCTGTTGTGCACAAATAGATATCATGAATAGGACATGCATTTCAGCCCTTCATAAGGACGTTATTAGGTAGCCAGATGATGCTTAGTAAGAGGTCGGTAGAATTCATGGAAAAAGGTACTATCTCTTGAGCCTCGTGCGTCACTGCGGCTGACTCGATAAATTTCACTTAACCTAATTCCAGTCGAGGGATCATATTTTTGCGATCATGAGTATTATTATATCTGAGCTTATTCAATATTCAGTTCTTTGTGGCACAAACAGTCTCCGTAATACATGCTGAAGTTCATTAGGACCTCGCTTTTCAAAGTGCTGTTCCAAGCATACATCCACATGTTCAAGGCATTAAAAGCCTGATGATTAACTGAACTTCAACCATGTACAGCACAACATTTGTTCTATATTATACTTTTACACCTGGGATCACCCGTCATTTTAAAATCATTCCCACCGTATCAAAGCACAGAAAATAAAATCCTGAGCTTTGTACAATAGATAACATACATCATTACCTTGAAGTGTTATAAGTGGTATACCCAGCTCTCACTGATAGAGATGGATGCTGTTTTCTGGTGGGCAGAGCAGGACTGTAGGACTGAACGGGTCACGCCAACTTTTCAACATAAATTTAAAAGTTGCCAAGACAAGACACTTACTGGTGTTTGTTAGGACAATGTAGGTTGCTTGAAATTTCATCACATAATCCACGTAAACAGTGGCTTTCACTGCCGAGATGGAGGCTGTTTTAGGGGGACAGTTCACTGAGAGTCGGCAGGGAGGACTGACCGGGTCATGGTGACTTTTACACAAATAAATTGGGTGACTTTTTTTTTTTTTCTCATGTAGCTGTACTGTAGCTCTTTACAACAGTTATAGTGCTGTGTTTTTTTCTTCCTGGTGTTTTTTTTTTTTAAGGGTTGAATCAAACAAGCTACAAATGCCACAAATTTGGTATGAAGTTAAAGAAGAAGTTGTATTTTTTTTAAATGAAAACTTTTGATTGTCTCTATGTTTTTGAGATAGAGCTGTTTGTTGATTTGAGTAGAAAATCTTGCTCATTTGAATGAGTCCTCAGTGAACTGCAGCAACATTCTACAATCCTACTGGAGTCTAAATGGTTAAAGTCCGTGTAAAGTAAGAATAAATATGTCTTCTGAGTTTGTCAGACCAAAGAAGAAAGTGTTATTAACCACCCAGCCAAATTTGAATGATTAAAAATATCGACAAGTTTATGAAATCAGGTGTCAAAATTAGGTAAAAATGAGCAGCATTCTCAGCTCCAGGACTGTGGAGGCATGTCTGCTGAATGTGCTGAAGCCACGCCCATTCGTGGGAGCAGTCAAGCAGCTGTTTAGAAGCGACTGAAACGTGTCAGATGAGTTCAGAAAATGACATGACTAACTTTGAAACACTCTTCATTCACTACACTCAACATTAATTAATCTCTATCTTTTTGCTAGGGGTGCAGGGGTATGCTCAGGGTGGCCTCAGCGTGTCATCGAGCCACCCATTAGGACCGCCCACAAAATCCTGGACTGAAAACTGGTGAAAAACTGTTTGAACCTCTAACTCCACATTTCAGTAATATATATCGTTCAAAGTCTTTTCACGTTTTCAACAACTATTTTCCAACATATTTAATGTATTTCGAAAGAAATCTCAGAATTGCCTTTACACGGACTTTAAATAGCGCACTTTTACCAGAACACCAAAATACCTAATTTCTCCTCTGCCTCTTCCTGACTTCCAGGAGCAGATTTTGTATCCCTGATGGCAGACCAAACAAATTCACAGATGCTGTGAGGAAGATGTGTGGATAAGCTGTGACAGTTATCCACACATTTAAAATATGTGAATATGTAAGAAAATCTTTGAAACACCTGCGCACATTTTAATGAGTTTCAAAAAAGCAGAAGTTCAAAGTGAAATAACTGGAAAATCTCAGTGAAAAGCTGAGATTGGAAGCTCATTGTTCTTTTTAAAAAGGCCCCGAATAGATGCCTCAATAACAGCTGTGGCGGACAGCCAACAACACTGCGGATGTCAGAGCACAGCTCAGGTCTGTTTGAGTCATCTCTCTGAGATCTTGCTTTGAGTAAGAAAATGGGGAAAGTCCTACTCCATTTCAGAGGTGGTTATAATAAGTTTACGGACATTTAAGATGCAACACTGACACTTGTAACAACAGCCTGTTGTGAGACCATTTTTGGCTTCACCCTCAGTGAAGTGGGACGAATAGAAAAATATTTTTTCATTCTACAAAGAGGAGACTATTGACGATCTGGATGGAATAACTACCAAACAGATGTCAGAGAGAGAGAGAGAGAGAGAGAGAGAAGCTATCAGAAAACAGAAAAATCTGATGTGTGAGAGAGAAAGTAACAAGGCAGAGGAGACCTCTTTTAATAGCCGTGGAGTTCCTTAATCTACTGTTGAGCTTTAAATGGTATATATTTCTTTCTCAAAAGAAGCACAAAGGTGAAGAAACAAAGTAACGGAGAGGCACCAGTTTTGATGAACAAAGAGCTGTCTGGAGACTTGCTTTCCTTTGCTTTTCAAAGGTTTAGGCCTCTTAGCAGTCTTTTATTGAAACTAAGCTGTGATGAGCAGGATCCACTGTTATAGCTTATCCTCTGTACAACCAGCACACTGAAAGCTCAAGGATTACCAGACGTTGTCTTAATTGATCTCATTATCTCCTTCCTGCTCCTCTATAGGGCCTTCAATTCTCAAGTAAATCTTGCGATATCTCTTCAACGCCTGTAATTTGACATAAAGTATTATTGTCAAAGTTTTTTTTTTCACTTGAGATGAGTTCCAGGCAATAACTATAAAATACTCAAATGGCTGTAGTATGTTCATTAAGGGCAACGGAACTATTGGTAGTTAAGTTGCATTGTGGGTTATGTAGGCACCTGGTTTTCACAAGGAAGAAGAAACAAATATTTCTACATCTGCTGCACTGATTTTGATCTTGTCAATTGTAAGAATTATTATTTTATTGGGGAAACACTTTTAATAAATGTTTAAGTAAATAATGTAGTAATAACCAGGTGAAAGTCTTTACTAATGTATCTGTCAACAACTTGTGGAGGCTAGTGCGTAAACAGATAATGAATGGCAAATATAGTAACACTAATGATATGATTTATAACTACTTTACATATTGCAGTTTGTTTTAAACCATTTTTCAAATGTTTATATACTGCTTACGAATGCTAAATAGGGGGACTTAAAGTAAGTGTTACTATTACAGGAATACTAAGCAAAAAACATTTTCTATCCAGAGGATTTGATTCTTTTTTTCTTTTTTTTATATTTATTTATTACATAAATTAAATATGTTTTGGACTGTGGGTCAGACAAAACTGGAAATCTGAAAGCAGATTCTGCAAAACATGTGATAGTGTCCAGTTTCTTAAAGTATTCATTTTCTTTTCTTCTGTGTGCGTTATATAATCCATGTAGCAGTTAATGTTACTGCTTATGCCTGCTCATCATTATGTTGAGCTGTTTCAAAGGGACACATGATGTGAAGGGGTCTCAGCTGTGTCTCAGTTGTGAGTCAACAATTGCAGAGGATGTTGCCCTTCAAGTAAATGGTATTTGAATTCACTTTGAATATAGAACACACATCATCAGCGAGGCTTCTGACCCGATACATTTTATTTTTACACACTGTATGTTGCTATACATACGCTTTAAATACCATTCCTTTTATATAACAGTTTAACAAATACATAGACTGAACCAACACTTCTGCTGACAAAGACTGTTAAATGTTCTTTGGTCCAGCTTGAAAACAAAAGGGGGATCGAGCTTTTACTGCTTTGGGTCGAACACTATGAAACAGCCTCCCCCTCAGCTGAGTCAGAGCTGCTTTGAAAAACTTCTAAAGGCACATTTGTCATCAATCTTATTCCTACAGGAAGATAGCCAATAGCCACATTCTCTATTAAAAAGGTAGTATTACTTTGAGATCTATCAATATAAATTTGTTCCTGTAGGTTGTATTAGCTTATTTTAGCTATATTGGCAATAATACATATACGTTTGCCAGTAAGTAAAGACATGCCAACGATATGTCTGAGGTTATTTAGAAACCCAAGTCATTCAGCCAAGAAAAACAATAGCATCAGTCATTTCAGTAAATGCCGACAACATCCTAGTAAGGCTTCTAGCAGCCATAGGAATTATGACCCTTGTCCATCGAGGCTCAGGAGAAAGAGGGTTCACGTTATTATAGAGACAAAAACTACTCAGTTTTCAGTGGAGTTCACCACCAGTTCAGAGTGGATGGATGTCTTAGCAAAATGCTGGACTTGACTGTCACAGAATGCCACTGTTGATTTCCTATTTCCGACACTAAGCATTGTTTTCTTTTAACCATCTTTTAAACCAAACCCAAACCATTGTGTTGTCAGATCATTAAACTTAAACAAATGGTTTTAGAAGGCACAGCCAAATGATGTTATCCTGCCAGTATGGGGTGTCAGATCAGAACACTTTTATGGGTCTGGTGGGCGGTTGCAAACAACATATTTTATCCTTTAATTTGGACAAGCTGTTGCTTCATTCCACCACAGAGCACTGACCTGCACAGTAAATACAGTATCTTGGTCACAAATCTTTGAGGACCAAATTTCATGGATTTCAGTCACGCTCTAGTCCCAACATCCACTGTGTTGGTAGCAATATTACTGACATGTCTCTTTCATTTTCCCTTGCAGGACACTGAGATCCTCAACACAGCGGTCCTCACTGGGCGAACAGTCGCCGTACCAGTCAAGGTAGTCACCGTAGGAACAGACGGAGCGGTTTCTGACGTAACAGAGTCAGTGGAGTGCAAATCAACAGATGAGCAGGTTATCAAGGTTAGTGGGCATGTGTTTTAAACAGCTGCTTTTTATTTTACCTTTGTCCAATTTGTCTCTGTCGTCCACTGCATGGTCAGCTTTCTGGTGGTACGGGGGAGGGTGAGCAGAATGAACAAAAGGTAGTCAATCTATAGACGTGGGTTGTGATCATTAGTCTAGGAAGCAAATGCTGAATTTCCTTGAGTGAAAAGGACCCAGCTTATTTTTTGTTAAATAGTATGCCAGAAATTGAGAGCTTCTCCTCAGGTCACGCATCAATACCTCAGAAATTAAAAAAAAATTGAATGAAGAATCAGCAAAAAATAGCTGCGGATATGTCTTCATTGAACAATGCTGGAACAAAGAATTTCTTGCATAAAACTGCTGTTTTTAGGTGCATAACATCAGCATATAGTAGTAATAGTAAATATGTGGGAATATATAAAAAGCCATACCATGTTTGTTACAGTTGATTTGGCAACAATTTTGCGAACCTGTGTCCAAAAGGCATAAATACAGGTGAAGATATTCTAACTTCATTAACTGTAAAAAGTGAATGACTGAAAATGTGTGCAGTATCTCTAGAGAGTCGCAGCAGAATATTAAAATTCGACAAAACTTGCTGTTTATTCTCGTTGCTGCTTGGAGGACACATGAAGCCAATGCTACTCTAATTTCCCTCTGCCTCCAGATAATGTTAAAATAATGTTATTGCTTTGCATATACTGTATGTTATAAAAAACATATAATTCAGTTCATTTCCTGCTTTATACAGATTATTTAGAAGCTGACACTATGCGCAAACAAGAAGAGTTTTCTCAACAGCCCCTGTTTGCGACTTCATTACCACTTGCCAATAACATAACTTTGACAAACCATAAAGGTGACAAAATGTTCACCGTGATTGATTTCCTATCTCTGTAAGTTGATTTTCATTGGCTTTCAGGAAGCTTGGGCAATTAACCTAAAACCTTATTGAATGCTTTGGAAAATGTTACACAGGATTTGTTGTTAATCTAAAAAAATACCAACCTAAAAACCAGCAGTATAATCAAGTAAGTGTGGTTGGTAAAGATTGAGCTTTTCACTATGGAAACCTAAGATTTAATATCTGCCCTTCAATGTGTTCCCGTCCTATTATGCAAACGGAGAAGCGAGGAAAAAAAAAAAGAAAAGAAGTGAGAGAAATGAGAAAAAATAAACTGTTTGTTCTTAATTGTCAGTATGTGTGAGGGAGAAAGTGTGTCTGATTTAGTGTGCTGTCTGTGTATCTTACATGCATATCAGTAAGAAGAGAAGAGGCAGATCTCTCAAAGGGTTTAATTATCCACTGAAGTACTACCACACATTGTGACGCTGACCTCGGTAGCGCACTCCCCTGCCCACCCGTCTAGTTTGGGAACAGTAAGCAGTACCCCTCCCCTCTCCACCCTATTTTCAAAGGAAACTCAAAATAAAACACTTTTTGATTGGGAGGCATCCCAGTTTTGCATGGACCATGGCGATACCCTAAAATAATCCCAAACCCAGAACTATAAACACACTATTGGTCGTTTTCTTCATTTTACCCTACCACTACAAATGGAAAATAGGTTCTTGGTTTGCACAACATTTCCAAAGCATATGATACATTTTTTTTTTGTTGTTGTTCTTGACTGTAGAGCTGAAACATTCAGTCAATTAATTAATGAGTCAATCTACACACAAAACACCTAAAACAGTTTTGATAATTGTGAATATTTGCAGGTTTTCTATTTTGCAGTTTTGGACTGTTCTTCAGACAAAAGCAATTCAGAGACTCTGAGAAAACATGATTGTCCTTATTCCCCAATTTTCTGACATTTTACAGACCAAAAAATTAATCGATTCATTGAGAAAATAACCAGCAGATTAATCGCAGTCTCTCTTGTAAAGACATAATTTATCTCAGACGGCCTTAGTTATATTATTAGCCCTAATTGATTGATGAACAGTTGATTCTTATAGCACTGTGGCATGAACAGAAACGTGGCACAGCTAATCTATCATACAAACCCCCCCGAGAGTGGCAGTGTGTTTTTCTTTTTTTCTGAACTACTTCAGAATCACGATGAGTTTTACTGATCCAACCATTGCGTTAGTCCAGTCTAGTTAAAATGTACTGCCCGTTTAGGAAAATGCTCTTCAGATACTACAAGAAGGCGAAATGGCTAGTTTCAAAAGGCTAGTTGTATCTATGGTGCTATTGATATGGCAGCTGTACTGTTTCTACTCTTTATGACATTAACCTAAAACTGGAACCCGCAGTGCATTTGTGAAATACACATGTTGTAGTGTAGTGATGCAAGGACCTACACACACCTGTGTCTTCTCCTGATCCGCATCGATGAGCATAGTCAAAGCAGCCACTGTCAATGTTTTCTCTTTCGTTGCCAGTCGCCTACTCTCCCATTATCATAAGGCATACAGTGGAAATTGATGCCAGGATTTTGCAGGACTCAGTGGGCCCTTGCTGCTTTTGATTGGCTTCCAAGTCATATCCATGCTTTGTGACTGAGCAAAACAAATATTGTTAGAATATTGTCAAATGAAATAACGAGTGAAAAAGCTGAAAAATGGACAGCGAGGGAATGTTATTGTGTTTATCATGTCAAAAAACTACCTTGAAAGATAGGAATTACAACATTTCTTCCCCTAGGTCTTTGTTTCTAAAAGGCAGATTGATTTTAATATAAACTGAAGCAAGAAGTAATATGAAGCTCAACCAACAGAATCAAAATGAGCAAGTGTTTTGATCTGTTTTAACATGAGTCATACTAGATTCTTCTCTTTTTACTACAATTATGTAGAGCCCTAAGGTGTACCCAATTTTACCACTGAATCCCAAACTAGGATACACTTTGTAGTACTTTGTGAGTCTTTATAGGTTAGAATGATGGAAATCACACATACTTGCTAGTCTAAGCTAGAAGCATCTAAGAAAAATATTACTTCTGCTCAGTGTATTTTTAGTGAATTAAAGAAATCCTAACATCCTTAACAAATGGCCACAGCAGAAAAGTCCCAGCACAGTAAAACGTGAGTGTCAGAAACTCATCCATGTATGCCACACACTGAATTGGATTCTGTGGTGTCCTTATCTGTGTTTGTGCGTGTCACTCTAGATAAATTTCAAGCCCGCATGATTAGCAACACAATGGATTGTTTCCATGGAGAAATGACATTGATTTGTGCGCAGTTTCATGACACATTAATGGTGATAACAGCGGTTAGAAAGATCAGTCAAGTGCTAAATTTTTCATGCTGTGCAGAATATGTCACCTTCCAGAAATCTCAATTAAATCTTTAAGGGGATCATCTGTGGATACCTTTCATAAAGATAATGATCAAAATGGATGTAGAATGTAAGTGGAACAAAACCAGAGATTGAAAGGTAGAGATGGGGTGACATGAACTGATTTCAGCATTGGGATGAGAAAGACAGGCAGACAGAGCGATAGGGAGAGAAAAAAAATGAACAGTGTAAAAAAGGAACAAAAATAGAGGTGAGGCTCAATGAGGAGTGAAGTGGATTCTTTCAGCACACTCTCTGGATGGTTGCCTTTGGAAACCCTGCATATTAGTGCATGTCATGTACAGTATGTTTGTGTTAGAAATAGAAATAGTCTCATTAACATACAGTATGCCCATGATTATCATCTCCCATTAAATGTTTAGAGCCAAAGATGCCCATGTTATCTAAGTATTATGTAAGGCTGCAACTGACAATTATTTTCATTGTTAATCATTATTATTTTTGTATATTGTTTATTATCAAGCAATGTTAACCTTAAGAAGGTTAAAAAAAAATATCAGAAAATAGTCGAAAATGTTGATGCAGATTAATTATCTGTTAATCCAAGCTAAACTTTAGTTTGATAATGTTCTTAAAAACCAAGTCATCATCTGATTATCATCTTACAGTGTACTGTTGGTCCTATCAAATATGGTTTTGCTACATAATTTCAATATTGAGTTATGTTATTTGCATACTTGAACACCTGACATATGCATTTAGGTGGATATTAAATGAACCTTCATTTGATCTATGAAACTGATCGTTTGAACAGAAATTCAGGTGATAACAAACCGTCCCACTTTGATTTTTTGGCATAAGAATCGGCCTTTGTGAAGCACACCCTGTTCTCATTACAGGAAGACTGAACATGTAGGAGGTACCGTAATACAGTAGTAGACTGAGGATGAGAGTGGGAGAGAAAGAGAAAAATCAAAAGGAAATGAAGGAGGAGGAGAGATCTTACAGATACCAAGCTGTCACTTTTGTTGCTCAGAGAGAGGGGCTGGTCTGACATCATTTGAGAGTAAAGCTGCCAAGTTATATGCAAAGACGTGGAGACAGATGACAGTCTTCTTGTGACTGGTTTGTTTGTAAAGAAGCAACTGTCAGTACTGAGGACAACTGCTGAAATTACCAGTCTTGCCAATCAAGCTTATGATGGTATTTGAAATAGAAATGAATTGAAATGCAAGTGATTACAAACAACATTTAATGACAAATTATTAAGTAGATTTGGTTCTCAAAGAGAAAATTGTTGGACGAAGAAATTATGGTGCTTTGAATAAAATGGCAGGCACTTGTGATGTTCTTGCTACACAGTATAATTTCTCTATGTTGGAGATGAATCTGAGAAACCCCAGTAACTGATTAAAGTTGTACTTTATGCAGCCAATCACAATTTGATTTGAGTGAGTGTTTTGTTCTCTGGTTGGATGAAGCAGATTTTGTGTCTTTTTTCAGCTCCATCTGTTAAGTTGGACCAAAGACACATAGCTTGCATGCATATTATCCCACATGCACATGCATTAAAGACACATTTAAACACACACACGCACAGAGGAAGCAGAGGCAGACCTGACACTTGGGGTCTCATTAAAGCAATGCCATTTTTTTTCCACCCTTCAGCATGTCCGAAGAGGCTGTTGACTGAAAAACCTCAACTGAACCAAAAGATCTTCCTCAAAGTGGTGCAAATAACAAAATTTCACTATGTCACATTTACTAAAATTACATTTAAATTACTTTCTTTTAAAGCAACATAGACATAGAAGTTGGTAGTTGCAATTTAGCAGCCCCAATTTCAGAGAGGTAAACATGGACAGCTGTGCACGTGATTTTGTTCTTGCGATCAAAAACTAGCAACAACTTTGCTAACACAGCCAAACATCAAGCAGGTGCAACAACATAATATTCATCCAACAGTAAGAAGCCCAACTCGGCATCTGTCTTTTATTTCACCAAGCTCTCGCTAACAACTAAAAGTAAGTCCCAGATTTACTCTTGTCCGGCGGCCTCATGCTTGGTCACTCTCTCCTTTTCTCTACTTATTTCCTCCGTCAACATCCTTCGCCCCTGTGCTCATGTCCGTAGAGGCTGCTGAGCCTGGTTACATTGCCCTGTGGCACAACACCAGTTCTGCTCCGCACCCCAGTCCTGAAAACTGTTATTTTATTGAAGAAAATTCACACAATGTTGCTTTTGAATTTGAATTCTTGTCTAAGTTTTCAGTCTCAAATTGATTTGTCTTCTCTTTCCATCTCTCATCCTGCCACCTCTCTCATTTTTCTCCAGGTGTCAGAGCGATGTGACTATGTGTACGTTAATGGGAAGGAGACAAGAGGAAAGAGCAGGGTGATGCTGAACTTCACCTACAGTTTTCTGAGCGCTCAGCTCGAGATGAGTGTATGGATGCCCAGCCTGCCCTTGCTCATTGATGTGGCCGACCCTGAGCTCAGCCAGATAAAGGGCTGGAGAGTTCCTGTTAGTATGGGCAACAGAAGGTAGGCCTCAGTGCTTATTATATCGATACTGTCACATGTACTACAGTACCAACCACTCAGAACTGCCACCCCCAGCCGGCTGTCAACCAAATATATCCATTCATACCATTCAGATAAGCAAGGGCCTGTCATGAATCTGTCATGGACCAGCTCTGCAATTCTAGGCAGCTGGATTTGTATGTATTATTGTTTTGAATTGAACAGTGGAGCACTATATCAGCAGCTTGAAGGTAGCTATTTCCAGAACAACAAACTCGATCCTTGTTTTACACTAAACCACTGGTCCACATACAAAATAGATGTTTTTTTGGCTCTATCCAGCGACTACCCATGTATCACAGCACACAGCACGAGTTGATCGTTTTAAAATAGTCCCTGGACATGTTTGAATTTCTTTATTTAGGCCATTAACCTAAGAGGTCTTTAACAATCCTTGCATGAGAATCCGAATCACATTCTTCACTTAGTAAAGTAAATGGATAATAAATAAATTGGCTTGGTGGTGTTGGTGTATACATATGAGGCATAAAATGCAGGTGCAGCTGCAGAGGTGGTATAATGAGTGCCTGATAATTCAGTCTCCCAAACGGTACTTATGCTGAATAAGAAAGGAGTAATAATTTCGAGCATTACAGAGCGTGGACAAAATTCCTGAGGCTGAAAAGTGACACAGAGCGCAATGATCTGTGCGGTGCATCGTGAGTTGTACAAGACGGTGGTAATAAAAATATTCAAATTAGTGATTTTTGTTCAAATATGAATACGGCTGATTGAAACAGAAATAACCCCATTTAAATTAAAATAGACAATTACTAGAGCACACTGCCTAATTTACATTTAATAATGGCTATTATAATTATTATTTATTGTGGTCATACAGACAGTATGGTAGTGTGGTGAAGATTTGAAGCGCTGAAACACTGGGGTGTTTTTAATATGAAACAGAATTAAATTGTTCCACGTGCCCCTGTGTTTAACCCCTTCATCAAAGCCAGGATATTATATTCATGTACAATTTATGCTGTGAGATGAAAACTCTAATTAATATGATGTAGCTGTTGACTCATACTGTAGGTCCTCTTTATTGTTGGTGATTTATTCAAATGAATAGGTGAGTGAAGTGTGAGGTGGTGTGGAAGTGCACAGTCAGATTTTGACGAGGCTCTGAGCCCCAATTAGCGCTAACAGCACACATAACCCATATAATAACTTTTATATGCATTAAACAACTCTACAAATAACATCTCATGAAAGTACATTCCTACCATAAAGCCACTGCAGTGTCATTTCCCATTGGCCTACACCCCACAGGGTGGCACTCTAACACAAATACCCCCTGCTATCCTAATCTGGTCACATCAGTCATGTCTGTCGAGTACATCGCTGCAGGAAGAATGCACGATATGTGAAGTTCATGTGCATATTTGTTGGAGGTGAAAGAAAATGTGTTTTTTTTTTTGGCATAGCTTTATCAGTGTGCGCTCATTCACATTCATATAAGCGTGTAAGCCTCCTCATTACACTCCAACACCTTAGCTGACCTGCCACTCACTGCTACAAACATGACCTGACCTCATGTTTCTGTTGCCAGCCACAAATGTCACCTTGGTTTAGACTGCCGTCCCTTCACTGATGTGAGGAATAAGAGAAGGGGAGGGGATCGTACAGAGAGAGGTTAGGAACTAAGCCAAGCCATTGGGCCACAGCATGTTAACCTGTCAGCCCGTTTTTCTGCCTGACCGGCCATGCCTCATTAAACCTAATGGAAACTGTCACTGTCACTCCCCCCAGCCACCTGACTGCATGAAAGAGAGATGCAGGCAGAGCTCGAAAGAGTAAGAGAATAAAGGTGAGAGTGGAGAGGGAGAGGAGAGAGAGGGAGAGGGAGAGGGAGAGAAACACGGGTGAAAAATAGATTATAGGAAAGTCAAGTTGATGTGAGAAATATAGAGTGTGAGCCAACTTGGAGTGTGAGAGATGACAATGACAATGCACAGGACAACAAAATAGACGTATATCCAGTGGTAAAGAGTGATAGAAGATGAATAACGGATGGATAAGAGGGATGTATACACCCAATAGCTATAGCAATGTTTCTCTTAGTCGTCAACATGGTCGACTCTTTGGAGCGGATCCGTGTCCCAAGGCCACATTTTACCCGTCACTGCAGCTCCCGCAGCTCAGCCCGGAGACCAGAAAATACAATATGTTGTTGTTTAATATGATGTACTATAGTAGCAGAGGGAGCAGTTTGTGTCTACAAGCAATTTTAATGTATTTTCTGATAGAATTGGGACCTACAACTATTGGGAGGCGCAGTAAATTCCATTTAATCATGAAGTGGGGCAAACTGCTTAGAAAATACATTACAGTGGAGCTGAATAGAATTTTCTGCTTTAAAGTACAGTATAACTTGTACCAAACATCTGGGTGTCATTTAAGTTTTGCCTAGTAATGCCTTTGAAACTATATTTCATATTTTTAAATTATACTATGCTGTCTGTTTGTCTCAATGTTTCTACGCTTTATTAGGTCCACAGCGGCACCTATTTATCTTCTATAATTCTCAGATTTTTGGGGTTATTTTCCACTTCCTTTCTTTCTTACCTTCTCCAGTCTAATATAAACCTGTTAATTTGATAAAAGGCCTTATAAACTTGACTTAAACAGAATGAAACTAATAGAACAAATGTGTCACAAAGTTCTTCTACTGGGTTTGCATTTGCTACAAAACATATTCTTCTGAGATAGCCGATATCTGCAAAGTGTGTGCCGTGGGCCAAATAAATGGCAGACATACAGCAAAATATCAGTTGCCCTTTTAAAGAAAATGAGAACGCAAGCAAGGCAGCAGTTTGTCTCTGCAAGCTGTTTTTAATGGATTTTTTGAAAACACTGGGAGCCTACGACTTTCAGGAGGTCGGGAGAACCTGCAGCACAACAGACAGTAGACGCTTTGACTGCAGTAAATACATCAGAGGGTTTAGACTTTATAGGCATTAATGCTGATAAGAAAAAAAAAAGAATTACAATAAATTGTGATAGGAAAAAGTAGAATTATGCTGGTGATAACCTTCAAAGTGTCTTTTTCTCCTGAGGACTTCTGTAGACACAAAGAGCTTTCACTTCTTTTTACCCCAGAAACAACCTCAAGTATATTTATGTATCTGCCTCTATACTCTTATAAGTAATTGATCTGCGCTTTATTCCCATTGTTCTTCTGCTACTGTTTTTCCATTCCTGTAGGTATGAGAGGGTCACCGATGACAAGAATGAAGATGATGCGGCTGACGAGAGGACGGAGAATAGCTGTGTGGCCCAGTATCAGAGCACCACCCTGCGTGTCCTCACACACTTTGTGGCAGACACTGGAGAAGTCAGAGGAGCATCAGAGGAGGACGGGATGGGCCAGCAGAACTTCTTGCTGGGTAGTGACTGGCAGGTGGAGGTGACACAACTGGTTAAGGACTATCTGAGAGTGGCTGACCCGAAGGTTGCACAACTGATGGAGGGCCAAGTCGTAATGGGACTGAGCACTGGAACCACCAAACTACAGGTTGTATGTGTGTGTATTTTGTGTATATATATGTGTGTGTGTGGGGGGGGGGGTTATTTCGCCCAAACCAGTCAGTACTGACACGTCCTTTTCTTGTCAAGATATTTTTTCAGTCACACACGAACTGAAATCTACTTTTGCATTGATTTTACATTGATGTAAGTCTTCATGAATCAGGTTAGTAAAGCCGTAAAGCTGCGTCAGAACTCATTCATGCTTGTTGCCGTTTTTGTAGCAATTTATCTGATGTCAGTTTTCTCACCGTGACGCAGCACAAAGATGTCCACGTTCTTAATCCTGCCCACAAAGCTCTAACTGGCTCAAAGAACTATCAGCTAGCGCAGCATCAAATCTATTTGGCAAAAGAAACTTGATATATGTGAGGCAATAAAGAGGTCTGGGCTAGTGTTTTGGGAAAGGCAGAGAGAGAAAATTCTCACAGAAGAAAATCTATGACAATATATTGATTTTTTTATTTTAAAGCACACCTTTTTTCATTTCTCAACACAATATTAAATGAACAAAGCAGAGTGAGGAAGCTCTACTAATCAATATTTTCTATATCAGCACTGTATCAAGTGTTTAAGAAATGTGAAAGCGGTCACTTGTGGCGAGAAAGCCGAGGAAGTTCACTCTTTGAGCTCTTTGTTTTGGTGAACAGCTCACAATTTCCACTCCAACTTTTTCCAACTTTTTTTTTGTTTCCTGCAGCAGCAAGCATCTGATAAACTCCCTTGAACATTACCCGTCCAGTATCAAACAGCAGATAGATAAAGTTAACAAATAGCTGGTGAACATAGCAGAGCTAAAACTTAGATGTTTTCATAGGGATTGACAGAAACATGTTTAAAGGGAGAGTGAAGGAAAGAATGCTAATGTTGCCCTGTATCTCCTGGATGCATAAAATAGGCAGTTCTTTGCAAGCACAAAAGCTGTTAAGCTTAAGTTTTTTTCTCTTTGTTTTTGATTTCTTGTTGAGTTCTTGTGGCCAGAAAAAAATAGTGTGTGTGTTTAGACAGTAAAACGATACAAAAAAAATAAAGAAAAGATTGGAAGTAAGCTAAACGTATATGGAGAATGCAGAGTAAGGCAGGTTTGGCAGTGGAATGGGAAGGAGTTACAAAAATAACTACATTGATTGCAGCATGGCACAAATACTTAAGCCCTATCATGAGCTGACAGAGAAAAACAGCATGTTGAATAAAAGCTTGCACCTCTGCGGTCTCTCTTTCTC
Organism: Argyrosomus regius; assembly: GCA_946959425.1. NCBI lineage: Eukaryota > Metazoa > Chordata > Actinopteri > Sciaenidae > Argyrosomus > Argyrosomus regius. The sequence continues at coordinate 16,914,846 of OX336898.1, read as the reverse complement.
TCACTCTTCTTCGCCTTTGCACACACACAAACAGGCACAAATACTCAGAATCCTATTTATATATATAGTACTACAACCAAGTCCCTGCTCAGGACGGCACGTGTGCCGCTCACGCTGTAAATCAACATCAATGTGGCATATACAAGATAGCACAACACAGAACAACACATTGTTGGAGCAGTGGACTGGAATCATAATCTCCTTCTCTTTATTTATCAATTGAATCAATTGTGTGTGAGACAGAGTGCTGTTTCACCATTGGAAAAGTGACTAGAAAGATATGTGAGACCACTTTGTGTTGATACGGATGAAATGGGGAAAAAAGAGAAACTGAAAACGTGCGCCATTTGTTATTGTTCATTTTACTTCTAAGCCATCATATGGTAGATTTATATCTTACTGATCCGTATGGATGTGTAATAGACTGCATTATGAAAGCCTCAAATGTTAGATCCAGCCTTGATTTTGACCCAGTCAGCTCAGGCCAATTCACTAGTGTACTGTGTGGCATTATTACTCTACTACAGGGGTTTGATCAAATTAGAGGATAACCTATAATGTAATGCAATGCAAGCCGTGCAATAATACCCTACATACAGTATGTAATAGTTCTAACAATCAATTGTCATAAAGACTGTATCATAAAGGTTTTAATTAAGTTCATTTTTAGGCACTATAGGTTGTGGTGGTGTTATATTGGACTCATTACCATATTGGCCGCATTTTGAGAGACATGCTGGTACTTTTTTGAAAAGATGTGGCTACAGAGAGAGATTTTCCTTGCTGGCTCCAGATTTTGGCCATAATAGCTTCTCGATAGTCATCGAGAATACACTTAATTAATGGTATAAATGCATATATGCAGCACATAAGTGGGAAATCTGCCAAAGAAAAAAAAAACTTTACTCTTATAATATATTCCTTTGCTTGCTCACTCCATCACTTCCTTGATTGTAAACGTAATCAATCAAGTGGACTCAAGAGTATTGACAGTTTTATTAAGGGAATAAAAGGTGACATTTGTTTAATTCAGATCAATTTTAGGTCCATCTCCAAACACAAGGGCTTTCTTATCATTGACACTGAAATCAAGGTAGTAAGCAAGGAGGGTCTATAAAAATATATAGTATAGTTGTCTCTGTGGTAATGAAGGAATAATTTCCTGCATGATCTACGTCTCACAAAGTGATTTATAATTGCTGGTACATATAATACGTGAACATATCTCCCCCTTGAAATGCAAATGAACTCACTGAACATAAAGGTTAATTGTACCACTAAATGCAGACATGATTTGGTAGTTAATGTGTCTACTAATTAATATCAACAATGTATACTCACAGTGTTATGTTAAGTTATATTTTCTGTTCAGTCTTTGGTATGCTGCTCAGGTAGACCACCTGAGTGGAAAGGTTAAATCAGTCTGAATGAAACCATGCTCTTAAATTTAGAACAAAGCTTTTGGGCTTAATCCAGAGAAATCATGTAAACACTTAGGGAAATAGACGAACAAAGCAAAGCATGAAATCAGCTCAATGAACCACAAGGGTTACATATTCGAGTGGCTTTCCTAATTTTCCTAAAAACTAAAGAACCCATTTTAATATCACAATTTCCTGTGACCTTTATTTCCCTAATATTTCATTCATGGTTAGGGTTTACACAGAGCACATGTGTTAACTTGTTCCAGGATCTGGCTAGGATAATGAGCAAATCATTCAGGCCCATTCTAGATAATAAACTATGACTGTGAAAACACCTTTTCATTTTTTCTTTTCAGTGTTGCCTTATGGTTCAGTGACATTGCAGTTGCAAGTGCAGACTGATTTCAACAATATACTGCTGACCTATTCTGTGTTCATGTGCTGGTTGAGGGCTCCAAAATGTGAGATGTGAATCGGCTGCCAAACAGCATTTCCGTCATGAGCCATGCTGTCAGAAAGTCAAACCCAGAAGACACAAAATAAGCAAAATATGGACATGGTGAAAAGGACTTAAAAACTCCTTCATTAAAAAAAATTTAAGCAGCCCTGCCCCAATCATCCAAAAAACATGGTACTAATACATTTTCATATGCCCCAATTTCTTAAGGCTTTGAATACGTTACACATTAGGAGTTTTATTTTGATCAAACTGTTCAGAATTACAATGAAGGACTTAGAGTTAACAATTAAATGACTGCCAAGGATTTCAGAAAGCCACTAAGGTATTAGATGATTCCATACTGGCCATAGAATTGGTAATTTCATCATTAATATACCGGACTGCAGGTTCAATTGTGTACCAGGAGAAATAGAAAAGCACTCTGTCTGACGTTATGGACAGACTATTGACTTTCAAAACACATTTTGCCACTAATCTTTGCAAAAGTATGATTACTCAGAGCAACATCGTCTGGGCAACACTGGATTGTATGTAATATTACAGGTTGCACCAAACTAGATCCAGGTGCAAATAGGATTTTGTGGGGTCAGGTAGTGAAAGTCCTCTGAGATTTGGACAGAAATCATACAAGACAAGACTCTGACAGCTTTGAATGGAAAGAGAGAAGCCTGGAAGGGGTCTTTAATTGCTCTCTGGGGGTGAAATGAAGCAACCTGTAAGCTCTGGAACTGGTGTGAGGAAGGGAGTTGATATGTCTGGACTCTCACGACTCATGGATGTAGGCCAAAGGCGGGACCTGCAATCTCTCTAATGGGTTGAAGGAGAGACACGACATCTCTGAAAATTGTACAAAGGACTCAGATAAAGCAGAGGAGAAGGGATCTGACTACCTCCACAGAATCAAGGAAAGGAGCCTTGACATCTCTGAGAAGAGAGCAGTATAAAGTCTGGACATTTGTTAGTATGTAGTCAGGGTTAGGTTGAGAGGAATGTTGATCAGTTTGAGGGATGCAAAACTGCTCCTGACATCTTGTGGAGAGCAGTGTAGGAGGGTTATAGATTGTACACCCTGGCATCTAAAAAGGAGAAAGTACATTATTTTGACGGTTCGAAGTTGGACAGCTTCTTCTGCTAAGCAAAGGTGATGCATGACCTCTTGAACTTTACACCCACTTACTTGCTTATTTTTCAGTAGCTTAAGTTTCTAATTAGCAAAGCATTGCAGCATCATTTGAATTCAGCTTGATTTGATTTCAATATAAAGTAAACAAACATTACTCACCGACCTAATGATATGAATCAAAGCAAGTAAGAAGATGTTGCCGGTTTTAGAATACCTTTTGGCTACCAGAAGTGCAACTGCCAACTTTACATACAGCCATTACAGCCAGATTCTTAGTGTATTTAACATAAGACAGTGATTTATCCACCAGTCTTCCTTTTTAACCTTTCCCCTCATTTTAGAGACAAGGTTAAACCATATTTCCCATTTTTTGAGCCATCCTGATTTTGCTTGTGTTTAACACTCAGATATATCAGTGCCATTGTGTGGGAAGCAAGAGGGAAATTGAAATGAGGTAAACCGAAACGAAAGAAAACAGGGAAAAGGGTCTGTACAAATGAGGCAGTGATCGGTGCTGACAGTTCATTATGGCTGGTAAATGCAGCCATGCAGGGGCAGCTGGAGAAGAGACTGGAGCCCTAATTGGAGCGGATGGGAGGGATTCTCATCTCATAACAATATCGCAACTATTTACATGCTTACACCTCTGGCAACTCAAGGAGGTAGAGAATTTATTAGAAGGGTGGCAATATTTGCAAGCGAGTTCAGGAGCATTTTTGTTACTTTGTTTACATAATCACAATGTTTCTTTATCCATGCAGAGCCCACGTCATGTGGTTTCCATTACTCAATATGACTTTGGAATACAGAACAAGTGACATTTTTTTTGTTACATTTTAGTGACTCAGTAGACAAACAAGCAGGGAGACTGCCCTCCCGAGAAAAACAACTGCATCTGTTGTTCCAGTAAATGCCCGAAAACGACAGATGACATACAAGTAGCAACCATATTAATTATGAGCCTTGGCCAATAGGAGCTGAGTGGATGATATGAGACACAACTTTTTATTCAACGTGTCCTACCAACGGTCTGACTTGGTTTCTTTTAACCGTGTCCACAATTATTCCCTGACCTAACCATAAGTGGGTATTATCGTAACCATGACAATGAAGGTCCCCTAACCTAAGTAGTAATTTTAATGCAAACCTTGATTGTTCTCCATACCACAACAAAGTTGTTCTAGTGCCTAAAAATAAACAACATATTTTGTCATTAAATTTGGACTTTTTGAGCGTAGGTATAGGCTGATATTGGACTTGTTTTCTTTAAGACTCAGTTTTATAGCACTGAACTACAAGGTGACATTCCTTCAAAGTTATAAGCACATCTCTGTGTAAATATCTGTTTTGATGCCAGTTTATTTTTCTGTTTTGACAACCGGTATGGCTAAATTCAACTATAAAAAGCATTACTTGATAAAACTCAATTTAGAGTGCAGGCTTCACCTTGCATGGCGCCAAGTTTGGACATCTTATCTACAGTGTCATCATTCTCAACAACAATCGCCGCTAGCAAATTGGCTCTTCTTATTCGTTGCACAAAAACAATGTCATCTTGAATCTTAATGGACTATCATGAGTAGCAAGTGTTTGCGTGTGTTGCAGGTGCTGTCCCCTCTGACATCATCGGTCCTGGCTGAGAGGAGCATCAGGGTACTGGATGATAGAGTAAGTGTGACAGAGCTGGGGGTGCAGTTGGTATCTGGACTCTCTCTGTCTCTGCAGCTCAGCCCAGGGAGCAACAGGGCCATTGTCGCCACTGCAACCACACAGGAAGTCATTGAATCACTCAAACAGGTACGAATCCAAGATATCCAAATATCTTGCAGCATTTTACATTATTAATCATTCCTTACCCTGGCAGAAGAGGAAGGACAGTCTTTACTGTATTTACTTTTTATTGTATTGCACCATACTGCACATTGTATATAGCTGAAAGGCACAGGGCTGTGTAAGTGTTATTATGTAGTCAATGATATGCTCTGCAGTTTTTCCTTTATAATTAATTCACTCTGATATAGTGAAGCCATCTCTTTGATTTGCATATCCAACCACTGAACAGCTCTGTTATTCCTGTAATTACAATTTCAAATGGAAAAGGCTACTGTCTCTTTCATTGGAGAGGAAACAATATTTGGCTTTCAGGAGAATAGTTTCATATCCACTGTATTGTTTCTGTACTGTAATTAAGACTTTGTTTTATTTTCCTGTCATTATGCATTAGCAGGAAATGTGCAGATTACTGTTTTTAGCGTTATTTTCAGGGTTATTTGGGTTACTGCTGCTACCAGTTTCTGTTTGTGTATTTTCTTAGGAGTCTCTCATCAGTGCTTGGCTCCAGTTCAGCGATGGATCCATGACTCCTCTAGACAACTACAACCCTGCCCATTTTACCTTGGCAGCCACCTCTTTGGATGAACAGGTGGTAGTGGTGCAGCGCAGTGCGGCATGGAAGTGGCCCATTATTGTTGCCAAGGGCGAAGGTCAGGGTTTGCTTGTACGTGTTGAAATGAGCCCTTCAGAGGTGTGCCAGAAGGGAAAACGACGTACTATCTTAGCCACTGGAATGGCAAACATACAGGTAAGACTTGGTTTGCCAGAGGAGCAATACAGACAACCAGGAGACCGGCGAACACGTCCTGATCCTCCACATTATGGCGGATCTATCTCTGACATGGAAACTGGGTTAATCAACCGTGGAGCCACTACCATCAGGGGCCATGTCCCAGTGAGACCTAATGGGGGCCGTCTATCAGCGGACACTGGGGCGAGGGTCCCAAGCGACTTCTCTGAATATCCAGACAAGGCAGAGCTGCCTCGTAGCCGCAGCACTGATGAGGACTTGTTAACATCCCGACGCGGTCTGACAGACCTGGAGATTGGTATGTATGCCCTGCTCGGAGTCTTCTGCCTGGCCATCCTGGTTTTTCTCATTAATTGCATCTCTTATGCATATAAGTACCGTAACAAGCAGCTGTCCCTGGAGGCTCCGGAAGCAATGCCCCATGCCCACGACTGGGTTTGGCTGGGCCAAGAGGAGGGGCTATGTTTGCAACAACAGCAGCAGGACGAGCTGGGCGGCACCCTAGAGGAAGGTAGTCAGCTATTAAATGGAGGCGTCCAGCGTGGTAATAATGGTGTGGGTGGCTGTAGTTCCATTGGGGGGAATCAGAGGAATGAGTCGCTTAACTCACCCACCACTAAGAGAAAGAGGGTGAAGTTCACCACCTTTTCCAATGTCAAGTCCAGTAATGGATGTCCTGTGCTCAGCCCATTAGCACTAGTGCAGACCAGTGAGATAAAATGGGTATGTCCGGACATCGAGCTTGGGGACTCAAAGGATCTTAGGAACTACATGGAAAAGCTTAATGAGAATGCAATTAAGAACATTGCATAGGGGGTACTGGGTGTTTTCAATGAACTAAAGAGAAACTCACCTGAATGCCTTCAGAATAAGGAGGGAATGAGGGTTGGAGGGAGGAAAGGAAAGAGGAAAAGAACAAGGGGTGCAGAAAAACAGACTGGGGCTTCTGTTAAACTGTACCTCACCATAACAAGAGGATAATGCATTCAGCCTCTGTTGTTTCCATGACAGTACTCGAAAAGGGTAAAGCAATGGACTACAAAGAGACGCGATCTGCCACGACAGCATAGATATAAAGGGGAAAATGGGAACTTGATATTGTTGCTTAACTTAAATGTACGTTGTTTGTCTTTAATTGAGGTTCAGTTTCCTTTTCAATGCGCCATGTACTTTGTTTTCTGTTTTCTTTTTTAAATCACCACGTTTTAATGTTGTATTTGTTGTACTTTTTTGCGCTTTATTGCTTTTTCTTAAGAGTTGCCGTATGCTCTGTACCACATGTCAGCAATTATAGATTCTAGGAGAGGAGAGTTAAAAGCAATTTTGTATTGTATATAAATGCAGAGTTTGATTTGAAGGTATTATATGTACAGTAACATTTTGTAAAGTGATGTTTGGTTTGGTTTTGTTTTAGTTTGTAGTTTAGTTTTTGTTTCGTCTTGTCTCCAGAAATCGGATCCATGCATGATGTTATTAAAGAGGAGGCATGTGTGTCTGATCTGGTACCTGAAATGAAAGTGTGTAGATAACCAATAATACCACTGGAGACATGTCTGTTTAAATTCATCATGGAGCTGAGTTTTGGGTTGGTTTTAGTATGTTGGTATCGGTTTTGTTAGCCCATGCATTTTCCCCTCTTATGTTAATGTTTTTATTTCTGCAACCCCCACTTTCATTCAGTTGCATACTTCAGATAAAGTAGACTTTTCACACTGCTTTAAATCCTCATACGGCCAAAAATTCTGATTACTTAAAAGAAATCAATTGCATTGAATAGAAAAACACAAATTACCATCAAGAGAATTAATAGACAATCACATAAATAATGTATTGATCAATCCCCTCATTAATAATGTTCCATAAAAATCAGTCCAGTTTACAGTTTGTATGGCCTAGATTAGGTTAAGCTCCTGTATATGACATTTGGGATCCCAGAAAAAGAGTCAGGACAGTGAATGAACAAATGATCATAAACTGTGAAGTGAAAGTCCAAAGTCCAAGCTCTTCTTCCTTCTGGCATATGTCATTATTGGTCCATCATTTTCTATCTTTGTTTTGAAATTGGCTGCAGGACTAATTAAAACTGAAGGTGGCTCTTCTCCATTATGCTGCTGTGTGATTCATTTTTCTGGCTGTTGTATTCTTCTCTCGGCCCGTCTAGTTTTGCTCATCTGACTGCTTTGTGCGAGTACACAGGCAGTGGCTTCATCAAATATCAAAATGAAGTGCCTGTTGTTGTTGTTGTTGACAGTCAATGCAGCTGCCAGCTGAAGCAGGAGATAAGTTATCTTGCACCTATCATCCCACCACTCTAAACCACCAATACATTCAGATATTCATGTATTTTCTCTAGCCAATGTATGAGTGTTCGGTATTTATCTGTGAATGACAAAATGGTCAGGTAAAAGATATTTTTTCCATTATTTGTTTTTTAAGCCATAATGTTTTGATGCTGGTAATAGTTGTTCTGCACACAGTGATTATGATTAGATAAAGAGCAAAAACAACAAAAGGCAAAAGAAAATGGGATATATGTTTGATAGAAAAATACACCCCAAAGCCAGCCAAAACCAGAGACAGAGACAAGACCGAGTTTGAGTCAAAGTCACGATCAAGACCAGACAAAATATGCATAGGTAGCTACAAAGCCAAATTTCTTTGGGTGAGGCATGAAGAGATTTCATTTACTTTTACATTTAGTCATTTAGCAGACGCTTTTATCCAAAGCGACTTACAGAGAAGGAGTTTCAGAAAGAGTTTTGGTACAGAGGTACAACGCTAACATTTCCTATCTAGCGTTGGTAGAGTCATGTAGTCCTACCTCTCTTTATATTCCCTTTCTGTGCTGATAGAAACTTTGACACATTCCCAGCTGTCATTAAGTGTTGCTTTGCGGGGTGTCCTTACTGCTGTGTGTTTTCTTTTGGATGGTGTATTGCAGATAAACTCTGTGGTTTAGACAGACAAATTTTATTACAAATGATTTGGTTGACTTTCTCCCAAACAGCCACAGCTTCTTCCTCGTTCCCTACATTCACTTTCTTGGAGTGAATGTGAAGGAGGGTGGGGAGGTATGATATCCATTAACAGGAACCGACATTTAAAATTAGACATAAGTTAGTGGTTGCATTTGAAGCACAAAGTTTTACATCCAGTCACTGTAAGGATGTTAACAAATAAATCAGACAATGCACAAGCAATTTAGTGCAGTCCTTGCAGTTGTGGTCTTGACCAGTCTTGAAATAAAACCCTGAGTTCTCTTTGTCTATGACCAAACCAAGGCTGAGTAAAAATTGTGTTCAATTCCAAGACGAGACCGAGACCTTCTAGAGATCAAGACCATTCTCAAATACTACAACACTGCCCAAGAGTGCACTAAATTAAGAAAGGCTTATTAGAGGGGTCCGGTGTTAATGTGCCAACAAAAGTGCTATTAAGAGGACAAAAAACCCTCAAGTTGTCATCTCAGATACTAAATAATAATTCATGAGCTCCATCAGTTAAGGAAAATGAGGCAGTGAGTTGGAGAAAGACAACCACCTAAGTATCAGAAGTCAAAAGAATAATGCTGCATCCAGTCAAGGCAGGAATAAAATTATGCGTAAGATTTTACATTTTTATCATCTGCACTAAGCACCATGTAATAATACCTGTGAGTATCATTTGTGTATCATAATCAGGTGTTAAAAGGGTTCTAGGCCAAGTGCACCATAAGCCTAAAAAGCTTCTAAACCTCTCAGACAATTTTTCAGGATCACAGACATGGTCTCCTTTCTAAAAGGGCAACCTAATTAGAGATTACTTAGTTCAGTCTTATTACATGTTAATGTGGCATTTCCTATGTAATTTGTCTTGTCCACTTACTGTACCTATAAATCTACTCAGATATAATTTGCAACTGATTAAAACTAACCCAAGGACCTGTGAACAGTAGATGTCCCCAGGTTACTATACCAGGTTATTTTAAAGGAGTGCTGTGATACTTCAATAAACCTGTCTTGGGACGGCGGTATGTTTTTGGATTAAGTCAATAAATCTTAGTAATGTATAAAATAAAAGCCTGTCCACCATCCAAATGAGCATTGTGCATCTCTACAGGTCTTGATAATGATGTGTAGGTCAAACAATAAATCAAACATATTCAATGTTTTATCTATAATTAATACAGAAAAGTACAAAAATGCAGTGGTTCCATGTCACAAGTAAATAATTTGGAGGATTGTTGTTTGAGTTCTAACAAAGATCAAGAAAACTGAACACAGGTTTCTTCTAAGGCTTCCAGTGTGTGAATATGATTTAAAGTACTGCTGCTTGTATTTAAATCTCTCAATGGCTTAGGAACAAAACACACCTCTGACTTTCTTTTGAAACCTCTCTGCCTCTCAGGTCATCAAATCAGGCTGATGACTGTTCCCACAGTGCTAACTAACCAATTACATTGTGTTACTACTGTGCATTACAGAACTGAAACAAATGGCCAAACTTTGACTACCTTTAAATCCATTAAAAAACTTAATGTTGTACACTGCCATCGACCGGACCTTAAATATTCACCCTAAACAATCTTGTGCTTTCATCCAGTATCAATGTGTCTGTTCTCAATATTTTCATTTCTTTTAATTTCTTTTCTTGCCTCCAGCAGGGTTGACTCTTGCCCTCCTGACTTTCTTTTAACCCCTCTCTACCCCTCCAGGCCATCACTTACTGTCTGTCCTATTTTCTGTCAACTTCAATCAACTCCTCCCTGACATCGGGCTGCAACCTTTCCATCTGTCATCATCTTGATGCATTTAAAATCTAAAACTACAGCTTCCTAGTGCTTTATTTATTCCTTTCCAAAAAATCTTAACCTCTTACTAACATCACAGTGGACATACTTATCACACTGGACCACAAACAACCCACTCTGCTCCACTGAGATTTTTCTCCCTGCCACTGAAGCACTTGGGACTGCTACAGCTGCCTTTCAGTCCTCAGTCTTAACCCTCTTAGACTTGTGCCTGTGTCCTCGGCAATGAACTGCCAGGTATTCCTCTTGCTGACACGGGAATCTCTGGGTCTGCTCTCGTGCTCACTAACTAACTGACAGCTGCTGTCAGGTATAATGGAACAGACCCCTGTCACCATTACGACCCATCTCCACTGACATTCACTATGCCAATGCATCACTAGTTATCCCATTTCGCAAATTTTCCTACCGTTGCTATGCCAACAGTCCTCAACAGGACCTTCTCTCCTTTCCTTTTCCTTTCCTTTTGACATACAGGCCAGGGCAACCATCACCAATTGTACTGCTGATGTCACCTATCACCCCACCACCCCAAGCCCATCTCGCTGTCACTGCAGACAAACTGTGATGACTCATAAAATGATATAAAATTATAAAATATCTAGAGTGATTTTAGACAGTTCCTGTTCCTCTGGGGCTTACACTGCACTCATTACCCCATCATACTGTCGGTTTGCACTCACACTACAGAAATGATTCTCATAGAAGGGTCTGGGGAACCTCCAGCATGGCATCCACAGAAAAACTGGGGTTTGCTCTCCTATTTTGTTCACATATTTAGCAGTATACTTGAATAACTAAGTCAGATTTTATTGTAACCACAATTTCTACCTGTTGATGACAGGTTATGAAAATTGTTTTGGTACATGGTCTTACTGTATCCACAATTTACTTAAAAATAAATGTATGAATCATTTAGTCTGTGAAATTACAGAAAATTGTAAAGTAAAGCAGCCATGCAAGCGACATTGTGAAGCTGCTCTACTTTAAATGTCAAGGGGTCACCAGAATCATTAGAATTTATCCTGCGGGTAGCTTGAATTTGTGTAGCAAATTGCATGGCAGTCCATCCAATAGACCCTTAATGTCAAAATGGTGGTGCTTTATGAATGTCTGTACTTAATACCTTCTATTTATCCTATACTTGTTGAGATTCAGTCTGGACCTTAGTCGTAGACTGATCGACTGGCGAACTGACTGACCGACCGGCCCGATGAACCAACCCCACAGACTGACGTTACCATCCCTAGACCCATGCTACTAAAATTGTCCACATTTTCTAAAGCCCAAGTCGATATCTTCAGATTTGTTTTGTCTCACCAACAATCCAAACCATTCTATTCACAATGGGAATAATTATTGTAATAAAAATAACTAAAAATACAAATACATGTTCTGGCTGCACCAAAGCCGCTAAAACTGATTGAGGGCATTCTAGACCATGTTTTTGTTCCCACCGTAATCGTCACAGAACCTTTCAGAAGCATCCCATAAGTGGCTCTCCGCTCTGCTCCGTGGAGAATATGCAGCTGTTCTGCGTCAAGCAGAACAGAGCAGACTGAGCTGGCCAAAAGTCAGACACAGAAACATCATAGAGTCAATTTTCAAAATAAAACACCCTGTGAAGATTTCCCAATCATAAAAACAGACAAAAGGGAGACTATGTATCCTACTTACTCATGGCAGAAGCACATAAACCAAGAAAAACTGACCAAACATGATCAAGTTAACAAAGTCTGCCAGGCAAAATGATCTTCTAAAATGACATATTTAAAAGACAATTTATGAATTTATCAAAACTGCTACAGATTGACTGACTTCATGATTAATTAACTCATCATTTCAGTGCTAGTTTTCAATATAGTTATCAAATGGAGTAGTCAAACAATGATTGATGAAGGCAAAAGGTGGTGGAATGGTGCTCTGCATCTCCAGCAGCATGCTTTTATTCTTTATCTCACAAGAAGAAGATTTGTCAGTAAAATTGAAGAACATGCTCATAAACATTTTTAAATTCACAGACCTATCCATTTTCTGCTGTCCGCGTGCACCCTATAAACATAGCTGGTAATCAAGTGTGTCTGCAAATATATGATACATCTTAATGACGCATTGTTTTCATTAATTTAAGCCAAATTTATTTCGGAAAACAATCTGGGTACACTTTAAACTATACAAGAGGTGTAAGGCTTTGCAGGACCTGTGAGTTACTATTGTTCAAATGTGCATGCACACTGGTCAGTGTGTATTCCTGTTGGCATACTGCACGCTTGTTTGTCGTCAGGTGGTTGTAGATAAACTAAGAAGAATTATCCCATATGTGTGTCTGTGCATGTGTGTGTGTGCGCCAATGTGATTTATGGGTTAGACTGGTGCAATTAAAACAGGTTTCAATGTGGTATTGTTTTCTTTATTCTGCTGACATTGAAACACTGCTCTTAGTGAGCATGAAGAAGACAGCAAATGAAAACCATTTTTTTAAAGATGCCTTTGACCCTGACTCTGTCTACAAATGTAAACAATTCAGCAAGATGGATCGGGCCTTAGAGAATGTTACGATGAGAGGAAACAACGAATAGTTCATTACGGGAAATGAATCGTGGCATTTTTAGCTACGTGCAGTTGATCATTGGAAATCCCTGTGGTGATGGCCTTATTGAGCTCCAACTAGAGATAGGGCTGCAGCTGTTAATACACCCCCTTCGACTAAACATAAGCAGCACTTCTACTCTCCTCTGAAATTTATTTTCGCTTATTTTATCTCTGATGGTATTTTTGTTTTTTAGGTCTGTGTTTTCCAGCGTCCTAGGGGGAATGTGTATTCTGGGTCCCTGAAGTGATAATGATGGCTTGCTCGCTGGTTTCTTTGTTCTGCAGCACAATGCCATACTGACAGACCAGGCTAAGAGAATGGCTGTTGGAAATAGTTTTGTAGAGGGGAAAAGTTCAGGAATCAAGAAAACAGACAGCTGCACTTTGCTTAACAGCATACTTGAGTGGATACCATTGTTGTGTTCGTTAGTTGGTGAATCTTTGTCTTAGCCTTCTCCAAATCAATGTGGCAAAAAAAACCAACCAACCAAACAAACAAACAAACATGTTCTTCGGGTTGAAAAAAGCAGAACTAACCATGAAATTATTCCAAAAAGCTTGTGGAGCACAACCCAAGCATTCCAAAGCCAATCCATCCGTTTTATATGATAATATTTATTTTATTTCTTCGTATAATCATCCTCCTTCTTAGCGGATTGTGTCTCTGAGATGCACATATATACAGTACATCCCTTTGGCTGTGCTCCTCACGTGGAGAGATAATAATCACGATGAATGAATGAAATACAGCATAAATTGATGTCTAATGTGGGCCCCTAAGTGACAGGGGTCAGAACCTTCTTGTTTGAAAGAAAGTGTAGGACCAGCTTAGTAGGAATGTCCTGATCAAAATCTTTAGGCTTGGATTCAGATCCCTTTCAATATTGGGTCTGATCCAATGCTTTCTTTTTATCTGATGAAATTGGGGGGTTAACACTACAAACACCAGCTAAAATGAATGTTTAGTACATTGCTTTTTGGTAATCATAAGTAGCATTGTAGCTAATACAGGACAATACAGGAACAGATTGATCTTTTAGCCCATAGCGATCAATTAAAATATGCCCAGACAGGCCCAGATACTGATCCTTAGGATCGACTCTGGACATCTCTACTGTACTCAATTGCCTGTGACGTCCCCTTGTGCAGATTTTTGTGCCAGAATCCAAGTCACACTGTAGAGATTTAAACTTTTCTGGCCTGATTCCAAACCCCAGGTGGCCTGCCTTTGCACAAGAAACACCATCACCTGCTAATGCAACATGGTGAAATGAGGCATTCTGCCACTAGAAGCCATAGAGAAAGAAAATAGACTGCCAAGAAGCTGGAGTACTTGCACATGATGAGCAAGGAGAGATTTGTGCTCATCTTGAGTTTCATCACTGATACCCTTGGCATGATATTGGAGCCTTGGCATTTGGCTCAGCTTATCCAACCACTATTTTGGAGAGGTGCTCTGCCGAATAATTTTCCAATTTTATGCTGTAGTTAAGCACAAATGATGACATGAAAGTATTAAGAAATGTTATGTTAAATGTTCCTATGAATACAAATGACTATGAATTAAAGCCACCTTCTAAATTATTGGTGACATGTATTTTTGGAGAGCATCCCGCAGCCTCACTCGCATTTGTTTGTCTATGTTTGCTGCCAAAAAAAATCACAGGACTTTGTCTACTTTGGTTTTAGTGTTTCTAGGTTTCATATCCATTCCAGCTATCACAGCTAAGCCCTGATCCACCCAACCTACTATAGTTGTTCTGAATGACAAGACCAGCAACTTTATTACAATGGAGGTTCGACACTGCAAAAATATATATCCTTTAAGGAAATTAGTGTCTTTATTGTGCACTGATGTGAGGAAAATACTTGTTTCTCTTGTTGTATTTAAGAGAATAAGTTCAGTGTTTAACAACACAAAAAATACTGGAAATAAGAGATATTTTGCCAGGCAAATTGGTCACCCTCCAAGCCGCCAATGCTGCATTTTAACAGACAGCAAACAAATCGTTTAGATTATTTTTTTTTACCTGGGTTTGCCCACAAACCTCTCTGTTTCCTACATTTTAGCTGTCATGTTTCTCTCTCTCTAACACCACTGCAGGGTATTTTTTACAGCAAGTGAAGATTCTCAAGTACAACCAGTGTTTCATGGTGATTTATCATACATTGTGAAATGTTTTAATTTTAAACTTGTAAAAATGCTTTCACAGATAACAGTGTTTCAGTCCCTGCAGTACTTGCAGTGTCATCGCACTTGGCACCTGGTGCCAAATGTTATTAGTACTGCTGCTCCCCTGCCTCTCCTTAGTATTTGTCAGACTCAATTGTAAGAAGGGTTACTTTTCACTACCTGTCGTCTGTTAATTTAACAAAAAACACACAGTTTCATATATTCAGTTGAGCTGTCGGCCTGATAGTTCCTTTGTTGGGTGGTGTTTTGTTAGCACCTGGGGTAGAAAAGAATATTCCTGGAACATAGATTGCATTTGTTTTCCATTTTAATGTGAGCATAAATATCTCTAAATCTGCTACTAATCTAACTTCAATAAATAAGCCATCTGCAGAGTATTTTCAGTCAGCGTTCCCTGGACAAATTAGGGTTAAAACAATTCAGCAGAATTCCCAGCAGGTACCCACAATATAATAAGTCAAAGCTGCTCATAACAAATGTGTGCTTGGTTGTTTGTTTGTTTGTTTGTTTGTTTGTTTGTTTGTTTGTGTGTGTGTATGTGTGTGTGGTTGTTTCATGTGTTAAGTAGGTGGCCTTGTACATGTACGTAGATAGAAACATATTGGCCAGCACTTTCCAAGTTAAAGATCTACAGAATAAAGCAGGTGAAAACACATACACACACAGTTTGGTATCAGCACTCTTGGGGAGAGCATATGTTTAAGATTTGTTTCTAACCATAGGCTTTCACTGCAGCATGTGAATAGGAAGATGTGAATGTGCCATCTTCAAACGTAGGTATTTTAGTCAGTTCACTTAAAATTGACCACATAGGGGGTGTAGCTCAGTTGGTAGAGCATCCGCCCCATGTACGAAGGCTCAGTCCTTGCCGCAGCGGCCAAGGTTTCGAATCTGACCTGTGGCCCTTTGTTGCATCCATCTCTCTCTCTCTCCCCACATTCCTGTCACTCTTCAGCTGTCTCTATTAGCACATAGCACAGCTGTCTTTCTATTCAATTCTCCTGTCTTACAATATACTATTTGAGCTACATGCAGCAGTACCTCTTCACAGTGTGAGAGTACCCTAACACAATTTATCACAAACAACATATGCTGTGTTAAACATAATATTTAAAAATCAACTCACTATCACAGGAAATTCCTTGAATCAGTACATGCGTTTTGTTCTAGAAACTCTGCAAGCTAGATCTGCATTTTCATTTTCTACATGCTTACATGTTTACACTTGGTGTGTTTGGTGAGAGTAAGCAGCAGTCATTGTAGACACAGCGGAGATTCGACCAAGAGTGTGACCACCACGCTGGCTGAGATTGCAGTGTACAGTACAAACTGGCATTTCTTTGAAGTGAAAGATATCGTATTGTGAAAATACATCAGCTCCTCAGATATTACTGTTGTGTGTAGAAAAGAACACACCTTGAGTCCCTACTGGAGTGTGCTGACAATGACAAAGATACTGCAGGTAGACACAATTGTTCCTTTAAAGTCTGCACAATATAATGCAATCCCATGCAATACCTTTGCAGCTACCTTGTATTACAGCTTTTGAAGTTTCTTTTTTTTCTACAGAGAGGTGTTGATTCAGACTATGGCCACTTTTAAGGCTGCAGTTTGTGTATCGTTGTCATGTTTTTTTTTGCATTTTAGTGCATTGTGTGCATATCAGGCTTCAACTATATACTATCATTCTAGAATACAGGACAACCTTGTTTTTGGGGCACTCGTGACAGAGAATTTTTAGGCTTTTGCTTGATTGATTATTAAAACTGTTGTTTTAATAACTTTCTGCTGCTTAGCAACAAATCCTTTAAGCACAACATTGTATACAAGGTAATGATACATATTGTAAGACAATATGTATTTATCTGTTGTCAGTGATTTTTAGCCATGGAACTGGAGAGGTTCTAGTTATGTCCATGTTGGTCCACCACTGGTCCAGAGTGAAGACTAATCATTGGATGGACAGCCATAAAATTTGGTACAGACATCTTGAGCACCACCATGATATTGACATTTGTAGGTTTGAATAAAAATTACCCAACAGCTATTGGATGGATTGCCTTGAAATGTGGCGTCCGCATTCATGCTTTTTTTGTTTACAGCTACATATCTGCCAAACTAATGAGATCCTCATTAGTCACAGCTATAAAATATTGAGTGTATTGTTTATTTGTTTTGAGACAAATGAATGATTTCTTGATTTGTCAGATATTTAATTCACTCGATTGCACACAAGGTTGAGACTATTGTTCTACAGCCAGAAAGTTCCTGGTTTGAACGCCAGCTGGAGGCCTTTATATACAGAGTTTGCATGTTCTCCCCGTGCCTGGGTGGGTTCTCTCTGGGCACTGGGCTTCCTCCCACAGTCCAAAGACGTGCAGCTTAATTGGTGACTCTAAATTGCCCGTAGATGTGAATGTGAGCATGAATAGTTGTTTCTACTTGTCAGCCCTGTGATGAACTGCCAACTTGTCCAGTGTGTACCTTGCCTCTTGCCCAATGCCAGCTGGGATAGGCTCCAGCCCCCTGCAATCCTGATAAGGAAATAGCAGTTATGGAAAATGGATGGATGGATTCCACAAAAACATCTAGTAAAATTACATGAACCGTAACAGAGCATTTCATCCATATCACTTGCTTGTTTTTCATCTTTCCTGGGTTGACCACCTGTACGCACAGGAGGCAGGCTGATGTGACTCAAAACAACTAAATTAAAGTTGGCAGATCATTGTTCAGAACTGTTCAAAACCAATATAACGTGCCTAAGGCCTGAACTTTCTCTACCATTCTGTTGTGACAACCACATCCTCTTGCTTTTTAATCCTGCTCTGTTCTTGGCAACACAAATCGCTAGTATGTCTCTTAACATGAAGCCATGGAAGAAAGGGGCTCTATATTTAATGTTCTGTAAAAAGGGATCAGATGATCTGTGTCAGAGCATGGGAGGCCCCTGCTATGTCAAGCCTATTCTCACTTCATCTTCTCAGCCCAGCGATTTATCAAATTACAGCCTGTTTCTAGGAGCTGACAGAGGAGATTACCAGTACATGGAGAAGGAGAGGTGGTTTTTCAGCAGGGCCCTGTGCCTTTTAATCAATGAACCATCCTCTCCTCACACCTATCCAACCTTATTCACGTGTTGTCTCTTTCTACCTACCTTACTCACAGCCATCCATTTCTTAAGGAGCTCAATACAAATCTTGAGAGCATGTGTATGTGACATGCCAGTGTATGTGCGTGTTTGTGTTTAGGAGCGTGTCTGCAATGCAAGTCGATGTGTTTTCTTGTGATTGTGTTTTGGTGAGGTGAGATGTAATATGGGAGAGCCTCTGGCAGCTCCATTATCTGGGTGGTGTCAGCCTGTCCGCCTGTACACGCTTCCTTTCTTTGGGCCCACTCTCGCATTCAAACATTTATTTGCTGCCCTGACATACCCTGTCAAGCCCCTTCTGCCTCTCTGTCAGTGAGCTGGGCTTACTGTACTGCTAACTCTGCAGCTTCAAGCCTGCCTGCACTATTATGTGACCCCTTTTCAAATACCATTTTACAACATATCCAAACACTTTCACTTACATACAAGATGACAAGTTTAATATCAAAGTATTAAAATTTGCAATGCAGTGCAGTGTTTTTTAGTCATGCCACTTGTTTAAAATTTCCTGGCAGTCAGATTAAGTGCAGATCATTTTGGTATTTTGATTAGTTATGGTTTGAATGCAATAAGTGCTGGCTTTCTGCCTGAGTGTTAGGTGACTTCCACAGTGATTCACTATTTGATTAAGTCAGTAATTGAGGGCAAAGTGTAAATAGATTACTGATTCAATTAACCCTATTACAGTAGGCAGTTCAGATCACAGCCAGACATTTAGCCTTTGCAATGAAAGCCTCACAAACCTGCAGACAGATTTGGAATACAGATGGATGACCAAAATGTAGCTTCCACAGAGAAGTGGAGAAACACTTTTTGGAGCACATGGCAGCTCAATTAAAAGTGGTAAATGTGAAAATAATTCTGGGTGCCATTTTTCCAACCGCCTGGGAGGAAGCAGCGGCAGAGAAATGTCATTTTACTTATGCGGCAAATGAGAGCACGATTAAGTGACTCTGGAGGCTGAAACAACCTGCTGTGTAGATTGCAAAATGAATCAAAAGCCCAATAGTGGCCAGTTGTGGCTCTTAGATAAAGCAATTTTTCAACTTGGCAACAGTTAGCACCTTTCACTTGAAAGCAGTATTATTGATGGCCACTATAGGTCTGGATATTAATGCCAGGAAAGGTTAGGTCCTTACAGGCAATTATTGTACTTCTAACTCAAAATTGATAGAGGGTCACTGTGTTTGGGGGTATTAAAGAGCTTTGGCATAACATCATATTTTAGCCTCAACTGAATTGCTTGTCTGAGTTTATAAGTAATGATACAACTGTATCAGACTCAATGGTGGTCAGTCGAGCAGTACACCACCATCAGACTGAAATATCTCATGGATGAATTGTGATGATATTCCTGAGGATAAGTCCTAAAGCACTGCCAGCAGGTCAAAGTTTTCATTTAATCAGTGAAATACTTTGACATAGACAATATATCATAATGAATTTATCTCTAGTGTCACCCACATAGCACTTTTTTCTTCTTTTTTGTTTAGATTGAAATGTCTTGACAAATTTTGGTTGGACTGCCATGATATGTGAACTTTGGCTTATGACCAATTACCTGCAAAACTAATTTCCATGATCCTCAGTTGTATTTTGTGTGCAGTACCAATTAGCAAATGTTAGCATGCTAACATGCTAACCTAAGATGGCGACCATGGTAAGCACACAATACAAGGCACGCTAAAGAATTTTCATTGAGAGCATGTTAGCTTGCTGACATTAGCATTTGGCTCAAAGTACTACTGTACCCAAGTACATCCAGACAGAGCTCCTAGTATGGCTGTAGACTATTGAAGGTTCAGCACTAACATTCTTCAATTATTCATTTCTATCTGTGTATTGCAGCCTATGAAAGTCAGATAAGCTTCACGCTTATCCACCACCCTTACTTCCATACCGCTACTTTAAGTGCACTTCCTGCATTTGCACTGAACTTTGTCACTGAAAATCAGTCATGCAATACAAAACTGTCCAATGTGATTGTAACATTGGTTTCAATAATAAGAATAATAGGAAAGGAAGAGATTCATTGTCAATGATAAAAAAAATAAAATAAATAAAAATCTCCCATCTCTAACAATTCAAATAAGGTTCTTGTTTCCTCATACTGTCTAAAATACATATGATTTACCATAACGGCTCTGTGTGTTTAAATTAAAGGATTTATATCAGCGAGCTCTGGATTCAGAGAATAATGTCTTCACTTCTTTTCATTTCTCTCGCACTGCCCTCCCACTTTTTTCATTTCCCTGCTACTTCCCTCCGTCTCTCTCCTGGCTCCCAAAGAAATCTGCTTCAAACCATCTGTCTCCAAGCGCAACACATGCCTCCTCTAGTCAGTGGAGGGAAGGGAAAGAGCATGTGGGGACACAATAGACCTATTACAGGAGCAAATTGTCTCCCTTCTTGTTCTCCCTCTCCTTCTCCCTTCATCCATCCAGATGCTGGAGCGCCACAAGTCGGGTACTGTTGGTACAAGTGGGATAAAGAGAACCAGCTGGTGGCTACTGAGTAGACGTAACTGAAGTGATACACAAGGAAATTAAATAGCATGGCATCAGTAAGAAACATAAGCGTAGATAATGTCAACTAAAATTCTTCATTGCAAAATGCCAAGAACTGTACTTAAAAGTTACTTTGGGTCTAGCAGTTTTCACTTTTACACCCCAATTCCTCAATTCTTCTGCAGTACTAGTGTGGGTATGTGTGTGGTCCCTCATTTCTTATTTCAGTAGTGTCTGCTCTCTCACCATGGCTCCTCCACTTGGCTTGTGGAATTCAGTGCCCTAGACAAGCTGGTCGGAGATCTCAGCAGGACTTTAGGATGCTGTGATGGAGGATGAAGACTGCATGATACGGACCATGGAGCTTGCATGCACAAACACAGACTCTACAGAGAGACAGGGTGGGCATACGCGTTTGTTTCAACTTTGTGATTGTTCTTGGGTAGGGGGTCCTACTGTTTTCCACATAAAACTTGTAATACTCTGGTGGCTCCAATCGCCCTGCTGTGTGTCTAAGTATATCTCAGTAGAGGTCACTTTTTACAACTCTGACTCCAACTGATAAAAGAAAAAATATGTATGAATGAGTGGGGGGTGTCTCATTTGTGTTAAAATATATGCAGAAATACTTCATGCTGAACAGAAGACTTTTTAATCTCATTATCATACAACAAACAGGACTGCACCAGTTATCCTAGATTGACAAAACACACAATGGGTAATTTCGGAGTCATGTGCTACACACCTTGTGTCAGAATGCAAGGTCAACAGCAGTCTTGTTCTTTGTCCTAGAATTATGACTCAGAGGATGTACAGCAGCCACAGAATGGTAATCCTCCTGCAGTATTGAAAAATACTGACAACAGTTCAAAAGGTGACTGTCATTGCTGAGTCATTCCCTGAATCATCCATTCAGAAACGTAAAGCCATTATGCAAATTGTGGCGATATGAAAGCTGTCTAACTGAAGCCATGAAGGAACATGTCAAATTGAGTCTTTAATGAAAAGGTCAATAATGTGGAGTGCTCAAAATAACAGGATACAAGAGAATTAAAACCATTTCACACCAAAGCTATTACATCTTATTGAGAATAGCAACAACAAAACTGAGAATGGTCAAAAGAAGGAAAATCTTACAGAATAGCTAGTAAAAAAGTAAAACTAGTAAATGTATCATCTATTGAGACGGCGTTTAGACCCACTAGTGTGAGTCAAATAAAGGAAAATGGTTGTTCTAGGGAACCTTGAAACAGTGAAACTTTATATTCTATATCTGTGTGTATTTTTTATGGGACAGTGGTGACAGAGTTCAGGGGGGGGGGCCTTAACACAGTCTGTGTTCCCACCACAGGTGGCCAGGTTCCCGCAGGGACAGGCACCTGCTGCTCTTCGAAGGGTCATGGGGGAACCTCGAAACAGTGAAATAGTTAAACAGCATGGGAGTGGTCATACAGAGGTCAGAGGGTGCCTCGACACAGACACTTGTACCTGCAGTGTGATATAGGTGTTTTTTCTTCAAAAACAAGTGGCATATAACCTAACAAATACACTCTCCTGCTATCTAAATCATAAATTAAGGATTAATAATGAATTTATTCATGTCAGATAGGCTATTTATATATTCTAAACAGATCTGTAGACACTTTCTATGAGGATTTTCTTGGACCCGGTCAAAATTGACCCATACTATACTGTGAAAGCATTGAATATGAACAGTTTGTAAGGGTTGAGGTCTGCTTTCCACTTCCACCCTTTGTTTCCATCGTAATTAGTTTTGTAGTTTGGCCATTTAGAATTTAGACTCTGGTTGTAAAGCTGCTATGTAGCGCCAAGCCTGCCAAGGTGCTCCTCGCTGACTGATGATTTGAATCATCAACATTTAGAAGGTAGTCCTATTGTTTTGCTACATCTCTTCCAAGCGTCCTGTTTTATCTGTGCTTGTGTTCTTATCTCACTATTGCTGACAGAAGTAAATGTATAATGTGTACCAAGAAATTTTCAAAAGAAAATTGAATACATAAAAAGACATCAATACTTTAACTTACTACATTAAACATAAGCTTATTAAAATAGTCTACCACAGAGCAATTGACTAAACCACATACAGCTCCAATAAAGCATCTCATCACATACAGTATACCTCAGGCATCATAAAGCTGCTGACAGATCCAGCCTGTGGATCATATCCCAATTAATTTTAACTATGGCAACTTTGATTCTTTTATAAATTAATTAAGAATAAAACATAATTAACTATATTTCCTCTCCAAAGTTGTGCTAATTCCTTCAAGTTCAGTACCATTTGTCCAGTTTCGCCATGTGCTGCCAAAAGATCAACAGTTCAATGTACTGTACAGTCTGTTTTCACACTTTGGAAACATCCTGTTGCTGTCGTTACGCTAGCAGCTACCCAGCAACACAACCACTGCCAAAATGTCTCGTTTGACTTAAAAAAGAAAGAAAAGCTGCAAATAAAAATAGACTGTTAGTGAGTGGGCAGATAAATACGTGGTTGTGTCAAGTCATACGAATCCCTTGTTTCTGTGAGAAATAATGGTTGGTTGACTGGTTGCACAACAGATAATTTGACATGTCGTATAGTGAGAAAACTCACAGGTGCATTTATGATCGCTGTATTCCAGTTAGGGGAGGTCCTGCTCTTGTCTGTGTATGTGCTGGTTCATTATCACTGTTAATGGGACACTTAATGCAACCGAGTTGTTGTTGGTGTTATTCAGTCCACCTTTGTTTTTTTTGTCTTTGACAAGTCCAAACGTCTGCTGTGCAACCAGTTCATTAAAAACTAAAGAAGACCTTCAGGAAAGCTCTGGAAGGACAGATAAGTGGTAAAATGGTTTCCTAAAATATTTTTTTCCAGAAGTAGTGGACTTGAACTAAAAGATGTGACAGTAACAGACAGTGTTTTTGCTACTGCACCACCACTTTGTTTACCATAGATTATAATATGTTATAATTATATATAATTATATGTTATAGCTAATAATGAACTTAAGTGATAATTAACAAGTCTTAATTTTGTATACTTAAGGACGAGATTTTGTTTTCATGAAAACACTGGTGACTAATCCTTTTCATGTTGATAATATGGGTCTTTAAAAGGCCCTACACACCCACACAGGTGTGTTCAGTAAACAGCAAATTCAACATAGCGATCGGAAAAATGTCATAGATGCAACAGGAGAGTAAGAGAGATGTCAATCAAGCAAAGTGTGTACATGCCCATGTACTCCTGAGAAGAGATCTAATTAGGCAAAATAATTGAGAACACCTGTGTGGGCGTTCTACTGCTGTGTGGGGACTACAACTGGAGCTTAATACTGCATGATATGAGAAGAGAAAGAAAGCTAATTTGTGAAAGACATGATGTAAACTTAATGTTTACAATATGTCAGCCATCAATTAAAATTAATAAGTTTGATCTCTGCATTATATTTATCAATATATATGTGCATTACGGTTGCCACTGTCTTGCCCCAGTATATCCTTGTGTGTAGTGTTTTATTATGTAAATCCAGGTGTGTGGCCGCCAACATCTGTTTGGCTTCCGCTGCCGGGGGCGTGGTCCCCTGATTCGGCTCGGTTTAGTTTTGATTTCACTGATTTATTGCACAGACTGAGAAATTTTGTTAGAGTCACTAGTTTTAGGGGTGCTGTTTTGATGTGTTTTTTGTTATTAGAGATAGATTAGACAGTGAGGTTTTTCTTCCTCGTTTGGTTTTCATCCAGGTAGTACAGGCTCTGTTTTAGAGAGTTCTCTTTTTGTTATATTTATTTGTTCTTTTGAACAGCACCCATGTGCCCTTTGTTCCCTCGTAGTTTACCTCACCTCCTTTTGTTTAAATGAATCTGAAATTTCTTTCAATAAATAACTTTGTTTAAACCTTACCATCTGGTTTTATGTTACTTTCTGATACCCCTTGTGCTGGGTTGTAACAATGTGCCATCTACATACATGTGATGTTCTGTGTAAGGTGTTCTTAGTCACAGAAAGCATCGGAAAATGCTTTGACTTGAAACGTAACCTGGACCAGATCTGAGGCACCCTTTCGGGTTAGGGTTAGGGTTACAGTTGGGGTTGGGGTGCCCTATAAAGGGTTACGGTTAGGATAGCCCTCTGAGAGGCATCATATTCAAGGATTTCCAACGTCCAAAAGCCGGTATATAGGTGAGATGTTCAGATCTGTGGTCAGCCCAAGACTAGGCAGTTAAGGTTCGGTGTTGAGCCTCAGTGGTTTGGTTTAGGATAGCTTTCAGCAAATGAGGAATATTCAAGGTCCAGTGGCAGTCATGTGAAAGCTGTGTTACGGTCGGGATTAAGCCAGAAACTCTGTGGTTAGGGTTAGGCATGGAGCCCAAGTGGTTAGGTTTAGGATAGCCTTCTGGGAAGGTGTTACAATCAAGAATATCCAAGGTTCAAAGGCAGAAATGTGGAAGTTAAGGTCAGGATAACCGTATGTAGATGAGATGTTAAGACCTGTGGGCCAGTCCACGACTAGACTGGTCTACAGTGAATAACATGAACAAACTTGGCTAGTGCCAGTTTCAACTGAAAGCACAGGACCAATCAAGACCACTGCTGGAGTGACATAAAGCCCACCTCATCCTTTAAAATGATGATGATATGGTGAATTAGAGGTAAATTTTTGCTGCAGAGAAATGCTGTAAAGAAGAAAAGCAGTAATTAAAAAAACAAGCATTTCCTGTGTTCCTAAGTGTTTGATCTCAATAATGTGAACCACCTATTTTCAGCAGGAGAAAAAGACAGTGTTGCCCACTGAAACAGGCGGAGCAGTTGCATGACTAAAGTCAGCATGATTTTTGACACCCATCACAAAGACAAGCTGCTCCCACTTGTCATGTTTCATTATGAGTCCCAGAGGCTTAAAGAACATACTGACACATCATGTAAGCCTGTTAACTTCCAGACTGTTTCATAGGAAAGACCTGTTTAAACTGGATACAGTTTCTTTGTGTGATTATATAGCAAACACGGTCTACTATAGCTATACCTGAGCTCTGTTCTACTTTACAGAAGAAAGCTAGTTAAGGTACAGTATCGTAAACTCTTGTTTCTTGTCTTGTTTGATAATTCTGCATTCAGTTCCGAACTTTGCTTGAGATATTTCCAGCAAACTAGTGGTAAACACATTTAACTTGTGTGAGTTTGTCAATCAAATGCTAAAAGCGTCTAATAAGTAAGTTTGTCATTAGACATTTTTAAGTCAGAAAGTTTCCAAGGATGTCCATGGTTAGTTTTCTACCAAGTCAATTAGCTGAACAAAGTGAGCTCTTTGTAATTAGACATGAGCAGATGGGGAAAGTCAAAAATATTCATGAATGACTTTACCTATAATAAGATCTGCCAAGTATTCATGCACCTCTGACAAATAAACAGAACTGCAAGCACTTAGAATATCTGTTTACTTCCATGATATTGTTATTGAGAAGAAATTTAAAAATGACAACTGATGTTTCAGAGAAGCAAAATGGTACATTTTATACTTTATTAATTCATTCCCCTAATTGGAATGAATTGTAGAATAAGTACCTGAATCTGTGATTCAAATGTGAATTACAAAGTACAGTAGAACAATCAAAACACAGAAGTGTTATTTCACTGTCACTCACAAAAAAATGACTGACAGGCCTTTTACAGTAATCCTGTAAATCATACTCCTACACCAAACAATTACTAAATCTAAGTAGCTAATATTTTCTGATTCAGATACTGTGTCCGTAATGGTATAATTCAAAATAGATTCCTGAATTATTCCTGAATTTTTCTACCTTTGCTCTATCCGAAATTACATTTGGAGTACATCAGAAATTCTTATTTTCATCTGAACCACTGGAGGGGCATGTCCATGCCTGTGTTTGACTGATGGCAGCTGGCAGGCTGAGCTCTGGCAGAGCAACAATACACAAAGTCAAGACAAACTTGCACTGTAGCTTGAGAGCCAACTGAAGAGCAAGGATCACACCAGTGGTCCACCACTAAGCGGACCAAATTGATTTTTTTTTTTCCAGATATGTTTATATGCCTTTTAATGTGCTGGAGCCAATTAGCTATCTAGTCTGCAAACTGATGTTAGAAGTGCACGTTTCACACATGAATCTTTGGTTCGTTTGGTATGGTTCGACGTTCAACAAGCTGAGGCGCAGGAACAGATGTGTGTTTGTACCTTTGATAGGAAGGAGATTTTAGCAGGAAGGAGTTGCTGTTCAGTCTGTTACTCGTTTGTTTTCTGTCAGTGTGACCACCTGCCTGTCATAGAGTGGTGATGTTACTGATTTATGTAAATATGGTTTTAAATTAAGCAATTAATCAAATAATTTGATTGGGTGTAGTAAAACAAGTTCCCATCTTTGTAGACAGAGAACTAATTTGTCGAATTAATGCAAAGATAAGGGTGTGTGTGTGTGTGTCTAGTGACAGATGGCAAGATAGGCTGGTCATACTACCACTGCTTTGGTTGCTGTTTGATTGAGCATATCAGTAGCAGACATCTCACTACCGTCGTCTCAGTCTCTTCTTTTTCGTTCTGTTCTTATGTTGCACTGAACTAGCTCTCAAATGAGACTGTGTCTGTGAGACATCAGACACGTTGCAGACTTCCACATCCTCACCATCCTTGTCGACGTTTGTGTGTGTGTATATGAGAGGAGGACAAGCGGTCAGTGATTCAGCCTTTGGTGGAAGAGCAACAACACAGGGGACAGTAAAAGAGAGCAGAGAGAGTAAATGAATATGAGGATTTCTACCACTGCAACCAAATAAACCTGAAACAATGGTGAATAAAAGAAATTATTCAGGAGCAATTTAACTGCTATAGAGACCTGAGGCAAGCAATACAAGCAACTTAGCCAGCCAGTAAGCATTAGAGATGTAGACTCCTGAATAAATGATCCTCAGATCCCCAATTTGACATCACAAAAATACACACTGGGCCCACCATCAAAGGCCCTCCATCTCTGCCAGTGAGTTGTCACTGCAGAGGTAATAACTTTGTATTTCTCTCACTACCTCCCTCCTTCTCTCTCAGCCCCCCTCTCTCTGTCTGTTTCGTTTCATTTTTCATGCAACACAATGTAATTACATCTCTCTGCCCCTGAATTCAGGATGGCAACATTTGCTACTGACACACCCAGCCCACAGACGTCCTGTGGGTGTCAAGACATCAGACGGCTGTGGAATTCAACCACCTGCTGGGTGCACCCCCGCACATCTCTGCTTGATAGGCAAAACCAATCCAGCGCGATTTCAGATATGTGGTAATACTGCCAATCAACGTCCCATGTCTCAAAAATGACGGCATCTTCCTCGTGATCTAAAAGCTGTTGTGGACAGCGCACCCATCAGTTCTGGTGACAAGTGCACTGATGCAGATACTGCCAGATGGGAGCCTGAGGCGAACATGTGGGCTTCTAAATAAACTGTTCTTATGAAGATTTTTTTTTTCTTTTGTTTTACCACCACCTTTGAATTTTACAACTTTGTTATAAACTAAGTGATTGGCATGAATGAACGCATGAAAGAGCAATAAAAGTAATATTAGCTTTTCACGACTTCATCATCTTTGTGCATCATACTGACAAGCTCCAAAGTGTTGACTACTAGCTTTATACCTACTTCTAAGCTGTCAGCATAATTTGAAAAGTAACTTACAGTTTTCTAGTCAGTTTCAGACTTTTCATACCCAAACCATATCCATGCGACAGAAGAAGCCCCTATTTTAGGTACGAGATCCTCGTTTTGTCTTGGCTGGTCGGACTCCGTCTGTTTGGAATTACTCCATTTTGTGTCACATTCACTCTCCCCCGTGTTTGTTTGTGTAAGCAAACTTCCTGCCTGCTGTCTGCCTCTGTTACATGCAACCACGTGCGACGCAAAACATTCTCCAATTGATAGAAAGTACTGCCATAAAAACTATGATTTGTGACACCATGAAATAAACTAATGGAGCATAATATCATACCACAGACATATTTATATCATCACACTACAAATTGCACAGCTCTGGCAACACTATAAATTATCTCAAACTAATCTTTGTCATTCCTGTGCCACACTTTCTTTCTGCCAGTGTTATATATTCAATCTTTGGAGGTACAGCGATTAGCTTTAGGTATGAGATTGTTGTGATTAAGGCCAATTCAACTGCTGTCCACCACTGTGTGTGCAGCCAGCTCAGGTCAATTGCTTTATACCTCGAGCTCAGCACAAACGAGTAACACTGGTCACTATATTAAAAGGGTCACTAAGTCATGAATAATTAACTGGCTGCATGACCACAGACCTGAAAACAACATGATGTACTGCCTGACTCACAGCTCTCGTCCACATCTGGTGTAAATGCTTTGACACAGGGATTCTCCAGGTCATTGGCTCTGGTGTAAAATAGACCCACTTACTGTAGAGTTTAACACAGACCCTTATTGTAATCAGGGTATTAGTCTCTCCTATCATTACTTGCATTACTCACAAGGTATCATACTGAGGACAGATTATTTAGTGAGTCAACAAACTGTCACATGTGTCTGAATCTGTGAGATAGATTTCTTTTATCATTTACTGCAGATAAAGTAGAGGTATGACTATCCTAAACTCCTTTTATGTTCATGTGTTTGCATATGTAAATTTGATGAGAAATTCACACTACGTGTCAGTCAGAACAGGATTAGTGATGTACCTGCCATCAAAATGATGCAAAACAAGCTGTCAACGTCACTTTAAAGTCTTCCCCTCTCCCTCCAGCAAATAATCAGCATGAACTCAGCTGATGGAGCTCTACACCACAGGTGTGGTCTGGCACTTGCTGCCTTTGCCCCATGGAGCTGTACTTGCCAACCTCAATGCAGTAGAAAAATGAATCACGACAACTGCTGCAGTAAACAGACTACTGCTGAATTAGTATTATCTAAATAGAATCGCCTTTTCTTCTTGGCCTGGATAAGACGACAAGTTTAGCACCGTGGCACAATTAACATAGTGGCCCGCAGCTGAATGTGGGAGAAAGTAAGAGACAGAGATAAAAACATGAGAGAAAGAGAGACGGAGCAGCAATAAACCTACAAATCAACTTTATGCATTCATGCCTCCTGGTTGGTGGCGCACAACAAGTTCAGATGCATAATGCTTTAATATGAATAAAATATATTCCCTGTCTTTGATTCTGCAGTAAAATCTCATTTCAGTCAGACAAATTACGTGGAACAGATGTATTATGTGAAAACACAAGTACAGGGATGATTTGGTATCTAGGCTCTGACCTCATCACCACCCACAAGCATACAACAAGCTCAGGATAACAGTGAACCTTCCCCCCTAAACCACATTAGTTACAGAGCCCAACACATGTTATCATCTAGATTCAAGACCAACCACTGTGTGCCTGCTCACCTGCTAGACTGCAAGGGGCGCATACCATGTAGTGACCTGAGATGACTTAATCTAAACCAATAATGCACCTGCATTGCAGTAGCAGCTATGCGGCAGATAATTATTAACAGCAAATCAAAATTACAGGGCAGCTCACTGTAAATACGTAGAAGAACAGGCGTTTATATATAAATATGATGTTGAGATTCACGTGAAGCTTATATTACAGGGAAACAATATGCTATTTGAGGGCAACAGTCATGTTTACATCCCTGTAGCAAATATACAATATTAGCCTCGACTAGAAATCCCACAACAAAAACAACAATAAGGGGAAATATGCCATGAAACCAATTTAACACACATGGACACTCAGCAGATACAATTTGAACACATTACAGCGCACCTGCCAAACAGAAAACAAGTAAAAATCAGCTTTTGTTTTAAAAGTTCATAAAGGTTAGAATTCGTTATACTGTATTTATAATACCACTTTTCATCACAAAATCTTCTGTCATTTAAGACAAACGAGGCAACTTTGGGTCATTTTAGATTTGAATAAGAAATCAATACTTAATATGATTTTTTTAGAGGTTAATTAAAGAGTTAGAGATGTGTGGGAGTTATGTTAGCCTCAATGTCTCAATTTTGAAACAGACTGAATATAGCCTACATTAAAATCTGACATTGAGAGGTGACAAATTAAGGAAAAAACTGACAAATGAATCACAGCAAATACAGTTGCTTCTATAAAAGACACAAGGGTTAATTGCATGGTTCTGTGAAATGAAAATTATGTGAAGACTCCCATAATTTTGCAGGGGGGATGGATGGACCATCACCCAACACCTTTTGAAGACACTTTATATTACTGGTTATTTATAGTCATATTTAAAGTGTTGCTCATTTTGTTAAAAGTCAATATAAAGTATGTGTTCTGAGTCTGTTAGACCAAAGAAGAAAATGTTATTAACCACCCAATGTATTTTGAAATAAATCTCAGAATTGCCTTTACGCAGACTTTAAAGTCTAAAGGTCTAAAGATTTATTTCAAAATACATTAAATATGTTGGAAAATAGTTGCTGAAAACATGTGAAAATACTTTGAACGATATATTACTGAAATGTGGAGTTAGAGGTTCAAACAGTTTTTCACCAGTTTTCAGTCCAGGATTTTTTGGGCGGTCCTTAAAGGGTGGCTCGATGACACGCTGAGGACCCACCCTGAGCATACCCCTGCACCCCTAGCATAGAGAGAGAGTGTTTCAAAGTTAGTCATGTAATTTTCTGAACTCATCTGACATGTTTGCAGTCGCTTCAAAATTGCTGCTTGATTGCTCCCACGAAGTTGGCGTGGCTGCTCATTTTTACCTGATTTTGACACCTTACTTTACTTTACATGGACTTTAAAATTTAATTGTAGCTTACAATCTGTGGAAATTCAATTTAAAATTAAAAAAAATATCTGCAATTTAGGATCCTTTAAAGATTGAAATCAAAATGAATCAGAAGTCTTGTAGCTCCTGTTGTTTAAACTTGTATCTGACACTGAGATATTCCAGACAGAGGAAAACACAGTGTCAGCAAAAAAGAAAAAAAAACTTGAGGGGAACAAATATCAAGAGGATACAGTGAGAGTGGCAGGTGTGAGGGAAGTAAAGAGAGTGAGGGAAAAATAGCAAGACAGGCAGTCTTTGTTTAAAGGCTGTAGGCAAGATGAATGCAGCATGTGTATAAAGTGTGAAGCAAGTGAGGAATCAAGTAGAGGAGAAGGATGCAGAGAGACGGAGAGGCAAAGAGCGAATGGGGAAAAATAATGGTTGTCTAGGATTAAATGGATATAGAGAACTGCCCACTGTATACTAGACAAGACCACACTCCCAAAACAAATGGGCATACTGGAGATGAAACACTGATGCTTACCTTTGTTTCAAAATGTTTGTCAGCTAAAAAAAGAAATATTTCACACATCTGTGTGAGCTTCAAGAAACTACCAACCTTGCAACCTGTCATATGTTTTCCTTATTTCTGCTGTGTCTGACAGGCACTTCTGTCTCCTTTACCTTTATCCTTAACCCACACCTATACAGACACACAGGCACACTTTCTGCACGCAAGCATGGGTATGTGTATATTTCTCACAAACACACACACACACACTGCTCTTCAGATCTGAAATGAGGTGGAAAAGTAACTGCGAAGCCAGACGGGCGCCTGCAGCTATCTCAGGGATGAATACAACTATTCCATTACAAACACCTTTAATGTTGCCATGGTACGTGTGACTTGCTATGCAGTCCCATCATTTCATTTTTCTTGAACGTACCGACCCTATTATTTCTGGTGGCAACTTTGCCGCATACGACTCATAAAAAGAGACAAACGGCAATCAACCAATATGTTTTCTTAATGAGAAGGCGTTAAAAAAAAGTCTTTCATGGCTTTTTCCAAACAGGATTTAGTTGTGTGCGACACATTAACAACCTTAGAAAATAAATTCCGATTACAGAAGCAAGGTGCTAGAGGGGAAAAAAACCCCAGCTCTGCTGTGATGTGTGAAAGACTTGTGACATCTGTGGTGCCAGGATTACTATAAATGCAACACTCCTGGTTCCCGTACACTGTTTTAATCCACCCGTCACAGCTGTGTTTAATGTGAACTGGTGGTAGATTTTATTGTTTTCTTTCTTTTTAATGATTTTCCTTTAAAAGCTCTGATTTCCCTAAACTAGACATAAAACATCCCATAATGAACATTAACATTATTCACTATGCTCATCTACCTCTTTCACTGAAATGATCCTTTAACCATTATCAATTTCATTTGCTGCTGGTGTGATAATGATTCTCATAATAATTAATGAGAAAATGAATGGTAATAAGAAGGAACCAATCAAGATGTAATCTTTTGTCACAAAAAAGTGAATCAGTATCTCTCTCTCTCTCTGTGGGTGTGATGATGTTGTAACACACATAAAACACTTTTCTTTTAAGCTGAAATGTTTATACAAAAGCGGAAGGTCATTAATGTGGACCAAACAAATGTCAACCTTGCAGCATTTATGTTTTGACTTAAAACCTCATTCTTTGAGTCCTGATCCTTTCACAGTATATGAGCATCAGACATCTATTGGCTGGCCTGCTTTTGAAAAGGGAAGCCATTCATACTCTGTCAGAGCTTCTCTTTATGTAAACCATCTTCTCTTTCTATTGCACTTTCTGTGCCACGGAGACTGAATGCCATATTGCGTGAGTATGCCCTTGCACTTATGTATATATATTATATATGTCTGTCAGTGTGTTTTCATACAGTAATTTATCAGTAAAGTAGTTAGTTTGGTCAGCTATTATTTATTGCATTTACTTTTTCTAATAATCTGAATCAAAAAAGACATTTCAATACCATTCCATAATACAGAATTTCTATAATTATTTGGTGTCTTTTTAGTGCTAGATGGGT
This sequence comes from Argyrosomus regius, assembly GCA_946959425.1. Lineage (NCBI taxonomy): Eukaryota > Metazoa > Chordata > Actinopteri > Sciaenidae > Argyrosomus > Argyrosomus regius. The sequence goes on along the minus strand of OX336898.1, from coordinate 16,881,162 downwards.
CACTTTGGTCCAGACTGAAGTATATCAACAATTCATAACTGACTCCTGACTTTGAGGATTGCCTGACATTTTCTCTGAAATACCACCATGAGTTTGACAGTTTTAGTTTGGACTCAAATGTCTTGTCAACTACTGGATGGATTGATGTAAAAGTTGTAGACATTTGAGGTCTCCGGGGTGACTTTGGTGATCCCCGTGACTTTTACACTACCGTCATCAGCAGGTCAAAGTTTAGCTTGACATCTGCTATGAATGAGCAAATAATTTTATACAGACATTCCCAGATGATGAATCCTACTGACTTTGGTCACCCCCCCTTTATCCTCGATTTTGACAGGTTGACATATTTAGGTCAAAGTGAAATAATTCAACTTTTTTGGGATGGACTGATATGAACAGAATGAAAAGTAATAACATTTTCATCAGTCTCAACTTTACTTTTTGTTAACATGCCATACTAAAATATTACAAACATTACCTGCCAGAACATGTTAGCATTGCCATTGTGACGATGGTAGTGTGTCTAACCACAGCTTCACAGTGCAGCCATAGCCAATTGGTTAACACGATCTCACCAATCCAGTCAGATTTAATCATTGCCGTGATTTAAAGAAATTAAATTTGCACCCATTAACATATTTATAAAAAACTACATCAGCAGGCTCCTGAGGCTCATAATGACATGGAAAACTCTCGAGTATTCAACTCTGTGTCTGTGGGGAATTACAAAGTGCCTTAGCGCAAAACTTTTCTCTGAAATTCCTCCATCGAACAACGAAGAAGAAGATCATAACTGGGATAAGTTAAAAATTCAAACACTTTCTGAAGAGCTGGCAGCCACGCAGTGATGAGTCACCCTGTCTTACTGTCTCCTGAGTGCTCTCTTTTGCCTCCCACCCTCATCCTTATACCACCATTATATGTTTTATATTGTCTCCTCACTCAAATAAACAAAAAGCACAACTGCTGTTGTGACCACACTCATTTGCCTGCTGTCTTCACGTTGCCTTATCTAGCTGAGATCCCCCCTTTTGTCGATTACAGCAGTCCCTTCTTTTGCTCTGACAAAGCTGTTTCCTTCAGTCTGTCTCATTAACACAAAGAACTTCTTCTCTGCTTTTTTTGTCCTCCTCTTTGTAAAAATCGTTGACATTATCTTATGATGCACACTGAGCGGTGACACTGTGCTGACAAGCAATGACAGCGACGAGTGTAGCGGGGAAGCACGAGATATTTTGTCTTAATGAGCTGCCATACCATCTGAGTTCCCCTGCACCTGTGATATGAGAGTTACCTCTCTCATCTCCGTATTCATCTTAGTGCCGACTTCTGCCTGTGCCCGTCCCTTTTTTGTCTATCTTTGTCTGTCTATCAGTTTTTTTTTTACTTTCTCTTTGAAAGATCATGTTACCGTAATTTTATATCTGTTCCCGTTAAACAGACCTCACACGAGCCGTATACAGTCCATTTTCACCAATGAGCTTTTCCATTTGCAGCTACACCTTCCCACAAACACCTGCCTCCATCTGTGCAACCTGTGGGAAAGCAAAACAGCCTTGTGAAAATAAGTGACCTTGTCTCTTTTGGCCTACATTATCAGGAGTGTGCAATGGAGAGGGTCCACTAATGCACACTAATCCTCCAACACAATGACCCCAATCCCTTAAATCTGTCAATAGGGAAGCTGATGCTCCAGATTAGAGATCCTGCTGTAATGATACTGAAGGACTCTACTTCCGTCTTGTTGTTTACAAGACAAACTCACACGATTTATGACTGACAAACAGTACTTATGCGATATTATATGCAAATTTGCCCCGACTGCCATGTCTGTGGACTTGTATTTCAGTGGATTATTGCCAAAATAATGCAACTGTATCTCGATGGATTATTGCCAAAATAAGACAAATTTATATTGCAGCCAAAGCTCGCATGATGAATATGATTAACTGAATTGCCCTCTCAGAACTGCGATGAAGCCTTGACACAGACAGGATTTGAATTGTGTTGAGCGGTAGACCAAAGAGTGAATCCAAGTGCAAGAAAATGTCTAAGGAGTCAAAAGGGCTCCAGGATTTCAGTGGAAAAGCACACAGTATTTTTACTGAATTGTTGTCATACAAACTATGCAGCTTTTATATCTTAATCATTACTGTGTCAGAACTTTTGAATTCTGAATTCTGTGTCCTATATGATAGAGCAGGGCCGCAATCAAAGATGTCGGGCGATGATGTACCACAGAGACAGCTTTGAATCACTGCTTATCTCCGAGGGGAGTTTGTTTACTTTTCCTGCAGCTGGTGGACAGATAAATCGACTGGAAAGGGGAGAGATTTTATACACATACAAAAAAATGCCGGGCCTGTAGGTGGAGAATTTGGGAGAAAGTTATTAAAACTGCTTTTATCAACGCTCTAAATCCACCCGACGCTGTCATGCAGCAGGGAGCGGCGATGTTTGCTGTCATATCCACAGCTGCCAATTCCTGAGGTGCAGGGCATCAGATTATCTGAGTTTTTTTTTTTTTTTTTTTAAGCTAGGGACACTGTTTATGCATCACAGCTCCTAAAATGTAATTTTGAGAAGTGTAGCCGTGGTCACCTCAGAGACACAGGAAGGAAGATGGAGGAAAAAGAGACAAATGAGCCATGAGTTATCATATGCAAGCCTCCAGCATTGATAAAATATCTTTAATTCTTTGGGGACACTGTCACAATACGAAAAATGGGAGTCACTTTCTCTTTTCCCATCGCTCTCTTACCCTCTGTGGAACAGTCATTTTGTACTGCAGTACAGAATCTCTATGTTGGCAGGCACATCAAATACTGTGCTGTCAGTGTGACATTTCGCTGAATGACATCAGCCTTTAAATCACATTCAATAGTGATTAAACGTAATTAAATCCCACTGATTCATTGCGGAGCTTTAGCCTATAATCCAAACCATTCACCATGCTTTCTTATGAATGATGCTTTACTATTTGAAAGGCTTTTTTTTTTAAGGCAATGATTGAAGTGAATTGAATTTCAACTATAACAAATGTGTCAATTTGTTCTTTATTGATAGGATCTCATAGGAAATACACATCACATTTTGGTTTAAAAATGAGAGGACGTTACATAGAAAAGGCATCGTCATTATTCACTAACACATGAAAAACCTTGGACTCGAATATGTATTGCTCTGGGTCAAGAGATTTTTTTTTTTTTTTTTTTTTTACAAATTGTAGAACCAGGCCCCCAGGAGAAGCCTGAAGCCCAAGGTAACTTTGTTTAAAAAATTCAGAAACAATGTCCACTTCAAACTCTGCACAGACTATATTTGCATAGCATGCATTTTATTTGAATAAATATCCAGTGAAGACTACAGTGACAGATTGCTCAAAATCACTTGATAAATGTTGTATATTTCTCTGACAAATTGCACAGACTCTTCAGGTATTCACTGGAGGAATCCTAGAAAAAAAGTACAAAAGGCTGGAAAAGAATAGAATTACTGGAATAGAAATAATCCCTCCCATACTGCATTTACCCTGACAACTAGCAATATCTGGAGCTGTTTCTACAGGGGTAACAGAATTGTACAAAAGAACAAGGAGATCAAAATGTATTTGATTTGAGTTAGAAATGTAGAAATAAGTAATAGCATAGATATATGTATATTTACAACATCAGATCTGGAGAGCACATCTTTTACACATATAAGACTCTTGAATTTAGAGGATAAAATCATGCCATTCTCTTTCTGTCTTCAACACAGTATGTCTTACGTTGCTCTTCATGGGTAGAGATTTTACTGAGCATGCACTTTTTTTAAATATAAAATGTCCTTCATCTAACCTCAATAAATATATCCTCTGAAGTGATTTATCTTTTATCAAAAAAACAAACAAAAGACAGCTTCTTTTCTTTTAGACATTCTACACCAGAACATGCTGTGTATGTACACTTTTTGTTCTCTTTCGCTTACTCATTCATACTCACACACACACACACACACACACACACTAGACACACCCCAACAAACTCACTGGGCCTCTCCTAGAGGTTTGACTACAGGCCATGGTATGTCAGGTAAAGGTGTTTGGGGTCCGGCAGGGGCCCGTTGTTGCTGTGCCTGCTGGTTGGCCCAGTTTAAGTCCACACCATTCTTCTTCAGTGCAGCCAAGTGTTTGATGTCCAGCGTGGTGAAGGTGGTGAACTGGACCTGGTTTCGCTTACTGGTGGGGGAATGAAGCGGCTCGTTGCGATGTGGCCTGGCCAGCAAGGTGGCTGAACGGTTCGCCATGGGGTCGATTATCTTTCCTTGAAACTGCTGCTGCTGGGAGCTGGACCTGCTGCGGCCCAGGGTGGCAGTTCTTTCGGGGACGGCGGGGGCACTCACAGTGGGTAGAGTGCTCTCCATGCTGCGGTGGCCAATGGAGTCCATGGAGTGATGGGACTCTAGAGGGCGATGAGGCTCACGCTTTAGAGTGGATACTTGAACTGGGGCGCCTGGGGCACCTGGGGCAGGAGTGCTATGATTGTTGCTCCCCAGCCACACCCAGTCATGCTTGTGATCCTTTGGGTCCCCGCTGGGTGCCGGGGCTGCCTGTATGGGGGTCTTGTGATTCCGGAAACAGAGGTTATATGAAGCACAGTTAAGCAAAAAAGCCAAGATAGCTACACAGGAGACCCCCACCAAGGCATACATGCCAATCTCCAAGTCCGACATGGCTTTGAATGTCCTAATGAGGTCGCTTTCAATTACTTTTGGAGTTTTAGATTTAGGCGGCTCCTTCACGGGTGTTTTAGGAATGTCTTTGTTAGAGGGTGAATTGGGGTTGTCGAGCATGTTACCATAGCTTCTCTTCTGCCCTTCTCCTTTACTAGATAAACCTGCTGTTGTATCTATAGGTCTGGCAGTGCTCAGTGGTGTATTTAAGCTTGGTTTGGTCATAGCTGTAGTGGCAGTCGAGGAACTGATATCATATGTGGTACCTCTTGCAGCTTTGGTCGTAGCCCCAATCCATACAACATGTGGCTGCATGTATCTTGTTGAAAATGTGGTTGAGGTGGAGGTTTCTGCCAGGGTGGACTCCCGCTGGTCAGGTACTGGTCTAAATAACCATTTATCCATATCTGTGACAGCACGCTGTGATGTCACTGTCGTCTTAAGCTCACCTACCACTTCCGATGCACCACCCTCGAAGTATTTATCTCCATAAGCGTCATCCTCTCCACCACCTCCTGCTACGACCCTGCTGCTACTTTGAAAGTTGATCCTGAGGAGTCCCGTGCCTACTGCCAACTTGCTCTTCCTCTTGGACTTCTGGCATTCCTCACAGATCCTCAACTCCACTCTCACTAGCGCCCCCCGGCTTTCATCCTCACCTTGTGCTACTACAAATGTGGACTGCGGGGTGCGACGTACTGTGGCCACCTCCTCATCTGGGGTAGTGACTGTCAGAGAGTACATACTGCGGTCAAACAGCTCCAGCGGGACAACTGCGCCATCGCTGAACTGAACCCAGCAGCTGACTACTGCTTCCTAAAAGAAAAGAGAGAGAGAGTGACAGTGAGAGCTACATTTTTATGACTGTTAAAAATACTAAATTGTCTAGACTAAACTTTTTATGATTACACTCAGCAGGGTGCTATTGTAGCATGAATTATAGTCCTATTGAGGGATAGAATGAAATATAATTTAAGTGGCTAAAGAGAGTAAGCCCTTAAAACAAGATTTAAAAAAATACAGCATGAAGGGTCATGTTAACACCAGAATTAGCCAATCCAATCACATTAATACACAATGACCTATTTCCTGTTGCTAATGTGAGCCACTGGGTCGCCACAGACCTAACCTATATTTTGGGTTTGAATACATTATGAATCGCCCTGAGCAGAACATTAACAGCTTGCCATCACAGACACAATTGGCTGGTCATCTGCACTGGCGTGGTTCTAATAGTTTGTTATTGACAGGGGCCGACCAGCCACAGTGACAGTGTACTGTAGGTAAAGTGAGCTTTCGTTCCAACAGCTATGGACCGCCTAATTGCTGCCCCATGCCTGTGTCGGGGAGCTGCTTTAAAATGGGCAAGCTGCCATGGCTAAATGTGTGAGTGAGCCTTTAAAATGATCATCCGTGCACCCTGTCTGCCTCTTCCGCTCTCTCACACAGCATGGTTACTGCCAGATGATGGTCAGAGCTGTGAACTAAATGGGTTCACATTCGGAGAGGCAAAAAGAAAACACAAATGTTATTACTCCCTTAGGGTCATTGTCGCGTAAATCTGCACCGTTGTGGCAATTCTTATAATTCAAATCCTCTCTGTAGAAGCCTATTACGTCGTTGTTGGAAGATGAACATTTAGACTACAGTTAATAACACACTATTGTGTCATAGCAAGTGTGATATTCGCACGAAGATTTAAAATAAAGTTGTTCTGAATGATGTTGGTTGTTGTGTTCATACTGCTTCTGCTCCCAGTGCAGGAACAATTGAACCTCACTGGAGAAAACTTCAAAGAATGAAATATTGTGGTTAGCACATAACATATTTTTCTTTCTGCTTTTGGGGCTTTAAGCAGTTGAAAACCATCTTGGTGCAAGAGACACTGATTCTCCGCTGCCTTCACATTTGGATGTTTAATATAATAACTAACAATGCCAATTAATGCTAAAGTTCTTCAACAGATCTTCAGATTTCCAAAAGGATATCCATAGGGTACCAAATACAAAGAATAAGAGGACCGATTAAGGTAACAGTATAGAGGGCAAAGTTTCTCTCTTAGTCGAAATATGAGAATAAATCATATTTTACATATTACTTCAACAAAGATCAGTGCCCACTTCCATCTCCAACTGTGAGATGCCAAAATTTTCCTTCAAAGAATCAAGATTGATTCCTTTACTCAGCCACATTTCTCTTGAAACTACTTCCTACGTCAAAGATGCCCTCTGTCTAGATATAATTCCTTGTCATCCCCCAAAGTTTCCATCACCACCCAGCCAAAATCTTTAAAGTTTTTAATTCCCTCCAACCATCTCTCTAAACGACGGAGGAGGGATCTTTTCCTTTTCTATTCAGAACCCTTTGCTTCCTTGCATGATGGTTTTCTATTACATGTATCCACTATACCCCAATGTATCAAATAAAATCCACTTCTCATGGTTGTAGCACAAGCACTGTTGCCTAAATCCAGTAGGATGCAAACCTGCTGGTCCCAATGGTCCTAATACTGCACTCTCCATGCACATAACCAAGTCGATTTAATATCTAATTGAATCAATCATCTGCAATGTAGACAGTTCCTTTGGTTTTAGCCAAACTAAGTGCTAAATCCTAAATCTAAACACTGAGATCAGTTATGTAGTCTTGTCTTGTGTGCAAGGTTTGATTTGCATGAGGGGAGAATCAAACAGTAGCAACAACAATTTTTTTTCAACAGTGCAAGAAGCATGTTGGTCTTAAAATGCAGGTCTGTGAGGATGGTGATGTTATTTATGCTGTTGCTTTATTATACATGCATCTGTGAGTGTTTCCAGGCTGGTGTGCGTAATAAAAGGAAGAACTGTGTCAGTGGAAGTCATTGATGAATGCCAGGGGCTTGCTTGTTAAGTTGAAAAGAAAAAAAGGGATGTTTTCAGACTTTGCAAACATAGGAAAAAACAGTACTGCAATGGTAGCACAGGGAAAGAGCCAATAAATAATTATACAGTTAAAACAAATACAGACAAAGAAACAACAACACTGTGTGCCCTCACCTTTGGTATTTAATTACAGCTTATAGCATCTGAATTCAATACTTACTTTTCTGTGCTCTTGTTAACTGTTTACTGTATCTTAGAATACATTTTTCCTTTTTCCTTTCCACGCTAACCTGAGAAATCTATCTGAATATATAATTTACAATTACATACTTTATTCACAGCTTTTGTTTATTTCTTCTCCCCAAATAATTGTCACATTCTGTTAGTCCTTCACGGGCTAAAAATGGGCAACTGTAAAACTAACAGGCATAAAAAGAGACAAGCACCATCACGCACAGCTAAGTTGTACCCCCTACTTTTAGGCTTTGTGTGTTACAAATTTCCAGTTACTTACTTGTTTGAGCTGCGTGATCGTCTCCCGTGTGGTTGCCGTGGCAACGATGGCCCTGTTGCTCCCTGAGCTGAGCTGCAAGGACAGAGAGAGTCCGGAAACCAACTGTACGCCCAGCTCTGTCACGCTCACTTTGTCGTCCACCACCTTGATGCTCCTCTCAGCCAGGACCGACGACGTCAGAGGGGACAGCACCTGCGAACAGGTAAATCCTCATCCAAACTGCAGATGAACATGACATGACTATAGCATGCACTGCAACTGTTAAACCACACACACAAGCTTCAAGACTTCATGGCTCACCTGTACTGTAGTAGTACCCACAGCACGTCCCTGCAGCACCAACCCATCCTGCACCCTGGCTACATCAGGATCTGCCACTTTTAGAGAAGAGCGCACAAGACCAGTCACATCCACCTGTCAATCAAAAAAGAGAATGACGTTTAACTTTTAATTGTTTACTGCGATAATGTATGATTATTATTTTTCCACTAATTCAGTGTCAAGCTGGCTGTCGTAACTTTTGGAACATGACACATCTATTAATTGTCTGACAAGTCTAGTCTAGACTGGGAAACCTAAATGTCAGTTTCAGTGAGCACTGTTAAATGTTTTTACCTGCCAATCGGGACCCAGGAAGTACTCAACGGGCTCTACCCCTGTTAGTGGGTCAGGCAGCACTTCAGCGTCAGCCTGGGCAGTGAAGTGTGTCAGCACCCGGAGCGTGGAGTGCTGGTACTGCAGCATGCAACCCCTGCCCTTCCTCATCTCCTCATCTTCGTCACTATCCCATATCGACCTAATGCACAAAGTTTATCAGACACATTGAGTCACATACCAGTTGAAAGGAATACTTCAGGAAACAAGGAGAAGGAGAAGACTGACATCATGTCCGTGCCATGTTCACGGGCTAAATGGACCTACAGTCAGGAGGCAGATAGCCCATGACTGTACATAATATAACATAATCAACAGAATGTGAACAGCTATGACCTTATGTGAAATATGTCTATGTATTGTGCTGCATATATATCTACAGAAATTACCATGCTATCGAGCTAGCTTCAGCCCATACTTTCTTATAATACCACTTGTGCCTTGAGAGGTGAAAGTGAGTCGCTGTTGTGTCTAATTTGTCTTCAGTCCAAACAAGGATGCAGAAGGAGAAAAAAGATGTAGAGCTGAAGTTTCTTGTGGAATAAACATCTGGGTTCTGCTCTGATCTGGAGCCGTTTACCAGCAGGATGGAGGAGAGTTCAGAGTTTGTTTTTTTAAACTAATTTAAAAAGTGGATTTATCTTTACTCTCTCTAGCTTAACCTGTCTGCTGAAGCGGAGGCGCAGACATCCACTGTTGTCATTATAGTCGTCTGTGAGAAAGGAGATTGCTTACAGAAAAGTAAGCGAGCAGAAGTTATAGTACTAGTGAGTGCTGAAAATGCTTCTGTTATTTAATTCCAGCTTTTCAACTTCGGTATGAACTAAATTAGCATAGCGTTCATTGATACAAACTCTGTTCAGTTGTTCATTTGCAGTCTTGCGGGCAGACAGAATTTTTACAAATCACCATCATGGTGTTGGTTTTTTCAGCATCCTTTTGATCGGTTTTGTTTCAATCAAATCATAGGAAAGTTTATTTTGGGATCATGTCCCTGTAACGTTAGTAAGTGGGTTCAGTGGTTCACAGTTACCCGTACAAGAAAACCCACAAATGATCATATTTTGATGGTCATATTTTAACCATTTGGTATTACTGTTTGAAAAGTTCACTATACATTTTTGAGGACATTGCCTTCATTCCACCTGCTAACTGTAGCTTCGTATTTAGGACGCTATGAAAATGCTTATCAATCCTCCTCATTGAGATATTCCTTTCAGCTCAAGATTATAAATATATCATATTGCATGCATTGTACTACACAATTACTGACAGATATGAAGATATTTTTAAAAATATGGAAATATTTAATTGAATTTCAGGAACCTGCTGCAAAATAATTGTGGGTGTCAGTCGTACTAAATGCATTTTAACCAGATTATACTGTGGTGTGAATTCGTAAATGTTGTTTTTACAGGGCAGCAGAGAGACAATAAACTCAAGTATGATACTGGATACTGCTGAGTGACCTTTTCCTTCTAAATGAATTTAAGTAAATTTAACCAGGATAATACAGCTGACTGGAAGGGGGGGGGGTGATGGAGGTTAAGCTGTGAGTTGCCCTCAAACCCCTCAGCAATGATCATATAATTATCATAAGCACAGCTGGTCTGCCACGTGCTGAACCACAGGTGTGCTGGAGGGCCGGTGGATATGCTTCCACACCGCAGGCAGAAAGCTACTGTCAAGCGCTACAGTCCAAATAAACATCATTATTATATAGCCTTAGGTTAGAGCTTAACGTGATGGAGATGCTGCTTGAATTAAACGAGTGTGACTCAACACCAGACAGCAAACTAACTCTTTTCCACAAACCTTTTGTTAAACTCATGGTTGTTATTAATACTGTACCGGCCTTCCGCCTGTAGAGAATAAACTGTATTTTTTCAGCTTATGTATTTATATTTGTTTTTGATTTAAAGGTGTTTGGAATTGCAGCATTCATAGCAAAGGTAATTTGTTGAAATACTTGTGCATGATTTCTATAAGAAAATGTTTTCTATATTGAGCCTCTTTGCCATGGTTACTCAATGTTTCTCTTAGTTCTTTGGTGACCTATAATCCCTTCTACAGCTAACGTTAATGAACTATAATAATAATAGTAAGTGTCCATTAAACTCTGTTGACTGGTTGGAAAATGGAGATAAAACAACAGTGAAAACTTTACTGCGAATCATAATCTGTTAAACACACACACAGAGACACAAAGAAAGCAATGTATGGTTTTGTATGTTTCATGAATCCACAGTTCTTCAGTACGTAAGGTTTTGTGTTTGAAATCTAATGTTGCAGCTGTGTCATTACTTACAGAGAAATTCCACTTGTGGTCAAATATGCACACATGAAACTACAAATTCAGCACCTTTTTTCATGAGCTGAGTCTGGCCATTAACATTTCACTGACCATTTCTGACCTAGTCTCTGTTTATGTCTGGATGTGGGTATTGAATGTTTTGGAAAATGAAAGCCCCAAAGAGTTTTTACCCTGAAAAAAGAGACCATGGGTTGGCCATCATCATTACTATTGAGTGAAAAATAATGACTTTACTGTAAGTAAGTATTGAGTGAAATTCCACTAACCTTTATCTCCAGGGCAACTGTGTTGCTTCTATAGTGTCCTACCCACTAATTCAGCAAACACAGATTTTGTTTTTATGAGTAGCTATATATACAGTATACTGACGGATATTAGAAATGTCTCAATATGCTGTAATCCAATTCAACACCACCACTAACGATTACCATACAGCTGAATCCACATCTTTCTGACACTGTGTCAACAAAAAATGATTATTATAAATGTCACAAAGACACAGTATAATTTCATGCATGGTTAACTCAGTGCACATGTATTGCAGCTGGTCTCTTCTCTTAAATACCTCTACAAGATAAGCTGCCTGACACAATGACTACAGTAGTTGCTTACACATGAAAACACCTATTAAACATATTTAAATTGAAGGAAATACCAAATCCAACGAATATTTCTGCAAGAGACATTTCTCATGTTCATTCTTAATGCAAGCCCTGGACTCAAGACTCGAGACTTTTGTAAACTGTTATAGGACACACAGTTCAACCAAGGTAACCATGACTGCTGCTGCAGAAATTAGTTGGTACATTGGACAGCTCCTTGGTGACAGTTTGGGTTGCAAAGGGGTGAAACATTTCTGGTAAAGTTCCAGAAATCTTCTATGGGAAGTTGGGGGATTTTTTAAAATATTCCAAATTGGAAACTTTCCATGGGAATTATGGAAATTAATGGGAATTTATGGTAATTAACTGGAAATTTGGGGTTATTTAGTAATTGGGGAAAATCTAGCATCATGATTAGATAGCCTCATAAATGGTCAATTAAATGATACTACCTATAGCTGATATTTTACCTTAGCTTATCAGCTAGCTATCTACTGCATTTGCAAGTTAAACATTAATACCATGCATCAAATACGTATATTTACCCCATAATATCATCAAAACAGCAACAGTTGTATTGCAGCTCGACTGTCTTGACACAGAATTTATCCGGTCTCACCTCCTGTTGCCCGTAGTAACGGGGACCCTCCAGCCCTTGATCTGGCTGAGCTCTGGGTCGGCCACATCGATGAGCAGGGGCAGCCGTGGCATCCATACACTCATCTCCAGCTGGGCACTCAGGAAACCGTAAGTGAAGTTGAGCATCACACTGGTCCTTCCTCTTATCTCCTTCCCGTCTACATACACATAGTCACATCGCTCTGACACCTGGACAGCACAGACAAGAAAAAAGAGAAAGAGAAAAGGTGAAGGCAATGTCTTGGGTTTGAATCTGGCCCCAAAACAGTCAGATGGCATCCCTTTATTTCTGCCAGGCTGTCACTAGAAAGTACAAAATCACTTTAGAGTTCATTGGACTAGAGTTGGGACTGAACTGTCGTCTAGTGATTTGGATTCAACTTTCCACTAGCAGAGGTTTTCCAGGTAAAGCTCCATGAAAAATGAATACGAAAGTTTTAGTAGGAACTGACAAAAAGAGAAGAAGAGAAACAGAACCACCAATACAAATAAGCTAAAACCAAACAGACACACACATTTTCTTCATTTCGCACTACTTCCAAAGTCTGGCCTGAGAAGTGTTTCTGTTTATGTCATGTAAATTCACAGCCACGGTCTCTATGAAACTGTTACCGAATATAAATTAGCTCTGCCTTATGACTGTTCCTGTAGGGCTGTACTGTAGGTGGGAGCATTGAAGTCCCCACCAGTGAGAGCAATGAGGTGAGACACAGCGGTTGGTGTGTTTTATTTAAGATTGGAAGCCTATCTCCACTGCCGCCTCACTTATCTTAACAAACCAGTGGCTCCACAGAGGTAATTGGAGGGCACTAGACTGGAGAATAGAGTATGGCACTGGAGAGAAGGAGGTGAAAAGAGGGAGGCATAAAAAGTGAGGAAAAGGGAGAGGGAGGGATGACTTCCAAGGTAAGTCAACTTGAACTTCTGTGGAAATGTTGAGTGAAACTAGTCTGTGAGGACATTTTCCCATCATGCCGACTAGTCCAGACCAAAAACTTTGATGTCTTGTGTAGCTCTGAAGTGCAATTGGACGTACTGTAAGGTCAATGGACACTTAAATCATGTGTTTTTTCAAACTCATAACTTTCACAATCAAAACTTATTTTTTAACTGTACTGTAGACAGTTTCCCATATACGGCACATGCACTGTTGTGAGCCTATTGTAGATTCAGAAAATTTCATTAAAAAAAAAATACCAGTACCAGTAGTTTTGCATGATTCAGCCCATCAAGTATACTTGTGTCCATGTTTGTTTAAAGTTAGAAAATTATGAGCAAACGCAGTGAAAACTTTTCAAATCAATCTGCATTTTACTTCATAACAATGTATTTATCGAATCCCCAAGAGAGACCTGTGTGCAAGATAACATACACAATATGAGCATGGACAAAACTGAGCAATACACACACTTTGTACATAGACTAAACAGTGGTTATACTACACCCATGACAAAAATAGTCAAAAATAGTTCTAATATTAAAACTAGGCAAACTTTTGACTGGCATGCCAAGAGAAGAAAAGTAGTAATTACATCATAAACACAACTTGGACCAAACTGATTGACAAAGTCATGGAAAACTGGAATGAGAGAATAAAACACCTGCAAGATATGACAATGCTCTATGGAACTTTTTTGCATCTTTCAGCTCATTGTTTTGGTTATTTTGCAGCTATCTTCAGCAAAAACTTAGCTGGTCCCTAACTAGGTTACCACAGTTGGTGAATGCAGTGGTGCATTTAGCAGATAAAGAGCCAGATATTTTGGAAGAGTTGATGGAAACCAAACCAGAGCTAAAAGGAATTTATATTTACCAGGTGGCTGGAAACATGGCTCCAAATTCTAATGTGTAAACTGGCAACTGTTTGCTAGTTCCCCATAACAACTTTATAATGTGATAATATGTCAATATGTCAGCTTGTCCCCTGCCCCCAAGTACCCAAGAAAAATCAATAAGTGCTGCTTCAAAAAGGTTCAAATGTTCAGCCACATTATAATTATTGAACTTGTTTTTGCCGCACACACACACAGCCATACCACATAGCTAAATTCAAGCATCATGTACTGTATGTGTGAATCGGTCTCACAGGGATTCACCTTTGTGTCAGTAACAGTATAAAAAGTAAAGTTTGTGGTTTTCTGGCTTTAACATCATCTGGTTGGTGGCATCGCTCTGAGAGGGGTTAGTGACCGCAGAGACCATTCAGAGACACAATAATAACTGGATTAAGTTCCTCTACCGATACAGAAAATCATTACAAACTCAGTCTCGGTCTCTTTAGCTCTTTTGCACTCTCTTGAGCTTACACACTGCCTCACACTCACAAAGCTAGTGGCTGCAGTGTCGTCTAATGGAAAATAACATAATTCCTTTTCTTCTTCTCTGGTATTCTTGTCTCTGTCTCACCCTCTCTGCTCTCTCCTCTCTCCTACTGTCCCACTGACATGGATCCATTACACAAAGGTCAAATCACTGTGCTTATGGACTGAGTGGTGGGATCAAGAGCTCAGTCTCTAATGCCATATGGAAGAGGCTGCTTTCATCTACGATACTTTGACACTCAAACACACAAACACACACACACACACACACAAACACAGGCTGGAGCTGGACCTGTTGAGTACGTATACCAGATTGAATCTTGTTTTTCATTGTCACCGAATTCAGTTTAGTTATTGTCACATATTCATCAAACTTGCTTTTCAGTTCACATTAGAATTAAATGTGAAAGAAAAAATGGTTTTAAAAAGTTCTGTTTCCATTTGTTTCAAAATGATTCAACTGATTTTATATTATGTATGAATACTGTGAAGCATTCATGCACAGTGAATACTGAGCGATCAAACTGCCCACTTTCTTTTCATTTTTTAGTTTCACATTATTTAAGGTTCACATGTTTGTCTTTCAGTTTATATGATTCATTTAACACACGCTCCAAGAGAAAACAGGTTTATACTTGTGGTTTACACAACAAGTCTCATCAAAAATGCTATAGCCACCAAAATATTTCCTATATTGTACAGGTATAAAGCAAACAAGCAACACAGAAATGATTTCAGTACATATGTTGATTAGACCTGTGTTTGTAATGACTCACCTTGAGAATATCCTCCTCTGTAGACCTGCAGCTGGTGTAGTTTGTCACATCAGTGACTGAGCCATCGGCCTCCACAGCCAGAGTTTTCACAGGCACGGACACCATTTCACCCGTCAGCACTGCAGTATTCAAGATATCAGTGTTCTGTGCAGAAAGAAGGGCAGATAAAGAGCAGGTTAGTGGTCTGAGTTGCTACAGTGTCATAGTTTTATTCACTGTCATGTAAAGGAAAAATGAGGGACAGAAAGCTAGGGTTGTTCTGGGGGAAAATGACCTAGAATAGGAGAAAGTTGTGGATTCCTTTTTTTAGTTTTGAAGGCTGAGATTAGCCTAGCTTGTTTAAACTCTTGGATATCAGATAAAACAGAGTGAATTACATCAAACTTTTTCAAAGATGAATGGTTGCTCTAACTACAGCCCATGTACTTTCAGAAATAAAGAAATGAGTTCATTAAACATCCAGTCCACTTTTTTGTCTACACACTACAGCAGCCAAAGCAGTAATACAGAGTCCTGGCACCTTTGATGTTGAAGAAGGTGTATTATACTTTTGGGAGGAGCAGCTACCTGAGCCAACAGATGTTAAGTAATTTAAATGAACAAGAGGCTAACTTGGACTTGATTTTATCATTCAGCAAGCAAATATATAGTAGCTTACTGCTTAAAGGACAGAAGTACATGAGAAGCTTGTTTGCATAGCCTACTGGACTAATACATTATACAACACAATCATTACTGTGTGTACTGGGGCAGGGATGACAGGCAGACGGGTTAGCAAGACTAACAGGGATTAAAACACTCACCAGGTCACAAACTTGATTTATTCAAAATCACACTGTAACACCCACACCTCACCTCTCATACACCTAAACCTGATTACATTCCTAATCTTCCAACCCATTCCCCACCTTGTAACCGTACACCTCTGTCAATGCTTAGCAGCATCTTAGCTCTCTTACATCCCACAAGTTGTCATCAAGCCTAATATAGCTTTACTTTTACACTTTAACTTCTTCTTCAACATGGATTTACAACTACTTTCCAGTACATAAGATGCCCGATAACATCTTTTTAATCTATTATAGGTGGTGGCAGTGTGTGTGTGTAAGCAGCTCTGGGTGATCAGTGTTTATATTTTTTCCTCCTGATTCCCGCGGTCTAAAGCATCAGGCAACACTCGGCAGATGTTTCCCGGCAGCTTCGCATTCTGAACTCTGTCGGCTTGACAGCTGCTGACCGCAATTCCAAAAGGACATGTTCTAGTTCAGACTGCGACACTGACCCAAACATAAGCCACTGGATCAAGGGGAGCACAAAATCAGAAAGCAATATCAGCACTCTGTGGTTGGCAGCGCCACACTGAGAGATCTTGACGTCCAGTGTATCCACAGGCTCTGCAATAATCTGTCTCGCAGTGATCAAGTTCGGCTGAAGTAGTTCAGCTTCTCTAAAAACAGTGTTATAGTTATACTCTGTGGTAAGCCTTGTTCGGTCAGTCCTTCATTTACTTCTTCATTCAGTGTGTTTTAGTGTTAAATTCTTCATAGGGAGATGAGAACTTCGTTCTCATTTGAAGAATATGCAAACACCATCCAGGAAAATCAGAAAATTAAACAGCCTTCATGCTGACTGTAGTATGTATAAAGTATAAAGCTGCACCGATTTTACAGCCTTGTTATGAAATAAGTCTATTTACTACACTTTCACAGCAAACAAATCTTATGAATCTTGTGAGTAACTCAGATGAAACACATTTGCTCCCAAATGTTTGGTTGATTCATGTAGACTGTTGTACCATGAAATAGTCTACTGAATCTCCTGTCAAAGGCAGACATGTATCTACTTCATAATTTCAGTGGTCTTCTCATAATGAAGTACAGAAAGCAGCAGGAAATGGTTCTAAACAGAGACCACAGTGTTTCTATGTGTAATGTACTGTATATGGAAGAAGCTGAAAAAAACACTATAAAATCAGCATTTTAAACAGTAGGCTATAGAAATTTATACATTGTCCTCACCATGACCAGAGGTGCCAGCCCCACATAGTCTCTCTGAGTCGTGTAGATCCGCATTATGCCCACATCCTTGACGTTTCCTGGCAACTCCAGGCGCCAGGAGATTGTCTGACTCTCAGCCTGCTCTGAGACATCTTTTGGCATAAAGTCCAGTTGTAAAACTTCCAGAAGACCCCTGTTTAGACATATAATTTTAAAAATAGAATATGGTTAGAGGCAAAGCTAAAGAGTTAAAGCAGACGTAGGTAACCTTTGCTGAATAGGCGGAAATATGGCCACAAGCAACTCTTGTGGGATAATGGAAAATGCTAAAAAAAAAAAATAGTGTAACTGACTCAGATATATCACAAAATGTTAGCCACTATAACCTACTGGTCATACTGTACCAGACCAAGTAACGTTGTAGTTTGTTCAATTTAGTGAGAATGACGTCAATGCTTTCATCGGTAAGATAAAGAATTGTAATTTCCTCTTTCAAAAGCTACATTTGTAATTTAGACCATGCTGTCCTAAGAGTTTCACACTTACTGTTAATTCTTGTATGTATAGCCATGATGGTGCTATCTCTTACAGGGAAATGAATAAAGAAAACTAAGCTAGATATAATTTCAATCAAGGCTGTAATTGTCAAGAGTAATGAATCATGAACAAGCACTTAGTATCTGCCCACATGCAGTTAAGGGTAATATTGGTGAGTAGCTCGACCGATAGTGGATTTTTAAAGGCCGATATAACAATGATAGTCGGAGCAGGAATTAATCATATAGCCCACGATTCAACACCCTCTGTCCTTATTTAGCTATATAACAGCCAACCCTACATAGCACATGGCCCCTTAACAATCACTAACAACAAGGTATCTTACGAGGCACTAGCAGACAGCAAAACAAACAAAAAAATTGAATACCACCACAGTTTATTATACAGTCAGTGCTTCAACTAATAATCCTTTTCAGGATCCCAGGAAGCAAATAAAAATACTCAGTTTCAGACTCAATACAGTTGGCCAAGTGATGCCTCTAGCACCTGATAGACAAGGTTAGTGATTTTTCAGTGATTCTCCAGAGAATCCTATAGTCCAGACTGCTGCGCTGCTGTCAGCTCTAGCCTGGGAGCCAGGCGGTATAATAGTGGGTCCATGGAGAGGACGGAGTTAAAGAATAATCCATTCTGTAGAAAGGGGGGAACTATGAAATACAGACTTTTGGCGTGTTTCCAGGACTTTTGGGATAGTTGCCAGGGACTGGCAACCTAACCGATGATCATTCTCAGGCTGGGCTAGATGCACCCTTTTTGGTTTAAAATGGCAGCATAGATAGTCCCTTGATGAGTTGACGCGTGGGTTATGTGTGTGACACAGGGGTATGTGTGCTTCGCTACATTGCTACAGTATTGCAGCATGATTGGTGGAGGCTGCGCAGCCATCGGCCACCAACTGAGCCAAGTTCCACCCATAACGATTGCTTGTAAAACGCCAGTTTAACCAAATTAATGAATTGGTCGATTATTAAACCAGTTAGCAGTTACATAAGATGAAGACAAACAAGTATCATTTGAATCAGGCATACAACAAAAATCTATAATATTTCCCTGTTGAATATTTGTTATTAAATCTCTGGAAACTGCCATATTCTACTTTTTTGTAAAACACTAGTGTCAAGAGACAAAGATGATTTAAAGTGAAAGAAGTTGAGATGAGTTCTGTGCTCTCGTGTTCCTCAGAGAGACGACGCCTAAGAAAATACAAAAGGTAGAAATTACTCTGAAATTTGTGAAAAACAAAGTGTAGAGTTTGAACCAAAAGTGAACGCAATACACAAGAGGTCTCATTTCCATCAGCAGATGGAAGAATAAGGTGAGAGTGTGGAGGGAAGATTAAGTGAGCTGGCAGAGACGTCAGCCAAGTATTCTGGTCAAAGAATTGTCAGAGAAATGGCATGTGATGTTATTTGATGCTGGAGAGAGTGTGTGGGCATACCTGCCAGAAGGAACGGATCAAAGGGAAAATAGAGCAGAATGTGAATGGAGCTGTGGCACTTTGAAGTGGAGCAAAACTTTTGCATAAAGCAAAACAATGAACCTCTGCAGTGCATGGCAAAAACTCACATTTAGAATAGTCACAAATAAAAAATATATATATATATATATGCTCAAGGACACACACGCAAACTTATATATCTATATGAACATATAGTACTCATGTTCCATCAAAAGGAACTCAAGGACTGATTGCTGTGCAGGGAGATTAACTGAAAAGTATCACAAATTAAATAAAACAGGAGGTCATGAGTCACTAATGAAACATTTTTTTGTTTGTGTGCATCCATATGCTTTGGACTGTGTGGTTAAAGATCAAAAGTACAGAACGCAGTTATTATAAAAGCAAAAAAAAACATAATTAAGTTTTACAGGGGATGCACCAGTCGGTTCATGATTCACTTTGTAGTTCAATTAGGAGCTTTTTGTTCGGCTTACAAAAACGATTCCAGTGAAAGTCTGTTTTCTCTGAGGACGAGATTCTCCTGACGAACATGGAGCTGCCCACAGAGGGTCACTGATACTGCAACACACTGAAGCTTCACAAAGAGAAACTTGTGTTGAGTCATTTCACTGACAACCACACAAAGACCTGATAAGCAGGAAATGAAAACCATAAAGAATACATTTCGTCAAAGCACAACAAACTTGTTCTTGGGCACATTATACAGCATGAGATGTTACCAATATAACCTAGCAGTCATGAGCATTACCCTTTAGAAGGAATTGGACATAGTGTGGACATTTTAGACATTTTAATCTTTTAGAAGGCTGAGACACAGGAAGACAAGGACACAAGAAATTAAGTAGAGATTTTATTTGGAACAAGATCAGTTTGCACACATTATAAAGGTTCAAATTCTGACCTAATCCAACCTGTGGCAGCCATTACACTGCTGAGAATACCTACAGTATATAGATACAATCAATCTTCTTGTTTATGGTCTTGGTTATGGTTTATGTATGTTATATAGAGACATTAGTATTAAACTGACCTGTTGCCACTTTAGCATATGTAGCTACCACTAAAAGATTGCTAACTTAATTTAGCAAACAGACTGGAAACAGGGGGAAGCAGCTAACCTGGCACTAAGAAACTACACTGTTTTTACATTTTTACACACACAAAAAACAAGACATGTGGCGATGTGTGTATGATGTGTTGTTTTTACTTTTAGACATAGCCAAGCTAAGCTGTTCTCCTCTGTTCCCTTCTTTATGCTAAGTTAAACAAGACCAAAGAGGTTCATTCCTCCTATTCATGCCTAAAGTTGTGTCTTCGGCAGACATACTAAAGCATGCAAAATGAACCTGTTCCAATTAAAATCTCTACTTATTTCTTTTGAGGTGGTCCTTGTCTTCTGTGTCTTAGACATTTTTAAAAAAGACAGATTCATACTGAAAGTACAGCAAGAGGCTGCATGAGAGCTGGACAGTGAAATACAGAAGAGGTTAATGCCCCTATTTCCTGAAAATCCATCTATTAGGGGGGACTCTAAACCCCTAGACGTATCATTACTTCAAAGCACAGAGTTGGTAGTGTGTGTGTGTGTGTTTGTGTGCTTGCATGTGTGTGTGAGCTCAGTACAAGGGACACGACTTGGAATATCTCTCCTTCCTAATCTCCTCTTCTGAACGTGCAAGCGCTTAAGCCTGGATAACGTAGCCGTGATTATGGATGATTACGGATAAGTGGGTCGGACGGACGGAGGGTGCTGTGGGGTCTGTGCGGGTGGGAGGTTGCTGGGGGTAGCTGCTGGTGTGTGTCACCACCGGCATCAGGGGAAAAAAAACGTTTGTGATCAACTGCTGTGTATCAGGTAAATAAGGCAGTGAAAGTGCCAGTACTGATTCACTATTAAGTCAATTCCCTGCCGTCATTTAGTTTATTTTAGTCACATCAAAGTAGCTTGGAGAGTAAAATTGGTGGTCCAGGATGATAACTAATGAAATAAATAAAGTTCCCGACCAACTATGTGAAATAAGATCAGTTAAATCAGTTGGGGGTATAAACTGAGATCATATATTTGAGATTTCATTGTTGTTGCGTGGTTCCATAAATTTAGAGAAGAAAAAGGAGTGTACTCACTACTAGAATTATACATTTTTGAAGATAGTTTTAGGCCAATTTCCCCTGATTTACTTTCTTTTTTTGTATAAGGTATTATAAATAGGTGTATATGTGTTTTTCTGTGGGGTGCAGGAGTGATAGATGTGGCATAGATGTTTCTGGCTGGTTCTTTTGTAAAGTAATCATTGTAATTAAGAAAATATAAAGAAAAGGAACTGAGTCA
This sequence comes from Argyrosomus regius, assembly GCA_946959425.1. Lineage (NCBI taxonomy): Eukaryota > Metazoa > Chordata > Actinopteri > Sciaenidae > Argyrosomus > Argyrosomus regius. Next base: position 16,859,422 of record OX336898.1, on the reverse strand, counting down.
GCTGAGTTGCATTAAGTCAAACTAAGTTGATTTAATTGCAAACAGGAAGCCCCAGTTATCCATCCCTTTTTGTGCACTGCTGTGTGTCATTAACATCTTCAATGCATCCTAATGAAAACTGAACACAGCCGGGCCTTTGTAATGTTCATTTTTCAGCAGTATTATTATAATATGCTGTACTTGTCAGACACTGCTGACTTCTGAGAGTGTCAAGTGTCTGTGGAGGTGGCCAATCAGTCCTTAACAATGTATTCTTAAGACTTATTTCTTCTAATGCATTCTTTTTTTTAAAATACACATTGGTACTTTCTCATCTCTACTGACAAAAGCAAGTTTGCTACATGAAAACTGATGCAGTAACACCTTCTTTTACACAAACAAAAACAATGCTGTGTGCACTTGACTACATTCTATGAACCGCTGACTACAAGGCCACAAATGATTACTTTTATTCTGGGAAAGAAAAAAAAAACATTCATTTTCAATTTGTCCCTGCTCTGTGGAGCAAATGTATCATTGAATATATTTTTTCATGATAACTGATCGTGGTAGCAGTGGCAGCAGGGATTAATGAAACCTTTACTTAAAATAATAGGCAATAATAGGTGATAAAAGATTAAGTTTTTTTATGTGTTGAGAAAGAACATTTTAAAGGGGGCTGGTGAAAACATACAAATCTCCAGTACTGTTGTGCACATGTACATATGCAGTGGACTGACCTCTTTGCAGTGACAGCAGCCTTCCTCTGACAGACCACGGAGACGGTGTTGGGAGTCGCTCCCCTGCCGGGTTCCACCAAGATGTCCCACAGCGCCGAGTCACTGGGTCGCGCTGCACTGAATGACAGGCCCGTTTTTACTGTTGCCCTGTAGTAAATACACATACATAAGCATAACTGTGTGCTGCTACAGGTTTTTTTTTTTATTGCTCAGGTTTTATTGTGCAATATGCGCTGTGTAGAACACCATAGAATACTTTGTAATAAAGCTCTGACAATGAACATATATACTTGAATTATGAGCATCTGTGAGAACAACACTGAGGAGAACTGAAGCCTTTATAAAAGATTTGTTTGTCATGTCTTTATATCTGTTGTTTCTATTCTGAGACAAGTGTGTGGGAGTGTACTAAAGACTGTGTCCATTTGCTTGTAAGAGTATATTTTTTATTCCATGTATAGATGTGTGTGTGTTTTGTGTATGCTTGTTTGTGTGTTTAGTCGTTCACGTTGTGCCTAACGAGGTGAGTCAGTGACAGACTGATGTGTCGCAGGCTGCCGGCAGACTGAGAATTAGCAGGGGTATTTATTCCCATTAGCCCTGGGGAGAAGTTGAAATCAGTTAATCAGATGTCAGATACACACACATCACTCCGCTAGGAGAAATAGAATGCTTATTATAAACAATGTCAATGGACCAGACAGGAGGTCCAACAGTCCCAAAGCCTGATGTCCGTTTGCTAAATTGTTGCGTCAAACATAATTGGACAGCATCACAGAGTAGTTATTCGAGTCATAGGCTGGAAAATGATACACAAAGCGCTTCTGATCCACGTTTAAAATGCAATGATTCACTAATCTGCACTTGCACAGGCACCTAGCTACGGGGTGGGAGTCTCATGTGTTTCCAAAACAGGCCAATTTCCTCGTGGCAGGGATTCAACGAGGTGCTGGAAACATCCCAGAGGGAATTAAGACCCAGCTTACTCAAGAGCATCACTCAGCTCCTGCAGTTTTATCAGCAGGATATTCATGCTGAGAATAATTTGAAAAACCTCAACCTCAATAAGGTGTTGTATTAAGTCCGCGAATGCCACTGTATTGAAGTCACCGAAATAATCTTGGGATGATGCGTGACGTCCACGTGACAACGGGTAGACTGTGGCCATTAAAGGACAAACACATTCACAAAACCATTAAACTTCCGTCACCTGTCTCATCCCTTGATACCTGGAAGGACAGATCTACACTTTCATTATGTCTACCACACTCCACAAACAAATTTAGGATTTATTAGAAGTGTCAGTTTTCTAATTTCTAGCAGTAGCCCTCAAGCCCAGCCACTTTATGGTCTGTTTGACAGATTTAATCTGTATACCACTTACCCAAAACAAAGGCTTAGAGCGCTCATAGATTAGAATAATATACTTGGAAATCATTCTAGAAACGCTTCTTTTTTCCCCACAAATTTGCACAAAATGCCCAGTAATTCTTTCGAGAGGCAACCTGCTATTTTACAGCAAACAATCTGTCTCTATTTCTGTTTTAACAACATGTAGTTTATGATTTCAGCAACAAAACAGTCTTCAAAACACTGAAGAACATGAAAACTGACAGATGGACAACAAGACACAAACACAAAATCTATTCATGCTAGAAAAAAGGGTCAGTATGCATGCCCTCGTGTTCAGCACACACACACACACACGCACACGTCCAAACGTGCACAATTACAAATACTGATTTGTAATCAGACGCCAATCAGACTAATCAATAACCACTGAGATGGGGTCAAGGTCAGAGTTGTTCGGCAGACAGGATACAGCATGCGAGCATTCACACGCACACACAAAGACTTTGTTTTTGAAGTAAAGATGACAATTCAACAAACGCTGGATAAAGACATGCATGGATCAAAACCTTGTCGCAAAGGCAACATTAAAGTTTGAAATGGCAAAAAAATAAATATTGATTTAAGTACATAGATCAAGCAGTCAGATCAAGAAAGCAACTCAAAGAACTGAGACCAATAGATTTTTTGGACTTTAACCAAACTACCTACATCCATTACCTCATTTTCCTGCTGTTTGTCCAGCTGTGCATCACAGTGTACAGCGGCACTTGATGAGCTTCCCTCCCAGGGGGTACAAACCACTTCAACCGGCTCCTGTTAGGTGTGGAGGAGCAGTAACTCAATGCCAGGATCTTCCTGGATCACTGCGTTTCTCATCCACAAGCAGACAGCAGCCTCCCTGCAGAGAAACCTCATTTCGGCCACTTCTATCCTTTATGTCTTTGTCAGTCACTACCCACAGTTCATGACCACAGGTGGGAGACAGGATGGATATCGGCATGTGAACTGAACAACTCTTCACTGCTGTTTTACAAAACTCTGTCAATCTCTTTGTTTAAAAATGAGAAAGTGGATGAGCTCCTAGCTCTGTTGTTTGCCTGTTAATTTGAATAGCCATACATGCAGAATGCTGACACTTCAACACTGCATATTTTCACTTTTTATGAGTTGTTCTCTTGTAGCTAGATGCAAACCCACAAAAAGTTTGATATTTAATATGATGAAATGTTCCGTGTGATGACAATTTTGCATTAAAAAAAACGGTGTGTTTACAAGCTGCCTGTACACCTAACAGGTGGTTATGATGGCGTAGCAAACCACACACACACAAATGTACATGGTTAATCCTGGCAGGCAGCTCTGATCATCTCTACCGCGAAGGGTTAACTCCTTGATTCATTTTCAATCAGGGCCACAGATTATCTGGCCTAACTCTGCTGGAGTGGACTCAATCTTGGGCCAAAGAGGGAAGTGGAGCAGGGATTTCTCCCAGGAGGAATCAATCACTTCGCCAAGCTCCTCAGAGCGAGCCTTCAGTTGGACTTAACCGTTGGACTCGGACCCCTTTTCTTGTCCAATCTCATTTTGGATGTGGCAGTAGGTCAGAAATACACAAGCTGAAATCACTGACCTGACTGGAGGAATTTCGGTGGTACGGTCAGTGAGTCAGAGTTTGGGGGAATTTCAGGTGGAGAGGCTCTAAATCCTTCCAAATGTTATAGGGTCAGCATCTATCTACCAAGTCTTATTCACATAATTTCAACAATGAGAGCACAGCTACATTCAGGTCACTAGGTCTGCGTGTCTGCGTGTGTGCAGACATGTTTGTGTTCGTGGATGGTAAGTCTGATGTTTCGGAGAAGCACTGGGATTGACTGACAGAGGGTTAACTACTGTATGTGCCCCATGGATTAATACACATATCTTAACATTTCTCTCCATTTGCCTGCATCCTGCTGCAGATTACAGCAGGGTTGGTATGTTATTTGCAGCATGATATCACTAAATCATGGGATTAGAGGGAAATTTGTCTTGCATTTCAAACAAAACCATTAAGCTGAGTAAAGACTGGAAAATGCAAACCTCACTGCGATGCGATACACTTTACTGATCTGTGTCATTCTGATAAAAAACAATTTTACTCCACTCAGTGATGTGCATCAAAAGGCAACAAGTCAAAACTTTAAAACAGATTGAACTGTGTGTTTCAGTGTGACAGGGATGCTTTTATAAGAACTTTTACCCAAAGGATTCAGGAAGATTTTAGTTATTTGTTTTCCTGCTCCATTAAATAGATGCATTATTTATGAAGTTGAATACCCAGAGAACCTTGTTGAAATGTTAGTGGGATGTTGAGATATGAAAACCAGTGAATCATTTGCCAATTATTTCCCTGTTTATGGAAGAGTGCTCTCCATAACTCCCCCACTAACTGAGAAGTTGGAGTAGACAGGATATAACATGTCAGTAATTTATGAAGCCAGCGAAACTGGCAGACAACATGAGTCATGTTGGCGCTCAAGCATTTTACTGAATGGCCTTGATGGCGATCCCCATCAGTACTCAAGCGCCTTAAGTAACCATTTAAATGCATGGAGCTTATCCCTCATGAACATGCTCAAATATACTGTACATCACAATGATTCAACATGGTTTCAGTCTATTTTTCTGCTTCACGTGTTTCAGTGACAATTAAATTTTATGTGGCCTCCTCTTAAACTCTCGCCCTCTGCAAACTCAGCAAAATAGCTGAATAATTATAATATTTTTTTTTTTGTGAATTACATTTTAAGCTAAACACACTTTTGCTTTATTTAATCATGCTGGGCCGAAATGTGATGTAGACATAGTATGTGATTATCCCGGTTCAGTGTAATATTAGCTTATTCTCAACTAAAACAGGCTACAGCACTGACATCTGTGGCTTACGGGGTGGTTAAATAGCTATCAAAATCTGCCAACATCACCACTATGCAAAACAAATAACAGAATTAATTTACAGTGGATCTAACCTGTACAAAACATGAAATACACCAACAAATCTGAACTGTAGACACTATAAATACGTCCTTGATTGAAAAATGTTTCAATGCCATGTTTAAGTGTTGGCATACAGAGACATGAAAGACATCTTGACTTGCAGTATGTTCAAGAAGACTTGTGATTTGGCTTGGACTATCCCTGAAGGACTTAAGACTTTGATGTAACTGAAATGACTAAAGAGCTGACTTTGACTTGAATGAATATACTAAACATACACTATTAGAAGTGTAAAATATACACTGGAGGATAGATCCACAGACATAAATATTTTATACACTATATCTACAAAGTTCCCCAGGATTTTGCCATGTGGCCCCGTATTGAAGGACTTGGACAACATTTGGGAAATACGCTTATTCGCTTTGTTGCGGAGAGTTAGATGAAAAGATTGATTGATTGAAGTCTTGGAAACAGGAAGTCTGGCTCTGTTTAAAGTAAAAAATATACACCTACCTGCACCTCTAAAGCTCTTTAATTAATATATAATATTTTTCTTTGTTTAATCTGTACAAAAACTAAACTTTGACACATACTTTTTCTTGGTCTTAAGTCTTGTCATTACCGTGAGGCTTAGCAAGACTTCAAGAGGTCACTGCCCAAAGCTAAAAAATAGTCCGCCACATAACCCCCTGTAAACTGCAACTGCTTATCTAACTCAGAAAGAAATCGTGTAAGTGTATTTCATAAAATGTCAAACAATGCCTTGGAGCAGCAGCTTGATAAAAGTTTCTCACCTGAGAGTGAAATTTTCCAGGGTAGAGGTGCTAGCCAAGAAGACGTAGAAAGTTGCGACATCTGTGGTCTTCAGGGGCTTAGAAGAGGTCTGGATCACCACAGTGCCTCCCAGCCTCAGTCGAAGAAAGGTGGGGTTCCCTGGTGGAGATCTGAGCAGATTGACACTTCCTATCCGCCTCATTGGTGTCCCTGATCCCTCAGAGTCTCTTCTTCTTCCCACACCGACACGCTGCAGGCTATCCTGCGGGGTACATTGGCCTGTCTGCTCTCGCCGACTCTGGAAGTAGACCTCCACAAGGTTTCCCTGGAGCCCCTTAACTCCTTCCGTTCTGCCTGCTTCTCTGCTAGAGCTGCCTGACCGGCTGGCTGAGCTGAACCAGACGGGTTCCGGCTTCAGCTGTGCTACACAGAATCCACCTGGAGACACAAGGCATGCCCCACGAACTTCCCTCATCTCCCAGAAGGCGTAGGCCGTCACACAGTGAGCTCCATCCTTTGCCTTGGCTCCAGCACTTTTCCTCCCATTAACTTCTCCAGATCCATTCCTTTCTTGTCCAACGGTGATGTCACTTTCTGTGGGCATGTGGAAGAGAATCTTGACAACAGGGGATGAGGAACGAACCTGGCGGGCCAAAATGACGGGCAGGATCCTGGGCCCACTGAGGAGCTGGTCTGGAGATATTGGTGCATCTACAGTCAGGGGGCCATATGAAGCGTTGACAGCTGGTTGGAGGAGCCCAGCACCTGGACCAGTGATGAGAAAAGTCTGGGTCTGAGCCTTCAGACTGGAGTTCCCTGATGGCTCTGGACTGTCCTGCCTCAGAAACACATGGTTCACATTGAGGACCTGAAAGTTGATGGTGGGATAAACCGGAGATGGGGTGGAAGATGTTCCAAAGTCTTCAGAAACCTTCTGACCTTCAGCAACTGGTAGGGAAAAAAATTTACAGAGAGAGATTAGTGTAATAACTATTCGCTACTGAAACTCTCTCATTACTCATTTCAGTGAAAGGGTTCAACAGTTGCCACTTACAAAATCAGCCTGTTACTTTAATTGAGAACATTTGACAAGGATGGCAGGAACGTGAAGGGTTGACAAAAGGATCACAGCTGGAGACAAAGGAAATGGTCGAGGAGAGCGTTGATTTGGGTGCTAGAGGGGTCGAGAGAATTTGGTGAGGGGCAGGTTGGTCATCTAAAAGAGCCTCAGAGAGAGTGTGGAAAGAATAACTTTAAAAGTAATTACTGCAACATTGTTGATTGGTTTTATTCTCTGGACATTTTTGCTCACATTGTCTTTCAAGTGACTGCAAACCGTGACTATTCCTCTCTTTAAAAGCTGAAGAGTTTATTCACATGACCCTCAGCAAAACACACAATGCTCCTCCAAAGTGATTCACTTCTAGATATTATGAATTGTGGATTTCACAGTCTATTTATACAGTATGTAACCAGATGGTAACAATTATGGTCAATCCACAGGTTGCTGCTTCAATGTTGAGCCAAAGGAAACTCTGCCATACTACTGCTAAATGGCTCTATTTCATGGAATTGAAACACATATACTGTTTATTCTTTATTTTAGTCACCTTTTCTATGACAAAACACGGAAATACTAATGGTATTTCTCTTATGTATTAGGTCTCAACTTGTCCTCCAACATAAATTAATTTTTTCCCCTCTCCACCTACTGCTTCAGTGCGATGCAACAAAGGGAATGGCAAATGCCTGAGTGATAAAAAGCCTCTCTTGTAAGTTCCTTGAGATGACTGTTTGTCCCAACAGGATGCTGTATGTGACAGCTCCCACTTCCTCCTGCCAAAGACACTTGGTAATTTGCCATCCTCCGTGTTGAAGTGCTCCAAAATTAATGTGTGAATTTCACTTTCCCTGCCTCACACGAAAATAACGTATCTAAAGGCAAAGATGAGGCAAAGCAGGACTTCATTTTCCCCCAAAAAAGGTCTTAGAAGTAATATATTCTTTTTTGATGAATACATCTAAACTGTGTGTAAATCTATTTTCTTTCTGAAGGCAATGGAAAATCTATGAAAGAAATACAGACGTCGGTGTTGATATTAAAAATGTAGTATTCAGATAAGCACACAGGAAACTATCTTATAGATTAGAGCTTGGACTGATGCTGTAGGAAGTTTCATATTAAAGGCAAAAATAGATATAGGCAGGTGCACCTTATTTTTTTTATTTTTTTGCACAGTATATGCAGAACTAAAGCAAACCAAAAGTGAAATCAAATAATGTAAGGTTGATCCAATTGGATAGCAGGGTTTTATTTCCCATTTGTCATTGTAAAGCTGTCTACCTGGGGCTATCAGAACAAACATTGAATTTAATTTGTTTAAATAAACTAGACATTTTATGGTACCCTTATCACCTCCTCTAAGGAGAGAAGTTTATCTAACAAAAAGGCCTTTTAAAAGCCACAAATGGATTTCTGTTCCATCTAGTGGACAGGTAGGCTCCAGGCCAGAGATCAACTAATTAGATTTTGGTGATGATGAGATTTCCACTTTTGGATGATTACTGATTTTCCAAATCCAAATCCTAACAAGTTTTATGTAGTAGAAAAAAAGAAGTCAATTTAAATAAAAGGTTTTAGAAATGTTGGCTTTGCGTTTAAACTGGAGAATTGTTCTTTGGCAGATGTTTCTGCTCTCTGGTTTATTTTATTCTCAGTATTCTTTCCCAGCAAGGGAGAAATGTCTGAATACTTTCAGTTTTCATCTAAAAATGGTATATTTGTTGACTGTTATAAAGAGCCCATATAACATGCCGGCCAATACTGTGTCAAGGTTGTAAATCAATCTTGTCAAAATATATCCTTGTATAAACTGGATCCTATCACCTGGCAGGTGTACACTGCAGGTCAAAGCAATCAATGAAATAAAGGAAACACAAAGAGGAAAATAATCCAGCCTGGTTCAAAACAAGTCTGCAACATGTCTAACTATGCACTGACTGAAAACGTAGTTCGATCATGATCTCAGTGTGAACTATGTTCACACACTGGCCTGTGAGATAAATGTGAAAAATACGTGTTTGAATGAAGCCTTCCTAAAGGTCTTTGATTAAAAAAAAATACTGTAATAAAATCCCAGTATTTTTATTTATAGCCTCTGATTTGAGGCTCCACTGCAGAACACATTATTTATTGATCAGATACTAATTTGGTCCAGGCTGGGTTTCCACTCAACTGGTGACATTAGAAGAAAAACAAACTTTCTGAAATATTTTAACCACAATTATAAATCTGAGGTCAATCCCCGAGAAGCACATCTGTGACTGGACTGAAAGATAAGGCTGCCATGCATATTCATGGATCCCAAGCAGAGGAAATATGTTGAACTCACTTAGAGACGCATTAAGAGCACAGCTGCCCAGTTCGGTCCTGCACGAGCACAAATACAGCAGTCCCACATATGTAGGATAAAAGAAATAATAAAAAATGTACACGCAGATATCGTGTGCAGATATAAAACCCAGGCAACCTAACAAAGTAGTTTTTCGCATAATATCGGTGTCACAGCAAGACAGGCTTTGACTTCATAGCTACCAATGCAGGTTATCTTTAAACAACCAGAGAAACAGCTGTGCAACCTCAGCTTCAGGCCTCTTTAATCCCACAGATGAAGCTTCCTGCTGCACACTGGAGAGCACACTGCCGCTTTCATTTAGACAGAGGGACAATGATTGGCAGAGGGTATGGGTAGTAATAAAACCCTGAAAAATAGGAAAACATCCTTTCACAGCAAGTCACCTAAACATATCATGCAACTAAATGGTTTTATAATCCCCCCAAACACCAAACTCCTTCTATATGTTTAAGGCTCACTGCTCAAACGTCTCCTATTATACACAGCAACTGCACTGTCTTCACAAAGTTTGTGCTTTTAAAATAAACTAAAGAAATTAGCAGCACACTGTCTCTTCCTGTGTATGTGACAGAATAATAAGTTAGGGGTGGCAATAAAGCAAATCAAAGCAAAGCAAAATCAAAGCATATACAAGAGCATTTCATCTTGATTAATGCCCCTTTATAAATAAAACAGAAGCCTTTAAACTACTTCCAACCCAGTTATTTTTCCTATATTGAAGGCTTTTACTTGGCTCTGCTCCAACACACATGAAGCAAATCAGACAAGTAAATAAGTAAAAATCAGTAAAGGGTTTTTGTTTTCTCATCAACAGCAGTCATAAATCTCACCTTTAACAGCTGTAAGAACAGCGACTGCGACAACTGGGAGCAGTGAGCAGCGGGGCAGGTTGAGCATCATTTCAGCAAAAGTTGGAGGTTCATCCAGCGCCGAGGTAAGCTTTGGTGACTGTGTGCAGTCAGTTGAAAGAAAGCGCTGGAACCAAAATCATTACATTGTCTGATGTCCGGTAAAGTCCTCTAATTGTAGAGGATCAAGTGAAAAAAAGAAAAAGAAATGTTAGTTTACTTTTTTATAAAACTCCTTCTCGTTAAACCTGGTTTTTAAATTGAGGTCTTCCTCTCGCTGATGGGAGGGATGTTCTCCTCTGGTGGCACAGCTCTGGCTGGAGCGACTATTCCCATGAGAGAAATCAGTAAACATGTGGCGTCTGTCAGATTAACGAGACCCACGTGGGTAATCGCCGGTAGGGGGAAGAAAATTAAATGCACATGAGGTCAAGGGGATCAGTGGTCTCTGCACGAGTCATTTTAATGCTGATTTAACAAATTAAGTGTATGATTCTGGGCTCAAGGGTGAATTTAAGTGCAGAGACACATCATTAGGAGAACAAATAGCCTAAATAAGTTCCTATTGACAAAAGAAAAAAATGTATGTACTTTTACCATTTCACTATATTTAAAGTAATTTATAGATGCATTGAGAAGGCCTATATATTAATCTTTACATTATACAGAGTAGAAATTGGTATTTTGTGCGATTTAGCGCCCCAGTTTCAGAGTGCAATGCCACATTATATTACATATGATCAAAAATTAGCAAGTTGTCAACTTTGCCATCAGCCAAACATCAAGCAAGTGCAACAACTTCAGACATAGCAGCCAGCTTATATTACTTGCTAGTTCAACAGCAAGAAACCCAGCTCGGTGGCTGTCTTTTATTTCATGAAGCTCTCATCAACGACTAAAAGTAATTCTCAGATTTAATCTAATTTTTTTCATCTGGGCCATTATGTCCATAGAGGTTACACTAAGTCCGGTTACATGGCCTGCTTGCCCAGCTCCGGTTCTGGCATGACACCAGCGCCCCCTCAGCATTCGCTGGTAACCTCGTCTTCACGGTGGATCAAATCGCCTGTGGTACTAGACACTCGCCCGGTGCTCTGAGCTCACAGTCCGGGTAACCCGGTTTACAAATTGAGCTAACGTTAACAGCAGTTTACTTCACTGTCCATCAGGAAACTCTGGAAATCAATAAGAATTGATGCGTAGCAGCCAGAGGCTATCAGAGGGAAAACCAGAAAACATTTTCTTCATAAAATATGATCCAGTTTGACCAAAGTCAGTGAAATAGTTGGTGTTGTGTTCTCTTTACGCACTTCTTGTGGGTGATCGTATCCGGAGGACAAAGCTACATAGTGCAGAAACAGACATATGGGCCACAAATGACAGACACACCATTCGCCTGATTATATGTTCATGTGGCCTCAAAATGATTTTAAACCTGCAATTTTATGGTAGAAAATTTACACAATATTGCTTTAAGCCAGTTTCTAAGCGGAAGAAGAAAAGTTTAGTGCAGGTTTTGCCAGCTGTCAGCTGCATATTCTCAGTCCTCAGCATCACATGGGATCATACTGCGTAGGATGGAGCAGATGGATGCAGGCACTATATCTAAAGCCTTGTGGTGTCACAGCACAATATACATTTGGCAACATGCGACAAAAGATCCGCAAACACTCGTGCAAACTCCAGTTTAGTCTTGTATGAGTCCTGCTTAACTACATGATAGTTTATTGACAATTGAGACGTATGTTTCCAACATATTTCACATGAGTGTGCTCAGAGTCAGAGGCGGACTCAAACTGTTTGAGGGGCAGGCGTGAAAAAATAAAAAGGGCACCAGCTATGTGATGGGGAACCCTGGATAAGATTAAAATTGTTTTATTATGTGAGTATAACTACTGCACATCCCTTTAACTGGAAAGGTACCCTAGAGGGCATTTTATCATTATTATCTACTATAGGGACATCTAAGAGGGCACCTTTCCACATTTTGTCCACAGAAAAGGTACCCTAGAGGGCACTTTATCACGTTTTGTCTGCTGGAAGGGCACAGTAGAGGACACTTTATCATGTTTAATTTAACATTTGGACATCTAAAAGAGGGTACTGCTATGTGTTTTTTTTAACATGGACCTTCCTGATTCCACCAGTGTTCAGAGTCGAGTAAAGAAAAGTAGAGATGTATTTTTTTTTCTGTGCTACCGTAGGCCTCCAGGCCACATTTAGTTTCTTAGCACTCTGGGTAATTAAATGTAATGATATCACTTTTTTCTCTCTCTCTTTTTGTGTGTATCACTTCATCTGCCTTGACCTAAAATTCTATACGCTCATTATAATGAGGTACACCGAGCAGTGACACTGAGCATCAGTGCGAGTTCAAAGCCTAAACTAAAATAACGTGGTGTCTTGTTGCAGTGTGTCCTACAACCAGAGAGACGATAATATGAGCCGTTTTGTGTCTAAGAGCGAGCCGGGTGGAGGGTGGGATATGCAGTTTAAGCACTGTGGCATCCATCCAGTCCGCTTCACAGAGACATCGGACTAAATGCTGACATCAGATTTATGGTAAAGAACACCTAGTGGGTTTAATGAGCTTGGTTAGGCTGGTCTTCACTTCTCCACTCTCTGCCATTCCCCTAACTACCTGTTCTCCGAAACAAATGTGCTTCACTGGCAGAATATGTCTTCCAACTAAACCCACTGTGACCGGTGCCTCTGTGCCTGTTTTATTGCAAGGTGGCACCAGAGCCAAGGTGACAAGCATTATGCATGCAAGCATCATTGGCAAATAAACATTTTCTCTCCTGACAGCAGAGGCTGATTAAAATAAATATGTGCCTTAGAGAGACATTTAGGGATCTCTAAATGCCAATAAAACTTTGAAGAACTAAGAGAGTCTGTATCATCTCATGAGAGGAACTTGGTTTTACTGTACACATTACTGCAGTGTTTACAGTGCAGGGTTGCGTTTTGGATATACTGAGCTTTAATTTGAGCAGTTCGTCTGTGTTTTTGGCTGGATGTGATTATTAATGCTGACAGTGGCAGAGGCCACCGACTATTGAGTCTGGGAATGTCTCCAGATCTCAGTTGTTGTTCCAGACATGCAACCTGCTGCTGGTGCTATTAGAGATGACGGAGAGGCGGTCCAATGCACCCTGTGTGGCTCCAGTGTTGGCTATAGAGCTGCTGCCGAGTGGTTCAAAGGTTTTTGGAGGTCATTTCATGTGGAGCAACATGGGTCAAGACTTAAATTCTTATATGTTAAAGTATTTAAATAGGAAGCTGTGCCTCTTTGAGATATTAAAAGAGATAAACAGTAGAAGAAATGACTGCAGTGACGACTGGTTAGAGCCAAAGCTTAGTCAGGAATTCAGGAAATAGACCAATGGCTTTTTTTCAGGGACACTACTGGCTAGCATTAGGGTTGGAAGTGTCAGTGTGTCCATCAGGTGGCCAGTTGGTCCTCCACTTTGGTCCACACTGAAACATTTCAACAACTATTGGATGGATTGTCGCGAATCTGGTGCAGATATTCATGCCCCCTCATTTTGAATTGAAATCAATTTGCACCACCGTCAGGTCAAAATGTGTCTGATATTTTGGTACCAAATTACTGCACAGTTGATGCCTAAGCTGTGCTTAGTGCTGATTTTCATATGCTAACATGCTAAACTAAGATGGCCATTGTTAAACATTATCAACCAGCAATTAACGTAAAGCACAGTTGTGCCTGCAGAGCTGCTAGCATGGCTGTAGTAATCTAAGTCTTGTTGGGTGTGCTGGTGAATGAAGTCAATCTATTACAAACTGAAAATATGACATTGGTTTGAACTGCATATCCAGATTGCAGCTGATGTATCAAAACTGCATAAATCAGATTGTCCGTCTGCCAACCCACCACTCTCTTTGTTCCCAAAAAATAAATCAAAGCATGTATTTATGTGTTCATTTTGTTATCTGCTTCAGCGTTTGCTTCCCCATTCATGTGTATTTTGTATCTCTGATACCAATAATTGAATTTTGATAAAACCTTAAAATAATGCATCAAAATTGCAGTGATTTACCTGATAGATGCTACATTTTCATATCAAAATATGACAGCAGAAAAGAGAACCTGTTGTTTTTCTTGTTTCCCCGCCTGTTGAACTGTTTTGGAAGTATGTACGTCTCCCCATTAAACTTAAAACACGATGACACAGGTGATTCAATCTGGAAGCGGAAAATAACAAAAGCATTACAAGTACAAAATGAAAACGGCAAAAAAAAACAAAATGATCTAATAGGAAATATGTGGAAAACAATTCACATCTTAATGTTGTTCAGAGGAAAATGACTCCCAAACAACAAACTTCAACTGAAACGAGGGATGATCTGCGTATGAACAAACCAGGACAAAGATCATCGCCTGCAAGTTGACATCCAGATGAACTATGACCAGCCTGTGACTCCTTTGTGGTAATCATATGGTTAGTACATCTATTAACCTTTACTGACAGTAATCCAGCTCAGTAATAGCCTATTGTCTTAGCATCCATCAATCTATCAAATAATCATTAGATCAGCTCAGCTCTGTTTCATCCTGTTGATGCTGCATTCGATTGGCATGGGACCTCATAGCTTCACAACAGAAAAAGGGATTGAAGAATACCCAAGACAATTGCAGCCATAAGCATTTATAAAGCCCCCTGAGTGGAAATCATTGTAAACTGCTTCCATATTCTCTACTTTGATCTCCAGGGAGTGCTGGAGTCTATTCTTTGAACATAAAGCTGACGTTACACCTGTGTAATAACACTTAGCACTATAGCCTGCCAGGGGGCAGCCAGCCAGCCAGTCCTTTCAACGCCCGTGGTGCTAGAGCTCTGAGGGCTCTCCAGCCAAGTTGTGCCCTGTGGATGTTTCCCACTCCAAACAGACTCAGCCGAAGATGAATCACCAAGGCGAGGCCTGCCCTGGCTTCTTCCCTTCGCTGACGTCAGCCAACGTTTGTCCCCTGATGACGAATGAATGCTCTACTTGGAGAATGGCTGCCATAAACATCAGTTTTACACCCCTGTGGGATGTCTGGAATGAGTTATCAGCCAGGTGGTATATCCTCCCGTCGACAACCTGCCCTCAGAGCGCCCTGATGGACAGGTAAGAGGCTTGCCTCAAACCACCCGCTGGGAAACGCATTAATGTTGGAGAGGATAGATGGACGCCCACGTGAAATATTCAGTGTGATCTTACTGTTTTGTTTAGAATTCTTCTCACCCGAGACACCTGGCCTCTAGGTAATATTACAGTAATAGGTCATGTTTCATTCCTTCAAAGTATGCGAAGAAATTATTTCTGTTTTACGTGTCTAACAATGGATTACCAGACAGGCAAAGCAGGTAGCTGAGCCGGGCTTCACACAACCTTAGGGATCCCAAAGGCTGTGGCAATTCATTTGCAGTCCAGATATGTAGTGACCAACCTGGAGACAAAATATGCTGCATGTTTATTATTGTGTGCATGCAGAGAGTGGAATACATAACAGGACACAAGTCTATGCATAAATAAAGTTTAATTTCATTTAAAATGAAATAATAGATGCCTTAAGGCGGTTCCTGCATTTTTATTGACACTTTAAATTGCCCTTTTAAATTTTTCAAACATTAATTGGCACAACATTACATTAACCTGTGGACAGGTGTGTGGTATCTAGCAAAAATATGGTGAAATAAAGTAATCAAGCTCTCATGCTAGGGTGGTAGTACCTCACTCTGTGGTACTTGGCTTGAAATCTAGCACAGAAGACGATGTGGAGTGTGAACAGGTACCTGGAGAGGTACTAGAGAATGCCTAGGCATTGCTGAGGTGCCCTTGAGGCACCGAACCCTAACTGCTATACAGCGCCACTATGTGGTAGCCTATCACTCCACCGTCTTTCTACTTTTGCAGGTCTATAAGTCCTGTGTGTGGGTGGTTGTATTTCCAGTCTATGTGTAAAATGGATTAACAAAGTAAATGTTTCTTTTCGCTGTGTACACCATAGTTAATGATAAGAGAATACACACACAATGCACACAGCGTGAGAAAAAGGAGGTAGATCAGGGTCCAAAGGTAAGTTTTGCCCCGGGACCCAAGGCTGGTTGATCTGGCCCTGCAATTGTCCAAAGAAGGGTATTTAACATATATAATGACAGCAAAGTTATTATATGGAAAGAAACTTACAGTACCTTACACAACCTCCTACCAGCAGCACCACTATCCCAACCTCTTTACCACACACCTACTGTATGAACTTAGTAAAGATTCAAAAACTGTTGAAGCCAAGAGACTTCAAAAGAAATCTCCAACTCACCACATGACAAAAGGTCTCTCGGTATATCAAAGTCGAATTAAAATATTTTACCTGAGAGACCCCTGCTGTGATTTTGAGGGCAGGGAGGTCAAATGGACATTGAGTGTTTAACTGGCACTCTGAGGTTTTGTGAAATATTCAGAAAGGTCTGCAGAAGATGGATGTCCCCTTATGCCCCCCTCTGGTGGCATGGCAGGCAGGACGAAAGCGAGTGATAGAGAGGTTACAACTGGCAAGAATTTTAAACATCCAGTGGCCCTCGGGGAGTCCAGAGACTTACAGCTCAATATAGATCTGTTGGATAGTGAGGGAAAATAAGGGCAAGAGCGAACGAGAGGAGAGGAGAGGAGAGGAGAGGAGAGGAGAGGAGAGGAGGAAAATAAAGGGAGGGCAGTGAAAGAGAGAGAGAGAGAGGAGAGGAGGGGAAGGACAGGGAGAGAGGAGGGCAAATATATTAGGAGCAACAAAACAAAGATTAATTGATTTACAAATTCAATCTCCTTTCTGTCTTACATCCCCAAGAGAAGAATGGGTGCTTCGGCATAACCCAGATGAAACACTGCAGTAATTTTTTGACTTTGAGGTTCTTTTTCTTGCTTGAATCAACATTAAAATTAAGCAAATAGTAAAAACAAATATGCATGTAGAGGAGGAAGTGTAGGAGGAGGAGGCGGAGGGACTTTTTCCTGATGTGAAATTTGTGCCTGTGTGCTTACGGTAACTGCGTTGACATCAGCAAATGTTTAATTCAAAAATTAGATACATTGATGATACCCAGGTTTGTCACCGTATGTGTTACATCCCTCATTGTGAAACTGCAGTCTTCACCATCGTGTACTGTCACTGTCGCCCGACTGAAAAGCACTGCTGCCCTCCTGAGGATCGTCGTGTAACAGCATGAATGTACCGACAGGTCTGGTAGTTGCACACGCACCAGTACGTGACTAAAAATATGGTAGGAATGTAGAAAATATGTGTGCCCTGCAGCAATAAATCCAAAAGATCTTAGTAAGTGTGATCATTTCTAGCTGTTAGACTCATTTGTCAGATGTGTCTTATAGACTTCTAAAATGACACAAATGAATCATGTCCATGCGTCTTTGTTGGATCTCAGACTTTGAGCCCTTTGAGACTCTAATTGTTAAAATGTCATTCTGAACCAAACCTCTTTGATTCGCTTATTGCCACCCACCAAGACACAACTTTTCACCAATGGGTCTTCCAGTCAGAAAGGGTTTGAAGTCATGGATAAGAGTCGACATCTGTTATACTGATCTCATTTAACAGCACTTCAGTTATCTCTTGTTGTTGTTGTTGTTGTTGGTGGTGGTGGTGGTGGCGCATTGAAACACTGTCTGTCCAACGTCTTGTTAATTGGAAATCTAACTTTAACAGACAGCCTGTCTTGTTGTTTATGAACTGCCAAGAAGGCGTGTATAAACTTGGCCTTGTCACCATCCCTTCAGCTTTCTGTCACTGATGTAATGACAGGCAGGAGATGATTTGCTGTGATGTTCAGGGCTGAATAACAGTCCAATATTAGACTGTTGCTAGACAGAATATTAAACTTGCTAAAAAAAATGTAATCCAGTTGCTAAACTTTGCACAAATACATGTACTAAATCATATAATTTGTCATGTCTTGAGCAAAATTAAAATCTGTGTCACAGATTTAGGGATTTTACATTGAAACAACCACATGTTGGTCATCAATCTGTGACATAGCAAACAGTTGTATACCTTTGTATACTGAGTGACTGACCACTGGCTGAAGCTACTGGAAGTATGATCTATTTTTGGGCTCAGGCTTAGAGTGCACTATATTCCTTAATAGCCAGCAAATCCACAGAGAAAACCTCTGGAATATATTTTACTGCACCCATTAGGACACAGTTTCTATTGACAAGCATTTTACTTACTTAAAGAGCTGCCATTAAATCCCTCAGTGCATTCATCTGAGAAGAAGATAGGTGTATTACTCTGCAGATGACTGTGTGTAGCTTTGCTTGCTATAAAAATAAGCCTGGACGGCATTGATCCTGAAATACAAACCCAGGTAAGATAACGAGATGATGTTATACATTGTTCTAATGTCAGCTGCTCTGCATGACAATGTACTTTTAAAAAAAAAAAAAATATCATGTCTCATTAAGTTGTGTTACACTGTGATAAGATCCAGGACAGAAATCTGTCAAGTCCATCAGTCCAGGATATGAAAATATGATCGGAAATGTTGTCAATTTCCTCTCAACTACAACCAGGTTTTCAAATAATGTTTGGTGAATTAATCAGCGGTGGAAGAAGTATTTAGATCGTTTACTTAATTAACAGTAGTAATACCACACGGTAAAAATACTCAACCTGCATTCAAAATATCACTTGAGTAAAAGTGTGTAAGTATTATCAAAAGTATCAAAACACATTCACACCATCTTTGGACTGTGGGAGGAAGTCAGCCGGAGTCAGAAAGATTCAAATTTAGAGGTACATAGAATAGTTTTCATGGGACAGGATGGGTATGAGAAAATGTAATCCAAAAAGTGACTAAAAACTAAAGTTGTTAGGAAAATGCAGTTGAGTACAAATAGTTGTTGCATTAGTTATAACATATTATACGACTAATTATATAGCTTAATCATTATCATGATAATGTGATACTGTGTTGAAGCACATAAGGAATCTTCATCTCTTTCCATATGGCGCGAACCTTTCAGTGAGGTGTGAGCGCAGACCCTAAACCACCAAACTAAGCACACCGATTCATTAACTCACTCAATGATACATGATGAATGAAAGTCAGCTGAAGGACGATCTGTCAAACCAATGGGACAGCCCGCGATGTGTCTGTATAGTGAGTCATCAGATGACCAGTGAAAACACACAACAAACACGAATGAAGATTAAAACGACGATTTTCTAAAAAATATCAAATTTAATTTGGTTATAAAAGTTGTATTTTTTCACATGCACACCCACACATAATTAATCACCATAAATACTGTCCAATGATTTCTCTTTTTCTTTGTTTTTTTTTTTTTTTTTTTTTTTAAACTTTGATTCACAAAGCAAGCACATACGGTGGACTGATACATCTGATTTCAAAGGACACTATGGAGAATGCTTGCAGTCTTTTACAGGGAGAGGAAATTTCAGTGCACTAACAAAAAGGCTGTCGTAAAATCAAGTAGAAACATTTATAAATTATCTACAAATGGATCAAAGTACAAAAGAGCTACAGCATTTAGAGACACTACACGCATTCACAAGTGAATGATTTGGTATTGGGACACCATATTACAGTATTTCAACTTTGTGACAGACTGAATAAGAAACTAAACATGAAACTGCTTTGGAACAAAAAGAATCAGATGTAAACCTATTGCCAACCGAACTTTTCTTACATTCCATTTTGGCAAACCCTCTCTTGTCATTGCATTTAATCAATAATATTTATAAAGAATGAGGAGGGGAACCCTGTATCACACAGTAAACTCATATCTGACTCATATGTTAAGTGCAACTTGACGTAAGAGACAACCGCAGATAAACAGGATAGATATACGAAAATATGTAACTAAACAGACAGAAAAGAAGTGTTTAAAATATTAAAGCTATGAGACATACAATCCCTCCAGTTAGTAACTGAGCTGTTGAGCACATCAACATCTCAACTGCACACAACATGTTGGTCCAGTGTGCAGGCCTCCTTTCCTCTTTGTAATCCAAGTGAATATTAGCTTTTAAAAATGAACTCAAAACAGTATTTCTATAATCTTGTATAATTAGCACAATGACTGTCTCCTCGAGCGGCATAAACTGAGGTAGGACAGTTGTGTGTTTGAGATTTGAGTCACGTGCCGTGACCATGGGATCAGTGACATGGAAGGTTAGCGATGCAGTTTGTCTTTGAAGTTCAAAAAACTGATCAAAAACTAGAAAAAAAAGTAAGACCAAATATAAAATAAATCAATGTCTGCTGCAAAATATTTTACAAGTCAACAAGTTTTGATAAACAAACGGGAAAACTACATATTTGGATTGATTTCCCTATTTTGGGGTCAAATTTAAGGGCCTTAATTTAGATATTTGATTAGTCACAGGTTTAAAAAAAAACCTTTCAAAGGTTGAATTTGCCACTGAAGCACATGCAAATGTTGAATAGAAGATTAAACTGTAACTGAATATTGAAAATATTTAATTACAAATTCAGAGTGAAACGCTGACATTCAATTTCACTAATCACATAGAATCACATCTTAATTTAGACTCCGTGTGGTCGAATCTGTCACACATTGTTCTGAAGCTTTCACACTGACAGTAAACGAGAAACTGATTTAATACACAGTCAGTGTGACAGCCGGCAGGATATTAAGTAGTTTCCACTGATCTGATTACATTTTCTGGCGCAAATCTTTTAGTAGCATTATGCAAATAGGTTTGTTTGTTTCTGAAGACTTGCTTAAATAGATAAAACATTCAGTGAGTCAACAAACTAAATGGAGCAACAACCGAATATTGGCATTACTGATTAGAGTGTGTGTGCACGCTCGCCAAACTGAAGCTCCAGACTACATCTGCTTATTTCATAAATTATCCAAGATCATAGGAATAAAGTAAAAATCTATCTCTATCAGATTCCCTTTTAAATGTATGCGTGACACTTTTATGGTATAGTCCTTGTGTACTGTAAGTACAAGTCATGTAGAGCATAAATGTAACCAGATATGAAAAGTTAAGTATGTTTGTATTTCCCTCCACAGACCTCAGGTAGATGAGCCAGAAAACAATGCACACCTTGACATTTTGATTTGTAGTTTCTATGATGCTTTCACGTGGCCCTCGATATTAACATGAGACAACAAAACTAAGACAGTGCACAGGCAATGGAGGTAGCAGCACATCACTAGATCACATGACCGATAACTACATGGCCTCTCCTTCTTCAGAAACAACAAAAAAAAAAACGTGAGTGAACGAGAAACATGAAAGGTGCAAAAACATGAATGCATCACGTACTCCCTTACATACACACACACTCACTCACAGGCACACAAAACATCCAAAAAACACCCACCTTTGTGCAATAGGAAGACAGACACAACATTTTGTCTTGAACTAGGCGTTTCATGACAGCTCGACAGCGAGGACGGCAAACATTTCTGCTCTGATTTACTTTTCAAAAATGACAAAAAAACAAAAAAAAGAAGAAAACCCTGGTGTAAATCAACCTGTGATCAAACGAGGAATGTCATGCTCATATTGTTTTCATAAAGGCCACTGAGACAGCTAAGCTCGCCCGGTGTTTGTCACATTAATGCCCTGTTGCCAGTCTGCTTATTCTTCAAATTCCTTTCATCACAGAAAACTCTCTGCTGAATGACAAGTACACGTGGAAATGTTTCTTTTTCTCCCCACGTATGCTACCACCTCTCTATGATATTGCACTGAATAAAGCCTTTGTGTTAGCAGCCAGCATTACTTCACAGAATGCCTCAATAACAGTGTAGTCTATTTGAGATTTTTTTTTATAGGAGTGTGGTCTCTGTTTCTCTGTAGTGACATCAATACTCCACAATAAATGATGTTTTTCTTTTTTGCTGAGGAACTTAGATGTATCCACGTTTGTTTTTTACAGCTACCCTGCTTCAAATAAATGTAAAGTTCCTTTGACTAATGATCAAAAAAAAAGAAAAAGAAAAATGTCATGAAAATCCTAGTTTTTTGTTTTTTTTTAAAGTTATCTGTTGATTTAAAATACATCACAGTAATATGTTTTTGTGTCTGCAGGTGACCTCCTCTCTTGATTTTGGCACTGCACTGTACATAATTTAGTTGATTCGTATCCATCACCAAACATGAATAATTATATCACTGGTTATATTCAAATAGGCTCACGCAGTCCAGGAGACAAAGCTCACATCCACTCTGTCATGTGTTGTTGGATCAGAGTTGATTGTATGGATGCAATTTACAGAGCCCAGCATGTGCACTTATTGTACATGTATGCTTTTTTTTTTTTTTTAATTATTATTATTATTATTTCACAGGGGAGAGTCTCTTCAGCAGCTTCTTCCCCTTCGAAAGTAGTCCTTTCTTCTTTTTGTTTGCCAGATCTTGGGAGTCCCGTGGGTCCCGGGGGTCCAGCGGGATGTGGGGGCCCCTAGTAGGGCTGAGGGATCTCATGGTGCCTGGGAGGAGAGGTCGAACAATCGGGGACGGCGCTCGGACAGGTATGGTGTCGTTGTCGACCGTGTCGGTGGTGTCTGCGGTAACCTGAGGAGAGAAGTGATGGGGAGGTGTGGAGGCATGGGGCAGCGTATTACAAAAGAAGCAACTCTTTCACACTGAAGTCTAGGCCTGTCTGTCTGTCTGTCTGTATTCTCCACTAAACTCCACTATGTGCTTTCAATGCTGAAAAACTTTTCAAACTGCACTGCGTGTTTCCTACAACAAGCTGCAGATAATTTGAGTTTCTCTGTGTACTCTAGAGGTGCATTCACTAAACACATAATGAACAAATTACCCACTGACTCAAGTGCGTATCTTACGTGCCTCCTTGTTGCTTTTATCCTGTTAAATGGAGTGATGGAAATATATTTTGGACTTGTAGTACGTGTATATCTCAATTATTTGTAACTACCTCCAGCAAGGATGTTATTTTGAATTTAATGGTAGGTCAAGAAAAAGCTTTTTCTTTCTTAACGTGTATCTGGGGTAGCGCGCCGTGTGTTTTAGTGAAGATCTGTATTCAGATGTATGCAGATCTTTAAAAAAAGCATATTTTCTATTATTAAAAGAAGTTAGAAAAAGAATTATGCAGCCTTGGCAACAATTTGCAGTCTCTAACTTTACTAACCATGTACAGAATATTAATAGGCACCATGATTATACACTGTAGATGTGGAGTGAGAGCCTAGTTTCTTTGAGCTTTAGTTCTAGTTAATATTTTAGTTATGTATGTTTTCTTCCTCAGAGTCATGATGTTGTTTGTTTTATGATTCATACGTGTGTGTCTATAAGATTGTCTCCCTAAATAACTCAATATTCAAACTCACTAACTACCTGAGTTTAACTTCAGTGTTCTCTACATACTGTATTAAGATGGCTAAAGCTATCGCCTGTCTACTTGTTAATCTGTGTTAAATTGACAGAGGATTTGGTATGTTTTCACACACGCACACACACACACACACACACACACATATACACAATGTACATATGTAGAATAAACACTGAGGAGGAAGCCATTGAATGTTGAGCACAACATCAGCACACCACAGAGCCGGAGAGGTCCACCATCAGTTAGGCCATGAGGGAACATACAGTACAATAATATACATTACAACACTCAGGGACACAACTGTAGATACCAGGCTTCTCTTCTAATGCAGCAGCTGGATACACACGTGTACACTCTCAGTAAGTTTGTATTTTGATACCATTAGGTAGTCTGAGTCTACGTCTCTGGTCTGACTTTTCAGCAATATATCAAACATATATACCACCTTTGGGTGACAAAAAAGATGCTACTTAGTTTTTTGAGGCAAATATTACAAACATTTTGGTATCCTTCAAACTCAAAATGCCACATTTTACTGAAGTGTAATGTCACCATGGAAAAAAAAACATTAGAGAAACACTAGACTGAAGTGTTCCCATAATGTTAAGTGGCATTTGAAAGCCTCCGCTGTGACCACAAGCTGTGCGCATTAGAGCCACGAGTTTGGTATCTCAAGTTGCCGACTTACTGTACAAGGCAGACAGAGCCATTTTATGGCGTGAAATGAACAATCTTCTTCTGTTTGTTTGTTTTGTTTTGCCAAGCGGGTGAGGAAAAACAAAAAAGAAATCAGATGTGGCAGCATTGTCACCGTCGCTAAAAGAAAAAACCCACACCACTATGACAACTGAAAACAACAACCACAACAACAGCAACAACAACAACAACGTCAACAACAACACCGACACACATGAACACAGAGAGCGCAAAAAAAAGAATGTTTTTTAATATCCAATTTTTTCTTTTTATTGTTCCATTGTAACAACACAGTATGGATGTATCAGTGCTGCGATTAGTTTTGTCTCTCGAGCTCAGAGCAAACATGGCGTATCCACTGACAACAGGGCTGAAAAATAGATCTGATGTGTGTGCAATATACATAAAGAAACAAAGCCTCTTTAAGGAAATACAGCAGTCGAGCCAAGAAAGTTGATATAAAATGTATCAAGTTTGAAAAAGGCATGCTTGTCTCTCTTTTTCATCTCTAAAGTTTTCTTCTCAAATGATTTCTTTCAGTGTCATTGGGTAGCAATTGTTATGTGTTAATAAAGCACTTATTATATAATTATTATTATACACAATAACCACAATTTGAGTTTGTGTTTCAGTGCAAAGAGGTACCAAATTATCTTGTGTAAGGAATGAGTTGAGCCTTTTTCAAGTCCTCCTTAACCAGTGCTACATGCATAAATCACCCGCAGAGCTCCCACAGTCTATCCTCTCTCTGTCCATGTCAGGCTTTGCTTCTTCCTTTCTCTGAGACTCAGAAAGGTGTTAACACTGGATTTTTGTCTCTTTTCCAAAGGATGAAGGGAGGGAGGAGGCGGGCGGGCGGGTAGGGGAGGAGTTGTTAGTTTGTATAGAGTCACCACTGTCACCACATGGACAAACACACACAATGAACAGCACACAGACGGCAAAGTGGAGGAAGCGAGAGACGGAAATCAAGAGAGAGGACGGAGGATGGATGAACACAGGGCCTAGCGCTGAGAGCGGCGATGATGATGTACCCGTTTGCCCTCTGAGACGGTGGCGGCAGAGTTGGCAGGGGGCCGGTTGGCAGGCTCTTCCTGGGGGTAGTGGGACGGTGTATCAGTCAGATACACCTCCACGTCATCAGGCACTTCTTCCAGGAAGTTAGAGGGAACCAGACCGCGGTGGCCGTTCATCTCACCCTATGGACGTAAATGAGGGAAGAAGATTTGTGTCACTGAACAAGATGCATGCCCATAAAGTCTAAATAATATGTCATATGTATGCACTGTTAGGCTCTAATTTCTCTTAATCCCTCAGGGTTGAATCAGGTCACTATCCATTTAATTTATCTTTTTGTTCTCCAAAATTAGAGCACGTGAAACTCCCTAGACATATTAAAATTATTAATTTGTAGATTCATCATCCGTCCCAGCCTCCTGATTTGTTAAATTAAAGTTTGTTTGACATCAACCACCCTGCCTGTAAATCAATCAGTGTGCAAAAATCTACAGTTAACACACTGCTGTTAAACCCCCAGCAAGTTTCACATTTTGGGAAATATGCTTATTTGCTTCCTTGCTGAGAGTTATGAGGAGATATTTCATATTTTCACAATAAGTGTGAGGCAACAACCAGCAGGCATTTAGCTTAGCTTTGCATTAGGACTGGAAACAGGAAGAAACAGCTAGCCTGGCTCTGGAAAAAGGTTCAAAATCTGCCTCTAAAAATGGACACCACATCCTGTATATTTGTGGTTTAATCTGTGTAAACCAAAATGTAAAAAATAACAACAATAATGTGTTGATTGCACTCACATAATAGAATCCGTCTTCATCGATATCTCCAAACACAGCGAGGATGTCACCCGCACAGAAGGTCAGCTCAGCCTATCAGGAGACACAGAGATACAGAGAGGGATATACAAGGAATATGAATCAAGTAAAGCTGTGTCTTAATCTGTTATGCCGTGATTGGTTTATGTATAGTTTTCCTCTGATATAGCACTCCATTGGATCTGTAAGCGTGTGTGTGTGTGTTCAGTGAGGGCTCCTCAGCAGTTAGCGATACCTCGACATCAACATTAGGCGAGCTCTCTCGGGGGTCGTAGTCATACAGAGCCACCATCCTCCTCGAGGCCTGATCTCGACGGAGGCCTCTTCTGTTCTGCTCTGGAAGCGATAATGGATGGCTTGTTAACATGAAAGTGATCATAACTGCGCCTTCAGACTCACAGACCTTTACTCGCTCATGCTTGCATAGTACCTATTCTGTCGACGGGGGTGCTGAGTGGCAGGAAGCCCTGTTTGATGAGCTGGTCCAAGGTCTCCTCGTCCTCCGCCCGTATCTCTGACACCATGTTACAGGGGATGAGCCCCATCCTGCCCCTCACTTCTCCTCTGTAAAAACCATCTGTGTCTTTATCACCGTACACCTGTTGGACAAAACAGTGGATGAGAGACGTTTAGAGCTGCCACTTTAAAGCATATGGAGTACTTCTGTTGTGGAGATTGGAGGGGAAAAAGCTAGACAGAGATGAGTGCAGCGTTGTCATGCCAGTGATTTACATGTTTTTCAAATATGCTCTATGTTAAGCAGAGGGCTTGCACAAAAGATACTCAGTGGCAATTTTAGTTTCAAATGGCTCCCAAATGTATTTTAAAGGTCAATTCCAGAACAATTTGTACAAAATTCTATCATTTATTATGACTGTGGTGCGCCACTGACCCAAATGTTTTACTTTTAGTTTAAAATAGAGCTTGAAGGATGAACAGATTAAACACTTTGTGGGCAGCAGGTCGGACTGTAGAGAAGCAATTTTATTGAACATTAGGATGAGAACTGTTTGTATAAATGCACACTTTCTGCACTCTTTCTAAAATAACCATTTATCACGCCTGATATTTTAGAATTATAGTGTTTGTTTATTGCTGAAATGCAGCAAACAGCTAGTACCTTATAGTTTGGATTCACCTTAAAGATGAATAAATGCACAGAGGGGAAGATTGTAGTACATCTACAGTATCTGACCTTCTTAATTGTCTTAATCTTAATTGTAAATTCCCACCCTAATGATCTGCCCCTCTTTGAAGGGCAGCTCCTCATCAGCTGCATCCGGGTTGGGGGACATGGACAGAGGATCGTAGTCAAAGAGGGCCACAAAGATCCGGAAGGACTCCTCGGGCTCCGACTCTTCATAGTACGTGGGAGAGCGGCGATCCCGGTCTCTGTATCCATCTTAAACACATTAAAAACCAAAACAAAACCATTACCCTGCATCACTAGATAGAGCAGCCAGTGACTGTGATCCAACACACAAAACAGGAACTTTGGAGGAGACTTTGATTCTTTGTAGAAATATTGTATATCTACAAACATAAGTTAAATTTTTGTCTCCTGGAAAATTTCAGCCTGTGTTTGTGCTCGGCAAAAAATCTATTGCTGCATACAGTAAACCACTACTGTGATGAGCAAGTCCATTATGTTTCCATAGTGATGTATCTTAGCCATGCTTCAATCAAAGGAAATCAATGAGGATTTTATTTTGTCTTAATAAGTCTTATTGATTTGATCAGGCAGTATTGCATGACAGATTCGATTTTTTTTTTTGTCTAGCCATATTCGTGCCTGTCAGCATGCAGGAAGAAATCTGTGGTCAGTCGACTATTTTAAATCATTTACTGAAGCACACACGCATGCACCCACAAACACACACGCTCACACACACACACACTACATGTGTTTTGTTTTTTATCCATTTTTACGTTCGAATGTGCCGTGAGAGACAAATGGGAAGCAAGACAAACCATGGTGCAGTACACAGACAGATCGTGATTCATGGACGTGACACAACGGCAGACACACACAAGACTCTGACATGCATGCTACAGAAACCCTACAAAAAATAAAAAAAAGATACAACTCCATGTTCCTATTTTGATTTCCTAAAAAAACAAAATATGAAGTGAAAAATAAGATTTGAAAGCAAAAATCTAAAACTTCCCACACATTGCCAACACTTGTAGCAGCAAAAGGTCTAAAGCAGAGATGGCAGAGTTGTCGTGGAAGCCTGTCATTTATTTGAATTTGGCAATGCAATATTTAGAAAATGTGTGATACTGTTTGGTGCTTGAAAATACAAGCATGATGTGAAATGCATTGCTCCCAGGTGAGCATATGCCAACCTGCAGAAGGAATTACATGTGCTGTAATACTAGGAAAGAAATGTAAGGGACAGCTGCGACAGCCGATATTTCAAACTCAAATGTCCAAAAGAACTCAAACGTGTAAAGAAAAAACAAGAAAGCAGGGATTCTTTAATATCTACCACTAATATTTCTTCACTGTCATGCATGACTGCTCTCATTATAAGTGTAGTAGGTGTGGTTGTACCACAAAGGGAAGGGGGTTTAGCAGGCATCTGGAGTTCAGTGCAGTGAGTGAGGCATTCTCTGAGCAGTCAATCAATCATTTATCATCTGCAACTGTGGAAACGTTCATCCTGGACCCCAGGTATGGCTTGCCAGTGGGTCCACCATTTCAGTGCAGTGCGGTCATGCTGTTCAACTGTAAGCATAATAACAACTATTATTATTTAAGACAGAGAAGCAGGCACTTGCAAGTGTCCACAGCTACTTCTTGCCATTTGCCAGCTGCTGGTGGCATTTGTTTTGTTTTTTTTTGTTTTTTTTTCGCCATGCTGTGATTGGTCAGGACTGCAGGCACATACCATGGGGAGACCTGGTGCCGCCCATTTGCCTGCGGGATGGCCTCGTCCTGTGCCGAGCTACTCTGCCATAGTAAACATCCTCGGTGATGGGGGAGAGGTTTCCCTCACTGTTATTCTCAGAGGTTACCTCTACAGGAAACACCAGTTAGAGGGTGATGGGGTTACAATGCAAACATTCCCTTCCCAAAAGCTATTTGTGTTAGCAGCTAAAGATTATTATTGCTTAGACACAAGGTAATAACAAATACACACAGGAAAGGAACTATGGAAAACTACTATAATGTCATGATTGTCAGATTCTTTATCGGAGTAGATTAACGGCTCAACGTGTAACGCAACTGTGCACAGCAGTTTAAGAAAAGTATCAGGTTGTTGCATCATTACAACCTCTACTAGATCAAACATATGTTCAGGTAGTGAAGGGCATGAGCATGGTTCATAGACACATAGGTGATCTGGAGACACAGAGAAGCTCATGAAGGTTTTAACAGAGCAACAAACACTACTGTTCTGTGGCACAGGAAAAATGAAAATTATGAAATAAAAGACTCTCCCTTCCCATTCTCTCCATCCACCTCCCTATACTGACCAATGGAGGGGACCATTAGAGGTCGTCTCTGAGGCTGAGAACCGCCATGCTGAACTCTTCTCCCGGTCTCCCGGTCATGACGGCCTCCAGCTTGAGTGTTTGTCTGAAATGCACGTAAGCAGAGGAGAACATTCACAAACATTAAACATTCACGAGTCGCTCACAGATACGTGGACATACTCGCGAAACAGCATGTGGAAAAAAAAAACACACCACACATCGACGTACTCCGTACAAATTGTATGTAAACAAAATCATGCAGCACTCACAGGCAGGCACACTGAAACACAGACGCATAGACACACTCACCAACACACACAAGCCCACGGGAAATTTTAACATTCCAAAATTAAGCAAATACCGATCACACACTGGTGTCAAAAAAAAAAAAAAAAAAAAACGAAAAGCAAGGCTGTGTCAAAGATAGGAGTAAGCGCTGTCTCCTTTCACAGCGCGTTAACTGTTCAGTCTTCGGACTCAGCACATTCAAACCCAGTCTATCTTTGTTTCTCTCCACGGTGCCGAAACATTAAAGGTGCTTTCAGACAGCGAGAGAGTGCCGCTGCTGCTCCATGCTACCTCCGATTCGACTAATAACCTGTACTGTACACCCCAAGCTGCTGCTAACTACCTCATCTCATCACATGGCTAAACAGAGAGGATCGCTTAAAAAAGAGGAAATGGTCATAATATGACATTAAAATAGCAAGCTTTACTAACTAACATCACAGTGGTCCAGACTGGATAATCAAACTGTGAAGATCCAGTACGGTTTCCCTTCATTGATATGTTGATATGCTGCCTGAAAGGATTAAAACCCGGTCTGTCTCTCTCTGTTTTCACTCCGTGGTGCTGAAGCATTCAAATCTCGCTTTTTTCTCTAAATTTGAATTGAACTCAGCACACACACTAACAACACATATCAAATGCGAGTCGAGGCAGCAGTCTCAGTTGAAGTATCTGTGCCTGTGCAGTTCGCTGAATAATAAATTTGGGTGGTTATGACTCTTGGGTTTAGAATGAGTGCAAAGAACTGCACCTTGGGTGTGTTGTGCGAGTTGCGTCGGCGTCCCTCTTCCAGCTGCATCTCAGAGTACAGCTCCTCCTCATCCTCTTCCATGATGTCAGACAGGTCAGAGCCCCGGCTGCTTTCGCTGTGATAATCTTCATTGTGACTATAGTGAGGCTTTTGGCAGTCACGCACACACACAAACACAAACACACAAGACGCAGTTGTTTAAGTCCACATACATACATATACACACACATACATACATACATGCACACACCAAACGTACATGGATGGGCAAACGCACACATCGGACCACACACAAGGACACCGGGCACAGGGAGTGTATGCATGCAACCACCCAGACATGCATGCACACACACACACACACACACACACACACACACATCCGAACATACACACACGTGAAAGGTTTCCTATTTAAAAACACATTGGGGCTCAAGTTCAAAAAGAGGTAAAAGATTCATCACTTATCCTGTTGTTCTTACCGGCCTCCCCAGCTCAGAGCCTCTGAGGAACTCGTCGACTGAGGGTCCTCTCCGACGGCCGCGTGCAAAGCCTTCCTCATCCTCCTCTTCCTCATCAGAGTGATGCTGGTGAAATGAATGGCCCTGCTCTCCATATCTGCCCTGCCTCCTGTCCCCCTGAAAACATGCATGAAAAGGTTATTATCACGCAGTATTGTCATTTTTTCACTTCAACAAAACCTTTGGCACACAATCAATAAATTGCTATATAGCCTTAATTTCCAGACTTTCATTTCCAGATATTCCCATATAAATAAAATCATAAAGTACACTGCATCGACAGTTTAGCTTTTCCATTTCCATCACACCTTGCCACTCTCTGCTGCCACCCTCTGCGCTGCTTCCCGGGCGATGGCTTTGGCCACCGTGTCCGGGATAAGTGTGCCTCTGGGCTGCGGGAGAATCCTCTGAGGGGACGGGGAGCGTGGATTGGCACAGGGAGGGGCCTCAAGGGTGTGGCCTTGCATGGGCACAGGAGGCTGGGAAGAGGGAGAGCGTGTGGGGTCCCAGCCAGGCTGGCCAGGTGGAATGGCTCCCCCGTGGTGGGCCGCGTGCTCTTTGGCATCCAGGTCTCTGGCACATACTGGTCTCTGAGGTATAGGGTGGTGTTGGGGGTGGGGAAGCAGAGGCAGTTGGTGCTGGGGCCTGGGACCTTGATGTGGAGGGCGAGGCTGGAGGTGTAGGGGCTGGGGTTGAGGATGTGGGGGTCGAAGCTGGGGTTGCTGGGGTCCACCTGGGTGGGGAAGTCTGGGATGGGGTTGAGGGTGCGGAGGATGAGGTGGGAGTGGTTGTCCATGTGCCTGGGGGGGAGCAGGGAGTTGGGGTGTGGCATGAGTAAGGTGGGGGGATTGGAGGTGGGGTTGGGCATGGGGATGTGGAGGGGGACCTGCGTGGGGGTGCATTGGCGGTGGCAGGGGAAGCGCAGGTAGAGGCACGAGCAGGTTGTTTGGAATGACGGCGACTTGGGAGTCCTGGGATTCTCCCTGTACTGACAGCGTCCTGACGATGACTTCCCTGGCCTCCAGGCACTGAATCCTTGTCAGCTCAACAGTAACATAGTCTGCCATTGGGTACAACACCTCAGCTATCTGGATTTGAAGATAGAAAATAAAATGTTAACATCAAGGGAACCTAAGAACAACTGAAACAAGATCATTATCATGATCAATACATCAGAAGTGAAAGCTCTTTTCTCTTATGCCACCACCAGGACAATATTCCAGCCCCACCCAGATGGGAAAACGGTTAGTATCTTGTTTGTTCTGAGCAAAACCCCTTAACATTCTTTTTTTCTCTAGTATGGGAAGCGCGTAATAGGACAGAAAACATTGTGCTGCCAGACTATTGTGTTGATTTACTTTGGCTGGCACCAGAGGGCGTGAGAAACCTTTCCAAGACATTCACAGTTCCCAGATTGAGAGTCTTGTACTGAACATGAATTACAAGTAGGTGGCACTGCTGTGTGCAGTAAAGGGCACTGATGACATAATGCTAACTCAACAACACAGGCTACTACCATCCCATCTGTGATGTATGTTCTCGTGTTTTAATTGGATTAAATATGACTGGATCGTGGTAAATGTGGAACCCACATGCTTGTGAATTCTCCACAAACTGGTCCCTCGGTGCACTACGATAACTCACCCTCTGTCCTTTAGTGCAGACTGCGTAGCCAACAACGTTTGCCCCATTAGATGTGCCCGTAGGAGAGAGGATGGGGGGCTTCCAGTGGACCTGTAGGACCCCTGGGGCCTGCCCACAGAGCACCTGTACATCGTGGGGAGGCATGGGAGGGCCTGCAGGGTGAGAGAACAGGTGTAAGGGGGAGAAAAATGTAAAAACAAATGCATGTAATCATTTACAGTTTTAATGTCAATGATATACAAACACGTGGGGGGGGGGGGGTGAAGCATTCATCAGATGCACAGATTGGCACACACACAACCATGCACAGAAATGCCCACGTACAAGAAAGGGGGTGAGGTGGTGGAAAACAGGACACAACAAACTGGTTTCATTCATAATTTGCCCAGCATATTTAAATTTGTGAAAGAATAGCATCTCATCAAAGTGATAATGTGACATTGCTAGTGGGGGGCATTGAAAAGTCATGCTTGTGATAAGTTATTATGGCATGACACTAACACTGGCCAACCGAAGATACTCTTATAATAAGACTGCGTTGTGAGATGAAATCCTCTTAGTGCATTTTTAGAACTATATTTTCAATTTGTATTCCACTGCTGTAGTACTACCTCATACTACTCTTTATGAGAGGAGAATAAATGGAGGCAAAATAAAACAATGTGGGCTTCTGGGCCTCCTGAGAGAAGCACTATTGTCTCTGCATGCAGGACACAATCCAGAGAGACTAACTACAGCCCATTCTTTGTCTTCCACTCTCCAGGATTACTCGATAAAACATGCACAACTGCATTCAAAACAGAAGCAAATGCACACACTCACACAAAACGGTAATCTCAGTGAGCAGTGGAGTTGCACTGCTTTATATAGCAATGGTTACTACAGGCTAGGCTATAGGCTGAGGAAATGACTCATCAGAATAACAACCATAACGTATCTTGTGATGCGTGGCTGTTCTCTAATTAGTGATGCGCTCGGTGCAGTAAGCAGAACTTGGGCAAAATTGCATTTGAATTTGGCCTTCGAAAAAAACAAAGTGTGTTTATAGTTCAAGAGATAAATGAATGAAGCAATGTTTGTAGACAAAAAAAAACAAAAAACGTTTTTCAATCTCAGAACCATAAAAAAATGCCATTTTGCCCAGATCCCTTCACTGGTTGCTCATATTGAACAATATGTCATCATGACTCTGTCATGAACTCTGCCCACTGGTTTTCAATAGAAGAAAATCATTTAGTGCTCAGGTATAGGGGAAGCCCAGCACAGGACTGATGTTTCATTCTGACCTGTTCTGCAATATGGTGTTGGACCTAGACAAAATACAATACACAACAATGGCATGGTAAGGCAACGCTGTACTGTACTCTTTTAGAGCACAGTACAATCATCTAGAAAACTGATACGGCATTATGTTACATATGAGAGCTGGCTTACAGTAAACTGAAATAAACAGAGTAGTAGCAGTCTGTCATCTCCATCTGTCCTTCATACTGACTACAAGATAGTTTAAAATAAGAATAAAAAATCATCTGCTATGGAGCTATGCATACATTATTGATACTCTATCTCTATGTATAGAAATGATCTTCGCTGACCTGCAGCCTGAGTGCAGAACTCCACACCAGCTTCTTTCCTCTCTCTCTGCTCCAGCGGCAGTTGCCATGGCACCTGGTGTGGCTGTGCCACCACCGTCACTTTGTACACCGTCAGGGGCTTCAGGTTGAGGAAACGTAATCTATACCTTCCTGGCTTCACCACTGCGTGCTCTACCCCATCCAAGAACACGGTGTGACCATAGTTACTGTTGCTAGGCAACCAGGAGAGCTCGGCAGTGTCACGCTGGATGTCGTCCACCCGCAGGCCGCACGGCGCCACCACGACGTTGGCCCCCACCAGCACGGTGCAGCGCAGTTCGTCCGACAAGCCCCGGTCGGTGACGCTCTGCACCGACACGCGATGGACGCAGCCGTCCAGGTCTAGCTTCTCCAGCAAACACTTGGTCCGGCCTCCGTACACTATACTGGCACGAAGCTCCCCGTCTACTAACACATTGTAGCCAGAGATGTTCCCCCAGCCCAAAGGCACTACTGGAGGCTCCCATGCAACAATGACGCTCCGTGCCAGCTGCTTGATCAACGAGATCTTTCGGGGGTAAGGCACAACGTCTTCAGCCAGGTCCTCAGGGTCCAGGGGCCCCCCTGTCCCATTGCTACAGGGAACCAAGGCGTTAGCTGAGCCCAGGAGGCCATCCTGGGAGGCACCTCCATCCACTGCTGTCAAGGCCAGGGGTGTATGGTCCAATGGGCCCAGGTCTTCCCCTCCCTCCCCGGACTGAATCGCTAGTTTTTCCTTGTCCTGGACAAACTCAACGAAGTTGGAAGGAACAAGTCCTCGCTGGCCATCCAGAAGCTCCCCTGTGACACAGAAAGAAGTGAAGAAGCAGGTGTAGAAGATAAATAACTTTGATGATGTTCACAGTGAACAAAAAGCCTAATGCCAACAACTGTCTCTAAAGGAACGTGCCTCTGTGATTCCTCCTATAAATGTTGAAGTTAAGCTTCACTAATGGCTCCTTACAAGAAAAAGACAAAAGGACAGCTGTAACTTGAATACACATAATCATCAGAGAGAGCTATTTTCCTTTCAGGGTGAGAATGAGTCAGTGAGTGAGAGGTGGGAGATATGTAAATATACAGTCTGTACTATTCCCTAAGATGTAAGATTCACCACTGGCTCTCTGATGCTATCTTTTATACTCTCTCCAGTAAACACCGAACAGAAGAAGCACTCCTTTTCAACATTTTGAAGAACTTGAACCTCAGTTCACTGCTTTTGAACATTTCCAGGAAGACCCCTGAGTATGAAGATGCTGCGGTCAATGCAGAAGAAAAAAACTGCTTAGATTTGCACTGCGGTTATTTTTTCCCCCAAAGGAACGAAGTTTGTCTTCAAAAAAAAAAAAAAGCTCTCTATCATCTTGTCCTTCAATCCCTTCTTCCACAGAGACTTTAAGACCATCTGTGTGTGTCTGAGTATTTGTGTGCGGTTGAGAGTGTGCGTGTGTGTTGTGTTGTTTGTGTGCGCTGATGATTAAGATGAGCCCCGCTGGATTAGTCATCAAGCTAAAAGGGACCGAGGTCCCATCTTGACAACAGCTTGGTCTGTGGCCCGCATCTCCCTCCTGCGTGGTAAATATAAGGCTCCTCCACGATGCCATGCAATCTCACCGCCCATAGCTGATGAATCACTGCAGCTGAGTACCACTGTGTCTGTAAGCAGGCTGCACTGTCTGCAGGATTGCTAGCTAGGATTAGGATTGCCTCTGATGGAGAAGCATTCATAATTCTAAAGAGATTAGACAGAGAATCATTCCAATCATCAGTTATAAAAAGTGTGTGGGAAGTTTTCTTGGTGACACTCATGCACTGACACAGAGTGTATTTACATACAGGTGCAGCAAAAATAATGTAACCGAGTTAAATAATGACTTTAAAACTTTAAACTTACTATTATAAACACTAATACAAAGGCAGGTTGAATGTAAGATGGATGCTAGAGCTAAGCTCAAGAGGTCTTGCTTCTCCTTTACTGATAATATTATTTGTAATTATTTTAATCATTTTATCTTTTTTTATATTTTATGTTTTGGATTTGGTTCACTTTTATTATATGTTCTGACCCTAAAGTACTTTGTAGCTGGGTAAATGGTAGCTCACCTGCAGCACCCCACGTACTAAGGCTGAGTCTTTACTGCAGCATCCAGGGTTCGATTCCAACTTTTGACCTTCTGCGGCATGTCATCTCCTCTCTCTCCCCAGTTTCCTTTGTCTATCTTTGGGTGTCACTTTTCAAATAAATGCATAAAATCCCAAGAAAAATAACTAATAAAAAAGCACTTTGTAACTTTATTTTGAAGGGTGCTACATAAATTTGGTTATTATCATTATTATTGTTATAAAAATATACTGTAGAGTGCCTTGGAAGGGTATAAAATGCATCATGGACAGCTTGTAATACATATCAATGTACAAGTGCAACAGCTATACATATACCCATAATGCACAGCAGAGTATATGTGCCAAACAGTCATTTTAAAAGGACATTGAGGGGATTTAGATGCCAAATAGAGTACTGTAAATAAAACCAATTCACGAGGCGATAACCATGTGCTGACACGCACTTCTTGGCATTTTGTTTCAATGTGAGATAATTAATACACAACGATGCACACGCTTGTTGTGGCTGTCAAGCGTTCTCTGCAACAGCAGCAGACAAGAGCTCAGCAAAAAAGGACACCTCCTGCTGTTCTGTAATGTTTGATGTTTAGACTGCAATATTTTTTTGAAACAGTTGTCATTTAAGTTCCTGCCTAAGCTTGACGCACCAGATAAATTCTAATATTTTTTTTTTTTCTCCCATGTCATCTCAGAGTCTTGTTTTTATTATCTCACCTTCATAGAATCCATCGTCGTCCATGTTTCCATACACGTACAGATACTTCCCAGCCACAAGGGGGAGTTCTGCTTCAGGATGCTCATTTGGTCCATCATAAGGGTTATAACTAAAAAGAAGAATGTTCACTTTTAATTTACACTGCAGCAGCTTTTTTTCATTAATTTGTAAATGAAGAAGATGTTAGTCAGTAAACCTAACAACGATCATTATGCAATAAAACCAACAGACTCAAACAGTGAAGCTGGTTTCATTCACCTGTAACGGGCAGTGCAAAGGCGGACCTGGCCTGTGTAGCGAGGCTTGGACCTGGGTGATGGGCTGGCCTCATCCTCCATCTATAGATATGACGACAGACACCAAAGATGCATCTCATTTACATTTACATGTACAGTTCATTATTAAGAGTCCAAGAGTAGGCAGAGTAAACCATTAAGTGTGAATATGATTATACGAGTCAGCCTAACCAGGAAAATGTGGAGAACAGAACTTATAAATACATTAGAGTGATGAAATTTAGTGATGTTGTGCCGCTCGGTCCCACCTCTGAGGGGGTCAGCTGTCGAGGACTGCTGGGTCGGTCCGTTGTCACGGTGCTGGATTTGACAGACAGCAGCTCTGGTCTTTCTCTGTCTCCAGTCTGTGGTGTGCAGGGCAAGAACTGGGAGATCAGTGGCGGCGTGTTTGCCGCGCTCTCATCGCCTGGGAGAGATTGATTTCCATAGCAAATAAAGAGTAACTGTCATTCCTTCTGCACCCATTTGCTGCTCATTGCACAGCTATTGATCTCCTGTTGAAGCGAGTGTACAGCAAACACTCCTCGTGGCAAAGGCTATTCCTCTTTCCATCAACACCTCACATCTGCAATGCATTTGTCCTTAAATACCACTCAGGTCCTTGGGGAAAGAAACATACTTGAAAGGAAATGCAAGAAATACACGACAGAAAACTGCAGCGTAAGGGTGCGAACACCTGAATTCCTTCAGGAAATGAACCAAGTCAACAACATGGATCCAATGTATCAGTGGGTTCTTGTGGTTTGTGAGTGAGTAATATTATGCATTAACACAAAGGCATCAGTGAGTTCCCCCCTCTGTTTCAAGGGAAGAGAAAGATAAAAAAAAAAAAGGGTTTCCAGCACTTCAAAGACCTTTGGTGTGTGCCAGACTGTATAAATCTACATCGCTGCTGGCTCTGCAGGTTGCACCGTGTCTCGTTAGAATACTAATGTGTTAAACCACATTCATGTCATACATCAGGCCTGTGATTCATTAGGGAAGATATTGATCACGAATAAGCAGTATTGCCATTAATGATGTCTACCTCTGGTCAAGAGTGAGCTGATCCAGCTGTTATGTGAGCTGTCTGGGGATTAGATCACTCGGACTCTCGTTTCATCAGAAGCCTTTTGATCACGCGTAATTTGGTGGACGCTTTTATCTTTATCGAGTGCATACATTTTCAGAATGGGTGAACCCCACTAGTGGGGTTCTTACTATTATAGGAACACTCCACCGACAGAAGCATGGAACTTCTGTGGCATTGTTGGACTCACAGTAGACATGAGAGACAAAAATAAAGTAGTAAAATCAATACAGCAAAACCAGAGATATCATCTTTTTTTTTCATTTTTAATCGCCTGGCGCCTACATTACCCACAAAGCAACTCAACCACGAACAGTTTGGTTGCATATTTGGGTGTGTTATGCTAGTAATAGTAGTATGTAGTGTTGAGATGCTAGCTTCAACCTGATGAGATGAGCGGGCTGTGGTGAGTTCACTTCTTTCTAACTGCACACCCAAAGACTCACTTTATTTTCAATTGCAATTTAAAAAAAAACATTGAAGTTAGGCTATGAACTGAAACCAGTAACCCACCTGTCTCTGTCTGGGCTTCAAATCCAACGATGACTTGTGGGAGTTTCTTCGAGAGGGGGGTCTGAGATGTGGATGTGGGATTAATCCTAAAGTTGTCCACAGTATCTGATGCCAAACGGAAATTCAGCAGCTCTTTGGACAGCTGGTGGTAGTGTTCACTCTGTGACCTGCATTTCTGCTCCAGGTCACGAACCTTGACCTTTGATAGAAGATGAGGAGAGCAGAGAGGGCGGTAATAGCCGAGAGGAGGAAGTGGGGGAGAAAAAGGAGATGAATCATGAGGTGTAGTTCATCACATGTTATGTTGAGATATGAATTCTCTGAAGAGGAGCCAATGTTTCATCTATTAATGCTGATCAACCACAGAACCATTTATAATAGGATCCCTGAAGAGACATTTTTTTTAGCTTATAGCAGCATGTCATACTGAAACCACTGCAGTCTAATCAAAGTATATGGAAGTGTAGAGTTATCTGCACTGCTGCAGCTGATACATAACACTGCTAAATTCAATGCAATTACAAAGCCAGAGTGCTGCAAAGAGTTAAGAGGATTACAATGCTTACAGTACAGTATTAAAGACATCATATCATAGATATCATATCAGAAGAAGTCGAGGAAGATGGATGGGGGCGTACAGTGAGTATAGTAGTACTCAATCTCATTCAGTGCACATATGGATTCTCAATTTGCACAAAATACCCACTAAAGGCTGTGCAAGCTTTAGTGATTCGCTGAAAATTCACACATGCAACTGAATGGAGATTAAACTAATCAGGGAGAGAAATAAATACCTGAAACATTCTGTCCTTATTGTTCTGTTCAGACAAAAAGGAAGGAGGGAAACAGAAAAAAAGTAAAGAAAGAAGAAGAAACTCAATAAAGATAGAACCAAACACCAATGCAGATGTAATTTAGGAGGAAAAGAGAAATGACAAACGATATATTTATCAGTGCAGGTAAATATACAAAAACAAAATTAAAGCAAAAGCAACAAAAAAGACAGAAAAAGCGTGACGAACACAAAATGATTGAGGACTATGGAGTCACAGGAAACAGAATACAGGTTTGTTTGTTTGTTTGTTTGACCCTGCAGAAAGTGGAGCTATATTTTTCCTCCTGTTGAAGTGTGTTTTTGCCCATTGGAGTAGAAGAAACAGGCCTAAATTGATCAAATGAATTTTCAAGAGGGAAAAGTAACTCCTTGATAGCAGAGTTTCCATTTCTCAGACCAAACTCTTGATGTTTGTCTGAGCCAAACTCGGCCTGCTTGCTCAGTAAAATCGCATTAAAGCGCTTAAGATGGATAATAACATGACCTCACTTGAACTACTCTCAAAGAAGTCTACACACTATTGTCGTGACAAAGGGATTTAGAGTGAGATGAGAAAATAGTTTCGAGTCGATGAGCCGGTGACAAGCATCTTAAAGTCCGTGATGAAACACAGCAGGTCACTGATTTGATCATAGGGAAATTTATAAAAGTATTCAAGGTCAGCCTGGAAGCAGGATTAATGGGATTAATGGGATGTTATACAGAGAAAAGTTTGTGATATTTTATACAACAACAGTACAGAAAACTTACAGAAAGTGAAAGGAAGAGGTGGAAACAGAACTCCAAACACAGAAGCTGAGCTACTGTTTGTTTTAAACTCTCTCTGTATGAGTCACAAACTGGTGTGGAGTACTG
The DNA here is from genome assembly GCA_946959425.1 of Argyrosomus regius. Classification (NCBI taxonomy): domain Eukaryota; kingdom Metazoa; phylum Chordata; class Actinopteri; family Sciaenidae; genus Argyrosomus; species Argyrosomus regius. The sequence goes on along the minus strand of OX336898.1, from coordinate 16,818,710 downwards.
AATAACCTACACGGTATTACAGCATTTGTTCACAACTACTTCTGGGCAGGGAAAGGCCAGTGTACTGTCGGTGGAATTCAAATTTCAAGCCATACTTTATGTCACACCACCTGTTTAAGGGCAGAGGCCACCGGCGCTGATGCTCCTACAGTATACATCTCATTGACATTCAGAGGGAATGAAGTTTCTTATGGAAGCTGCGTTAAAAGAGCATCCAGAGGGGCGGCGTTTAGCTCAGTTGGTAGAGGGGCCGCCCCATGTGCGAAGGCTCAGTCCTTGCTGTGGAAGCCCAGGGTTTGAATCCGACCTGTGGCTCTTTCCCGCATGTCATTCCCCGTCTCTCTCTCCCCGCGTTCCTGTCACTCTTCAGCTGTCTCTATCAAATAAAGCTTGAAAAGGCCAAAAAAATAATCTTAAAAAAAAAAAAAAAATGAGCATCCAGAAACATGAGGGTTAAGTCCATTATCCAACAGGTTCTGCACACGGGGAAGGTTTGCCTCGCCTTGCTTAACACAAACACTAAATTCACTGTCCAGCCAGTTCAGAGCTGTGTGGTTTTGTGTTGTGTCTTTTTGATTGTCTTGCTCATGTTGTTCACACACTTTATCATTGCTCACACCTATTATGGTTAGAGTTGTGCACTCCCCTATGTACAACCCAGTTTCGAAGACGTTATGTAAGATGGAAATACCCCAAAAAGTTGTTTCTATTCACATTTTACACAGCGAGCCAACATTAGCCCTGGATGCTATGTTAGCAGCCCTGCCCTGGCAAACTTAACCAAACTTGTTACCTGACATAGCACACATCGGTTCCTCATCTTCAAAGCCTCTACGTTTGTGGTGTTAAAAGTGTAGTAACTAAAGTACTAGCACTACAGTAACTAGCTCTGTAGAACAATGCTGTTTCTTTATTTGCATGTCTTCCACATGGATCGTCATCTGGTGAGGATGCTAACTGTTTGTCTGGGACAGCAAAGGTTGCCATTTGCAAAAAGACAGCAACATCAGCTTTTTTTTGTCTACCTGAAATCTGAAATCAAGGACATGCTGTTTCAAAAAAATCCCCAAAAATTGGTAGGCTATATCTGTGTTCGTCATCATTGTGAATGAACAGAAAGCTTCGCAGGCATAGCAACTGTAACTAAGGTGGGCAGGGTTTAGCGAGCGATCAATTCCCAGCAGAGGCTCAATCAGCCAGGGTAATTGAAAACAGCAGTGTGAGTGGAGCATGGCCTTTACAACATAGATTTTTCTTACAGATTAAATAGAATCAAAGGAAAAAAGAGTACATTTTTTTGTCATTTAGTAGACTAGCTTCTTGTAAAAGTGGTTATTTAAACGTTTTTCATGTTAAGTTTTGACTATATCATAACGATATGAATTGATTGATACAGTTAACATTTGTCAAACACTACATGAAACATCCAGAAATGTGTTATTCCATCATATTTCAAAAAGCTAACACGAGGTGAAGATCTGTGTTTGTTCACGTTACTGTATCTCTAACAGGTGTACTGCCGCCTCATGCTCTTGGTCAGCTTGAACCTGAGCTCGCAGAGAACACACAGAAACACACAGTGACAGCTGACACTGTGATCACAGTCCACGAGGTAGAATAGACAGCACACAGCTGACATACTGTCATGCCAATACCCTGGCAGAGGCTTTACTGGTTGATCACAGCACTGGTACTCGAAGAGATGCATACTCCTGATGGCACAGCTCTGATGAGCAGTTATTTCGGGGTATGTTTGTGTCAGTGAGTAGTGGCTGGTAGCAGAAGTAAAAAAAGCTTTCAACATTAAAAACCACCCTGTGTAATTGCACAAATTACTCAGTCTCTGTTTGGATATATTTAGGTCTGTTTGATTGTTAATTACTGATTCTCTTTGAACGAACACCAATGCAACTACAGGACAATAAGCAGGTACAGATAAGGAAGCAGTAACTATTCAGCTCTTTTATGACCATATCAAAGCCGGGCTGGTCTAATCCAGTGGATATTTTAAGAATATTTACATATTAGTCATTTGAATAAGAGGATTTTGAACGGGCTTTTTGTTTTATCACCCTATAGGGTGTAAACAATTAACAGTAAATAATGCTGCAACAGAACAAAGCTGTTTAAAACACTTAGGCTCACACCAGGATGACTGAGTTTATTTAAGATCCAATTTCACATTTTTGTGTTAATTTGAGCCAGACTCTGCTACGATCACGTGTAATTTAAATCCACGTGTCTGCTGTCATATTTGAAGATGATGATTTGAAGATATTTGAAGAATCTTAAAAAGATACCAGTAACATCTGCACGCTGAAAAATGTTCACAGGGTATATATATATATAAATTTATCAACAACTAGAAAGGCAATATTTTTTTTTTTTTACCAGAGAGCTATTTGTCACGCTATCAAACAACATGAAAGGTGTTGCAAGCTGAAGCTGCGTTTCTAATAAAAATCTGCTGATTTTCTGAGGTGTTTATATTTTCAGATACAGTAGCAGTGATTCAATGACAGTGATTCAGCACAAACTGGCTACTGACACATCAATTGCTGAGCAAGGCGCTTCAGTTCTTCACCCACCGCTTTTATCACAAAAGAAAGAACCCAGAGGGTTTTGTCAAAAGTATATAAAAAAAAAAATGAAGCTTTCAATGACCAAGTTTCTATTTTTGCTTTTATCCACGTGTCCATACCTTTTGCAGTTGATTGATCGCCTTCTGCTTGGTGTGAAGGGCCACCAAGGCTTGCTCATGCTCTATCTGCAGTTGCTGCTTCAGCTCTACAGCCTCATGCATATGCTAGAGAGAAACAGAGAGAGGGAGATGAAGGATGTTATTTAGAGATGAGTTTTGACAGGATCCCAAAAGAGATACCCAACCACAATCTTTCTCTTTTGATGGTGGCAGATTCAATATAGCTGAACCTTGAAAGCTTGAACAATTATCAGAATATTGCTGTTGCTCTCCCTGGCACCGATAGGAGGATGTATTCTGCAGTGGGCTGGCTACCATCCTGGCAACAAGCCTTCTAGCTCCAGGCAACAATACATTCAGATGTTTGTCAGGGTGGATACAGTTAAATCACACTGTTTGTGATATCAGGATTGTCAAAATATGACAAAATATTCACCAAAGCTTTGCAGATTATACCAGGTGAGTAAAATAAAGAAGTCATTTCATATTTTGGGAAATGTTGCTTACTTGCTTTTATGCTGAGTCAGATGAAGAAGATCTAAATCACATGTTTTTACACTTAATATTTAGCTTTGCATGAAGATTTGAAAAAAGAGGCAGCAAGTTTGGCTCTCTCTCTGAACGTAGAATTGAAAATATCGATGACTGCTTCACTGTAATTGTTGTGCTTATGGCAATAAAGTACTTCAATCAGTAACAAAATATGTCTTGTTGTTTAATCAATACAAAAAAAGTATACAGTCATCAACATGAGAATTTACGGCATGACTATTCCTTGGTTAGGAGCAGTGACTTCCTGTAGTCTTGTTATTATTATTGCATATTAAAGAAACAAGCAATAAAAAAAACAAAGCTATGCTAGCTGTTTCCACCTGTTTCCAGTCTATATGCTAAGCTAAGCTAGCTGGCTGTACCCTCATATTTATTGTACAGACCTGAAAGCAATTTTGCAATCTCAAACACCGGCCGAGGAAGTAGAGTAAAGAGTATTCTACAAAACAAGCTTTCTATATAATTTTAAATATCTATCAGGTGCAACCTACTGTTTTCTCCAAACTGACTCAGACAAAGCTGTCACACATGGTCACCCACGCTGATCCCAAATCTACCCTTTCCCAAATTAGCCGAGTCATGACTATATAGTATCTATCCAGTGAGTCACAACCAGCTGCCACATCTTGCAAGTAAGAGAGAGTTAAGGCCATAAGATGTTTCTGCTGGCTTAAAAAGAAAAGACAGCTTAGAAAGCTCTGACATTCATCATTTTCTCTCTGTGTGTTCTCTCTCCCTTGAAAAAAAAAAAAAAAGAAAAGAAAAGCCTCTTTACCTCCCGGACTTCGAGGTGTCCTGAGCAGGCAGCCACTGCTTTGCATAATCAGAGAGAAGCTCTAAGCTGCAGAGGACTGGGCAAGGCTGAGAGGCTGTCACTGAAGCCTTAGTGAAACGTATTTTTTTCAACCCTTAGATATTCATGGAGGTCTTTATGAACCTCACCTACATTTTCAGCAGACACCCTGTGATGTCATGTTGAAACAGAAGCAGACGTATTGATTTAAACCAACACCCTGTCTTACACAAGCCTGTTGCTCCAGACCTTAGAGACTGCAACTGCCAGCCGTTCCTATTACCAAAGCCTCAGTGTCTCAAGAGGAGACGCTCCACGATGTGGTGAAAAAGGACAAGAAACAGATCTTGGGGATGGAGGAGGCCTTGCAGAGAAAAAATTAAAAAAAACTGGAGGTGTGGAGTGGGAAAGACGTCTGCAGCAGCACCTCATCTCTGCTTAAGGCTAATAACTAGAGGCTACATGAGCCACTACTAGCACTGATAGTTAGCTATAATACCAGGTCATTTATTGAAAAGCCACCGTACATGTCTCTTGCATGTTGCCCTTTACATCTTCTTGTATGATAGAGGTGGTCATCCTTACATGTGTCTTAATTCCCCCACTGAAATCTGACAATAAGCCAGATTATATAAATTTAAAAATAAGATTGGCAGTTGCTGTATCTCATTAGTTTTGACTGAAGAAAAAAAATCAAGTCTGTCTTTTTCTTTTTTCTTTCATGTTATGCCTCCTCCATCTCTGCCATCTCCACCCACATCGCCCTGTGTAATTTTCTCTAAATAGTCTCTTTGTCTTCATAATCAATACACAATGAGAAAGTGACAAACCTTTCTTTGCTGTATTAAGAAGCGGGTCAGTTTTTCTCAGATGGGTACATTTCTCTCTCAAATATCCTGACAAACAGACAATCAATAGGAGATGCAGGGAGGCGAGGATTTGTAATGAGAGTGCCTCTCACGGCGCAGTGAGACTGTGTCTGATTACTATTGGCAGACCATAACACGATGAAAAAGGAGCCTCTCCGTGAAACAGATGACACTTCACCTCATGAGTTGCATCACCTTCCTTCTAAAGTTTTCTTAGAAAACAAACACATGGGAGATGGGAATATCCAAAGAGGCAGCAAGAATCTGGGCCTGAAATCTGATGGATGGTGCGAGCCAAACAGAACCGCTGGAGTGAACAAGGGATAATAAGTTCAGATGGAAATGCTGGAAAAATGTATTGAGATTCACAGTACATCAGTAAAAGAAGTGGACAGATACAGTGGAAAGGAGGATGAAGCCGAGAGACGTACTGCTCAGTGGTCTTCTCCACCAAAGAACTGGAGAGACAAGAAAGAAACCGTTCCAAAGTTATAGCATCGATGCCTGAACTAAAATTAGATTTATATAATCTAATCCATAGCTGAAGATAATTAAATCTCCCTCCTGTGGGTAGAGAAAGGAATTTTGTTCCTTGGGGGGGGATATATGAAAAATGTCCAACTTAAATCCTTTGAATTGAACTCCTTTGATCAAGTAATCCAAGAGTTTAGTTTCTTCAGGTAAAATTCAGCACTGAAGCAGTTACTGACAGGATTTCTGAGTTCTTTCTCTCAATAATCAAAATTGCTTTCTGGCATTATTAAGTTATCTGGAGCTGGCCACATGGTATTTCATACTCCGCACTCTTAGCCAACTGAACTCATAGCCAACTGAAACTACCACAGCACCACGGCAAAGACTTAAAGTTGTAATTTAGTGAGAAAATTTTAAGAACTTATCAAAGGATCACAAAAAGAAAACATGGAATTGTTATATGAAATATATACTGTACTCTTGTGGAGGGAGGAGATTTTGAAATACTGATGAAGAGCTGGTTTCAGCTCCAGGTTCCCAACCTTCCCTCCACATTAAAAAAAGTGATATTTGTGTTTAGGAGGATGAAAGAATAAATGGATGGACGTCTCACCTTTAGAACCTGTTCTAGGTCCTCCACTTTGCCTTGGAGTTGGGTCCTCTGCTGCTGGGCCACGTCTCTCTCCTGGCTCACTACAGCAAAGGTCTCTCTCAGCTGGTCATAGTCAGATTGCACCTACATGAAGAGAAAGATGCCAGGGAGGGAAGAACAAGAAAAAGATGTAACCATTATTCCATTTTTTAAAAGAGGGAAAACAAGCATGCAATTTTCATGAGACTTGTTCTGGCAGTAGACCTACTTTTTACATTTATGAATAGAAGCTGGGTTCTCTTTTTTTTTTTTTTGGCTGGAGGGTTGATTGGGAGGTCACAGTCTGGAGAGAAATTAATCAGCACATTTCCATTTAGCCTTGATGAGACAGAGCTGCTGACTTGAGCTTTCTGCCTCTCGTCTTTTTTCATCAGTCAGAGGCCTTGAGCTAAGCCGGTTCCTCTAAAGGTGGCCACGCAGGATTGAGCAGAACCATCCCTCAGCCACACACCAATCACCTCATTAACTAACATAACAGATGAGCGCGCGATAGATAAGCTCGTTAATTCATATTGTGGAATTTGAAGCTGGAGTCGGAAGCCCTAGCACCATCTGAGCTATATCACACGGAACAAGCTGCATAATAATAATTAACAGTATTTTCATCTAGGATACAAACTAAAAACACAATATAAGCACAGAGTAGAGCAAGACATACAATTAAACATTAAAAACATTAGTATGGTAATAAAACCACGTGTTAATATTTCAATATCTCCTTTAAAAATTAAAAAAATCTTTGCTATTAAAGCAGTTCTATTCAAATATTTGTTTAAAATTGAGCTCACTCAAGGTTAACACAAAACACTTCAACACATCATCGACTAATTCATATATGGACAAAATAACAAGTCCAATACAAGCCCAACAATAAATACTATGATTATGAGTCATAATGAATTCATTTAATTCTTTTACCATCAAAGACACGCAGTTAATTCTCTTCAACTCTAACATTATATAATTATATAACAATATAATTTATTTTCTGTGATTAATTTACTTCTCTTCTCTTCCTCTCTTCCTGTTTTTTCCTCTTTCATTCCTTCATTCTCTCTCTATGCACAGTCCACTTACATGTTGCCTGCGTCTTTGCCCTTACATGCCGGCCACACTCATATCATATCACATTCATACTGTAAATCTGGCGGGGGACTGGATGCACTTTTGCCCCCGCTTCCTTTTCATCCGCGCGCCCACCTTGTCGGCGCACAGATGGCATCTTTTTGTGTGGCGTGGCGGAGCAAAAGCTCAGAGCCGAGTCCCTGGACGCGTGTCAAATCTGCCCCCTCTGTGAGAGTCACTATTAGCGCCAGAGTAGCTAATCGCCTACCATCACAGACTGTCTCTGTCTGGGCCCGTGTGCATGTTTCCGTGTGCATGTGTGAAGTGGGAGACTCTGGCTTGACTGTGCTCGTGAAAGACGCAAGGATAGGAAAGGCACATGGATACATCCTGCGTGTGAAGAAGCAATATAAAGAGTCAACACATGAGAACATATGTGCAGATGATAACAAGGCTGCAGGTTTATTGATCTGTAGAGACATGGACACAAATTCCAACATATGGCTGAGTTTACAACCATATAAGAGATTTTGAGCGTGATACATAGCCTCTATATCACAACTAGTGCAACGTACAATAGAGTCTACCATAGATCATAGCCTGGTTGACCATTGATCATCACTGTATGTGTTTCCTGACAATACATGCGTGTACACTGCATGTGTGAATGCCATACCTGGTCATACTTGGATGCCTTCAGGTGGCGATTGATCAGCTCAAGGTTCAGACGATTTTTCTCCTGCAGGGCAGCATGGAGCTTTGCTTTCTAAAGAATACACAAAGAGAGTTTAGTGTGTTGTTACATTATAATACACCTCATTGCAAAGACTTTTATGCCTGACTGCATCATGTATGCAAGCCGCACGGCGTAACTCCATCTTAAAACTATTATATAAGCGACAGATGAAAGACTCAGGTTAGTGCCCGATCCCTCCCTCCGTCTGTATGCGTGTGTGTGTGTGTGTGTGTGTGTGTGTGTGTGTGTGTGTGTGGGGATAAGCTTTTCTCTAAGATGCTGTCTGGAGGACAAAACCCACAGATGCATACTGTCACCCTCCATTTGGCATGTGGCATTAGGAATGGAGGAGGAGAGCTGAAGAAGAGGGAGGTGGGGGGGGGGCAGAGGAAGAAAGAGATGAAGAGAGAGAGAGAGAGGGACGGGAAGAAGGAAGCTGGGATGGAGGGAACGAGGAAGAGGAAGTGGAATATTTAGGAAAAAGAAACAAACTGAGGGGATAAAAAGATGGAAGTGGAACGCCGGATGTGTCGGTGGAATGCTAAATGAGCAAATGAGAGCATAACGTCAGTGAAGCCTGCCTCAAAATGAGATTAAGTTGCGTGTCACGTAAAAAAAGGATTGAAAAGAGGTGTGCACTTCCTGTCTGCCCAGATTCACATTCAGAAGTTGTCATGCCGCCGGTGCTGCAGGTACTCAAGCATTACATAATTACGCCAGACTCAAACTAGGGCAATGCTCTCCTCCTATCACAGCTCTGAGCATTCAAGAGTGATTTCACTGCGACTGGTCATATCCTGGCACATAATACCACTTCGTGCTAGTGCACTGAGCTCATACTGTTGATTGCCATTCTCTTCGTCCTCACTATAATATGTGGATGAGTAATTTTTAATAGCGGCCCGGGCCTTTTGTCGTTCAGCTCTGTCTTTGAACAAAAAGCAACAGGAGTTGATCACAGTTTTTGTTTAAGTGGTATGACGTAGGATCTGGTTTCAACATTTCTTAATTAATGCTTCTTTAGATAGTCCTGGTATAACTCTGATCTATTACGAAGCAGACAAAGTTGGTGATTCTGCTAAGGGTGTGTAAGAAGGTGCCTTCCTCTGTGTTACATCACCAACACAAGTTGTTCTGTATCAAGCCCATCTCATGAAGTCGTACTGGTGTAGAGCTGTGTGTGTTGTTTTTCTTCCACACAGATGAGCTGCACCATGTAAACAGTCATAACACTGCGGTACGCCATACAGTACATGACATGCAATATGCTCTCTCGAGCCTCATTGCTATGATATACTCAGGAGTTCAAGCCTTGTATGCCAGCTTCTGCACAAGAAAGGGTTGCGCAGCTGAGAGGTTTATGATCAAATTTATCAGTACAAATCGAGGAACTCAATAAAACCCTCGCCAAAGAGGAGAACAGAGAAAAACAGACAAAGTGGGGGCCAGCCAGGTTCATCCATCCTCTTTGTGTGCAGTCAGAGAGACAGCCAGGCCTGTCGGAGGAAGACACAATCAAACCAAGACACAGATAGAGAACAGACAAGGACAGGGAGATACAGAGTCTGGTGAGTGAGTTCACTCGCTGCTCTTATTGTGTAACGCTGTCGCCACAGCACATCGCTGCAGACTAGAGAGCGATTAGAGTGCCGAGCCACACCTAGCTATGGTAGTGGACAGAAATTATCGTGTGCTTCTGCATTTAAGTGGTAATTATGGAGACATGGCACATCATGAGGTGCCAGCTGCAGTCATCCGCCTTAGGATATGGCCTTGTCTTTGACACCTTAAGCACGTGCACCATACAGAAGGGATGTAAAGATAAGTGCAAAGAAGGATGTTATGATTTTAGGGAGGGAAAATTGACGGATATAGATGGGAAGACAGGTCGAGCGAAAAGAGATTTTAAAGTTTGGTCCAGGCTGCCAAAGTATGCTAACAAAAGAAACAAAGAAAAATAAAGAGAAAACACAATGACCTTTTAAGGGCTGCTTTTTATGGGCCTGAGGAATTATGTCTGCTTCTCCACTTCCTCCCACATCGAGTGAATCACACATTCACAGCTCTGCTTAACACTCCGTAACATCTTGTAAACACAGTGCTATACTGCAAAGCCAAGGGACTCACACACACATTTCCGTGCCAATTTAAAACCTTCAATATGCACAAATAGACAGAAAAATCTGGTTTGAATATATAAAGAATATGATAATTAGGCATTCTCCCAAGGAAAAAAAAACAACTTAACGGGGGATTCACAGCACTCCGAGGACATCCGCGCAGAGTCGTGTTTGAGTGGAAATGTGGCACGCGCGTGTGAATGTTTGCGAGGGTTGTGAAATTTGAGATCCATATGTGTGTGCAGAAAGAGTGGACAGGCTAGAGGGAGAGACCTCAACACCACTAATGACTAATTCACTCTGACAACTTCTTTCTTCCTTCCTCTTCTGTCTTTTCTCTCCATCTATCTCCGTCTCTCCCACACAGACACACTGATGCGTGCACTTTCCCTTCCATCACCACCATGATTATCGTTCTCTCCCCAAACCCACTAATTTAGCTGCTGGGCCCTAAATCTGCTCTGCCCACAGTGGCCAGGCCTCTCATTGAGCTTCGAAACTCCCAGAATCTACTGCGCATCCATACAAGAGTGTCTCAATTTAAATTCAGTGTCTGCTTTAGTATTTTATATCATTTTCTGCAAATCAATAACCTCACAATAGAAGCATTTTTCCTATATCTTCAGAAAACTGGCTGTACTGACATTTTAGGAGATATGCTTATTTGCTTTCTTGAGATGGTTAGCTAGCAAATAAGCTTATTTATAGTTTTACTTTTGGTGTCTTTGGCATAGAAATAGTCTTTTTCTCTCTTGAACTGTGTGTACTGGTAGATGTAATGTAGTGTAAAACATTAAGACAACTTGATACCTGATTACATTGTTCTGTGTGTTGTGCCCTGTCATCTTTCCATCTGAGGAAAGACCATCTTAGAGAGATTACACAGGATACCTCACGGTATCCGCTCACGCATGAGAGTAAACGCAGGAAAGTAAGTAAGCAAAGCTCGCAATGAGAAGCTGAAGCCTCAACAAATGTTGACTGAAGTCTGCTTAGATCAGTCGACAAAGCTGAGCACAGCAGTTCTCCACACAGCGCGCAGAAGAGCGCCAGCGCCCGCTCACGAGCTTCAAAGATTGTGGAGAAGATGCAGGAGTGATCTGAGAAATCTCTATAAATGTTGTGTTTCTGTCCTCTTGATGATCTGTGAAATAAAGCTTCTCTTCTTTAAATGTTCTACAGCCACCTGAGAGTTTGATACTCAGAGATTTTGGGTGGAGCATGGCCGTATCATCACTTGTTTCTAAGTGAAACAATACTGTGATAAGGCCATTTTAAGGGGGAGGGGCTGAGCTGCACCATAAATAACACAATTACAACATATTAGATATAGGCGATGCTTCTGGTTATTGTAACATCGTGCATCACTGGATCAGCAAGTCTGAGAAAAAACTACAGCGTCATGTTTTCTGTCATATGAACTCTGTTTGCTCTAGTCCAAACCAGACCATGAAGTTACTTTGATTTGGCTTTTACTAAGATAAAAGTCAGGATATAAAATGTTTATTTTGTTCCATATATTTCACACTGATTACCAGAACCTGATGATGAGGAGTTAAACAGGATGTCAATGAAAATAATCTATTTATGTACCGACATATTAAAATAATTCACGCGCCATTACAGAGCACACAATAGTGTTGTCTAATCAAATTTACTTCTGTCCACGTAGCTGTTTTTAGCAGTAAAGCCTTTAAATCTTGAACATGTTGTGTTTTACAACGATGCAGGCTTCCAATGTATTTAAAGATGTTTTAACGCTTTCGAATTGTGGATGTGCCACTTAAGAATAAAACAGCAGTTAATGGGAATTAATTGCAACATTCAAATCTCGCCTCCTGCTAACCAACAGAAAATTACACAGACAGGCTTGTGGATTCACTTAATTTAGAAATACGGGTCGGCTAATACTGGAAATACTGCAATATAGCACTCAAGTAGGAATAAACCAGTAGCTGCTGCAGGTATAATGGAGAATAGATGAAGGATGAATTCATGGGTGCAAAGAGTGCTATGATGGCTACCGCTGACTCTAAATGGGATTCTTGTGGGTCCAGGATTGCTATTATTCTCCCTCAACTCCCAGAGGGATTGTCATTAATCAGACGTTATAGTGGAAACACTTTATTCTACTTGGAACACAGTGGAGAAGACACTGGCAACATCTGCTATCTTCAGGTGGGAGCACCATGTGGTGACAGACAGAGATGTGCCATGGGTTCATTAAATTTAATTAATAAGTGCCACCTTCATATAGAAATAGATCTGTTCTGGAACATGCTGAGTTTTTCAGCAGCAGAGTTTATGACTAAAGTTAAGAGAGGAGATCATATAAGACACATTTGCTCTGTACTAAGAGTGCATTCTCACCTCGTTCTCAACCCAAAAGAAAGAATAATCTCATCTCAGCTTTCTCAGTTAAATTAAGCACAGAACAGACTGGATATTTAAAGTGATCCTCGAACAAAAAAGGTGTCACGCTACTGTATCAGATTATTTCAATCTTATTAAAACATGATATGACAAACAGATAACTCTCTCTGCTGCTCTTCCGCTAAACTTTGTGCTGAGTGCTTTAACAGGGCGAACCAACAACCGTGTGTCAAAGATTGTTCTGCACTTATGTGGTTGGACAAATGGAGTCAAAGCCATGACTGTTGTCCCACCACTAATAGCTGCTGTAGTATCATCTGCCTGTTTAGCACAGTCTAACGTCAGGAGCAGACAGGACCATGGACAGCTCCTCTGCTGGGACCAGGACAAACGCTGTTAAAACTACAGACTTCATAGTAAATGAGTGGACAACGTCACATTTCACCAATTTCAGCTTCCCCCCGCTGGCTTCCTGTGCGTTTTAGGATTGATTTTAAGATTTTACTGATCACTTTTAAAGCCCGTCGGAGTCTGGCCCATAACTACATTGCCAGCATGCTAACCCCGTACAGGCCAGAGCTTAGCCTTAGATCCTCGGGCGGGTTCCTATGTGGTTGTTCCAAGGTCGAGGCTCAAAACAAGAGGTGACCGTGCCTTTCTCCATCAGGGCCCCTCGACTTTGGAATGACCTCACTGATTCAGTGAACTCACTTAAATCACTTCTTAAAACTCTTAAAAACCTTTTTGTGATGTTGTCTATTTCATTTATTTATTTATTTTGGTAACTTTTATCCTTTCATCTCTTTATGGTATATTGTTATTTACTGTCTTTTGGGTCTGCTGATCTGTAAAGCACTTTGTAAACTCTGTATTTTAAAGGTGTTATATAAATAAAGTTATTATTATTATTATAATTATTATTATTATTATAGTAGAGCAACGTCTGAGAGAATCCCTATGTTGTTTGTATCATGCATGTGCAAAATTGGGTGACATGACATGCTAGTTTCACGCCATTTCTCTGATGAACATTTGGTGCAGGAGTCAACATGTTTGTTAGACTTTGCAGAGAAATCTGCTTCTTTATATTTGTGTTCTGTGGTAATGCAGTTTTGAGCCTTTCACAAAACTCATGTCAGCTGACTCAACGGGGCATTTCCAGAATGACTGTAGTACCATGTAGCTGCGGTATCACATATTTTCACAGTGATTGATCACCGACCTCAAGCATATTTTCGAGACCTGTACCATACTGGAATGAAAAGAAACCAATCTTAAAGAGACATACTGTTTGAATATAGTTGGCTGTATTTTAAGTATAGAAAAATTTTATAATGGACTAAAACATACAAAACCACAGTTAACAACAATCTAATGTATCCAAAAGGGGACGCACTTCCAAGGTTGACGTTACCTTTAAGGCAGTTGTACATTGGCACTGTACATCCCCTCTTAAGGAATTGGCTATGAAAATGAGGGGCATTTTGGAGATTTATTATGTAGCATTAGCAAGGTCTTTACTGCAGCATAAAAGATGATATATAACACAGAGTTTGTCCTCTGAAGGGCTTAGTAGGTGTTTGCCTTTTTCACAAGAGAACGTGCGACTTGAATCCCACTTCATCTTCAAGCAAACATCAGCTTCTTTGGCAGACTGCAAGTCCCAAGAGCATTTTGATATCAGTCGGTCCTAACGCTGTTAATGCAGCGCATTACCTGTGGTTTACAACATGTGCATAACACCTGAACAACTGCAGCAGCGACGGCGATTTCCTTTAACCTTTAAGTCATGAAGTGTTCATGTGTGACATTTTGGACTGCAACCTTTCGCATTACTCATCTTGGTGCTCCTCGTGAAGTGCAGTTCAGGGTGACTGTAACCATAATGTCATCAATAGATAATTCATCAACATCCTATCAAAATATTCTCCTTTATGTGTCAGTTTCATTATCAGCTGACATTCCTCTAACCTATGCCACTAATGCGTCTCTACAGGTGCCTTATTCATAAAACATAAATGAGTAGTTGTGTCGGTAGCGTGCGTGTGTTCATGTGTTCATGTGTATGTGTGTGAGCAAACACACAAATGTCACAGTCATAAGACCAATGAGGCCATTTCAAATAAGAGGAAACTGTGGACCCAGATGGCAGTTGGTGATGACAATATAGTGAAGCTTGAGTTGGAGTGTGTGTGTGTGTGCATGCGAGCATGAAGGGGTTGCATAACTAGCATCTCCAGGCATACATTAGCCTTAAGCTCTTGTGCATCCGCAGTGTTCCTAACCTCTCATCTGAAACCTAAGGATTCAAAATCCCTAAAAGTGACTCATGTGGTAAGAATTACCTCGCATTATGAACACACATACACACTCCATCGAGTTAAAAACCATAACTGCTCAGGATGTATAATAATGCTAATAATTTTTGAGGGGAACCCCCTGTTGTTAGTGGATATGTAAATAAAGGTTTGAAGAAAATCTCTGAATATTAAACGTGTGACTCACTCCTACAGATTTAATAATGTGGATCAACTGGAGCTTGAATGGAAACCCAGCCTACGCAGCCACAGACGTTTTAATATTAACAATGTCTCAAGTCCATAAGACTCTGCATCAGGTCAATGTGGCAGCGAAGATTTTATGCACATACAAAATATTCTTCTTCTCACTGTACAGAAGAGCCTCTTAGTATTTAGTGAAAGCACATCCTCAAGATTTTATCAAGAAGTGTTCATAGGATTAAATCTATACACAAATAAAGAGCCTTCTGGGATATGTAGTTTAGAATTTTTCACACCTCTTCTCATAAGCAACAAACAGCTATTGTTTTGTTTGAACAGCCCCGTTTTCTCCACATTCTGTGTGTTTTAGTGTGTCATAGTGTATGTAGTATACTGCCTGCCTCTCACAGAGCAGCAGACAATCCAGAGTTTTATGGTGGAGAGACATAGGAGGAGCAGGGAGAGGCCGGCACTGCCGTCAAGAGGAATTAACTTCTTCTCTGTGTAACACACATCCTCATTCATGTCATTCTTCAACCTCCAAATCTTGCTTCTCCACGTGTATGTAGCTTGTGTATGTGTTGTACATAGTTTACGCAGTGTTTGCTTTTCAGTCTGCGCCGGTGCTTCTGAACTCGTGTGTTTATATATAGAGACAAAGTTTAAGGCACACATCTCAGTTGAGTTTTCTCAAACAGGGGCTGTTTCACCAAATTTGCACACAACAAAGCTGCAATTTGCAACATAAGATCATTTCCTCTCCTATTCATTTTGACACTTTCCACTAACAGGAACAAACATGTGACCATTTATCTCTTTTGTGAATTGTGAATCGTCCAATGTACACATTTGGTTTTGGACTGTCTGGAAACTTGTGGTGGGCATTGTTCCTATTTTCTGAAACTAATTAAATTGGAGAAAATATTGGACAGATTGAGCAATAATGGAAATCATTGTTAGTAACAGACTTAAGGCATCTATAGACTGAATATAACAACAATATTAATAAAATCTTGATCGCAATCTGTGTCAGACTGTAAGTCTGTACGGTTTTGAGGCATGTCAGATGGTGGAGTTAATGCCTGTTGAATTGTAAAAAATAAACACTGGCCTTGAGCACATTTTTATGCATCAAAACAAGAAAAGTTTCACGAGTCTAGCGTGTGTCATTTCATTTCATATTCTGATTGGTTGGTTTGGATTTTTGATTTTTAAAAGTAGCTTGACTAGCAAAGCGGTAAATGACCACACAGTGGACTTGTCTCTCAATATACAATCCAAGATTTCATCCAGTTTCTTTCTTTCACATTATGTAAAGTCCATGATTCATTCAGTTAACATAAAATGAGACGTTTAATGCCAGATATGAACTGCAAAGTATCCCAAATGGAGCTAGATCCAATGTACAAGTGGTGTGAACAGGGTCAGGGAGAAAGAGGGAGCCCATGTGAGCAGATCAACTTTTGACTGTTAACTATATGTGATATGTAGGGGTGCTGCAGCTGTACTGTATATGGAGGGACCTCCGGGAAAAACATTGGCCTCTCCTGAGAATACATATGCCCCAGGAGGAATATTACTGCATGGGAGTGTGCATAGTGAAGCGTGTGTGTGTGTGTGTGTGTGCTGTATGTACATACTGTGGGAGCAGGCAGTGAGAGTGAAATAGGGCTCCCTTGACGTGGGCAGCAAAGCTTCCAGTCACATTGATGACATAACACATTTGATGTGAACAGGACCTATTGTTCCCTCCGGCCACATGGAGAATATCAGAGGGCTAAAAAATAAGTTCTGAGGAAGATCAGTGTAATGCTAATGAGGGAGCCCAAGAGCTGGTTAGGGATTACATGTGCTTCGATGGGCCTTCATGCTCACATAATGCTTGGATGGACCTTCATGCTCAGAATACACAAGTGTAGACACACACACACAAACATACACACATCCACAAGCCTGCATATAAATCCATAAATTCTGTCTCACTAACGCGCACATAAATGACACCCAGCTAGGGATGCACATACATTTCTATTTGTGCATACACACACACACACACACACACACAATACCCGCAAATACACTCTCACGTGGCTCCAATCTGCAGCAAAACATACTGCACAAGTGCTAAATAATTTACATCTGACCCCATTGCACAGTTGCTAAAATGTACAGTATGCTAGAAATACACTGACAGAGCCTTAGCAGAGGATTCCTAACCTCCGTTCCCTTCGATGGGGTTTTACAATCGAGATCTACACATTAAAAAAATCAATCTGAAATAGCACCTATATCCCGTTACAAAAAAGGGCATGTGAGGACAACCTCTGCGATGGTAAACAGTATAAAACTTGCAGCGTTTTATGCTCATCAGCAGATGCTTCAAAATGCTGCAGACCATCTTCTAACAAAGACAAAGTGCTGGGAGAACACTATGCTAGTCTTGGCATCTTTCCATTGGCTGCCAGTAGAGTTTAGAATTCATTATAATATTTTTAGTTTTATTTATCAGGCACTGAAGTCCCTGAGTACATTTCTTAATTGACTTACAGTCTCTCAGGTCAGCTAACAAGTGTCTGCTGTATGTTCCCAGAGCTCTGCATGATCGAGCATTTGCTAAACTTTGGACTCTCAATATTTACAGCAGATCATAAATTATAGTCACTCCTACTCCCGTGCTTTTCTTAACATATGTACTGCTCTTTCACTGACTCATCCATTCATTTCTGTTTGTTACTAACTATACAATATACTATATAACTATAACTTGTTTTGTATTTACTATTTCCTTTAGATAAGTCCAAAATGGTTCCTCTCGTGAGCTGCTGCAGTACAACATGGGGAGAAAAAAGACACTGACTACATCACTAGCCTTTGATCAAAACATGCAAAGCACCAGTTTAATCTCTCGTCGACTTCCGTCTCGTCATCCTCACAGATGTCTGGAGAGTGTCTGCTCAAAAAAAAATTGGATAATGAGACACTGGAATTTAAAAACACTGGCTTACAGAAGAGAAACAGAACATCTGGTTCACATCAAAAAAGGTTCTCCCACCTGTAATTTTACTGCGTATAACCTCGGATCAATTTGTACCGTTCGCTAATCTGTATTTGTGTTCAGGATTCAGTGATACAAATATTTCTATAATGGTTCCTGTGACGCCGCACGGCAGATGCATGTGACCGAGTCTCAAGTGAGCAGGACTCAGTGGCACAGAGCAATAGGTGACAGTTACAGGAGCAAAGGGTCCTGTCATGTCATCTGTATCCGAACAGGTTGGTCTGTCTGACATTGCGTACTGCTCCCTCCCTCCTTTCCTCCATCTAGTTGCCCTTGGTGTTCAGTCCACCAAAGGCTTCTGTCCAATGTTTAATCATTCAAGCCCTTTCTAGACACAAAACACTGGGGACCGAAAGAAAAGACAAGAGAGTGGACGGGCTGAGTGAGGGAAAATGTAAAGAAAGAGGCGCACGACAGGTACAATTTAGGTAAGAGAATGGAATCAAGAAGTTATTTAGAGGAACGGAGACTGAGAGAAAAGTGTGGTCATTAGAGGAAGGAGCTCAAGGAGAAAAAAGGGGAGAGAGGAAATACAACCTAAAAACATTACAGATGACAGTGGGAGACAATTAGTGCTGTGGAATTAACAGGCTTTTTATCAGCATGATCATTTGCTAAAGGGCTAACCTAGTCTGCCAGTGCCATGGTGAAATTATGTTCCTGAAAGGACACTACACTATCCTACATGTGTGCCAAAACTATAAACATCGTATGACTTGGTCGAGGGTCACAGAGGCTTTTAGTGATGTCATTTAGAGGACTCTGAACACTTGTCCTTAATTAATGCTCGGTAAAGTGATGTAGATGTCGGATGAAGATGAAATACATGAATCATCCATCCTATCTGCACCCATTTTAGATGGGGAATGATCTGTATGACAAGATAGATTAACTGCTACACGTATTATCTTTTTTATTGAACTGTATTTGTAGTTAGACTTCAATCAGGCATCAGTTTACTCCTGACGTTCCCTCTCTTCCTCCTCTTACTTTGCTTCTTTGCCCCACCCTCCTCTTTTTGATTTTTTTTTTTTTCCCCCCTCTGCAGTGCTCTGTGTCTTTTCCTTTAATATAACTTCTGTGTATCTTGAAAAGCTGCCAGAAAATGTGCAGAGGAAATGTTCCTTTATTGTTTCCCTCTCTGCTTCCCCCGCTGGCTAAATGACATCAACACTTATGGCGTGTATGCTAGCAATCAATACAGCACTCACTCATATTCAGGCATGTGTTCGCATTCGGAACTGCGCGGGGTTGCGTGTACATGTGCACACACACACACACACACACACACACACACACACACACACACACACACACAACGGGGGTAGGGGTGAGGGGAGGGGATGATGGGGTTGCTATAGAAACTGTTCTCTTTCAGGTATGGAGTGTCAGGATGATAAAAAAGTAGCAATGAAGTATCGCACCTAACATATCTGATGCCCTTTGAATTGTCTGAACGTAAGCCTGCGCGCAAGTACTGCAAACAAAAGCTGCCTAATTTATTTGTTATTTAAACCTGCAGGATGAATGAAGTCGTGCATAAAACATGAAGACATAATACCCACATATACAATACACAGCACAGAATCGACTCTATATGATGCTGATGTGTAGTAGAGCTTCAGAGTACAGTAAGAGTAAGCACGCATGGATACACTCTGCCAATAATACAGTGAAAATGTGAAGGAGTGTGCATGAAAGCATGTAATCTGGAGTAAATGTGGAAATGTGTGATTGTCAATACACAAAAGTATGCCCATGCACATACTCTGAGCGTGTCTATTGATACTTGCTGCCACACCCCTGCAAGGCTGTTACTGATCAGGGATTATCGCCATGCCTGTATGTCCCGAGGAACATTTTGATTAGTCAAGAAGGCAGTCTTTTGGCTGCCAGAGTCGCTGATAATCTCAGGAGGGAAGCAAAGAAATCAGCCATGAGACTGAAAACACAAGTTTCATTTCCCCTATCTTCTTTCCTCCCCTCTCTCCTTGTCGCCCTCTGGCATCCAATTGAACGTCAGCTGGCACAGACAACCAGTCTGCCGCATGGAGATGAAGAAGTGGAAGAAGAAATGGGAGAGTGGTGCAAGAGGAGCGCGATTAGGGGGGTATACATAGATTTTCCTCGTGAATTCTACTGACTGATTTTTACCTCCGTGTGGTTAAGAGAGACAAAAGAGGGTAGGAAAATAAAGTTACACCACTTATGCAAAGAAAAAAGAGACATGAACAGAGCTGTGCGAGGACCAGTTCTTTCTCTCTCCTCTGCCATATTTCTCCTTTGGTCTGTCACCCACCCACACAGCCATATATTCAAACATATGCATGGTGCAGGCATATGAAGCATGTACACTCTAACCTACACACACTTGTTTGTATAGTAACACAGAAAGCAATTTCTGAGTGGCTGGCAGTATAGAGAGAGCTTTTTATGTCTTTCTTTACCTGATAAAACCAACTTCCACTCTACTCATCAAGGAGATTCATCAAGAGGTCTCTTGAAGGAAAGGTTTTACTGTCTGCTAGTGAAGTTTTATTTTGTTGCAAAAGTTTTTTAACAGTGGCCAAAAGTTTAGCACAACCTTCCCCCATTTGTTTTAGTTGTGTAACCTCAGGCAGACATTTTACATGCTTACACCCGAAACCCAAATAAATCTTCATTTGTACGAGTGCTCAGCTCTTTAAAGGCTTTAAAGCTTTGCAGTTCTGAACACCTGGCCTGGTTACCACAACAAAAAAAAAATTCTACACCCTGGAAGCGTTATGTTTTACACTTCCAGAACTTTTTGGATACACCCCAAAACACATCAGTTAGTACGAGCAACAAAAGTATGACATTGGTGTATTTCTTTGTGGGTTATTGGTTGGAATAATTCCTAAAATTTAGTATACTCTCGTCTGGGTTGCCAAAATCACGTCTTAAAAACATGATATTCAAACTGCAGCCTCCAAACAGACCGTGGACTTCAACAATCAATAACAGTTTCAACAAACACCGAAGGTGTACCTTACAAACGGAGTGTGTATAGAGTATACCATCTTGCCATGCATACACACACACATTTAGCGAGAGACTTCGCCTCATGAGGGTAAATAATAAAGCAGGTGTCAATCAGCCACGAGTGGGTTAATGTTCATCACCAACACCTGGCAACCCCTCAGCAGGCAGAAACCAGGAAAAGCTCAGGTTACCGGAGCCGATAACGTCAAAGCACACACGCAAGCACACAAAATCAATTTGTTTGACAAAGCACCACACGTTTGCCTCTCTCCCAGTGTGTCTAAGTGATCATGTGAACATGTGTCTACATATGTTGTTCCACAAATAACACTTGCATGTGCAGACTTACTATGGGAAAGATTACATTCATAACGTGACAGCAGTCAAAAGGCAGCACTGTCCGTCACTCTATGAACAATCCATGCGCACACGCACACATTTCTTTATATGCACATACTAACCTTTCCGAGCTACAAACATTAGACCCATACACCGTAACCCCCCCCCCCCCCTCAACACACACTGCACACACCCACACATCTCCAAACAGGTGGCTCTGATACAGTCAAGAAACAAGAGGAGCTGGATGTTGCTTTTAAAATGTACAAATCCTCCTTTCTCACCTCTCTGTGGACGTCTGTCTCTTCTTCCTGCAGCAGCTGCACAGACAGTTTTTTTTTTTTTTTTTTCCCCCAGCTGCTTGGCTATGCTAACCCTGTGCACTATATATAGGACTCAACAGAGCTAAATCAAACACAAACACACTCGGGCCAATGATGCAGAGACAGAGATATACAGCGGCAGTAAAAGAGGAAGCAGAGTGGTGATAAAAAGGATGAGTATTTACCGTGTGTGTTGGCTAGCACAGGAGCATCTTGACTGAGGTGTCGCTTACTCCTTCTTCCTTCCTTGCTCTGATCTCCTCCC
Organism: Argyrosomus regius; assembly: GCA_946959425.1. Lineage (NCBI taxonomy): Eukaryota > Metazoa > Chordata > Actinopteri > Sciaenidae > Argyrosomus > Argyrosomus regius. The sequence goes on along the minus strand of OX336898.1, from coordinate 16,796,886 downwards.
TTCCTTCCCTGCTCTCTCTGGGTGGGGAATTGTCAAACGGCTGCAGCAGCAGCAGCAGCAGCAGCATCAGCATCAGTAGCAGCTCCGGGGCCTGCGTGTCTCTCTCTCTCTCTCTCTCTCTCTCTCTCACTCTTCCTCTCTTTCCTCCGCCCCCTCTCCACACACTCTCTCTTTCCTATTCTCCCTTCCCTCTCACTCTCTCCCCACCCCCGAAGACCCTCCTCCTTAACACCCTTCCTCCATCATTTTCTCCTTTTCTCCTCCGTGCTCTCTCTCTCTCTCTCTCTCTCTCTCTCTCTCTATTCCTCTGCTCAATTTCCCCCCTTTCTCTCTCGCGCTGTACGCGTGTGCAGTGAGCTGCGGAAATCCACTCTGTTGAATTAATCAGCCAGCTCCACTGCTACAACCATCAGCTACATCACGAGCCACTGTTAGGAGGAGAGGTATCACTGGCAAATAGGAAGCAGACATCTTGGAGTCTGGGATACAAATAAGGATGGTATATTGGAAAGCTGCCCTGTGCAGCCACAGTCTGAACCTTGTTGCCTGTCTGCCAAATTGACTGAAATGACAGGAGTCTGCATAATGCTGGCTGCTGCCGGATAGACCCTCCCTCCTCTCCTCTGCAGCCCAATTCATGTCTTAAGCCATGACACTAATTGAACAAGGTCTTGATTGATGCCACATTCAACATCCTGTAATAAATGGGGTATAGCTTTAACTTGTAAGTTTTGCATTAATCACTGTAAAAACAGGCCTGGCATCAGATCATTTAAAGAAGGCAAATTTGTATTATGTATCATTTTCTTGTGCTACTGTTTACATTGACGCTATGTTTTACTGTAATTAGGGTCTCATAACACCTTCAACGAGGTCCTCAGCACTGTCGTTCACATCAGAATTAATGGGGCAAGGTGCAAGTCTGCAGTCAGAGTATGAGGTTGTTTGCTCGTATGGTTGGTGGGCTGAAGAGTGACACACAAATTAAGTCCAATCCAATTCCATGTGGGTGCATTTGTGGCATTGCAGTGTAGTCACAGTATAAAATGTGATGAGTAAACATTCTTTTTATTCCCTTGTGTAACTTTTCAGCACAGGTGACACTAATTATTTCTCCCATCTAAATATAATTAAAAAAATTTTTTGCCCCGAATAAGCAATAGTTTGAACTGTTTACAACCACAGTCAATATAAATAGTTGAGAGAACTTTCGGATCTGATGTAAAGTGATTTAAATCTGCATTTTTTTAAAAATTTTTTTACTGGTTGCAAAAATAAATGTGATTTTATGTAAGTTACTGTAAGTTGTATGTTGAATGACCCTACTTCTCAAATGATTCATTACCTCAGCGAATACTTTCCTCATGAGTTTATGGTTTCAACTGAGCGGCAACCTCCGGTGTTGGGAAATTAAGCCAATGCGCAAGTGCTAAAAACTGTAATTCCTCGAGCGGCCGCTTGAGACATACTGCCCGTATTAAAATGTCCAACTTCAAATAAACATGTTTACAACCTGGTACAAAAAAACAGTTTTGGTCTCTGTAGCTAATTTCCCCGTTCATGACAACTTTGGGTGAATTTTTTTTAACTTAAGGCTGTGTAAATTAAGGCTTAAAGTTATGCATAATTAACAGCACAGCTTGATTGACAGGTAAGTGCCCTTACAGATGGCTTATTCGAACACCCGGGCGTCATTTGGCCCACCGATGATCTTTGCCGATATTTAGATTAACCAGGAGGCGGAAGAAGCAGCACAGCCAACATGGCGGCAGCCACGTGTCGCATATTTCTGGATTCAAAACAGCGCTTCGGAAACCTACGGGTGACGTCACTCAGGTTCTGTCCATTCTTTATACTGTCATCGGTCTCAACCTTATTCAAAAAGGGAATGCTGTGACTGACAAATCGCTAGCACAGCATGTCCTCCGGTTCTCAGTTCCAAAGGGTAGTCCACAAACCAATGGCTGATTTCAGCCATAGGTGGTAGGTTAGGTTTATCCATATAGAAGATACAGGTGGACTACGCCGTAGATCTGAGAGGTTCTTTGAATACTTTAAAATCTTTTGTGTGAGAGAGTCTACAGCCATGTTAGCAGCTTTGTAATGTCATGATGTTATTGCAAACCATCCCACTGTGAATCTAACAGCAGCTTTCATTCTTTATTACGGAGTACACTACAAACATTTTACAGCCACTATTCAAGGCTACATACTGGCATTCATTCTGCTCCACATTTGTAGGCTAATAGAAGCCCTGTTATTCCAATTTTAAATAAAATATTTCATTTTATTGAGGTGCTTGAGCGTGCTTTAACTTTACTGGAAACACAATCCAAATATCTGTTTTTTTTTTCAAATCTGTGGCTAATTTTTATCCCCATGCGACCAATTATTCCATTTTCGGTCTCTTCCAACTCTAATCCTCACAGTTTCACAGCTTTTAGCCTTTAACTACAACACAGAACACACTTGCTATCACACTGCCTACACTGCCTTGTCACAATGAGTAATTATATCATATTGACATCAGCTTATGTGTGGGGGCTCATGCGTGTCCATGCATGTGTATGTGTGAGAGTGAGTGTGGGTATACCACAGTTAGCCCCTAAAATGATTTAATCCGGTTAAAGGGATTTTCAATTAATCCAGGAGGGCCCTACATTCTGACAGTGCCATATTTTTAGCACATTTTCCTTCTGAAGCAACAGAATTTATTTTCTATCCTCCACTTTTAAGGCTAATATGATTTAGTACTCCCACAAGATGGGCCGCAAATTTGTCTGGACACTGTGCTCTGAAATCAAGCCAGTACTGGACATTTATGTCTGTATCTCTCAGATGAACCCAATTCTGCCAGTATTCGCAGATTTGTTCCTGCTATTTCTATGGCCAGCTCCAAGAAGCTCAAAGAACCCAGTAAACAGCACAGTTAAGTACATTAATAATTGTGGTTATGTTGATTATCAGCGATTATAAATCTCTGTATACTGACTTAGTAAGATTGCAACAAGTAGCTCCATTTAGCTGGTATAGGAAGTTGAGTGCAAAGTTGTGGTAGATGTGAACATGCTCTCCATTAAAACACTTTAGGTTTTGATGTTTCCTAAGTAATAATAATCATTAAAAATCATTGGCGTATGATCCACTCACTACCAGGAAGAAAGCATAACTCACTTCAAAATGTGTGTCTGGAATGAACTCTCAGAAAATCTGATTATCGGTTGGCATTGCCCTCTCTGATATACATCAGATCTGCTTAAATTACTGCAGGCATGAAGCTGCACAGGCCCGAGCAGTGGCCTCAGTCAACCCCTGTGCCTGGGTGTGGGCACTAAGGAGGTTAGGACAGGAAGTAGGAGAGGGGAAGAGAGGACTGATGGAGACAGAAGAGAGGACAAATGCATAAGCAGCGTGTAGAGAGGGGAACGACTTGGAATTCATGGGAGAGTGAGGAATGAGAGAAGAGAGGAGACACGAGGAGAGAAAAAAGAGCTGAGGGAAATATACAAGTAAAAAACAAGAAGAGTCTCATCAGACTACTGCAACTCGAAAGGTGGGAATGAAGTGACAAACTGTTCAGATAATTTGCTAGCATGTGTTCACTGCTGGCTGTGTGGGCAAGACCACACTGACTGTGAGTTTTGACAGTGTTTCATAAGTTTTTTATTTTAAAAAAAGCAACTATGTACACATTTCTGTACAGACTACAGAGGCTCATATGCACAGCATTTAGAAGAAATGTTGAAAATACAGAAAACACAACCGAAAACCAAAACACTTTTGCCATTTACAGCCAACTTCAATAACTTTATGACAAACCACAGAAACAACGTGTATTTGGTTGTGTTTTCTCACTTTGCAGCATATTTTCTAAATGCTGTGCATTCGCCGTCAAATTAGTGAAGATGTTTCCTTAATTTGCTTATGTTTGCTCTACTTTGCATGTGTTTCCTTAAAACTCAGCCACCATAACAAACTAAAGAATTTTGAGGGAACATTTGGTGTTAGTAGATATATTACATAATAGTCTGTGATGCCACATGCCATACAAGAGCCTGTGAAACTGTAAAATTGTAATTATTCAAATTTTACAAGTCGCAGATGAATAAAGAGGAAAAGTCCCCTCCCTTCTCGTGGACCACCATGGAACCTTATTTTGGAAAAATTATGTATAGAAGACTAAATGGTACTATTTTTAAACTTTTTGTGGTGATGTGAATTTGCAAACATCATATGTGCAATTAATGGCAACATTTAAATGTTTTAAACTTTTTTCCCAAAATAAGGTGCCATGAGGGACAACGGACCTTTCTATGAAGGTGAAATTAAAAAAATGTAGCAGTTTTCCTATGAGTGTTGTACTTTTGTTGTAATTTTTTTAGTCTTATCTTTATTCTTATGAACTTCTTCACAGAGTACCTTTGTCAGAATACAAGTAGACAAGCTAACTAGGCTACCAAAAACTAGCTTACTGACATCTTTGGCTCTCTCCGTCAGTCACATAACCCTTGCCCTACAGGGGCAACAGTCCGTTGAGTCTGGGCTCATGGGAATATATGCCGGATAAAGCTTGGTGAGCAAGAAAAATATAGAAAGCATGCTCCATTTGTTTCATAGCTTTGTTCATGTTGTGTACAGTACCGTTTTTTAAATACGTTGAATATGTTTTCCTCTTTTCTGACTATTTCTTCTAAACGGTAAAGCATATTGTTGCTTTGCTTTAGCTCACAGTATTTTTACTTAAGTAACAAGACAAGGAATGGAATGGGAAATGGACTGGAAAAAAGAGGATAATGTAGTTATATAGAGACAACTAGAGCCATCTGAAAGAACACTGTCTGAGATAAACTCAATTATGAAAAGAATAGAAACTTCAGCCTAAACACGCCCTGTCTGATATCAGTTGTTAAAACAGCCTTGTGTGACAAAACAACATGAATTTTCTGAATATCCCGTGGGTGGTCTAAGTATTATTCCAGCTAATTTGTGTTACTTTACACGAGGCTACTATTAACTCTGGTTTGCTGTGCATATTTGATTAGAGGGAGTTAAAATGGAGATTACTGGGTCAGCTAAGATAACACAGCTATTAGCGATTATTGATTCGACGTTGTTCCTCTTTACACTGGGACAACCCATATCATCATGAGGACTATCATCTGAGTGGGCCAGCTGCTAGCAGTACACAATCGTTGCCATAGGGATGGTGTCCAGGGAGACAGCTGTGGCCTTTTAGCAGCAGCCACACAGCATACAGAAGGTCATTCCTCACCTAAGGTACCTTTCTCCGACTGTCCATCACAGATTGTTCCCAGGCAACCGTTCTAAAGCTTTTTGTTTTGCTTTGTTTTGGGGTTTTTTTCCAAGGAAGCAGTCCACCTTCTCAGTATTTTTCTTGCCATTTAGGTAGCAAAATAACAAATGAACTGGAAGGGCAGACAGAGACATGAGAATCTAGCTGAGGAGCTCCATGAAATTCATGCTCAATGAAACAACAGGGATTAAATGCAACAGTGCAAGGTGGTGGATTTTAGGCATTTAGCCTCACAGCCTATCAGCCCGATCTAGTGCATAAATATACAATCAGGGAATAGTTTCCTTGATCTAGGTGTGGTCACTCTTTCCCCAAAGATGGCGATCCATAGTCGCCCTTGGTCCCTGCTCTGAACACTATTGCTCTGTCACAAAATGGGCATGCAAACCTTTTCACCACACTAAAAGTGGCCATTCTTGGGACGGAGCCAGCATCAGATACTCCGGCTGCTGATACCACATTGGATTTAAATCAAATATTCAACTACACTGTCTGTACTTGGATGAGAACCATGTACAAGCACAAACCTTGGAGCTTTTTTCTATTTTTTTCAGTACCCTCACAAAGTTTAAGCCCACAGTATATCTGCATGAGCAAATATGCACGATTGAAGCCGCTCTCATGACTGAGCTTCTCTTAGTCTGACTGATCCTGTCTTTGCATGAACGACCATGATGCAGTCTGCGATAGTGTTGCTGTCAGCAGTGACAGCAAAAAGACTGCCAGGCAACCAGCTGGACTACCTCCAACGGGATCTACCGGTATATAAAAATACATGAACACGCACACACGCACATAATTACATAACATTATTGAGTTATGTTGCTGACTACAGCGTGTTAGCTATGGTGACAGACAACAGGGAAGGGTTTGTGCCAAGGTTTTGGCTGTGGAGATGGACACAATCTCCCACTGGGCAGGTTGCCATAAGTAGCACTATTCGAAAAGAAAGGTGTTGTTCGGACAAATGGTGACAAAAGTTAAGAATGTGTGGTGTTATAAATGAGTTGTAAGCTCATATAGTGACATGAGAGTGAGTTATAAACATTATGACTCTTGCAGAGAGTCATTTTTAATTCTTTATTTACACTGTTTATAGTTTTCATATATGGGAGACTGTAGCAAATTATTCAGTCTACACTAATTTTGCAGACTCTAATGAGGAGAAGTCAACACAGCTCTCACTCACAAAGCATATGAGCGGTGTGACACAGCCTGAGATCCACAATGAACCGAAACATTGTCAATAAAACGTTTCTAAATGCACACTGTAGCATGCAGCTTTTACTCTGTTTTATTGAAACTAATTTCAAGCCATTGAGGCTTATAACAGAAGCAGCCATTATGCTCTGTCAGTTCCTCTCTGACAGTCTGTCCACACTGCTGCAAATGGGCATGTTGCCAAGACAACAGCTCACACACCTTGCCATCTGAGACCACCTGGGGGAGGCCTCCAAAGGACGAATTCAACTAAATACACAAATGCATGCATGAACATACAGCGCAAACAAAAATATACACGGCAACCGCACACACACACACACACACACACACACACACACTCCCATGCACAATACACACCAACGACACGCCCACTCCTTATCTACTTTACATCACATTACACATGCCCACATGTCGGCATAACCAAGACCAAACGGAGGGAGTATATGTGCATCGGGGCCATGTGAGTCACCACACTACACACAGCTGTGTCCTTGAAGAATAAAAGCTGCAGCAGGGACCAGAATACAGTGTATACACACTCTCAACATACAGTAAGTAAGAACCATGGTAATCACATCTTAATCTCACAGTAATGTGTATATTGTGCTTGTTTGCAGGAAAAAAAAAAAAATCTCAGATAATGAGTGTGAACAGACAGATTATGTGAGTGTGAGAAAAAAAGGAATTGGTGTTGGTAGTGGGAAGTTTACCAGTTTCCTGTACTGCTGTTTCTCTTGGCGAAGCGTGGCTACCTCAAGCTTCAGAGCTCGGTTTCTCTCCTCCAGCAATCGAAAGCGGTTCACATTGTAGACTGAGTGTCCTGTAGCTTGCTGGGTTGAAACTTCATATCTTAACTGCAAAAGAGAAATAATAAATATAACTAAAAGATGAGGAAAAATTACCAATATTATTGCTTTTATTCTTATTAGTAGTAGTTGTCATAACCATGTAAAATCTGGCAATACATAAAATACAGCAGTGAGCTCTGTGAGGCTGTACTTGGAACAGCATTGCTTTTAACTAAATACTCAACGTCAGCATACTAACATGCTCACAATGACATAGCTAACATGCTAATGCTAAGCAAGTATAATGTTTAAGACTGCACGTTCACCATCATACCTTAGTGTTAGCATGCTAACATTTGCTAATTAGCAGTAAAGGTTCTCAGTCATCCAGGTCATCTTTCTTCAAGACGGTTAAATCTGGAGCATCTGGACTTAGTTGTAGATCCATGAAGACGTTTTGCCTCTCACCCCAAGAAGCTTCTTCAGTTCTGACTGACGGGATATTTATCCAGGGCCTGCCATAAACAAGGGCTGGTAAAACTTCTAGATGAGAGCAAAACGCACGGATTCACTACAACCAAGTCCAGATGCTCCAGATTTAACCTTATTGAAAAAAACATTGAACACAAAGTACAGCTGAATGTCATTAGTTTTGCAAATATATGGTCATAAACCAAAATATTGGACTAAAGTTTTGACCTTATGATGACACAAGAGAAAAGGTCAAGGGATCACCAAAGTTATTACAGGGCAACATGAATGTGTGTACCAAATTTCATGGCGAGCCACTTAACCCAAAATTAGGGGATCTATATACAGTATAAGTCTATAGGATACATCATCTGGGAACCATGAATCTCTGTTTTTTGCAGCAATCAGTCAAGTAGATGTAGTGATATATCCCCGGATAAATAAAAAATTTGATGGCACTCGAGAAAATGTGAGAGAATGCCCAAAAAGCATTAGGATTCAACATCTGGGTAATATGGATATCAGGAGCAAGTTATATCGCAATCCATCCAATAGTTGTCAAGATAATTCAGTGTGGACCAAAGTGGTGGACCATCCAACTGACCAACAGACAGATTATGCATATGGACGAAACAAGCATTTGATTAATATGAAAAAAAAGGATATAGGACTACTGTCAGTCTTGCTTACAGTGATGCACTCAGGCTTTAGTTCTATCCCGTGGGGTCGGTCACAGGAAAAAGATTACCAGGCCTGAAAATGAAGCTGCTACTGCAACAGGTTTTGAGCCTCAGCAGGATTTGCCAGTCAGTGTTTTTCTCCTTAGAAATTTTCTTGAAGGGATTGAACCCTCCATGGAAATACACCGCATATCTGTAATAGGCAGGCTGCAAGTTTCTCTTGACATCTGTGAATGCTTTCCTGTATTGCTCAGTTAGTTCTCCTTCATGCCAGACATCAATTTGTACAATTTGATGGCATTTTGAGTTCACAGTTGTCTTGCTTTGGAAAAGAACTGCTCTGCTGTCAATCTTGCACTTTCTTGTACTTTCGTACACTAAATTTTCCAATCACTTTGAGGCCACCAGAGAGGTTGCAGATGATAGAAGAAGTGAACAGCTGTTAGGCTGAGGTAAGGGGGAAGCTGATTTGGGATAAGTGGACGTAAACTCTGCCTGTGCCTCCTGAAATTAAACACGCTCCGAGGATGTAAGCATGGCCTTTGCTCTGTTTTGTGTCAGAGGAAATAACTCCTCTATAAATTAATCTAAAAATGCATGCGATGCTCCGCTCCGATCTATCTACTTTGAGTAATATAAATGTATGAAATAGGAACATTTTCTAGAGCTACAAACTGAAATCCCAATTGGGGTGTAGTCTTCCCATTTGCCTCCTGAAAAAGCACACTTAGCGAGCCCAGCCACTCCGATATTACCACAGCTATAAAAGGGAAACATTACCACTCTAGACAAAAGAAAGCTGTGCAGAATTAATCTGAAGCCTGTTCACTTTTCTCTTTTTTCACCTTCTATCTCTGCTCTCAAAATTTAAATTACCTTTATCCATTTGGAGGAAAATTAAGGAAGAGATGAAAATGTCAGCCCATTGTTCTCTTCGAGGACTTTTTCCTCATAGTAACCCGTGACAGACCGACCACCAGATGGTTCTAATATCAGTTTATATTATTCTAATATATCAATTAGCATGTTACCAGAGCATCTGGTATCTTGTCAGGCAAACAAAAGAACTCTCACACACATAGACAACAACCAGATCCACTGACAGCGTGCCAAACTATCATCCTCCACAAAACAAATACTAAAAACAAAGTTGCAGGCAATATGTCAGTTAACACAGACAGCCAAAGCTACCAAAGCTAGTGTGGCTGGACCTGCCAAGCAGACAGAAAGACAGCCAGATCCACCTGCTAATACAGCAGACCTGCCAAGCAGACAAGCCTACAGACAGGCCCACTAGTGTTATATGGAGGACTTTCCAAGAGCTGCGAGATAAATAGACATGCCAACCAGTACTGTGGGTTTTCCAAACAGACAGACAGACAGACTAACACATCCAGTCAGCTTATTTAGAGCGAGATATTAGGCCATATGGACATCCATGTGAGAACTGATTTATGAGTCATTTAGACCAGAAACCCACTGGTGCAGACACTGAATGTGCACTGAAAAGATCAAAAACAGGTAACCTGACATGACATGTGGACAGAACAGAGAAACAAAAAATATGGCATCGGTTCTGACCATTTTATGTTTCAAATCTTTTTGTTCTATTCAAAATAAGAAAATTATAAAATTGCACCTGGCTGACAAACAGAGCAAAAATATTGGTACACATCAGCTCTTATCAATTCCAGGTTGAGATATCTAAGTGAGACATGATAAGTTCAGTCAGTCATGCAGACAACAGAGGCTGCGACTGCAACTAGTCCCATGTCGGGCAGGACCCAATTGTGCTGTCCACTGTGGAGACATCATCCTTGTACCGAGGGAGCTGCCAAAGCTGCTCTGACAGGAGCTGCGTCAGAGTTAGGAATCATGACGCACTTGTTCATTCTGTGGCCACAGGAAATACTGACAACATCTCCTGCTAAATGTGAGCCGTGGGGGGAGGAATTAAAAAAAAAAACACACACACACACACACACACACAATGAAAGGTACATAGAGACATTCTGAGCCCAAAGGTGTGTCGTCTCACACGTTTTCAGAATGCTTTTTAATTCAGCGTTAATGAGCAAATGACGCGCTGTTTTAAAAGTATCAGTTCTTTCACATTAACACAGTAGTTGCAGATACATGCATTATCTGTTTTTTTTCTGTTTTCTGTTTTCCATAGGCTTCATGATGTTTGGTTGTGATACCAAAAAATATAAATACTGTATGAATAAGCAGAACGTGTGGAAGGATGAAAGAGGAACGAAAGCATTCATTAGTTGAGAAAAATTGCACATTAGGCAGAAAGAACGAGAGAAAGAAGACGCCTGTGGCAATCATCTTGAGACTCTTAACATCAAACAAAGGATTTTCCTTTGTGTATGCGTTTAATATTAGCTTTTTCTCTTCCTTTTCATATTTGTCAGCGGGACAAGCACAAACAAACAAGAACTCATAATCCTTTCCAAGTGCTTGTCTACATCTGTTAGAATATCTCATAAGTTGCTCTTACCCAGTGTTGTCAAGCACTTTATTAAAAATAGCTTGTTTCCTCTTTTCCCCTTTTTACTCTTTTTGGGAGCTTTAAACAGCTCCTTCAGCAACAGACTGCTACTCCCACCATATAAAAGACGGAGCGCTACTGCAGGTCCTTCATTACAACAGCTGTCAAGACTCTTCAACACCAGCATGACTTCATGTACCACTGTTTAATTACTCAATTACTTTTTCCTGTGTTAATTATAGTTACTGTAATATATAGGTATATATGTCCACGACACAAATGATAAAACATGCATATCCATATACTTGTGTTGTATAATTTAATTGATTTTTTTCTATTTTGACTATATTTAGTTATGAGTTTTTTCTTACCCGCCTTGTGTACTTTGAGCTGCTGTAACAAGTGAATTTTCCTGGTGTGGGATCATTAAAGTATCATATCTTTATTTCTTTGAGTCCTATTAAATAAAACTAGTGTCAGTTAGTAAGAGTCCATCTCATGTTTTGACTGGAGGTAAGATGTGGGCTGAGGCAGCATTTTAGACATATCAAAACCAGGCTCTTATGGGAACTGACTTCCAGGAACAGCTAGCCAATTACTAGTGAAGTTGATGCCTGTCTATCATAATATGATCTATTCAGTATCCTTTACCTTGGTCAGATTTGCTAGGTTGATATTTTGATTGTGTGCGTCAGTACTGATTTCAGTGACAGACAATGTCAGATGTTTAAACCGCTTCAGATGCTATACTAAAAAATGTTTTTTTGTGTGTTTGCCAACTGCAACACAGGTCAGAGTGAAGAAACAGCACCGAAAGGTAGTCAGTGTACGACTCAAATGTATGTCCGCAGAGCAGAAACCTGAGGTCAGGAGGGCTTTGACTTGACTTCACAGGTTTACAACTATGATGCACTTTACAAAACCATCTGAGACTCACATATTTATTTCAATATACAGTAAAGAACACAGGGGCAGGGCACTGCACAAGCCAAAATATGTATACCTATGAAAGCTGTAAGAACATATTTCCCACTAACAGGACAAAAAACACACAGGGAACTTTATTTCTATGTATTGTCTGACCTGCACAACACTGTTGACGACACCAATAATGAACACACTGTGAATGAATTATCCATTTAAAACTGATGCACAACTGGAGGCTGGGGTAACTGTTTATTAAACAAAGCAGATCATGTGGGTAGCTATTAAGATGTTACAGCATATAATTATGTAATAGGGGCTTTTTACTCTTTTATGCCGTGCGCCGTTCGGCTTTCCTCCACTTTTGCAGTAATTAATAGCTACAGATAGCTAATTCATTGTGACACCAAGACATGTTGTGTGTGTTCATTCAATGGTACGCTTAATAAAATTATCATCTTCAAGGATTTTTATGGCTTTTCTGCTTTGTTGGATGACTTATGGTGGAGGGACGCGGGAGAATGGATTAGGAAAGCAGCATGGACTTGAACCAAGGGCATTGTGGTTAAGTGGTGTGTGTGCTCAGCCGACCGAGCCACCAGGGTACCCCAAGGTAATCTTCTCCTGACTGGTGGGTGATTTAAATAGATTGCCACATCGCCATCTGGTGTGTGAGTGAAATACTTGCATCGGTGCTGCCTGATGCAGTCAGCCATGAATGTACAACTATTGACCAACCATTAAATAGATTTTCCAAAAAAAAAAAAAAGAAAATCAGTCAGCTCCTCTTGTCCAGCACAAGTACTGTTGTGGATGTGTTTTCACGTGGAGTGGGATCTAGACAGACTGCTCAAGTACTCAGGAGAAAAATAAATCACTGTCATTCATGAACACTTAATTGCTGCTCCTCATAAGGGGAATACACGTGAGAATCACAGCAGCATCCAGTCTATCATTTGTGTGTTTTGAGATTAATAATATCAACAGTACAAAACCATCTGTACAGACGGTATCATTTTGCTGATGCAGATAATGACAATGTCCCTACCTTAAAGGCAGTACCCACTTTGTCCCAAAATAACTCTCTTCCCTTCCCGTCACATCTCAAGCTGGCAGTGAAGGCGGAGGTTGACGCTTCCGTGTGTGTGTGCACATGTATGCCGGTGTGTGCAGTTGGTTGCAACGAGTGTTTCCAATCTGCAGCTTTAATAGCTTGCCTAGTCTGTGCGCCACTGTAACAGGCTGGATGTCTCACCCTATCAGTGAATGCAAAAGCAGCTACAGTGGCTTGGCACTCACACTTCGACACGCACACACACATATACTCCCTCAGTCCCACCCCTATATCTGCTAACGCTGCCTGCTCGTGCTCTCTGCTCCGTCCTCCAGTTGCATTTTAAAAATCCCCCCCCCCCCCCCCCCCCCCCTTCTTCGTCGCTCTCCGTCTCGCTCATACGCAGACATGTGCACGCCCTGCTCAACTGACCACAAACAACGTCACACAGGTTGGTGTGGCAGGTCTCATTTAAATAAATCTGTTGGGCAGTGAGGTGTAAATCATTACATTACAGATGAATACAGTTCCCAAGCAGAGCTGATTATGGGTCAGCATCCCTGTCTCCTCTGCATGTCACTGACAAAATAGAATGATTTTCTTTCCACACATCACTCCATCTCACATATCTCTCATATATATATATATATATATACTCAGCTGTGAGTGTTTCTTTGGTTTCTACTTCTAACCATCCTCTAGCAGCAAATCAAATCTACACTGATCCCGGACAGACCTTGGATACAACCATCCTTTTGCTCTCTTCACCTCTTCTAAATCCCTGACCAGAGGACTCAAATTAAATCAGTGTGGTGTTTTGTTTTTTTTTGTTTTTTTAGTGAGGCTACATCAGCAGCAGGCCCTCGGTGTATTCTGTCGAGAGCCATTCTCTGTTTTAACACTGGGACCGAGGGAGAGGACAGAGGAGAGGATAGAAAGAAAGAGACACTAAGTGTGCGTGAGCGACAAGAGAAAGCAGAACGTACGCTCTGTTCCACTCTGTTGCCTAGCAACACTTGCTCACTGTCTGTTCCCATCCTTACCGTAGACGCATCATCCTCATTGTGAATTGGTTTTTCAGGCATGACATGAAGCCCTGCGAGAGCAGGGTTCAGGAACAGATGGAAACTGGATTAGGCAGAGAGATATGCAACGACCCCTTTAAATATGCAAATAGCCGAAGGCAGTGTGACGTTTAATGACTCAAACAAGCTGTTACGTTTGGACAGCATCACAGCCTCTTTCTCAACTTGGTTGATATTTAACCCTGAAATGATGTATGCTGTCCTCTTCTGGACATAGAATAAGTAAGTAACCGAACACTTTCTTTACACCTGTTTTCCATGAAAAATAGACATTATAATAGAAATACAAAATGGACACGTATTGTTAAATATGTGCGTATAACAAAATAGAAAATGTCAAGAAACCAAAGATGATTATATATTTCACTTAATGGTCTGAGTGTTCTCATTGGCTCATGGCAGTGCTTCTGTTTTTGTGTATTTATCGTCATTAAGGGTAACAGTAAAGGGTTTAAAGCCTTTGACAATCTATCATTCACTTTTATAAAAGAGGAATTAATTTCTGAGAGTTGGGCAGCCAATCTGAATCAGAATCAGACAGTTGCCATCAAAAATCCCCCAAAACACGACAGCAGACAGGTGTTTGTTGGGGTCAGGTGAGGTAAAAGATTATTGAAAACAAGGGATTTGTGGTCAAAACCATGAAACGCTCTACCTTACAAATGTTAAGACTGGAGAGGGAGAGGGAATGAGATTAAATAACATTCAGCAATAACAATGACCAAAAAAGAAAGTATTATTACCCACCCAGCCAAATTTGAAAGATTGGGTAAAAATGAGCAGCATTCTCAGCTCCAGGACTGTGGGGGCGTGTCCTCTGAATGTGCTGAAGCCACGCCTACTCGTGGGAGCAGTTAAGCAGTCATTTTGAAGCGACTGAAATGTGACAGGATGAGTTCAGAAAATGACATGACTAACTTTGAAACACTCTGAGCGAGATGAATTAATCTCTATCTTTCTGCTAGGGGTGCAGGGGTATGCTCAGGGTGGCCTCAGCGTGTCATCGAGCCTCACTTTAGGACCGCCCACAAAAATCCTGGACTGAAAACTGGTGAAAAACTGTTTTAACCTCTAACTCCACATTTCAATAATCTATTGTTTAAAGTCTTTTCACATGTTTTGAGCAACTATTTTCCAACATATTTAATGTATTTAGAAAGAAATCTCAGAATTGCCTTTACACAGACTTTAAGGTTAGGGTTAGAGTTTGGATTAGGGTTAGATACACATCACAGATGTACTGAATGAACTGGAGAGGGTGGATGACAAACTGCCACAGCAACACCATCATCATAACTAAAATGAAACTGTTATCTAATGTTACGTCATAATGATGTGTAATGAAGATCCGTCAGATTAGGTTGAGCAGATGTTCCTTTTTTCTAAGGACAGTCACTAAATTTGGTGCTTTATTTCCAAATTTCCTCCTCTAAAATGGACTAATAACAGAGGGGCTGTTTTATATCAGTAACAGGATTTTATCATAGCCAGCAAAAATATATATAAATATATATGATCATAGCTGTAGTAGCAGTAGTAGTAACAGGCCTACAGTATGGTACCTTGGCTTTGGCGTGCAGGTGGTGATGGTGTATGTTTCTGGCAGCGATCAGGGCCAGCTGTCTCTGGATCCACTGTAACTCCATCTGAGACTGCCTCAGCAGCTCCTCCACATGAACGCTGGATGTGTGATCCCGCATTATCACCTGCAAAAACCCACACAACCCAATGATTACACACACACACACACACACTGCAAACCTCACACTCTTCCTCGCACCTCCATACAAGCACATGTTTGCTGAAGAACACACAAACAAAACCAAAACATTCGACTGAATATGTGTCTCTATAGCTAAAACCTGAACAATTCACCGGAAAGTAGTTTAGACGTGATATTCCATTAAAGTATGCCTTATTTTACAATGAGCACAACTCCCACTGCATTTTGCCATTTCAACAGTTAAGAACTTAACAAAAATGTGCAACTGCATAAACACACAGAGAAGAACACATGGCACAGTGCACTGACAAATCTAGCAAAGAGTTCCTTGGCACTTACTGTACAGTTCCTTCATCTTCTCTGATTAAAAATCACATAACTTGCTTGTTATTTGCATTGCTGCCTCCTGCATCAGTTCATGCATTTGTAGATGATGACTGGCATGATTGATCCATACATGTGTGTGCTCATGTGTCATGTGTGTTTTCAATAACAGAGAGAGAGAGAGAGAGAGAGAGAGAGAGAGAGAGAGTGCTCTACTCTAGTTACATAAGAGAGGATTATTGTATCACAGCAACACAATGACAGGGGGGAGCGTGGAAAAAACACCAGCTTTTATCAGTCAGTGCTAAATCCCTATCTATGTTGTCCTGTTTTGTACCTTTGCACGCACACACACACACACACACAGAGGAAGACCATATTCACAGTAACTACTATACAGTGACACATGGGAGGTTAAGAAGGTTAATGCTGCTTGTACCTCAGGAGATCTGACTTATCGGACTGTATTGCTGCATCATATTAAATACAGCTGATTTCAGTCATCTGTTTTAGCTGAATGCTGAACAAGATCACATTAAAAATACAATATATAAATAATTTCTGATCAGAGATACTCAAAAAGTGACCTGTTTTTTTGTTTGTTTGTTTTTGTTTTGGATACTATCAACAACAAACTGGCAATAATTTATGGGCAAAGATGGAATACAAGTGATTTGTTTTCATACTTTCAAAAACTCATAAGCTACATCAGCTCCCTCTCCCCCTGGTCCTTCTTAGCGCCTCAGCCAAATGCTCAAACAGCTTCTTCGTGCTGACTCACCTTGGACAGCTTCTATTTCCTCGCAGGGGGACTGGAGGAGGAGGAGGACAGACACAACAACAACAACAACACAGAAAGCTCAGGAGTCCTGTAGATTAATGCAGAAATGTCCCATCCTGCCAATCCCTCTATCAAGCCGCAGTGCAAAAGCATCTCTCTCACAGATTTGTAAAAGTGAGAGGAGAGAGCTGTGCCTACGTCATTATCCAGGCCTGAATGTGGGTTTTCGTTTGCTATCTAGCCTACCTGTTAATTAATCTATCACCCCCATTACTCTGATTGATTTCATGATAGTGCTGCTTTATTTTAGAGTATATCCTCTCCCTCTGAAGAAGTGCATTATTATTGTGATTGCCATGTAGAAATTATCTGAATTCTCTGAAGCGTCTGTGCATTCTTTTAAACAAAAGAAATAGTTCCTCTTACACAATATTCTTCTAAATGTAGCTGTGAGTGTGTTTCAATGCATGCATTTTGTCTCCAGCGGAAAAGTTTCAGCAACTGAAGAATGAAAAGGATAAAAAGTATATCCAAGGATATAATGTTGCACCTAAAAACTAGTAAATCCTGAACATGCAACAGTGCAAAATATTTCAGCAAAGTACTGTATTTGTCACTAATGACAAACTAAAAATAAATAACGAAAGATTATTTACCCATCCAAGTGAAGCTCTTCGGTTTCTTTCATCCTCTTCACAGTGATCCTCTGCTCTGCTGGCTTCTTACCTTCCAGGTTTTGGCAAACTCTGGCGCCATGTGTCTGCCTTGTAATCCTCAAAGATAAATCTTAAAAAATTAAAGACATAAACACTCTAAGACTTAAAAAGCAATAACTGCACTGATGGTGCTGTATGCCACTGATAACCATAGCTTCAAATGGCTCTCCTTAGTGTGTCTCCTTGATGTTTTGGACAGCTTCTCCCTGATATGACTTGCCCTTTTCCAACAGAAGTCAGTTATGATTCAGAATGGCGTTCTTGTACCCAAGGCTGCCTGCTGTGTGACCATATGGCACACTTAACAAGAGGATAAAATGTAAACAGAAGATGGAAAAGAGCATTTAAGGCTAACCTCTCACCAATGTGAGGGCACAACTGGCCTCATGGCAGCGTCAACTGTCAACATTGGACATTAGCATAACAAAGCAGAAAGCATAACCCTGTTACTTTCTGCTAAGCTAATGCCTAGTGCATAAGACACAGGTGTTTTTACATTGAATGTAAGACTTTTTACATTCAAAGAATGCTCTTTAAGTCAATATTAAATCAATAAAATATTGACTCTCAGCATTCTGTAGTATTCTACTTCAATCTGTTATTTTTGCTGCCCCTTTTAGGGCGGTAACTCTTTATCATCTTTTTTATTAGCAAATAGTTTGGTGGCATGGCCATTCAGGTTAAATACAATCAACACTTTTGTGGGTGGGCGTGCAAGGCCTTTTTCATAGATACTTTGTTGATCCCTCGATGGGAAATTCTTTACATACATACAACCACTCATAGACATGCAAATGTGGAGTGATGGGCGGCCACGTAGCACAGCCCCGGGAGCAGTTGGGGTTTGGTACCTTGCTCACCTCAGCAGCTACCAGTCCAACCTCCATACTTTGGTCCATACTTTGTACTGAAATAGTTTTTTAGGTAACATTTAGTTCTGGGATTAGGTAGCAGAACCTTTTACCTGAAAATGGCTAACTACTGCTAACAGTGAGACTGAAATCAACAGTAAAAGTGTCAGAAAATTAACAAAAACTAGCTACTAAGCACTATAGAGTTGTCTGTGTGATAATCATGGACCATTTTAGCCATACAATATTTAAATTTGTACATTAAAATGGAGTCAAACCTTAAGATTCTGTAATTAAATCCCATTCATTGGTAACTGGTTCTATCTAGCGACCCAAAAAAGTGCTTAAAGGAACAGATTTATTCTGTAAAAGATTTTTATTGATGTAGAATAGTGACACATCAAAAACACATGGTATATTACTCTTCTTTTTCAGAGGAGAGGCCTGTCCACGTCCTCTTCAAGCCAAACTTCTGCAAACATTTACCTTGACAGAAAAACTGGTCCCATAAAGGTATACAACACTGTGAATGCAGTTTTTTTTTTTTACACCAGACAGAAGTGTTGTGCTAACACATCTCCTCCTCCTTTTAGTAACTGTGTGGCAGTTTCAAACTCCAGTGGGATGCTCTTGATCTGCTTCTGCGTCAGGTCTCTCTCCATCAGCTGGGGAAGAACATGGCACACACTATTCATGCTAGTCCAATGAAGATGAGTATTGGAATAGCAATATTAAACTTAAATATTAAAGTTAACTTAACTGCACTAATAGACAATATAATGCAATTGTTATCTAAACTACTAAAAAACACAGAAAGAGCTGATTAAACCAGTTAAGTTTGAAACTGTCACATCACCTCATACGTTGTTATCTCCAGCACCTCGCTGATGTCATCCTCTTGTCCTGGCAGGGGTGTGTTGATCAGCATAGCAGCTTTGGCCACATCTGGATGGTGATGTTTCTGCAGTGTCTGTAGGTAAGACAAAGAAAACAATGTCAACTTTAACTGAAAATGAAATATATTTCCATTAAACTAAATCTATATGATGTTCCCTCATCTCATTTTCCAATCAACATGACAAAAATCTAGCTCAGTTGTAGTCAGAATCATGGATCGTTCATTCACCATCACATACAGTACACACCTTGATCTCCCACAAGCTGCTCTCTAAAGCACAGCACTGAGCAGGATCCTCTTCATCCATTAGATACGGGTCCTCCAAAGGCTCTGTCATTATGATTAGAAACACATGTCCAAGATTGTATATCACAGGAGAAGTCTTACAAATTGTACTGAATATTACAATGAACCAGACTGCAAATATAAAACCACTGAATGGTTAAAAAACTGATGACATAACAAGTTTTGAGAAATTATAATCTTAAACAGAGGAGTGAGTGACACTTACCATCTTCTGTGCTGGGCTTGTGAATAAGGATTCTGCAGGATGGGTGGCGACGGATCAGGTTGTAGATGAAAGGCAGCACGATGAGGAGGGCTGTAGGTGGTGCTGTGAGGGCCAAGCGAGCCAGACGTTTGGCAAAAGCAGCCACAAGGTACACTGGCAAGTGACTGGAAGTAAACACAAACACATATTGAGCATATATGTTATGAAGTATTAACTACAACTGTTTACCTGTCCAGTACTCTAAAAGGATAGATGGAAACAACTATAACTGGATAAACTGGGGTTAAAAAACTATGAAAAATGAATGGACCTTACCTGGAGCTAAGGAAGAGGTTAGCTAGGTGGAAAAAGCGTGCTCTGTACTTCACATGGAAAATAGAAGGCTCAAGCAGGTTATACAACTTCTTGTAGAAATCAGGATAATCTCTGCAAAAATACACACACAAATACACTACTTAATGAAATTCAAAAATATCTTGTTATATAGATTCATGTGATAATGAAAAGTGGCCAAATGTATCAATTTATCATACAATACTCACAGGTTGTGTTGATGTATGAGGACAAAAAGGCCATTGAGGGCCAGCAGGCTGATAGCCCCACCTGTTCAATGAGAGCATGACACAATGCATGTCATGATTACCAGCATCACCCTTTAGAAATAATACATCTCAGAGAACAGATGTAAAATGCCACTACATTTATTTTAAAGTAGTCACTGAGGTTTGTCACAACTTACCAACTTCATAGGCAGCAGTCAAGAAGTCAATCATCAGTGTGGGTTTACTCATGTGGGGCAAAATGGAGTCATGGAGGATCACCAGGACCTTTTTATACATGTTGCTTGGCAACTACGAACGAGAGGATAGCAATTAATGAGACACAGCAAAGTGTCATAGACATATACAGACAATATATTTTGATTCAAGAAAAGTGTGAAGAAGCCATTAAAGATATTTTTATGATACCTTATACTTGAGAAAGCCCAGCCACATCCTCTCAAAGACACGCTTGTGTTCCTGTAATGAGGTAGAACATCTGAAATCGTATCCGGAAACATTTAAAGACCCAGTGTGTAGTATTTAGTGGTGTCTAGTGGTGTAGCTGCTGACTGAATCACATCACCCTCTCTTTCCTAATGTGAGGGAGAAACTACAACGCACACAAAAGACCCGAGAGGCTTTCTTTAGTTTGTCCATTCTGGGCTACTTTAGAAACATGGCAGTTCAACATGGTGGACTCTGTGGAAGAGCACCTGTGGGATCTGTAGAGCTCATTCTAGTGTAACAAATACATAACAGTTCTTATTTTTCAGGTGCTTATACACAAATGAAAATATAGTTGTGCCTACAATATTTCCATTAATGCCATATTCTGTAAATACAGCCCACTAAATCTTACACACTGGACCTTTAAGTTGCAAGCAGAAACATAACTGTCTCATAAAAATCATTTAAACATTTTACTTACATTCAGTTTGGCTGCTCTCCAGTCCTCGTGTTTGGCTGAAAACAAATACATCACTTCAATGACAAAACAGCCTTCTCTCCGCACACAGTGACAGTTCAACGTTACAGCAAAAAAGAAACAATGGCACTGTCAAAAAGCAGGTCTCACCTTCCTGTTTGACCATAAAGTTGGTCAGCTCTGACTGCTGGCTTGGCACACTGATGTTGGACATGAGGGTGAACACATTGCTCTGATATACGGGCACCACTGCCTGAGAGGAACGAGCCAAACAAACAGTATTCAGCAAAACAAGCTAACATTCACAAACTGCATTTAAAGTGTGACACTGAAAGCATTAAACAAGCACAGCTACAGCAGATGAGCCAAGTACTCAACAGAGCTCTCCTACCCCTTTGCTTATGTCCATGACTTTGCCCACATTCTCCCGGATGGAGCTGATGACATAAAAGCGCACATCGTCCATCTCAAGGAACTCTTGGAATCTGGAGATCAGCAGGGAGTTGTCTGAAGTTTTGGACAGTAGTCTGTCCACCACGGCCTGACCATGAAATAATAACAGAAATATGAGAAGGCGCCTGTGCCACTCATGACAAAAAAGTTGATGTTTTTCAAGCATCACATATTATATTAATGCTTTCATATTGTTATTATTCCCACCAGGTTGCATGACACAAAATCCTACCTGGATGAGTTCTCTTGGGAAGCTGTAGTGTTCGCTCCAGTCCAAGTTCTCGAGGGGATGCTGTCCTTCTCCTGCAGCAAACTTCATCAGGCAGCAGAGGGCGCTCTCCTGTATCCAGACAGTTATTTATAAAATAGAAAACTTAACTAAAGAAAACATAAACAGACAACTTCATGTCTGAACGTTTTGTTCATCTGCGTGTCTTAAGTAAATGTGTGACTGAAAAAAATAACAAAAATCACAAGTACCTGTTCAAACATATTTATATGGGTTGCCAAATAATCAACTCACCTTGACTTCGTGAAGCTCATGGCTGAGGTGTTCAAGCAGGATCTCCACACAGCTGTTGTAACGGTGTCGCATGAACATGTGGTACTTCTGTTCAGCACTATACTCTCCTGAGCCAGAAAATATACAAACAGAATAATTCATAATGACGTTACTTGTAACCATGTTGTTGTCTGATGTACAGCCGAGTTAAACCCAGAGGAGTGGAGACCAGGGTTGCAGCAGTATAACGATACCATGGCATACTGTGATATGAGAATTGACAGTTATCATAGTGTGAACATTTGCCTATCTACCGTATTGATTTGAACTACTGTATTAGTGTTATTTTAAGAAAGAGGATATGATATTTCGAGGGAAATATGATAAACTATTTGGTCAACCGTGTTTTCATTCCTTTGTGCAATACCGTATACCGTGAAACTGTGACATTTTCTCAGACTGTGAAACCCTGATGCTGCTGCAACCCTAGTGGACACAGTCTCTTATAAAGATGCTATTTCATCACGGCTGATAATTATTGCATTTATAAAACGTGTAAGTTTGGGCTAGGACTTAAATATCCTGTCATTGTCGGCACAAGTTTAGCTGACATCACATCAGTCTCTTGAGCTGTAGGTGCAGCTGTGCTTGTGTGAAACCTACTAACACCCACCTCATTACTAGGGTTAATAGAGCTTTTTCACAGCAGCCATTTTGACATGAAATAGTAGGTAAACACAGGTGCTACCAATGATACTAATTAAGGTTCAATTCCATTCAGGTCGAACAGAGTCAAGCTGCTGCTGTGGCGCTCACTAGAGAGGCTCTGCTGCAATAAATGGAACGGACCCTTAATTAGTATCATTGGAAACACCTGTGTTGACCCAACTATTTCATGCCATGACGGTTGCTGTGAAAAATGTCTATTATAACGCACTATCAGCTTAAATACTCACCACTCAAGGCATCCTCCTCTTCGGGCAGTTTCCCTATAAACAGCTCTTTCCTCTCCAACAAGGTGGAGAACAGTTTGCTGCACGCATCGACAGCACTGACAACATCCTTCTCTTTTTCTGACTGCAAACAGACATAAAGAATACAAAACACACGTTAGTTGTATTACTAACCCACATTACAAACTGCTAGCTAACCAGCATGCATTCAGGTTGGGGTTGCTCCAACAAATGAGTAATTTAGTTGCGTATATTTACCTCAAGGACCTCGAGGATGTCGAAAACGTTGTTGGCATGTTTTCTACTCTCGAGTATACTCTCGACTTTGCTATTCAAGTCGATTTTAGCTTTCTTTACACTTTGTTGGGTTGTTTTTGACGAACTCACGTTGCGTTTTTTGGCCGGCGCCATGATTACACAGTATGCTCCCTTCACGTGACATTGGGAGAATACGGAATTCCTAACACCATAGAAGGTGTTTGTGAATTTAAACATATAAGTAGGGACTGTTGTATGAATATTACCATATAAGGGTGTTCATAGCATATTTTGCTTTTATTTTTAGTACCTATAGTTGGTGTGAACGTATGGCAACCATAGCTCAAAGGTAGAATGTCTATTTTACTGTAAATCCAAAGGCCATTGAATGCAACATTAGTCCAAAACACAAACTGTTGTGGCGCCTCCTAGTGACCGGAGGGTGAAGCTTTAGCTTATTTTACCTCTTTAGTATGTGATCATTTTAAGGGTACAATGATCTAAAATTCAACATGAATTCAAAGTAATCAATAACTGTATGATAATATTCTGTCAATGTTATGTAAACACTGTATTCACTACTGTAGCTCTCCGATATAAAATCTAGTGTCCAGTCTTAATACTGATGTTTACTTTCATAGTTTGTAGCAATAAAGATTCACTGAAAATAAAAGGTTTACTTAAAGTTTCTCATTCCATTTCCACAACAAAAGGCAATAAATGGCTTTAAAATGTTGAACATAATGTATCTTCATGTACATCTTAAACAAAAATAAAAAAAGGTCTGCCTAAATAACTCATCACTGAGATTTAACAAAACATAGATTTCCAGTGGAACCCTCAGATTAAAGCATTAAAGCTGAACTTTGGATTTTGTCATCATACTCTTACAGCGGAGTTGTGGTTAGTTGCAATGACTACAGCAACCAATAACTCCTTCCATGTGCATATTGATTTGTGAGTATTGTATTAAGATACACGTGAAAAAACTTATTCTTAGTAGTGAGCTTACAAGACAAAGAGTCTAACAGCTTTTCTGACACACAGCACTAATGGGGCTGAGACACAGGATGGCAGACGCTATCCACATTTGTTAAAGAGTGTAATTAACATTGGGACACAATCAGGGTACAATCAAGAACAGCAAGGCTTTTATTATCTTGATGTTTGTTTAATAACATTTGTATAAGAGAAGCAGAATTTAAATCCACAAAAAAAAAGTCAATCTTGGAAGATATACTAAATAGAAAGCGGATTCCCAACAAGAGAGAATGTTTTGGTGAGAAAATGTCTTCTTTCAGCAGACAGGATGACCTAGTCGGAGTCATTTCCTACATCTGCGTTGTCCTGTGGGAACAGAGAGCAACAATGAATACAAATATGTACATCAAACACTAAGTTTTAAAACAAACAGTGTTACTCTTTTGTGATCATATACCTGTTTCTGGTCCTTATTGTCTTGTGTGACGGTAGCTGACGCTTCAAAGTCATGGATAGGAAGTGTGGACATCCAGCTGACCATGGAGCCCTCCTGACACTCCGTCTCAACAATGGTGGGGTAGATGTGAGCCTCCTTAAAGGCCTTGATCGCCTCCTCCTCGCGTTCCCATTCCAGCCGCTCATGCAGCCCGTCCCCTCCGAAACGTTTGTTGTATCGGTCAAAATGAACCCTCTCCAGGACCAACCCCAGTCCCGGTGCTTTGGGCACATCCACCTTCTCCTGTCCCCAGCTCCTCTCCAACACTTCCTCCTTCGCATATCCCTTTATCACCGCAATCACCAGGCCGATCATCTTGCGGATTTGGTGCAGCATGAAGCTCTGGCCTCGCACGGTGATCACCGCAAACTCAGTATTGCTGTTGATGAAAGGCCCTCCGCAAGACATCTCTGTGATGTAGCGGCGGGCACTGGGGTCGCTTGGAGCCTTCTGAGAGGTAAAGTTGTGGAAGTTATGGGTGCCTTTGTATAGAGCAAACAGACGGTTCACCCTCTGAAGTGTCTCTGGCTCAAGGCGAAAGGCTGCTATATTCCCAGTGTCATAGTCTTTGGGGGAAAAGGCCACTGTTGGAAGCATATAAGAGTATGTACGAGCATCACAGTTGTTTTTGGAATTGAAACCCTGGGTCACCCGTTTAAGACCTGTCAGAACAGACGTGAACATTGATTGCTGCAACAAATAAAACTGGATTATGAGAAACAATCAGTGTCAATGTCTCACCGAGCACTTTGATCTGAGGTGGCAGATGTTCATTGATTTTTTCAATGATGTCTTCAATCAATCGCACCTTTAGAGACACCACTTGACCAGCTGCAGACACACCCTAAACAAATTCAAATAAACAACAACATATTGTCACATTGACATACCAGTGATGATGATGCAGAGTCTTCTAATGTCTTATTAAGACACGATAAAGACG
Source organism: Argyrosomus regius (assembly GCA_946959425.1). Lineage (NCBI taxonomy): Eukaryota > Metazoa > Chordata > Actinopteri > Sciaenidae > Argyrosomus > Argyrosomus regius. Next base: position 16,770,992 of record OX336898.1, on the reverse strand, counting down.
AACCCATACCTTATCTGTTCTGGCACATCTTTGGAAAGACATCTTCTTCATTTCATCGCCGTGGTTCTCAGGAATGCATCCAGATTTAATAAGTGCAGTGACCAGTTCATCTTCAATGGTCCGAAACTGGGTGTTTCCAGGATTTCTCTGAAACACATTTAAAGTTAGCGAGACGTAAGAAAATCGAGGCCTTAGAAACGAGAGAGGAAAAGCAGCTACAGTATATACCTGCATGCCATAATATCCCTTCCCAGAGTAAGCCATGAGGAGGACCACTTTCTTTTTGGGGTATTTCTTTTCATCTTCAGCGTGTTCACCCTCTGCTTTTATTCTTTTTGCATCCTGTGCCCTCTCGCCACTGTCTTCATTTTCCTCGTTGGATCTTTTCAGGGGCTTGGCCGTCTGCTCGTCTCTGGATCCTTCACTCATCATGCAAAGGAAGTTATACAAGCCACCTGGTAAAAAAAAAAAAACAGCACAGGAACAGACTCAGACACAGCTCTGCAGACTGAATACATCCACACTGTCATGCTGTATTTGTTCGGTTGGCTTACCCTTTCTCTCTAACGTCAGTCTCTGGTTAATCAAGGCACTCAGCAGTGGTCGGATTTTAAACATGTCCCGTTAAATCATCATGAGAAGTTTGTGCGGCTACAACATGCAAGCTGGCATTATCAGCTGAACTACGGAAGCTAACGCGGAACAAAACACAATATTCAGATAACTTTAATCATCCGTTAACGACATATACAATCTCCTAAAAACATAAATAAGTCGTTTGACCAGAGTTTTGATGACTATGTTCGTAAATAATTACAACTGAGGTGCAAACTGTAGCTGTGGCTAACAGTCCTGTAGTGGTTGCGGTAACATACACACATGGCCAATGTCAACTTTGACCTCGGACGCAAATATCGCGAGACTTGCCTGCCTTGTTCTCGGGTCTGCATACGTCACAGCAGCGCACTGAAACAATTTGATTAAAAAAAAAAGAGAGAAAGAAATGAAAGAAATGTAGCCTCCTTGTGGACAAAATACAAAAATGTAATGACCAGTATGGATTGTACTGTTCATTTATTTGAAGCTTTATGATTTACATCCACATAGATGAACAAATTAAACCTTTTAATCGTGTAATTTGGTCTTTTATGAAGCCCCTTAATCTAAGAGAGAGATACATCTAAAACTACGTTTGCACATGTTCAAGGATATGTATAAGCATATAGCTGTATAGATGTATAAGCATATAGCCAACAGAGAACTGTTGATATGGAGGTCAGTTTAGCATGAAATGATAATGCTCTCATGTGTTTACATTTAGTAGAGGAATAAAGGACAAAGAACACTGCATTCAGACAGATAACACTGGCAGGAAATTAGAAAAAAAACAACAACACGTGTAATAATGTTTTTGCCCACTGGAGTGCAGCAAAATTCCACAAATAGATGATAAGGCTGCTTATAATATATGTTTCTTAATGCACAGGCTACCAACTTGTATTTTAGGTTATGGGTTGCAATCTTATTAACTTATCGTAGTAAATGTAATGTTGTTATATTCAAGAGACAGAAGAGATTTTTCCTCCAGGGAAGGTCTATCAGTAAGAAAATCGGAACTGTAACAACTGCGTTGTGTTTAATACACAATACCTTGTTGTATTGACTGGCTGGTTGTGTCTAAACGTTTATCAGGATGTCACCTGAACTCTTCATGCTATCCAAGCTAGCAGACATGTTGCATGGCCAAAGGCTTTCTTCATCATTTTTAGTCCATATAAAGAAGTCCAACTATATTAATTTACAGTAGCCACTTGTCATAATGTGCTGTGACTCATGTAAGTGTAATGCGTGTGCGTAACTCAAATTATAATGGCAAAGAGGTTCAGCACTTCCAGAGCGGTGAGGTGTTTATGTGTTTCTCAAGGACACCACAACAACTAGGGATACCAGTTGCCAAGAGGCCAGACCTTTAAACCTCTCATCCTGGAATGGCCTTAGAATGCACCCTTGAATTTTTTCATAACACCTTATAAGGTGATCAACTACTTTTCTGCTGGAAATCCAATGCCAAACATAGACATGCTATGGGAAAAAGACCCTGGTTGCTACAATCCCTTATCACACACGGCATGTGCCCATTTTCCAAAGGCACAAACGCTGAGCTTACTGGACACTGGTGATTCTTAATGTGAGCCAGTGATTCTCTAAGACTGGTGATGCAGCTGATGTGGTTTTGGTGGATGAAACAGGTCAGAGCAGGAGTATTTTTAGATAAATTAGCATGTGCTTTACATAGCCTTCTCTTTGACAGTAGCAAACAGGGACATGAGTAAGTGTTAAATCCCAAAATTAAAACGCTGTGAAATCGCTGAGTGTAGGGACAGACTTTTCCCACTTCACAAGTGGTGATTGTATATTTATGTTGTCCTACTCAAATGTCTTACAATAACCTTCAAGTATAGGTGCAAATGACAAAAGAGTCTTTTAACTTGAAAACCTTATGTGACATGTTAATTGTGCCTCTTTAAGAACCAGCAGAAAAGTCCCTCTGTCCCCTGGAGCCTCACATAAACAAATCGAGCATTGTTTTTGTCCCCAGTGTCCTGAGATGTCTCATTTGATGTCTGATAAAAAAAGAAATAAGCACCACCAATCTGATTCCAAAGAAGGGTTCTTCAAAGAGGGTGAATTGGCTTTAGAGTGAGCGACTAAACAAGCTACCAGAAACAGACCTAAACTTTTCTACAAAGCTCACAATCACCTGTACGCCTACATAGTGTGAGCTGGCCACAATCCTTTTTTTTTTTACATTTTTTTTAACACAGAAAGAGCCACAGCAAAACCTTCAGATCAGATCAGCTTGGGCTGAAACTGGCTGCCTCTGCCACTGCCCCCACATACAACCAAAAATAATTAATTAAAAACCATCCGCATTGCAAAGAAATCCACAGCTGTTAAAGCTTTTGCCCTGCTGGCTGAGTTATATAAGTCGCTGTACAAAACAATATATCAGATATTTGTCAAATGTGAAAAGGGAATGGAGTGACTTGTAAATGAATGAATTTGAAGGGAGGAAATATCCCTGTTAACATTTGTTTTTTAATTCAATTTGCACAGTGTGAGCTGCTCTTAAACCTGATGATATCTATTTATTCAAGCACAATGCTATAATTTTACAGATGATAAATGAATTCAGGCTTGAGAGCATCACATGTTTGGTAAATATTTAAGTTATTTAAGTATATTATGATGCTACAGCCAACTAAGAATTAGAGATGTATTGTGAGTCTGCCTTGTGATAACTTTCATCCTTCTGCTATTTGAGACACTGTGTTCAGTTTTCAGCAGTGCTGGAAATGACAATGTACTATTAAATGTCTATTCAGCTTGAAACTGAATTACCACTTTGCCCTTAAAATGAATCCATTTTGTCATCATGCACAAGAGTTTAATTTTGAAGGTTCAGCATGTTGCAGAAGTGACCCTGACCTTGGATCTATTTTGATTGGAGTCTGTATAGTTACCCGCTGTTACCTACTGTACCTACTTCAATACATTATGCTCCATACAGCGTATAAAATATATCATTTATTTTTGCAGCCTTATCTTTATTATAAGCTCCCGAAAACATATTTATGTATTAAGAGGTGAAATGTGCCAAATAATGTTCTTTATTATGTCATGAGAATGATTCATTTCCACTGTATCTCTCTTGTCGATGAAGCACAACAGATGACATTACTGGAGTCACATAAAACTTGTCCTTTAAAACATAAGTATGTGTTTTATGGCAAATAGTTGTTCGCTGGCATTCAAAAAAATCACAATAAAATATAGCGAGAGTTAATTTGTATGAAAAGAATTTTAGCTGAATAATCTATGACAGCCTGTCTCTCATCTACTGCACTTTTTCATTCTTATCTGAAGCTGCTCAGAGCATGAATAGCTTCAGATGGAGGTTTTATTGTATTTTATTTTTATCAGGCTATCCCAACTGTCACTCTAGCTGCACAGATTTGGTCTTTCCTTGTCATCGAGCAGGAGTCTGATTGTGGCAGCACACATTAATCACAGTGTCTGAAAATAACTTTCAGATAGACAGCAGATACTGTAGGCTGCAAAAGACAGAAACCATCTCACGCAGGAGCTATCTCATCGGCTGTCAGGGTTTTGATTTGAACTGCTTAAAGGATTCTTTGAGTGACCTATGAGGTCAGCAATCTAGCCAAGACAGGAACATGTGCACAAGAAGGATAAAATATGTCTGACTGCTTTCAGTGTATATGTAGTCTTTAGGTTAGACATTGTTCAGTTTGGTATCATTTCAAAGACAACTTTTAGAACTACTACAGATTCTTTATGACACTATAATAAAAGTCACAGAGCAAATGATAAGGACGGTGTTATAGCACTGACACTGCTTTGATTCTGCTCACACAACATGGACAAATATAAGACTGATATCTTGATAACCAATACTTGTGTTTGCAACATTTTTGGGGGAAAAATAGGGGTTTATATACATCCAAACTTGTATCATCATTTATGTGCAACTCTCACTCAAAGTAGGCCAGAAAGGTTGAAGAATGTTTCACAGTAAAGTACAAATTATTAGGACAACACTGTCCCCCAATAACATCAGCAAATTGTTCATTATTTGTTATAATGAATTGTGGTGAAATGTAATAATCTGAGACTATTCCTTAGTTAGATACATGTATAAAAAACATAAAATACTGCATATATGCAGAGAAATCTCAACTATTCAATTGTATATAAACTACAGAAAAAACTGAAATTAAAGGTATGACAACAAACTAAATCATAGAATAATTTCCAAACATGAACTGAACTGTTAGATTGCTCCTTGGCTATTCATTTTACATACAGTATTGCAGTAATAAGATAAATTCATTATTTAAAAAAAAACATATATACGGAAACCAGTTCATTTGTACTGTACTCAAAATAAAATGAAACATGTAAACATGTAAATGTTTAATTTCTACGGAAATACCAAGTGTCAGTCTCACAAAGTTCTTTAAATTAAGTCCAAAATATCTTTGACTAATATAGTTATTGAATACAAAGCTGTCCTTGACCACTACAAAACCACATCTGTAGTCAGTCTACGTCAGTCTGGTTTTAAATCTTTCCAAAAAGATAGATTCTTTGTTTTTTGAATATGAGCATTTGAATTTGTTTCTTTTCCATTGATAAGGTAGAGCAGAAAGTTTCAGGTTTATTTATCATATGCAGGTTCACACAGGGTCAACAGTGCAATGAAATGTGTTGAACAAGAGGAACAGGTCAGCTCAGCATTAAGAGCACTAAACAGTGAAACAAGAACAGAAATAGGCTAAAGAAGTAAAAAACAAAACAAAACAAAACAAAAACAATACTATAAAAAAAAGAACATAAAATACAACATTTAAAATATACTATAATAGAATATAAGAGAAAGAAATATATGCGTATAATACAAAATATACTGAAATAGAATATGAAAGATTTGTATGAATGTCCTTTACACTGTACAAGGACAACTATGTGACAACTATATTCAAGTATACCTGTATAAATAGATATGAACATACTATACAAATATATATTATTATATGTTGTATATACTATTTGAAATACTGATAGAGTAAGGGTAAAGTGACAAATTTACAGCAGGCAGAGTAAAGTGATAGTGTTTTTACAGTATTTAAAGTATTACAGTGACTGGTACAGTGATGCTATTGGTGCATATTTTGCATATAGTCCTGTAAGGTCATGTGTTTAATGATGGGGGAAAAGATCATTTGTATCTGATAAGTAGTAAAATGTAGTAAAATATATTTAGAAACAGAAATTTACATCAGCATAAAAGCATAGGCTTTGTCACACACACACACACACCCACACACACACACCCACACACACACACGCACACGCACGCCATCCATGCATGCGTCGTCGTCGTGGAGAGAGAGAGAGAAAGTAGGATTTCCGGTGTCTCCAGCCAATGAGCTGATTCCACATGCGGACACCGAACGCCGCATTCGACGCACGCGAGAGCTGCAGCGGACAAACGCGATTGGTGCCGATGAGGACGCCAGTGATTCCGCAACACACAGGCAGGCAGGCAGGCAGAGCGGGCGAAGGGAACCGAGCTGCAACTTATAGCCACATGTTTAAATCGTCCGTTTTGGACAGATCTAATCTGGAATTCGCCGTTTTAAAACAAGAGAGGACGGTCTTAGAAACATCCAGTTGAGACTGCGACCTTATGATATGAATTGTTCGTTCAAGGTCTCACAGGAAAGCTAGCGGAGCGCAGCCGGCGAATTCAAGCGGAGCCCGAGGAAACCCAACAGTTAGCTAGCTGTAGCCTGTTAGCTATCCGTTAGCCCCGGAGCCGCTAACTCGTTCACTTTCGCCAGGCACCTGTACGCCGCGTTGTCCTGTGTCATAGCTTATTAACCACTAGCAGTCAGCACCGCGGGGTCCCACTCTACTATTTATTAAGTATTTTTTATTTCAAGTGGCCGGGGTTCACATAAAAAAAGAGAGGAGAGAGGACCGTGACAGGGTTGAGGTTGGGACCAACAAGGCGAAACAAGCGGTGTCCTCCAGTGGCCGTTCACCATGGACAACGCACACACAAAGACGGTTGAAGAAGTTTACAGCTTTTTCAACGTGAATGAAAGCACAGGTCTGAGTTTAGAGCAAGTGAAGAAACAACGGGAACGATATGGACCAAACGGTAAGGAGCTAGTTAACGTCTCTTTGCTCAAAAACAAGTAGCCACACTCTGCCGGTGTCATGTATGGGCCATGGCTCCGGGTTTGTAACGGGCGACATGCCGAACATAAAGAGAGGTTGTTGACGTCACCAACTGTATGTCGAAATACCGGGAAGCATCACTGCTACTATGACTCATTTTAATAAGAACTAAATGTTACGTCAGCACTATTATTTTACTATGAATCAGTGTAATTTTGGTACGCTACTGCTACAGTAGTATGCTAAAATCATTTAGCAAGTTCTGACAATTGTCCATCTCTCTTTTGTCTGTCCATGTCTCTATTGTCTGCGGTCTAACTGGGATTATCTACAGAGCTGCCAGCTGAGGAGGGTGAGTGGACCACTATGTATAAATGCACAGAGTCACTTGTGTATATGTGAAGTGTCTTTACTTCATTCATTTGGCATTAATGTTTTAACGAAACTCTTGTTTTCCAGGTAAATCCCTTTGGGAACTAGTGGTTGAACAGTTTGAAGATTTGCTTGTGAGGATCCTTTTACTTGCTGCCTGCATATCCTTTGTAAGTATAACACACGTGTTTTGGTAGCTGTACAGGCGGTTTGTCCAGTGTTCATCGAACCAATATGGTCTAGATTATACAAAAAACAAACCGAATGGCTTATATCTAACTTTCACCCTTGCGTACAGCAAAGAGCTGTACTTCCTTTACTATGTTATCAAGACTGGTAGTTAAAGTCTGTGAGCTAGTTGTGACACTCGTAACAATGTGTGCTTCACACTCAACTCAAGATAAAGTGGAGTTAAGATTGGGTATTTTAGTGCTAGAGTAGTGACGTCCTAAATACTAGAACGTGTTTTTCAAAGACAGTACTCGGTGTTTGGTGGAAGATAAAATAGTAAAAACATGGCATTCTGCCTGTGTTCATTTCCACCACCATCTTTCTTTTCACCCTTTCAGTGATGAGTTCAGCTCTGTCATCCTATCAAGCGTATATAGTCCTCTTCTGATTGATTCAGTGCAGATCACAGCTTAGCAAGAATGCTCTTCACAGAGGAGAAGAAAGGTGCCCAGAATCTGTCTAGTGACACAACCCAGATGACCTTCTTTCTTTTTCTTTAATTTAATTTTTATTAAAGAATTTTGTCCTGAGTAACATGAGTTTCCTCTTGAAGCAAGTCATTTCAGCCTTTTTAAGCCTCTTGTTTCAGAGAGGTTATATTAACTCATCACTAGTCAAGGCGTCCAGAGTTAAAAAGAAATGCTGGCATGTTGTTAATCCGTCAACAGATAGTTATGTCACTTGGTGATTATGTGGCATGTTGGAACGAGCAGCACGCTCTGTATCCGCCCGTTAAAGAGTGAAAGTGACCGACAGCTGAGAAGTCCACATATCCCCCTGATGATTGAATTTCCTAGTGTTAACATGCCATCACACTTCAGTGATGTCTAAAACTCTCAACATTACATTGATGTCCACTAATCATGTTGTTATCCAGAATACAACTTGACTATTATGTTCCATAAATTAACAGATGTAACTTGATTGTGATTTGTGTGTTCTTGTCACCAGTGAGTGACAAAAAGTTTGGTGTTGTTTCTGTTTGACAAAGTGTTAGGTCAACTATCCCGTGGCCCTGGCTCATTGGCTGTTGGCATACTCGCTGAGAATATGATCCATTACCAAGGCATGGTGATGACAGCCAGCTATGTTTACAAAGCTTATGAATCACCAGCTGTAGTACACGGCTCACTCTCAACCACACAAGAACATGCAGACACATGTAGATTTATTTCGGCATGACAACATTTGGACTGCAAGTTATATTCTTGTGAGACTTGTGAGCTAAAAGGTGCAACACAGTTTGATAAACACTTAGAATTGAATTAGACGTTTGATTGGCCGTGCTTAAATAGGTTGGAGTAGAAGATAGAGGGCCGTTGGCATTTCATTTGACACACTTCACTCCTGGCACAGATTCTAAAAGAGGAGAAAGTGGTTACTACATTCCCGGTCTCTCTGACATGACTTTCTAACACACTTGGCCCAGTTTCTGCAATACTGGCAGAAGCGAGCTTGATTATTATTAAATGATTGGTAGATACTTAAAATCATTGTGCCAATATGTAAAAGTCAAAGTGCAGTCCTGGCACAGCTTTGCTCACAACGCTGGGAGGAAATCCTAAAACGTATCGGAGGCAGGTGTATTGCCAAGTAGGTTTTCACATTTGCCTTGGTGTTTTGGTGCATATCAGTAAACAAAGTAAGAAAAAAAAGTAAAAAAAAATAAGATAAAAATGTACCATAAATATAAAAAATCTATTTAAAAATATCATTATCATTATCTAGCAAAGCCTCAATGGAAAAATAGATTTTGAAAATGAACGCACACTGGAATCAGAGCTACACTAGTGAGGCATTCCAGCAAACAGGAGTATTCATTTTTGGTGTTATGTTATCCAGTTAGCACTTCAGTGTTCTCAATATCTCACACTTCATTCAGTATTAATTCATATTTGTGGTGTATTTAATCATTCATTTATTCTTTTCTTTCTGTAGGTACTGGCCTGGTTTGAAGAGGGAGAAGAAACCGTTACAGCCTTTGTGGAGCCTTTTGTTATCCTACTTATTCTCATAGCAAATGCTATTGTAGGAGTCTGGCAGGTAATCACTTTTACAAATCTACCTTAGCATGGGTTACTAATAAGTTGAGACAAATGTTTATGCACTGTTATGAACAACAATGGGTTCCCATTGTCAATTCAGTTTAAAGGAGGTTTTGTCTAACTGTGCTAAATAAGTGATGGTAGATGGTTTCCCTGTATCATTGTTTCATTGTGCTTCAATACTGAAAATATGAGGATGAGATTTGGCAGTACCTGGCCCTCCACTGCCAGTTGTTCCTCATAGCAAACTTGTGTTTTGATAATAGCTCAATAACTGGAGCAAAAAAAGCTAAAGACGCAGCTCAAAACCAGATTTTTCTTGCATGATATCACAAAGAGGAAATGTGGAGTCTGGAGTCGGTAGTTTTTCTTGCACTTAAATATTTGTTACCAAATGTGTTGGGTCTTTCTGAAGGAGAAAACTAATGCCATGGAAGGAAACATAGAATTGAAAAGCTTATAGTAATTTTTTGTCATTATAGACAGAAATTCAAAATGTAACATTCATAATTCAGGCCAAGGACAGCACACATTCTTTTGATCTCAAACACACGCCAATCTTGTACACTTCTTGTCTCGGTCACACCGGAAATCTGGCCTGCTCCACTTCCTCCGTACTTAATATATCCTGGGCCTCATTCATTAACCTACCCTTTCAGGGAAAACCCTAGCGTTGCCTCCCCCTCCTCCTTCTGTCCTTTGAATGAGCAGGGCAGCATTTAGTCTTAAAGAGTAAAACCAGAAAACAAAAGCCGTGGTTTTAAATGGTGGGCGTGAGGAGGTATTTTTACGCCTCTTTGTTTATATATGCCTGTCGAGGCCTGGCTTTCCCCCCAGGATTTACAGTGGCAGTTCCTTTGAGAAGCAGTATTGATTTGTCAACATACACCTTAATTATAAGCAGGAAGCAAAGGCAGCAACAGTCATGGTTTGGAGGCACTCATCTGGACACATAGAAAACTAATTATCTTTTTTTCACGGGCACCCTTCCCTATCAAATTGAGACTGGCCCAGAAAACAGCATGTTGCCCTGGAGTCAGTAATAATAGATAGGTACATTGGCTTCTAATAGTTATATATTGATGCACCCAAACACAGTTCAGGGCAGATATTGTTGGGCAGATCCTAACAATAAGTAATTAAGTAACACATCTGTCAAACTAATCGATCATTTTATTTAATGACCCCTCAAATAGACATTTATGAATTACCTGATATCTGCCTTTTATGAACAATACCTAGACATTTTCTGTTGTTCCTGTAGTCCTATTTTCTGTTGTTGGGTTAAAAGTACAACAGACAGTTGACATCTGTATCAATATACAGATTTTTTTGCTAGATTCCTGGTCGTTTCACACACATGAAGACCTTGCATCTCCAACACAGATTTTTAAATATTGGGGGAACAAATAGGGAAAGCTTTGACTCATAATCTGTGATTAATATCTACAAATCAGATTCTGAGGTCAGTGTTGAAGATTATTGGCTGTAGGTCATAGATCAACAGTGTGTTTCTGCTTGTGCAAGTGTCTCCTGGGATCAGCGTCTAATAATCTCATTTAACTCAACGGTCCCCATGATTGAAAATGAAACCATCACATGCTTGGTCAAAGACGACACTGTTAGACTGGGTGGGACTCTGCTTGATTGTATTGTAAATGAAGTGCTTATTGAAGGCTCTGTTGATGCTTGTGTAAATGAGGGGTTGTTAAGTGGCTGGTTGTTGGCCTTTTGTTTGTGAAAAGAAAGCCTCTAGAATGACGTAGAAGTTGAGGCTGTGCCTACTGTTTTCATGTTCTTATTCAAATGCCCTACCTGATTTAAAATTTTCCTCTGAATTCAAAGTGGTTGATGTTTTCTATGCTTTTTATAGCTTTTCCTTTAACCTTGTTAAACCCTCACCTTTTACCGGCAGTGATTTTGATGCCGTTGTTTCCCCATTGCTATCCCTTACAAAAGATCATAATGTCTCAGGGTTGTGTTCCTTGTTTTGCCATGTCTTGCTTGCCTGCCAGCCAGCCAGCCTCAGAGCTGCCACTAAAACTGTCCAGTCTGAGAGCAATCAGTCAGACAAGGTAAAGTCAGCAGTAACAGAAAAGTGCAAGTGAAGAATGATTAGGAAGGAACTGAGCAGGCAAGAAAGGAACATTTGGGGAAGTAAGATTGCCATTGTAGTTGTAGTGGCACCTTGACGGATTTCTGATACAGAAGAGTCCCACTGTTAGGCTAACTCTAACATGGATTGTTTCGCATCTGGAAAAAAAAAAAGTCTCACGCTTTTTACAGCATCTCCCAGTGTTTACATAAATGTCCTCCACTGTCTAGGCTGGACCACTGGTCCTGTGTACGTGTACGTAGTTCATTTTATATTTGTCCATTTGCTTATGTAAAGCTTAGATTCTCATCAGTCCACTTTGAATAACGGGAATCTAACTGAAACAGCTTATCCGAGAAGGCACTTTGTTTCCATCTTCCTTATCGTCCAGTTCCTGTGACAAGCTTTGTGTTTGTGTGTAATTGACCTGTTTTTCTTTTTTGTTTTTTTTTGTTTGACTGTTCAGGAGCGAAATGCAGAAAATGCCATTGAAGCACTTAAGGAGTATGAGCCAGAGATGGGGAAGGTGTACCGCCAGGACAGGAAGAGTGTCCAGAGAATCAAGGCCAGAGACATTGTGCCTGGGGACATCGTGGAAGTGGCAGGTAAGATTAAAAGTTTTAAGCTTTGTTTATGATTGATGCTGTGTCCCTTAATGGGAGGGTGCGCCGAAAGAGAAATCATTGCACATGTGACAAGTCATTGCACTTGGTCATTACTTGGCCTATTATTATCTTTTTTAAGACTAGGCATGGTCTGCATGCACAGAGGTGAAGGGTGTGAAGGTAGACTGGCTGAACAGGTACACCTGTACTCTGTACTACCCTTTGTTGAAAGACCATAGGGCAGGGCTCTAACATATATCTACAAAAGACGCATTTTCTTTAATTGAAACTGACGTGTGGTATAAATAAAACCCAATGGGAACTAATTATGAACGAGATTTAATGACGTTTTATTAAAATTTACATATACAGATTAATTTACGCACACACTCAACATTACCTTGATGTTCACTTGTGATTCTCGTGTTTGTTGTAGTTTTCTGTTTGACAAAGTGTTAGGTCAACTATCATCAGTCATCCAAATCAGTCAATCTGTCTTTACAGCATTTATTTCAATTCAGGGGTATCATGTCGTTTATAGCAATAATAAATCTGTTTGAGTTATTCATGTCTTTATCATGTTTTTGTAACAGAAGAGCACATTATTTTGTCTGGATTAGTATCAGTCTTGTTATGATTGTGATTGATTGACTATTTTTTTTTTTTAATTACTGCTTCATTGGTGTTTTGCAGCAAAGATTGCTCTCTTATTACTGTCTGATTAAGCAAATATGTTCCGTTAGTTTCATCTCATTAGTCAGTGATGTGCAGAATATATGCAGAGTACAGGTGTTTTTTTTTTTTCTCAATCTGAAAAATAAGCAGGCAATGAATTGATGGCTGTACTTAAACACTCATATATGGTTGGCGACTATAAGAGATGTGTGGATAACATCGGTACCAATTCTGTAAACACCATCAGCAGTGTTATGACGTACACTTTACATATTTAAACGCGCACAAAGACACACACAGCTGATCTCTCATCCTGTCTATCCCCCCTGAGAATTTCAGAATAATGGTGTTACCGAGCAAGTAAAACAGTTATGTAATACGAGGGCAGAGGTCCAATCTTTCCTCAACATCTTCTTTTCTTGGCTAACCTCAACTTGGATAGGGCCACATATGTTTATGCCTTTTGCGTCACTGCTCGGCATTTCTCTTGTTTTGTCTTTCTCAGTGGACTTTTTCTCTCTTATCTATCTTATTTTCTTTCTTTTGTTATCTTTTCTTTTTTCTTTCTTGGTTTCTGTTAACTGTGTACCTTTCCATAAAAGACCAATTTTCTTTCTACCAAAGCAAAGGTTAGTGGAGTGTGGCCACAGAAAAGATTTTTTACTGTCTGTTTAAAATCCTGCTAAAAGAAAGGGTTGTGGATTTACTCAGTGAGGTTCCAATGCCACACAGTCGAGACTGTGGCAGCAATTTGTACTTACTGTTTCAGTCTAACTTGAGGGAGCTAAATTCTGTGAACCTAACACTGACTCATTTTTTTTTTTAGTTCAAAATTGATTTGTTAATCTTGAACAAAGAGATCTGTATAGTACGCCCTGTTTTATTTACAAATACTTGAGGCATCAGTTGGGTCAAAACCATAATTAGCACTTATACAATTGCCTCGCATGAACTCATGGCTTACAATGACGAGCGTTCTACTGCAGCTGCTTCACAGATAAAGGGATTGTCAGTTTTCTGAAGCAGATCATATGAATTTAAATCTTACCTGTCTCCGACAAATGTCAGTGAATGACACAATAAAGCCTTTCTAACACAAGATAGAATTATATGACAATTTTCCATGTGCTGCTTATTGATGACTGGAAGTGAACGTTGGACCGACATTCCTTTGTTCTGCTCCACAAGTTACAAAACATCACTCTCTGTATGTAGTGTTTACAATATTGAAGCCAGCACTTAAAGTTAGGTTTAGTTAATCATCACAAAATACTGCACAGTAATGATAGCAAAAACAAAACAGTACTACCAAAACAATACCATGCCACAGAGGAGGCCTGCTGGACATGACAAAGCATGAACTGCAGTATGGTATGACATCGCAGCATCATTGTTGTACTGAGTCATACTTCAGGTGCCTTAAAATCAATTAATGCAAGCACTTTGAGGTTATGTAAAAAAAGGGAGGATGGATGGATAGATAGATAGATAGATAGATAGATAGATAGATAGATAGATAGATAGATAGATAGATAGATAGATAGATAGATAGATAGATAGATACTTTATTGATCCCGAAGGAAATTCTAGCCTGCAGTACTGCCTCAGCTTTACAATCTTAGAGATCATGTGGCCACTATAGCCTCGTCATCTTGGATCTTCAATTGTCTTGTGTTATGATCCAAATACAACCATTGTCATGTTGCAACAAATGTTCAGAGTCATAACACTAATGTTTTAGTGGGACAGTAGCTGAATCAAACTAGCCTGTCTGCATGATTTATACACACAGTTACAGCCATGTGGTTTACCGTCTACGGCAGCTGTTTGCATAAATATAGTCCTGTTGATGGGCCTCTGAGGATGGAGTTGATTAACAGGTTTAGGTTGCGCAGTATTGATCTGTTACAGTTTAATGAGCAGTATCTACAAAAGCTACTGTAGTTGCATTAACGTAGCTGAAGAGCTATGTGTCCATGTTTTTGTTAGCAGCAGCAAGGTCTCCTCCAACTACTTGACCAGCGAGTTGCAGCATGAGGGTTGATGTATGAGCGTAATGCCACGCTGCAAAGTGTCTAGTCAAACCAGGCATATGGTTCATATCCTTCGAGTACTTTTAGATCTAGAGCTGCGATAATTTTGCCACACAAGCTCCGATGCTCTGTCAGTTGTTATAAAGTGGTGAGTGAAATTCTGTGTCGAGTGTGTGTGAATGTTTATGGTTGTGTGTCTTGCTCTGTGTTTGTAATATGCTTTTCTCAGTCCTTTTTATTTTGATTCACAGTGAGTTATGTCTACTCCTCCTCTCCCAGTCACACACATACTCCTGTCTCCCCCTGAAGAGTAATTCAGATCTAAAAAGCTGCTGTCTCAACTATCCAAAAGGACGTCCACCCTCTTGTCTTACAGGCTAGCAAAGATTTTTCTTCCTTCCACGGTTCAGTGCATTGGCTGTGTTGTGTAAAGTGTTTGTTTTGCTGCAGTATATATTGAGTATCATTGACCACAGCTTGCTATTGTCTGTCATCCTGGGCAGAGCATCAAGTGACGCACCTGCTCCCTTTTACACCAGTGGCGTAGTTGTGTGTCACCTGACTCCGTCACCAGTCAGACATAATATTTTAGAGGTGTCAATATGGTGGTCTTTGGTGCATTCTAATTCCACTATATTTAACCAATCCACTGTATAACTAGCATAATTCACATAAGATGTATAATACCTAACATTGCTGCTGATGAAAAGTTTGTAGTAAGTGAGCACAGGACACAGAGGGCTGTTTTACTAAAGACACTAAAAAAAGGGTTTCCTGTAGCTGCCTTTGGGGGAAGTGGACTACTTCTGCTGAACCAAAAAGCAGCTTATAACGGCAAAAGAAATACACTTGTATTGGCAGCATTGAGCAAATGCTCAGCAGCAACACTCTTATCTGCGAGTGGGAAAGAAATCATCTATATTTGTGGAATTTTAAATGGACCTAAATGGATTTCATCCATGCTCTGTCAGCATGTTATCTTTGTGTTACTTAATGTATGCCTTGCGTAAACATCGTGTTCCTATTACATTTGAGTGTTTAATGTCAGAAAGGGTTGCTTTACGTAACTGGCCATGCAGACCCTGAAGCAGTAGTGTGACAGTAAGGTATCATGGTTAATCTCAAACTCCATGTGCTCTTGCTTGCGAAAGCCAAAAATTTGTTTTCAGTTTCAGATTTTACCATTTTTTCCACATCACCTCATTTTACAGGGATAGTTCTTAGCTTTCCTGGTTATCTTCAGTAATGCCTTTAGTCTCTGGCTTGTGTTGCCGACATAGTAATGGCTCGCTGTCTCTCGGTTGAGCCATTCATACATTGTTTGGTCTCTTGAGTATTGCAAGGTTTCATTAAAAACCCTAAGTTAGTCTACTGGCTTTATTTACTGCCAGCGCTCTACTGAGGCAACTTCTTTTCATCTTTTGTTTTACCTTGCAATACCTTACTGGACAAGAGTCTATTAGTCTGTTGCCAAAGTGATGGTCTTGCAACAAGACTCTGCATAAGAAATAAAATGTCCTTTCGTTCCCACTTTTCTTTCTCTCTGATTCTTTCTGGCCAGCTGTATGCAGTTTGGATTTATTATTAGTAGTATTAGTATTTGCTGGCTTGTGGTTTTATCTTAACCATAGTCGAAGCTGAGAGCAGTGTTCGCCATTAATGTTGTCCTTCCCTGGGAGCAGCAGACACTAAGACAAGTTTAGAAATGTTACAGATTCAATTTGAAAAATAATTTGTGCTCCAGATGGCCATTTCCTCTCCTGTGTTTAAGAGTCTATAGTCTGTCTATTGTCACCACCCAAGCTATTTGTTCCTGCCTCCATACTCTGCTGTCTCTCTTTTCCACTTGTCCATGTTCTTTTGCTTTTTTCCCCTCTGGGGCTCACATGTTCAAGGTATTACTCCATTATTGGAACACAGAGAAATGATATGAAATGCAGAGTGTCATGCCTGTTTGTGTATGGTAAAGTTTGGTCTTGTGATTTTTCCATTCATAAGAGGAGCCCCTTGAGGGCTGGAGGACCTCATGAGGGTCCCAGGAGGCTGTAAAACCGACATTCTAGCATATCAGGGAGCCCCAGTCACTGGGAGAGAAAATATACAACCCCCTTAAGGCCTTTAAAGGGTTCACTGGACCCCCCATTATGAATAGTTTGCTGTGTAATCTGCACTATAACTCAAATCAAAAAGACTTTCCTAAGATTCATTGCAAGAGTCGAGTTTTATACCATCAGTCCCATGTGGTAGGAGTGTCGACCATAGCTGGTATAAAGGCAGGCAGACATGACTTGGATCTTTACAGGCTGGTGGGGTGTTATCACTCAAGTGTTTGCAGACTGACATTTGTCCCTCACTCTAGGGAAAAGATAACAGATAAAGTCCTTTGTTCACATGGGAGGAAAAAAATCCGGAGGCTGTCTCATTTTTTTTCCCAGAAAAATAAGAGCTAAAAAAAGTGATGAAAGATGAAAGAAAATGTCACAGCTGCAATTTTTGGGTCACTGCAACAAATATCTGTAAAAAAAACAACAAAAAACTAAAATAACGATTCATTGCGTGCCAAATGACGTCTAGCAACATTAATAAACAGTAACTTGAGAGACATTGAGAATTGTAACTAACTTGTAGGAATAGGTTTGTCATGTTGTGGTATTGATAAGAGTTTTATTTAAATAGAACTTATAATGTCTTTTTGCTGCCAAACTACTCTCGTTGCCTGTGGAAGTGGGCTATTTTTACTTGCTGTGACCTTATTCGCAGTATAATATGGTATATGTTAAATAGGTGGGTGTTTCGCTATTACTTCAAGATGAGATTTTCTAATTAGTGACTTTTTGTAGGAACCTTCCCACAGGGCTTTGAGTCTTAAATATTTCCAGCCACTGGAGTTCCTCATCTACTTTTTGTCCTCCTTCATGCTACGCTCGTTCATCTCCTTCACCACCTCCTGTCAGTGAAGAGGGATGTAGTTTGAAGGCAGGTGATGATGAAGTGGTTTTGATAGCCTCTAGTCAAGTGGACTTCCAAATTTGGTAGTGTAAGTTTGTACGGTCCAGGAGTTATCACTCACCAGGATCTCAACGTTTAGAGTACTAACCTTGATTTTTGGATTATTGGGATTAAACATTGCAGTGATGTGTTTGTTTTTTATTGGTTGCTTCTGGTGCGTGAGTAGAATTTCCTCACCTCCGTCTCTCTGTTACTGGCTTAAATCTGTCACAACCTCATGAGAATGTTGTAAATGAAACAGTCTGTATGCAAGAACATGCTCTTTCACACCGTTTCTATTTCAAACCCCTATGACGAAGAGCGGGTCCTCCTCGCTTAAAACAGAAGTTTTTATCATTCCCCCCTCCCCCAATTCCAGCAGCACGTTTGCAACTGATCAAAATAGTTTTCCCATTTTTGGACGTGTGTTTTTCAGGACTCATCTAATCCCTCTTCCCATTCTCTCCTCCTTCCCCCCTCTCTCTCTTCCTCTCTACTCAAAAGGGCACTGCAGAGGCCCAAGGGTTGGTTTACATGTCTGTCACCACTCTGTACTGTCCACAGAGGGATCTCTTAAGAGCCTCTGGGTCATTGCTTTATATTGCTTTCTCCTTCACCCTTTCAAGCTAGGTGATGTCTTACTGTAAGCTGAAAGTAATATTTCACTTTGGTGCAACAGTGGCATTTTTCCATTGTACTTTGGAGTTTCATTAAATTGTCAGCCATCAATTTTGGGAACTATAGGGACCCTTAGCTGGCCTATAGTCTTACTGTAATAGTGCAGTATTATGGGAACTATAAGGGAACTACTTCACAGACTCCTCCTTAAAAACATTTTCTCAGGTTAGATTTGTTGGTTCTTCATCGTGGATCTGACCTTTCTAGAGATGATATGTTTCATCTCCAGTCCCATCACATAGATGTAATGATAAACTCCAAGATCTGAATGCAGAGCAAGGTCTAACTATAAAATAAAAGATAGACTGTGTGTGAACATTCTTGCTGTTAAAGCAAAGCTAATAAATATCAGTGACTTTATTGTGCTTATCTGCTTTTCTACAGAGGAAACACTTGTTTGGAATTTGGTGTATATTTACATTTTACATTTGTTTTACTGGGAATTGCTAAAGCCGTGTGTTAGTGGAAAGAATGAGCAGCGGTCTATTTGCGTGCTGTGTAGGAGATGAGTGGAACATTAATAATTTTTCAATGCATGACTTTCCCTCACCCTCTCTCCAACAAATAACTTGAGTTTGATTATTTTATTACTCCCATGGAGAATGAGTTGGGATAACACTGTACTTAATTTTATTTCCAAGACTTAAGTATCCGTGTGTGGTAATATTTGTTTGTTTATTGAATTTAGCTTAAAATTTGTGGATACAGTGTTTCATCAAGTCTCAGCACCACTAAACTGCTTTTATCGCTTGCATTGTACAAAGTATCCATCCACCTGTTGTCTGTGCCATTTCCAGATGCCTTTTTAAATTGTGAAGAGGTACTTAAGTGTCTGCCGTGCTTTGTTTCTGTCCACAGTTGGCGATAAAGTGCCTGCAGACATCAGGCTGACGTCTATCAAGTCAACCACTCTGAGGGTAGACCAGTCAATTCTTACAGGTAAAACCGTTTCTAAATGACTTTTTTTTCTCTGTGTGAGCTGGTGATAGTACATGTCATATCTTTCCGTCTAGCATCTCACCTCTTTTGATCAACCCAGACACAGAGCAAGAATAAGCAATTTGCTCCTCCTTTTGACGCACATGCCCTCATTACACCCTGTTGTCATGGTTGCTCAGTCAATACCAAAACAAAAAGGAGTGAGTGATGTAAGTAAATGAATGAATCTGCGGCTGGGTAATTGGACAGCGATGTAGATGGAAAAAGATTGGAAGGAGAGAATATTGACGTGTGATGCACGAGAGAAGAGGATTATATAAATTAACTCCTTCGGTCTCTTGTCTTGCTCCGCTGCCTTAATTGGTAGCAAATTCCACAGGACATTTCAGTGTTTCAGCTATTTTCCTCTTCTCTTCCCTTCCCCATTCATGGCCATCCTGCTTGTCAAATGCTGCCTGCTTTGCTCAGTCAGAACAGTGCAGACCTTACACAGTTGATTACACGCACAGAGACACACACACAGCACAAGCACACATCAGACACAGGATTTGGAAGACCGTGGCGATGCAGTATTTAATAATTGTCAGGCCTGCTCAGTCGACTGCAAAGCCTCTGCCACACACATCTGCCCGAAGTGTCAGCCAAGCATCACAACTTCAAAACTTTGCTCTCCCGTGTTGAAACTCTCCCCGTTTCCCTATTTCATATCTTTTGTTTCCTCTTCCTGCAGGAGAGTCTGTGTCTGTGATCAAACACACTGACCCAGTGCCTGACCCGCGCGCTGTCAACCAGGACAAGAAGAACATGCTCTTTTCTGTGAGTGACTCACAGGATCATTTTAGTCCTCCTGTTCAGTGTTATTTTACATCTCTTTCTGTATGTGTGTCTGACAACACCTAAGAAGGCAACATTGTTACATCCTCCTCGTCATTCATCTCTCTTCACATCCATTTTTCTATCTGAGATGGATAGCACTTTTGGAAAATATCTTCACCGTTGCTGTCTCACACATACTAGAGAACATATAATAACAGGCTGAACACCACCCAAGTGGTTCCATAGAAGCTTCCACTGCAGCAACAGTTGAAATAGAAAAGTGATTCATCGATTTCTTGCTGCATGTCGACACTTGTTGAATCTTCTCTCTGCTTTTTGTGACACATATCTCAGCATAGTTGTTAAACTAGTTTTACCGCTATACGTAATGTTTAATATGTTTGACTTTCACTGTTTGCTTTTCCCGTCTCCTCCACCACAGGGCACAAACATTGCAGCTGGTAAGGCTGTCGGTGTGGTGGTCACCACAGGCAGCAGCACAGAGATCGGCAAAATCCGAGATGAGATGGCATCAACGGAGCAGGAGCGCACGCCACTGCAGCAGAAGCTGGACGAGTTCGGACAGCAACTATCCAAGGTAGTTTTTTTTTTTTGTCTTTTGTACTTTAAATGTTTTTTTTTATTGTTGGCAAAACCAACGTAAGCTATTTATTATGAATAACTGATTGTTTTCACATGATCTTTACAACTTTAATGTTCTTTAATTCAAGGTTATTTCACTGATCTGCATTGCTGTGTGGATCATCAATATTGGTCATTTCAATGACCCTGTCCATGGTGGGTCCTGGATCCGAGGCGCTGTTTACTACTTCAAGATTGCTGTGGCTTTGGCAGTTGCTGCTATCCCTGAGGGTAAGCTGGAGAACTCCAGACTGCAGCCATGTCCTTGACGTGCCTGTTGCTTTGAGAGGATCCAGTGCTATGTAGACTGGAACCGTTGGTTGGAAAATCAAACTTTATGGATTGTTTTTTTATGCTTCATGATACAAAGACAATGGATAACATTTGTATCAGTTGAGTAAATAAATTAATATGAATTTTCCTCTGTGTTTCTGTTTTTTCCCTCCAGGTCTGCCAGCTGTCATCACTACTTGCTTGGCATTAGGCACACGCCGAATGGCCAAGAAGAATGCCATTGTCCGCAGTTTGCCCTCTGTGGAGACGCTTGGCTGTACATCTGTCATCTGCTCCGACAAGACCGGCACGCTGACCACCAATCAGATGTCTGTGTGCAGGGTAAGAAAAGCGTGAACGGTGGCACAGACAGAGAAGAGAAATTTGAAACCTCTACTATCAGCCAAAAAGTGATAGCGGATTGTTATGTACATTTTTTTTTTTTCACACAACAATCTAAATACGGAATAGATTTGCATTTTTGATTGAAATGGTTTTGGAACGGGCCAAACTAGCCAGCTAACTTTGGCAGTTGTTGTCTGCCGTGTAACCCTTCAGAAATCTGCCATCAGAATAAGATGTTAAACATCATCATTAACTCGATTTTAACAATATTGAAACAACTGTCGAAGTGAATTCCAGCCAGCTGTTTAGAGTTTCACAATAAAATGTTAATCAAATTTGATAGCATTTGATTTAACTGTGAATCCAAAGTCCTATGTTTACCTCATATTTTCCCATTTTAATCTCGAAGGCAAATCAGAAATGTCTTTCTGCCATTTAAAGTCGGCTCATTAACCTTCAGCAGTCAGCCCCGCTCACTGCAAATGATGTTGACAGTCTTAGCTTATCTAACAGCATTTAGATTGGTTTCATAGTAACCAGTGTAACTATGTAAATAGGCGCTTTGTACTTCAGAATGTCAACAGGTGAGAGTGCCTGACTAGGCTACTAACTAGTTCACATTTCATAAGCATAACAAAAGTTGTCACTAAGAAATGTACAATTTCCAACAGTGATCCTGACCACACTTCACTGCATGATTATAAACTGCATGTTCTGCCTTCAACCTGGGATGCTTTGTGTGTGTAAATGGTGCGTAGACTGACTGCTCTACAATGCTGTACTTAGTCCATGCTGAGGAATACGCGTTAAAATCCCTGCCAGCAAAGTATGATAAACGAGCAGTCAGTGACAGGACATGCTCAGTTTGTCTTATTGGATGAGTTGATTTAAAGTTAATTGCAGATGGAGCAAGTGAGAGAAATTAGTGTTCTTTCTGTACCATACAATAGGATTACATTGGGGGAAATATTTAAGTGGCACACCATAATATTTAAGCACAGACCAGTGAACCCTTTGGAGCTGAAACTGCCGGTGATTAAACCGAGTGATCCATCTTATAAAAGCTTTGTCTGCTAACGTTTCCTGGACCCTGACCAAATTTTTAGGTACCAAAATTCTCATGAACCCAGCTGTTCAAGTTGTTCTGTGAACTTCTGTATGATGTACACATGGTAGCGTATGCTGTCTACATCCTCCAGTTAGCATTGACTAGGTCTGCAGTGCGTTGGGAATGGGTCGTTTCAAACTGAAAGAAAAATGGGAGAAAGGTCCAAAAATAAATAGAATTATAAAACATTGGCCTTACATGGAAAGAGCAACAACTGGCTACTTTCCTGACATCTGAGAACTTTTCATGTGTAAACTTTTCACTGAGCAATAATACAACCCCGACAGCCTTTTGCTGACAGTAGTGATTTATTGAGCACTAAGCACCGCTCATATTGAATGGCTAATTAGAAATAATGAAGGATTTAGTTATACTTTAGAATTTTATTTCATCTCCCCCTGTGTACACGTTGTGTATATATTTTATTTTCCAATCCCTTATGAACATGAGTACCATCATTTTTATGAGCTGTTTACAATTTACTCATTTCTTCTCATTCCCATTCATTTTTTGATATCATAATTTTCCCTCCATCCTTAGCGGCCCTTTATCTACTGGTCTCCTGTTTCCGTCTTCCTTTTCTCCCTCCTCATTCCACTCTCCTCCCCCCTCTTGTTCAGGCAGCATACTGATCAGTATGCAGTAGTTAGTCACTTGCAGCAGAATCAGCAGTAGAGTTGCATAACTGACCTTGTGTTGAAAGATGCTCTCTCTCTCTCTCTCTCTCTCTCTCTCTCTCTCTCTCTCCCCTGTCTATCTCTTCTTGCCTTGCTCATCCTGCACAAATTTCAAAGTCAAAATCATGTTTAGCAATTTTGGAAGGCCTCATTTTGGAAACCACAGGATGCTATTCCTGACTGTCTGATAGGGTAGAGAAGCTTGTGCTTGACGCATGAGGAGCACCCAAACCGCCCCTGTCTGAATAGGGCAGTACTAAAATGTGTTGCCTGAGTGACTGACTGATGTGACTTTTCAATTCCATACTTGCTCTTTGTGTTTTGGGTCACATCGCCACTGACATCACACTGACACTGACATAATGCCAGGTCATCATTTCATTCAGATATTTCTATTTTCATCCCTTGCTCTGCCCGTCTCAATTTTTGGCAAATGTGGTGGCATTTACGTAAGAAAGTGTTACGTATGAGTGAAGGGATACTCTTGACAGCCGCGGTAGCAGCTCTAATGCTGTCTGACTCAGAACCCTTTCCCTTTTTTTCTCTGATTTGATTTGACTGGTTGTTATCAAAATGTTCCTGTCTTGAAAAATGAACAGCCTCTTAAATTTTTATGTGGAAAGGCATAGTATCATCATATTAATATATGACTATCTATTTGTGGTTAATAAAATCCCTGCCTTGTACTTGCAATTGAAAAGATTTGGTTTATTAAGCGTCTTCAAAAATCAATTCAGACACTGTAACCAGTCTCCTCGAGCACTCAAGGTCAAACTATTTCCGCCTTAGTGATTCACTTCATACAGTGTGACTGCACGCAGAGGAATTCTGTGTCTGCCTTGCTGCAAGATGACATTTATGGACCCTTCCCACCAGTGCCCAGTGTCTGCTTTGGCTCAGCATTTCATTATTGTACTCTGTTCTATGTTCAAATGGACTCATCATATGAAGCTTTCTTTCCTGTGGATGGCAGTCTGCTGCCACCTGCTGGATGCAGCGTCCATCTTTTCCTTTTGGCACTTAGACCTCAATATATCATCGAATTGATACAGAGCTTAGGATGTGACACAGAAAATATTGTTTCCCACTGAGTCTACAGATGATTAGCATGAGCATTTTAAGCACTAATCTTTGGTCTCTTTGTGTTTCCAGATGTTCATCCTTGATCGGGCAGAGAGCGACAGCTGTTCATTAAAGGAATTCACTGTGACTGGCTCCACGTACGCCCCGGATGGAGAAGTGTGAGTATCCAGTGTGCTATAAGATAAGGCTTTGATTTACACCATGACTACAAACTCCTTTCACACTTTGTTTACTTGAAATCTGCACAGTTAGCTCACCTGTTGCTTCCTGTCTACATCTGTTTTGTTCAGGTTCCAAGATGGCAAACCCGTCAAATGTTCCCAGTATGATGCTTTGGTGGAGCTGGCCTCTATCTGCGCTCTCTGTAATGATTCCTCATTGGACTATAATGAGGTTGGTAGTGAATGTTCGTGAAACCTGAAGCGCCAATGCGTTGCACATTTTCCGATGAACATTGACAACATGTTTTTTCGTTTTTCTGTTTGTGTCCAGACCAAAGGTGTGTATGAGAAGGTGGGTGAGGCCACAGAGACAGCCCTCACATGTTTGGTGGAGAAGATGAACGTGTTTGATACAGACGTGAAAGGCCTGTCCAAGATCGAGAGAGCCAACGCCTGTAATTCCGTACGTAACCTTTACATTTGTTCAAAGTCATGTCCTTGCGATAGAAAAAGTTTTTTTGAATAGAAAATGTTTTAACAAACTGTTAAAACATTTGTGTTTTGTCATGTCTTCAGGTGATCAAGCAGCTGATGAAGAAAGAGTTTACCTTGGAATTTTCCAGAGACAGGAAGTCCATGTCTGTGTACTGCACTGCTAATAAGGCCCGTTCCACTGTTGGCAAGATGTTTGTAAAGGTAAGACATGGAGAAGTATAGAAGCACTGTATGGTGTGAATTGTGAAACTGTTTCTCTAGGATGCGGTTTCATGTTTTCTTCATCCTCCTGTCTGTCCCTGCTCATAGGGTGCCCCTGAAGGAGTGATCGACAGGTGCACGCACGTCCGTGTAGGCAGCAACAAGGTGCCTTTGACCCCCGGCATCAAGGAAAAACTGATGTCTGTGATCAGGGAATATGGAACTGGCAGAGACACGCTGCGCTGTCTGGCTCTGGCCACCCGAGACAGCCTCATGAGCAAAGACGAACTGGCGCTGGAGGACTCCACCCGCTTTGTTGAATACGAGGTGAGAGCTGGGACACGTGGTCTCACTTTTGGTTTCTTTTCAGCTGTGACATCGTTGGCTGTCAGTGTGACAATAAGCAAAATAATCTACATCTATTTTCCCTTTTATCATTCAGACCGATCTGACATTTGTTGGCTGTGTGGGCATGCTGGATCCTCCCAGGGCAGAGGTGGCAGCCTCGATTAGACTCTGCCGTCTTGCAGGCATCAGAGTTATTATGATCACTGGAGACAACAAGGGTGTGTAGAGGAAGTCGTATCTAGAAAATTTGACATGCTCAAATCATTATTTTGACAACTTCTTAACTTATTCTACCACAATGTGCTCTCTTGTGCCTCAGGGACGGCAGTGGCCATCTGCAGACGTATTGGTATTTTTGGAGAGGACGACGATGTTTCCAGCATGGCATTCACCGGCCGAGAGTTTGATGATCTGTCACCTGCTGCACAGAGAGACGCCGTGGTCAAGGCCCGCTGCTTTGCCCGCGTCGAGCCTTCACACAAATCCAAGATTGTTGAGTATCTGCAGTCCTATGATGAGATCACAGCTATGGTAAGAACAAAAGACCTAATAAAATGTTGCATCTGCCATCTGTTCGTTTGTTCTATTTTAAACATCTCTCTTCAGCCAAAACAAAATTAAATAAAACAAAATAAGATTCAGTGTTAGGGAAATGGAAAGTTAATCATGCACTGCATGATACTAAATTTCATTCTCAAATGTGGTCCTCTTTACAACTTCCTGCCCTGGTTTTCACCCTCTCTTCAGACTGGTGATGGAGTAAATGACGCTCCTGCTCTCAAGAAGGCTGAAATTGGTATCGCCATGGGCTCAGGCACAGCCGTGGCCAAGACCGCCTCTGAGATGGTTCTGGCTGACGACAACTTTTCCACCATCGTAGCTGCAGTCGAGGAAGGCAGAGCCATTTATAACAACATGAAACAGTTCATCAGATACCTCATCTCTTCAAACGTGGGCGAAGTTGTCTGGTAAGGATCACGTTTTCCCTGTACGTGAAAACACACATTGTACTTGAACATGACACATTTTCTTTTGTCCTCTTTAATAATCATGTTTCTTTTGTGTGTAGCATCTTCCTGACTGCAGCTCTTGGGTTCCCTGAAGCCCTTATCCCTGTCCAGCTGCTCTGGGTCAACCTGGTGACCGATGGCTTGCCCGCCACTGCTCTGGGCTTCAACCCACCGGACTTGGACATCATGAGCAAGCCGCCACGCAACGCCCGCGAGCCCCTCATCTCTGGATGGCTCTTCTTCAGATACCTAGCTATTGGATGTAAGTGGCTGCTGCATGTGATTCATTTCTTCAGCGTGTGTACTTAATGTGCAATGTCTGATCATATTCTTGTTTCCTTTTATTGTTGACACTGAAGTGTTGGTAGAAAACTTTGGGGAGCATCGACCATTAGCAGGTGGTTTTATGTTCCAGGAGTACCGCATAAACAGTGCAAAGGCTAGCAATTAGCCAGCTCAAATCTGCCACATTAGCTGAATGTGTGGAGTTAATGTATGGAGTCACTAGAAGACTCGCATCTAATTGCAGTTTGCCATTGTCTTGGATTTAAGTAAGCAGGCATCTGTCACTGCGTGCGTACATGAATGACGTCCTTGTGGTTTGCATCACCAGGTTATGTGGGTGCTGCCACCGTCGGTGCTGCTGCCTGGTGGTTTGTTGCTGCTGAGGATGGTCCAAGAATCACCTTCTACCAACTGGTACGAGTTACAGCCGAACAACTACTGTCACACAAATGAAGCACAACATACAAACTTAATGTTTTATTTTTTTTCTACCTCTTCTTATAGAGCCACTTCCTGCAGTGTGGTCCAGAGAATCCAGACTTCCAAGGTCTGGACTGTAAGGTGTTTGAGTCCCCTTACCCTATGACCATGGCCTTGTCTGTGCTGGTCACCATTGAGATGTGCAATGCCCTTAACAGGTAAGTTTGAGCAAGTCACATCCGATTGTTTTTTTTAAGTCATTTTCTAACTCAAGATCTTATTGCACTATATAAGTTCAGGCTCTTAAGTGAGTAAGTGACTTTTTAACAAACACTTTGTCACTTTGTCTTTGTTGCTCAGCGTGTCAGAGAACCAGTCCCTGCTGAGGATGCCTCCCTGGGAGAACGTGTGGCTGCTGGGAGCCATCTGCCTCTCCATGTCCCTTCACTTCCTCATCCTCTACGTGGAGCCTCTTCCAGTGAGAAACATTCCTTTAGTTTGACACATAGAATGCGATTACTGTGAAACGATGGGGCCAGATGGGGGAGTGGAAGTCTCCAAAATTGGAGCGTGTACCACGCAGCCTGAACTGCAGTTTGACTTCTGTCTCGTGTGCCTCTTTTCAGATCATCTTCCAGATCACCCCTCTGAACCTGACACAATGGCTGATGGTGCTCAAGATCTCACTGCCTGTGATTCTACTGGACGAGTTTCTCAAGTTTGCCGCCAGGAACTACCTGGAGCCGGGTAAAGAACTGGAGAAGCCTGCCAGCTCCAAAGGCTGCTGCCTGTCTGCATGCATGGAGGGCATCTCCTGGCCCTTTGTGGCCGTTTCCCTCCCCTTGGTCCTCTGGATCTACAGCTCCGACACTAACATGGCCGACATGTTCTGGTCCTGACTGACTTGAGCACAACCGCGACTTTCCCCCCCCATTTTCCCTTTCCCATTCATCACCATCACTTCCCTCTTTCCCTCTCTCCCTCTCCCTCCTTCCTCTCTGCCTTCCTACATGTGCATAGTTAGCGCGCAAGTGTGTGTGTTTGTAGAGTTAGTGTGTGTACTTGTGCGTGCCTACCGTGTGTGTATGAGAAGGACCAACTTTAACACATGAAATGTAACAAATAATATAAGATGTTAACTTTGAGGAGTCACCTGGTTTGAGTTGGGATAGGATTTGAGAACGGGTGAGGCTTTAAATGCGAGTGTTAGAAGACCATCACTCCCATGGCTGTGGACTTTGTTGCTGGTTTGAAAGAAAATTTTGCCATTTTTTTTTTCTTAATGTTAATATTGCCTTTAAGGTTTATATTTTTAATGATTTTGGGAATATTTTTTGTCTTATGTCAACACAGCAGATTGTTTTGTTAACCCTCTTCAAGAAAAGAAAATCCAGAGAACAGAAATCCATTGATCTGTACAGAGATTGACTTTTATGCAACTTTTTTCTTTTCTTTAAATGGCTTTGTAAATCTTTTGACCAGCGTGGCTTAGACATACCGCCTTGATTTATTTTCCAATGTTTACCATTGTGTCTTCAGTTTAAACTCAGAACTCTTTCAGAGAGGACAAGCTCCGTGTGGCAGACGAGGACGGGGAAAGGTTTGGGAGTGACATTTTGAATGCTCCGCTTAAACAAAAGAAAAAGAAAAAAAAAAAATAATCAAAAACAAAAGCCGCATGTCCTGTGACCAAGCATGAACTCTATGTGGTTTCTCATTCCTAATTTAATTGTGTGCCCCCCCCATGTTAGAGTATAAAATAACTACATTGGTGTTTCTTTTTTTTTTTACGATGATTTGAAAATAAGCCAGTTTTTCTGCACTGGGCAGAGCACAGCTACCTCAATATGATAAAAAGATATTTTTTTGCTCATCTCTAGATGCTTTTCCTAAAAGGTCTTGCTAAAGCGTAACATCTGAGGTGTGCCCCTATTTGCTTGTGCAGAAAACAGAACAAAATTTTCCTTCCCTCTAACATTTTTAAGGATATATTTTGTTTGTATGGATTTTTGACATTCATTAACTTTATTTGTGTTTTGCTTTGGAGACAGAACGGAGTGGGGATGATGTATGTTAATTACCATCTCCATGGTGTTTGATTCAAAGGACAGTAATATTATAAATCTTTAGAAAAAAAAAATACTAATACAGCAAGTACTCCAAATGAACTTGGATTGCTAATAAGAACCCAAAATGTTGTTTTTTTTTTACTTCAAAGAAAAATACACTCATAAACCCTTTGAATCAAAGTGTTTTCTGTCTTTATTTAATACGATTGAAGCCAATGGTTATCAACATTATTCATATCCAGTGTTTTTTGTATGTGCATATAATACTTGAATACAACTCATTTCAAACGTATGAATGCTTCAGTTTCCTTGGCACAACACGACGAGCAGGAGAAGTTGGCGACACAGAAACAGAGCTTGTGTATATTTGACTCTTACAGGCTTCAATATTTAGAGGTCTTAGTTTGTGCTGGGCTCACCATATTTTGTGGTAGTGTATACATGTTAGATCAGAGCCCATACAGTCAGCTGCACTTATCTTGGACCCCTTCCGCATCATTTTGTATGGAAATTTCCACATGTAGAGAAAAAAACACCCCAACTAAAGCATGTTTTTTGGGTAGAAGCCTGGGTCTGTTCGCACTGTGTGTTTGTGTTCCACTTTACAACAACTGTGTGCTTTTCTTCCCCAATGCCTTCCATTGGCTCCCCTGTCACTAGAGTGAGTATGCATTTGATTTTTTTCACACTAAATACCAGTTCACCACAATAGAATCTAATAAAACAAAAGGACAGCAGAGATTTTTAGAAGTAAACCTCAACTTGGGGATTAAAATAAAGCGTTGATACTGACCACTATTGCCACTATTGGGAATGTCACCGTGTGCTGTTCTTTTCACCCCTGACACTTGCTTATATTCACAAAAACAATACGTACTCTTGGTAGTGTGGTAGAGAAATGTACAATTTTTAAAAATCAAACTGCTGATTGAAGTTTTTAAGTGTTTTGTACTAACGTCGTTCTTCTCTCCCTTTTTTCAGGTTGGCTTTCATAAAAGCTTCGCAAAATTTGAAAGAGTGGGCTCAGAGGCTGGAGTCGTCCTGCCGTCCAGCATGTGCGCTCACTCTTAACTCCACACACACACACACACACCTCAGACACCATGATGACCAGCAGTGTGTGTACCCTTGCACAGAACAAAGGACATTTTCACAGTAATAAGACCAAATACATAAGGGTATACTTAAAAGTGGGATGGGCTGGAAAACACAGTTCCCTTTTGCTCCCACATACACAAACAACACATGACCACACACACACACACACATCTTAACATACTTATACCTCTGTGTGCAGATGCTATATGACACTATTCCAGTTTTGTGTGCGGGGAAGTTGTCGACGCCCTCAACGTTCCTCCTTGCATGAAGAACTTGTTTCCAACTTCCATGGTAGCTTGTCACGTAGAGAATCTTTAAAAACACTGGGTTGAATGGTCTTAGCTGTACATCAGTGTACAAAACATTCATGCATGCGTTTCAGCTGTATGTAGGCTTTGCAATTTGTATTTATAGATTCTAATGTATAATACTCAAATGACATATTAAGATGGTTTTAAGATGGATATATCGCAGATATTAGGAAATCACTGTTTTTATTGTAACGGTTTGGGTTATTTGCACAATATTAGACGTGGAGAAATGACTCATGCTGAACTTGACTGTGCTCTACTTGAGTTAAATTGAGGTTTGTTTTTTTTTTTTAAGTTTAATTTTTTTCCCCTTTAATTACTGTAGGCCGATCACTGATCTATTACGCTCTGATGAACTGGTCCTTTGCAATGAGGACAACAGACTGACACTTTGATTCATTGGTAATCCTGCAATACAACAGTGTTCTCCTGTTTTTCTTAATGCCTCTGCATTATTATTATTATTATTATTAATATAATTATTGTTATGTATCCTTATCAACTGCTGTAAAACTGTGATCTAATGTGAGGGGGCCAGTGCAGTCCCCTCAAAGAGACACCTGGTCGAAGAACAATATTAACCATATGTAAAAAGACGATCATTATTGATGATTGTACATGCATTACTGAGGTTGTGGTTTCAGGTAAATAAAACAATATAGTATTTGAATTGTCTCTTTGTTTTTCATTACGGTGAAGTGAGTGATTGTCAAACTTTTACACAACAGACCTTTTTCACAGCCGCCATTTTGACATGAAATAGTCGGGTCAGTGTAAGTGTTTCCAAAGATATAAATTAAAGGGCCTGTGTGTAATTTTTAGGAGTATTTATTAGCAGGAATGTAGTACAATATTCATCAGTATGTTTCCATTAGTGTATAATCACCTGAATATATGAATCGTTGTGTTTTTGTTGCCTTAAAATGAGAAATATAGTGAGAGCGGGTCCTCCTCCATGGAGTCCGCCATTTTTGTACAGTTGCCCAGAACAGACAAACCAAACTCTCATCTGGATGCGGCTCTTTGCTTTTAATGTGAATTTGCCAACTAACTAACTGGAATTAGAGTGTGAGCTATTTGCAACTGCTTCACTGCTAGGTGCCACTAAATCCTACACACTGGACCTTTTGAGGTTTCGTTCCATTTAGTGCAGCAGAAACTTTTCTAGTGAGCCAACACGCAGCCACAGCAGCACCCTGACTCTGTCGGACCTGAATGGAACGGCACCGTAATTAATGAGAATCATTGGTTCCAGGTGTGTTCACCCTACTATTTCATATCAACATGTCTGCTGTGAAAAGGGTCCATCAGAGTCTTTTACAGGATTAAACAAATCCGTAACACTTAGTTCATGACATTTTTGTGTGTACACCTACAAAGAACTCACACATATATGATATTAGTCCACTGGGTGGCAGCATTGGGTTAAAGATACCAACAACACTACATACTTTCTACATAATTCTGTAACACCTGCTCGACAGGTAGAGCCACTCTCTGTCGAAGGAATCTAGAAGGAGTTATATTAAGTTTCATTTTTAGTAATTGTTGATAAAGGGTGTAGTAGTGCAAATACTGGGAGTAGTGCTACATCTATAATTCTGAATACATTTGTAAGGATATATGTGTAGCTGCCTGATTGTGCAATAATACGGTAAAATAATCAAAATGTGGCAGGTTTTTTAGGCTACTTATGCAAAAAAAAAAAAATTAATTATGCAAATAAGTTTGAACAGTTACGTCTCATAGCAAGAGAATAAGCCAACACAGTCAGGTGAGGGTTTCCTGCATCCCTTGCTCTGTCTCTTTAACCAGCAGGCTCACTGTCACTCTGGTCCCTCCCATTCCTGCAGCCCTCCAGTGTTGCTGGCCTGAGATGGGAGCGCACACAGCAGCACCATCATCACGGCCGAAGAAACGGGATAAAGCTGGGGAAGAACAGAAAGGAGAAAACACACACACACACACACAACAAAACCACGATTAAGGTGGAAAAATGGGATAACTACAGATTTTGTTTTCTACGGGATCTCACCAGTTTGATCGCGTCCTCTGGAGAAACTCAGATGTTGTCGTCGCTTGCGTTTTGCGCTTTTTATCCATTCTCCTTGAGCGCCGCTGGTACAAAGGCGCTTGGTCCGGAGCAGCAGCAGCAGCAGCACCTGGGATTACTGCCGTATGAATGGGCAAATAAGAAGTGAGCGGACCTGCTGTCGTGGATAAATGGTAGACACAGTCTGTGAGTAAGACTAGCAGGATTAAAAACACTTTTTCCCCTCTCTCTCTCTCTCTCTCTCTCCCTTGGAGCCTGATCACTACTGACAGATGCTGTCATTGTGTCGAGGCTGAGATTTTTTTAAAAAAAGACATTCTTCTTCTAAAAGTGGCCTTTTCTGGAATAATGCATGAGAAAGACGAGCTCTATTACAGCTTTTTATTCCTCTTTATGCCTCACGCATTCCCAGCTCTTCCTCTGACTGAACAGCCGGTTTCTCTTGTTGAGAATGGGATGTATTGTTGCTTCTGCGCAACCCACGACAAGTGTCAGCAAATAGGCTGTGTGTCTGTGAACGGGTTACCTAAAGGCCTGTTCTAAACACTGCTTTTTAACTGTAGGTGGCCATTGTTGTCGAGAAAGGATTCTGTGGCGAGCTGGACTATTTAAAAAACAAAAAAAACAAAAAGGACTATCAGTGCGCCTTTGGCATCATCCATCCAGTCTGTGTGAACAGAGCCAGTCTAAAATAATTTAGGCATAATATGGTGGAGCCTGTGGGTTTCATAGAAGCGTGGAAAGCGCAATTCCCAGAGTCAGAGCCCCCCAAGATGGAGCTGCGGTCTGTTGGAGGCATTGAGCAGGAGCTGGAGAAGTGCAAAGCGTCCATCAGGCGCCTGGAGCAGGAGGTGAACAAGGAACGCTTCCGCATGATCTACCTGCAGACCCTCCTGGCCAAAGAGAGGAAGAGCTACGACAAGCAGCGGT
Source organism: Argyrosomus regius (assembly GCA_946959425.1). Lineage (NCBI taxonomy): Eukaryota > Metazoa > Chordata > Actinopteri > Sciaenidae > Argyrosomus > Argyrosomus regius. The sequence goes on along the minus strand of OX336898.1, from coordinate 16,737,232 downwards.
GGGGCTTCAGGAAGACACCGCTGAATGAGGGGGTTGAGGCGGCCACACAGGGAGCCGAGTGCCAGTCTCAGCAGCCTCACATGCAGGAGACTGGTGGAGTTGGAGTAGTAGTAGGAGGAGGAGGTAGTGGTGGAGGGTACGGTGCTGGTTGTGGGGGTGTTGTTGGAGATAGGAGTCGTTATCAGGCACTTGGAGATGGAGCTGGCAGGTCCAAACCCAGGCCTCCACCAGCAAGGAAGTCGGCCTCCCACGGAGATGGCCTGGAGTCAGCCTTTGAGGTACCCCAACAGGCTGAGTCGACATCCTGCGACAACCTAGATGGACTCTCGCCGTCAAAACAGAGAGGCGGCATCTCCGTCTCCCCCCGCAGGCCCAACCTCCCGCCCCCAGACAAGGAGCTGCCCTCTGACCCCAAGGACAAGCTGGGGATGGGACTTGGCGTGGCAGCTCTTAGGTCCAACTTTGAGAGAATCAAACGGGCCAACTCTCACTCTGCAGGCGACGTAGCCAAGGGCCAGGAGAAGCAGCTGCCTCCGCCACCGCCACCTTTCTACTCCAACATGGAATTCCATCACGAGAGGGGTCTGGTCAGGGTCAACGACCGTGACGTCTCTGACAAGATCAGCACCCTGGGCAGCCAGGCCATGCAGATGGAGCGAAAGAGGTCCCTTCACTCCCTCCCAGGTAACCTGGCAACGGTGGCAGGGGAGCTCCGTGCCAGACCCGTGTATAGAGGTCGGTCCACTGAGAGCACATGCGGCTATGATGCGGAGTATGAAGATGGAGAACCCAACCAGCGACATTCAGGGAGGGCAAATGGTGGCAAACCTCCACCCCCACCTTGGCAGCCCTCCGAGTTCCAAGCCTACTCTAGTGTCTATGTTGGTGGGGTGATGATGGGTGAAGGCGGCGGTGGAGATGGGAGAAGTGGTGGTAGTAGTGGAGGTGGGGGTGTTGGTGGAGTCACAATGAGAGACCTTGGGGGTGGTGACGACCACCTCCTGACCTGGCCACGCCGCTCCTACTCCCCGGGGAGCTTTGAGGATGTCGGGGGAGGCGGCGGCTACACGCCGGACTGCAGCTCCAATGAGAACTTGACGTCCAGCGAGGAGGACTTCTCCTCAGGCCAGTCCAGCCACGTCTCACCCAGCCCCACCACGGCCTTCCGCCGACCCTTTAGAGAAAAGAGCCGGTCGCCGTCCCAAAACTCCCAGAATTCCCAGCACTCCTTTGACAGCAGCAGCCCTCCGACGCCGCAGTCCCAGAAGCGTCACCACCGGCAGCAGGGAGGCCATGTGGTCATGTCGGAAGCCACTATCGTGAGCGTTCGCAAGACTGGTCAAATCTGGCCACCTGCTGCCCATCATGACCTCCTGCCCCATGGTAGAACATCCCACGACAACAGTTTCCATGGAGACCACCTAGGTGAGTGGTGGCTGCTCTTTCTCTAATGTTTGTTGTGGTGGAGAGTAGGTGGGCTGGCTTGCAAAAGACATTTCAGAGCTCACACTGAAACAGAGTATCCCTGGTTGTGTGTGGAGGAAGTAAAAATGAATGAAAGGCTGAATGAGTGTAATTTAGTCATGCTGGAATTATGTTGGCATCCATTCTTTTGAATTTTAGCCTCTTCTCCACCTAATATGTCTTTCCTGTTGAAAACCACAAAGCAGCCAAATGTTAACGTGATTGATAGCATGTGCGTGATTGTGTGTGTGCACGCACGCAACCACGCAGGCCCAGTGTGTCCTTTGGATGGCCTTGTGTGGGAGACAGATGAAAGATCCACCTCTGCTTATTCCTGGAATGTCGGTCGGGGTGGGTGAACAATAAATGCGCTCAGTCTGGGTTGAAACTGCAGGTCTAGCCTTCCTCAGACGACTCCTGCGGCTCTGAGTATGGAATTCCAATCACAGGTGTCTGTCTGCCCGGCCTGTCTCTCTTATTGCCTGAAACGTGACCGAGTACGAGACAGTTCCCCGAAACTCATCACCAGCTTTTAGCGTAGACCAGGACAAAAGAAATCCGCTCTAACAATTATCCGCAGTATCCCTAACCACTAAATTGCAGCCTTCAAGCCACGGCACCTGTAATAGAAGAGCAGCTAGCAGATAGATGTGTAGCCTGAAGCTAAAGACATGGGCACTGGCTAACTTGGCTGCCGAGCTCAAGCCAAACAGCAGTGGAGTGTGGTGCTCAAAGAAGCACATTAAGGGGGGGGGGGGGGGCTTAGTTTGCTGTAATACTCATTACAATTTCCATTCTAGATGCTGTGCATGGTCATAAGCAAACACTGCTTGGGTAGTTCAAATATTTGACATCATTTTTAGACACTGAGTGTTTATAAAAGGGGAGTTTGCTTCAGTTGTGCCCGTTTTGTGCCGCTGATGTGAGTATTTGTTTTTAGTGCCAGCTATATTGCAACATATTTTGGACTGGTGCCATGCTGGACCAGACAGGCGATGGGGTGCATGCATCCAGTGCCAGGATGAACTGGAAGGAGAGAAGTAGTAGTGAAGATAGATAGCGAAAAGAGAGAACTGGGAAAGACGGAAAACGTGCCAACAGAGGCCATGTTTATTGCCTTTGGATGACAGATGCCAACCCAGCTCAATAAAGTTGTAGCTAATTTAAATAATATGAAGGATTGATATCATTATTGTATTGCTGTTGTTATATGTGATTCAGTGCAAAGACAAAGACATTACTGTCATCATTCTGGGTAGCATTACTGTCTGAAACCTGATCCTGCTCATTGCCTAAATATCCTGAACAGAGAACAGGTCTCTGTGCATCTATAATTCATTTATTTGAATAGAGCCACTGACACAGTGGCCCTGGTGGAATCAACTAAAATGTTTTTCCAGACAGGATGCGTTCATCAAAGTACAGGATCACATCCTGTCCGGGAAAAAAAAAAGAAACCATCTCAGAGATATTTGCAGGGAAAGTGGAAGACGTCTTCCCTTTTAATTACCATTCCCTCCCCGATGACAACAGTGAGGTATAATGCGAGCTGTTAATTCTAACAGCAATTAAGATTGTGCATAGTTAGCATCAAACCCAGATAGCGAGTCCCGAGCAAATGGCTAGCTAATTCCCCAGCTGCTATGTTTAGGATTATCACTGCACTGTCTGCTCTCTTTGTTTTAACATCTTTTCCACAACAGTGAGCCCTGTGGGGAGTTAGGGGAGCCGGAAGAGCAGGGACAGAGATGATGGAGGATGAGTTGGGGGATGTGTTGTAGACAGTGATGCATTTATTGGGATAATCTGGAATTTGAGCATAAAGAAGTAAAATGTTGGTTAGACACCCTGCAGAGTGGTCTTGTTTTCTAGCTGGGGTTTAAGCCGAGGGCAGACAGGCATGATGTTCACAGTGAAGGTGATGATGAACAATGAATATGCCCCCCTGCGGGTGGTGCATAGTTTCAGCCAACCAGAAAGGAGAGAAAGAGGAAGAAGGGAAAAAGAGTTTTGAGTGTGTTTTTGGTGGGCGGCGGATGATAATAATGAAGAGTGGGACGGTGTTGTGGGGAAGGCAGAGTGCAAGGCAGAGCTGTCGTTTCTCGCTTCATTGGTCAGGGATGCGGGGGCTGCAGAGAGGCACAGATGGGAAGAACTCTCCCGTTGCGTAACAGAAACACACAGAGTCAGGCTCACACACAAAGACACACACACACACACACACACACTTGATGTTTACTCTTATACCTTGAGGCTGCTTTGCCTTCAGCGATAGGTGTGCACATATGTGTTGCTGTGTTGTAGGTTTAGATACTGGATCGTAGTGGGAGGATGCCAGTGGTTGACCCCGGTCTGGAGGAATCACACTATCTGCTAGAGCTCTTCTCTTCTCTTCTCTTCTCTTCTCTTCTCTTCTCTTCTCTTCTCTTCTCTTCTCTTCTCTTCTCTTCAGCAGTAGTATTTGCTTCCTGGCGTGTTTTGTTTATTTGATGTGGGTTGAGGGGCGTTCAGGATGAAAGGTGTACACGCTGAGCGGAGACGAGCAGGTCTTTGTGACTACGACAGAAAATCAAAATGACAAAATGAGTGAAAGATATTCAAATGAAGATATCTTCCCTCGAGCGTAGTTCAGTTGGAAAGCGGAGATGCTTCACGAGTTGAAACTAGGCTCGTGAAAAAATAGCAAAACATGTTTGGAGGCACATCCTTTAGCTGCCAACCTTTCCCTTTTGAACTGAACTGAACAAACGTGAGCAATGTTACGTCAAGCGTCATGCCGAGTTATGGCGACTGACAAGTCCCTTTCACATCACCATGACTCCATTTTTCATCTCTTCCTGCGAGCAAACCTCTGCAAAAGTGCCGAAAAAGTCTCATTAAGTTCATAGTCACAGAAAAAGTGTGATAAAATGAAATCAACAGAGCAATGAAACGTTTCTTACAAACAGGACTGTCGGGAAAAGTGGGTGAGGCATCAAATTTGTGGAAGGGTGACTTCAGATCAAAACCAAACCTCCACACATACCACTCGCTGAAAGTTTGAGTGAGGTCAGTCCATTGAAGAAAGGGAGCTTTCACTAACTTCTTAAAGTAAATGGGTGGTAACCAGAAATGTTTCAACATACGCTGTTTCCATTGATTCATTTGAAGGGAAATGTCCCTCTAAACCAGGGAATACCTGTGGGTTTGTGTCTGTGAGGGAGGGGATGCCAAAGCAGGACAGACCTAAGAAAGCTTCAATGGATGTATTGTCCACAAACTCCACCTCCCTCAGCTGGATCCTGTCAGCAGCTGTATTTTTAGGCAGGTATAACCTCTTGCTCCCTTTTCCTCGTCTATGGTCTAAGGGTTGTTTATCACTTCATTTAATAGATGAAATGTTTTTAAATTAAAACATCATATTAATGCATATTAAGCCTGATGTTTGTGATGAGCAGGTCAAAAACACATCTAGGGGTGGAGGTTGAAACTGAGCCAAGGTTAGTTTGACTGTAGATGGTTTTCGTAGGGGCTTTTTCTGTTTCATTTCAAAGAGATAAGTTGAATTTTAAATGCTATCTGGACGTACAGAAGCTACACGAGGTAAATCGCTAGTTTAAAAGTAGCTGGTAACAACTTTCGTTTACTAAAGTGACTCAAAAGTCTAAAAAGACATGTCAAATTTCAGCCCTACATAACCTATACATCTCCTCCTAACTGGGGAGTGTGTGTGTGTTGTTGTATGTATTATGTGAAGTGGGCTTGGTGTCCCGAGGGGACCTTTGCAGATTAAATCGGATGATGTCATCACTGCCACTCTGTGTGTGTTTCTGGGTATTTTGCTAAATATATTTGTTGCTTAACTTCAAACTTACACTTCCTTACTTTCTAGGAAATCACAGTTGAGTGTTATGAATGTGTGTGTGTGTGTGTGTGTGTGTGTGTGTGTGTGTGTATGTATTTTCTGAGCAAGTGTAAATCCTGCAACAAGCGATCAGTGTAGATGACGGTCTGTAGCGGCGATGCCAGAGGGAATCTCAGTCTGTGTATGTTCCTCTTTGAGCCTTTTTTGTGTATGTGCACCATGTGATTCAGCATGTATTACCATGTGTGTGTGTGTGTGTGTGTGTATGTGTGTACGAAAGAGGGGGTGTAGAAGATGAAAAGGCATGATGGGTAAAGACGGCTCACGAGACACCGAGAGAGATTTTGTCAGTTCTACCTCCGGCCAACCCCACATGATTTACAGTAGTCCGGCGTGGCACAATGACCCCTTTTTCACACTGAGAGAGAGGGGGAGGAAAGGGGGGGGAGAGGGGTAGCGCCTAAAAAGACTTGTTCAGTCTGTGCTGTTGAGTGAGTTTGGCAGTGAAAGCCTCAGTTACCTCGGGCTCACGGTCAGGCCCTGAGTGTTGAAGAGGAGAGGAAAGGATAGAAGAAGAAGAAGAGGTGGAGGTGGAATTGAGAGGGGGGGGGCGGATCTGCCTCTCTTGCCAGCTGGGTGCTCAGCTCAGCCTTTCATCGGGCTGGTGCAACCTGCTCGGACCAATTATGCAGGCAGAAAACGACCCCTTTGTTCCCTTTTTGCTGGGACCAGTTGTGAAGCAAGAAAACTTCCTTTCTGAGGAAAAAAAAGTGAAAAGCCTGATTACTTATTCAAGTTCTGAGTTAGTTGTTACTCGTCTGTAAGATCCAAACAATTCTGTCACCACATATGTGAAATGACTAAACTTAACTGCATGCTTATGTTCCAAAATATTCTGACAAGTATGCCACAAAAAGCTGAATGGTTCAAATTTAAACACTCATAAATCTAATGTGGGTAGACATAGTGTTTTGCTTCTTGGTGTGTATTTCAGAGCGTGGCATTAAATCTTGTCTGGCGGTGTTGCGCTCCGTGTTCCTGCAGTAGAAGTCCAGCCTGGCACCGAGGCTGGCGTGGCGTTGCTTGGTTGGCAGTGGGCAGGAGGGTGGAGCAGCTCCAGCATGTACCCAGTGAGAGTCAAACTGCCTGGCTCGGTTTGTGGGCTGCCAGTTTCAGCCCTACACTGAAACATGGACCTCTATGTGTGTGTGTGTGTGTGTGTGTGTGGAAAAAACGCTTTGAGGATGGTGTGTGTGTAGTCACTGTCCATTAGTCTGAGGCCCCGGGAGAGTTTTTCAGACATTCAAGCTAACCTTTGGGTGAAGGGAAGCAGATTGGATGATTAGAACTGGACCCTGCAGACAGACATGCAAATACAAACGCACATAAACACAAACTCACAGCCCTCCAAAGAGTAATTACTCTTCTCTGCTTCTGTTTATTTCTTCTCTTTTGTGTGTGTGTGTGTGCTTGTATACTTCTTTTGCCAAACATCCAGCCACAATCTTTCCTCTGGTGACCGACAGCTCTTGAAGAAAAAAAAGAGAAAAAAAAACTTGGAAAATCCCTTGCATAAATTCTGGTGACTTGTTTCTCCCCATGTCTAACTGCCTGCCCTTTTTGAACAGCGGCCATCTTGGCTCTCTGTAACTATGGTCCATGTTGTCGCAGTCACTGAGCTTGTCATCTGGATTGGCCACAGTGCAGGGAAACCGTGCTAGTTAGCGTCCACCGCTAACCGCTCACCGCAGGCTTTTGGCCTTCTAGTGGAAGTGCTTACCGGTGTGTGTTTTCTGGTTTTTCTACGTACCCTAGCTTAGCTGCATGGGTCGTTAATCACAGCCAGCTCTCTAAGGGACTGGGTTAAGGTTGGGGGGTGGGATGGAAAGAAAGACCTGGTTTATGGTCTCAATGGTTGAGACCACAGAGCAACGTGGCGTCTATGAAGATTAATATCTGAATGACCCAAAAGGCTCTTAGAGAGAATTTGTCCAGAATTACTGGAGCTCTAGTCTGGACGACATTAAAGGAGCATTGCACCTATTTTACATGTCAAATTTGCTGGTTGCATTTGGTACAGCACTATCTTTGAAAACAGATGTATGTCTTCTTCTGGCTCTGGAGGAGCTCTGTCAGACATTAAAGACTTTAATCAGTCAGCCACTGCATCATGGGAAGTGTAGGATCCAGTGTTTGTGGCTCTTGACCCACATATGTAAGTGACTAAAGGTCAGGATGTGTCTGCCTCTCTTTTCTTAATCTGTCTGTCGTGAATCCCCCAACTTTATGGAAGTGTTACAGCAACAACACAGAATTAAAGATATCTAAAACATAAAATACAGGAAATAACGCAGATTTAACTAAATGTTTGCATCTTTTGACAGTCGTATTATCAGACATGATATAATCTGAGCCCTCAGGGTGGGTTAGTTAGTATTAAGACACATACTGTGGACCATAAATGTATACAAAGTGTATGAAATATGAAATTCATTTAGATAAATTAAGGCAGATTTGTACAACTGATTTTCTGTATTAGAGGGAAACAGAAATCTGTCTAATCATCCAAACATGTAAGCCTTAATCTCCATTCTTTAGTCTGGGAATTAGAAACTGGTTAACAATCAGATTACCATTTCCCCTCATGTAACACAGCCACACTCATCACAGCACTAATGCATCATGTCCTATATATCACAGCTGGGATTATCATCACTCACAGACCTGGCATGTATGCATAATAGTCTATATAGAAACGATAGTGACCTAGCACGAAAATTAGCCACAATAAAAGGGATGCAATCTCATCCTGCCTTTTCTCATTTCCCTTCCTTTCTTTAGCTATTTCTCTCTATCCAAGCTCCATTCAAACAGCTGCTTCTAGTTTCCTTTAGCTCGGAGCCAATTAGAGGTCCATCACCTTTCCGCCTTTGTTTCCGTGGGTTTTCCACCAAGTAAAGGGGAAAAGCAGGGAGAGATCAAAGTCACGACCCCCCCCCCCCTGCAGGAGCAAGCAGGCTCTCTCTGTAATTGTCCAATAGGGGTTTAACTGACGAATGCCTATAAAACAACACAATCAATGCCAAATGTCAGCAGCCGGCCTGCTTGTTACAGACCGGTATGGACTGTCAAGTCTATTCCCCTGCGTCTGCACGGCTGATTCTCTTCCAGCCTTTTTGTTTTCTCTCTTCTTTTCCTCCAGCTATTTAACGTCTACATGTCTGTGTTTCTTCCCCTGTCTGTCTGTTTTCCCATCATGCACTCCTTGCACATGTATGTTCAATGTGTGTAGCTGAAGTGTGTGTGTGTGTGTGTTTGGACAGGCAGTTTAAAGCTTATGATTCTTCGGAAATCGGGTTTAGTTGACTTTAGTGGAGTTAACCTCGCCTTACTGTCAGTAGAAAGGTGTGTGGATCACTGAGGGTTTACGTAGGATGTCGTGCATTTCACACTTGTATCATCTTCGATTGTATTCTGGCTTCTAGAAGAGAGGCAGAGAAGTCGTGTTCACATTCAACCCCAGCTGGACGCAGATGCAGCACAAAATGCTTAATGGTCAAAACATTGCCTCATTAAATCCTTGGAAGCTTATAATATCCAGCGTGGGGACTCCCTCTCTTTTTTTCTTTGCTCGAAGAGAAGCGCAGGAGTCATCAGTGCACTCCTGTGGGGACAGAAAAATGCTCCAAGTCGTTTCCACAGCGAGAGCCGAAAGGCTGCAGGAGAGGGAGGAAGCACTTCAGACCTTATTAGCTTTTTGTAGCCGCACATGATGAAGAGCCACAGGATGAGACACCTTGTCCTCTTCCCCTCTGCCAGACAGGAAGTGTGCTGGCACATACACTCTCTCAGGCTCTCGGTCTGCGTCTCATACTCAGTTACACAAGCATGGATGCAGACGTGATGTATTTTATCTATTTTGCTTTCAACATTTGTGAGCAAATGAAGTTAAAAAAAACACTAAAACTCAGATTTTATTGAGTCTTGTTGCTCAGTAAGCAGAAACAACACAAATTATCAGCATTATTAAAACTCACCACGTGCACCTACAACCAGGCGTAGCTTTCTAACTTAACTTCACCTTATTTTCCACAAGCTACTGTACTAGGTATCAAACTAGGAAGTTTGAAAGTTTGATGAATTTCTGAGACTAACAGGTCACGCTCAGCAGGATTGTTTCAGTAAAGAGGACTCACCTCTCTAGCATACAAAGTAGTTTAACTAAACAACAGCAAAACTTAAACTTTGGCAAGATATAATGTAATTAACGTTAAATAGCTACAGCTGACAATTCTTTATTTTGTATTTATTGTTAAAGAAACATTAAAATACAACAAATCATAGTGTTGAGACGGTACTGTATGGTATACTGATGAATTATCCTGCGAGGCCACAAACACAATCCATTTCTCCCAGTATTGCAAGAACATTTAAACCCTGTAGATTTAGCAAAAAAGTAATTCTCTCCATACTTTTAACATTCGTCTTTTAACAATATCTATCCAGTCGTTGGAGGCTCGGTCAGTAACCGTTTTTGTTTTACAGCTCTGTTTCTGGCTACTAATAGTATCTTTGATAAATAGTTGTCTTAGATTCTAGAGAAAAGAGCAGGTTACAAAGTATCTAATCAAGTTCAGTCAGCTGAATTCTTTCCAAAGACCTGAGGTTATAACTGTATGACTGTACAGACAGTCCAGATTCTCTCTCCACTTCTAGTCTAATTTGTCTCGTAATGAATTGAATACTTGTTACATTTTGAATCTGATAAATCATTTTCAGCACAGACAGGGTTTGTACGTTGTAAAAACAAAAAGATCAGGTGCTGATCCGAACACCAAGCCCCAACCCTCGCTTGCACAAACACACACCCACATACGCAACAAAGCAAAGAACTCATTACAGCCGGCCAGTCCTTCATCTACCTTTACTGTTACACTCTGGACCTTCTGCCTCCTTTGGACCCATCAACTCTCTCTCTTTCTCTCCTCCCTCTGGCTTTTTGTTATTGGACTGTGTTTGCACTGGCCAGCTGGATGGGTTTGCTCAATAAATGGCACTTGTTTCAGGCTGCCTGGGCTATTAGAGGTGGAGGTGGATGTGTGTGTGTGTGCTTTGGCGGGTAAGTGAGTTAGAGAAAGAGACACAGAAGCAGATAAGTTTCCACAGAGAGAGCGAGAGAGTGCAGAATAAGATATCTATGCTATAAAAATGACACATTATCAAGCAAATGAGTGAAGTCGCTGGCTGTTGATTAACGTTACAGATGGCTACTTCTGTGTGGCGAGGTTCTGTGGACGAGAGCCAGCGGAAACGGCTGGAGTTGAGAAGAAGAATCGCACCGAAATGATTTAAAGCTATTTTTTTTCAGTTCATCTATTTGTTAAGGAGGGGACAAGGCATCTTTTGTCACTCTTCAGCACTTTTTGTCGGGTTGAAAGTGTGAAGGATGCACACAGGATGCTTTGTCCTGCACATAGAAGAACAGATGTGTTGAAAAATGAGTGTGTGAATGAAGGCAAGAGTCTGTGAAAGTGATTGAGATGGAGTTTTTGTGGAATGTGTGTTGTCTAGAGCAGGACTAGGAAAAGAAGGAGGTCAAGTGTACAATATGTAATAAGTCATGAAAACACCGCTGCTAGGTGACTGACAAATAAAAATGGACATGGCCTCGCTCATTTTTCAAAAAGTCAGTAATTTTATGTTTTTTCTTCAACGTTTCATGTCATGACAGGAACAAGAATATGTTGGATGTTGGTCACACAGATCTCCACTTAGAAAGTTGTGAACATAACGGGCCATTAAGTGAACATGTTAGATATGACTCCATAAGAAGGCACCAGCAGATGCATATGGATTCAGGGATAGATTCTGTAGATGGAGGATGGAGGATGGAGGATGGGTGCACAGATGGAGGGAGGAGACAGGAGTGTGAGAGGAAGCCACTGACTGTGCTGTGGCCCGATCGATTTTGAAGAAGAGCAGAATCCTGTCCTGTCTGAACAGACATTTGTTAAATGTCAAAAACATGCAGGAAAAAAACGACTTTATCAGATGTGAAGAGAAAGTTGATTTCCATTAGGTTTTCTCCGACTCTGGCTCCTTTTATTGTCTGTTGTTTGTTGAGCCGCCGGTTGCAGAGGGACTGGATAACTGTAGCCTCCTGGGGAAGATCAGATTTCATGTTGCGATCGGCCTCCCTCCCCTTCCTCCATCTCCTCTCTGAATGCCCTTCGGTAACATCCCTCCTTCTGTGATATCTCTTTTATGTCACTTAATATCCCTTTCTCTATCCCCCTGACCATTTCTCTCTCTCTCTCTCTCTCTCTCTCTCTCTCTCTCTCTCTCTCTCTCTCGCCTGCCTCTTTCGCTCAATGCTTTTCAGCCTGGAGCACACTACACAATATAAAGGATGATTTTAAGCCCAATTTGGCCATGACAACTGATTTTGAAGTTTGCCCAGAGACTGCGCTTGTCTGCAAAGACATAAACGGACAGTTGGCAAATGTGTTTTTAATTCTCTCAGGACAGAAACAATCACTGCTGTATCAAATCCGTTATAGCATCTGAGTTTTACATGAATCTGAATGTGATCCTGAGCGTGTTGACAAAAAAAAAACGTGAATGGAAATCACTCATCTGCACAAATCTGTCAGTAAAAGTGTGATGCCGAGGCTTTTCACAGCCAGTCAGAATTTTAAAAAGCCCTTTTCTCCTCAGCTGTATTGTCCCTTTCTGTCTTTCTGCTTCACTCCATTGTTAGTCCTCTTTTCTTCTGACAGGCGGCAGAATCCAGAAGCCTGATTCTCCTCCTACATTACTTGCCCGGGAGCAATATGGAGACGAGATATCCAACACTCTGGCTTTTTCAGCTCAACCTTTCCCCCCCGGCAAAGCACTTTAAACACATTTTGAAGTTAAAGATACTTTACATAACTTCTAAATGATGCAGAGGCTTAACTTTGCTTAAAAGTTAGTTTCTCCCAGAGTTATGCAATTTTCTGGTTAGGCAAGCAATCTGTAAGTCCTCAACAGAAACCTTGTGCAAATAACCTTGAGTGGAAGACAAAAGGGCCGAACTGAAGGCCTGTGATGTTTGCTCTGGGTTGATACGTTGGCTGAGATGGCTACAAGCCAAATGGGAAATTTGACTCAAACATAAGCACATGCTAGCTGTTATTAACACATCACAAATCAGACCAGAAGAAAAACCTTTTGACGCCTCCGTGTAAAATGTCAAAAAAACTCTGACCAGCTGACTGAGAACTTGGATCACCTGACTTGACTGAGTATATTCCTCTGTGTTAAAAAGCACTAAATTAAGTAACAGAGCTGTTTGTGGATGTAGGAAGAGACTATGAAGTGATTCCTCATGTGCTGCTTTGTTGTGGGATTCGGAGCTTCCTCTGTAGCGTCCACATGGTGTCCACATGATCAAAACAAGTCTCATTTAACTAAAGCTTTGTGCTTTACTCTTCTTCTTTTGTCAGCTCTTTTGCTCTTCCTTTCACCCTGTTTTTCTCTCTCTCCGAGTGCTCCAGTTTTACATATCTTCCTGTGTCATTGTCGCTGCAGCTCTCTGTCGCTTGGCCCACTTTATAGACCTATAAATGGCAGAGCCTGCTCAGGGCGAAGTGGTTGTGATTGGCTTGGAGTGACAACTCAAGAAGTATTTTCCCCGTCACATCTGTAAGGAGAACAGTACAGTAGATTTGCTTTACTTAGCCTTGTGCTGTGTGCGTCTCTGTCCAACAATATAAAACCTGAGGAAGGCAAACTCTTGCAAGCATTTCTAATTCCCTCTCTGCGTCTCTGTTCTACTCCTGTCTCCTTCTGTGCCCCTACATGATCTGATATGTAGAAACAAACTTACCATCTCATACACATGTAGAGCTGAATACATACGCACTAACTGACTGCTGAATTTTGATGAAAGGGCATGTTTGTTCACGTGCATGCGCCACTCTGCCTCCCTGCCTAATCCCTTTCTGTTTCATCCATTATTGATGCTGCAGCCCACTTGTTGCAAAACTAGAAACTGACTGTCGTGACACAGGGTGTCGTATTCCCCACTCCCCACCCAGTAGTCAGCCTACTATGTCCACACGCACGTTCATTCACACACAAACGGACGTGCACATGCTGCTGCACACTTCCACCCTAATCTGATGGGTAAACCAATATCTACAGTATAATGGAAATCTAGGTAGTGATCTGAGAAATGCCAGAGCGACTCCGCAGGGCAGCACGGTCTGATCCTATGGCAGTAACACATCTAAGGTTTCAACTATAAGACGCAAAGAAAAATTCGCAATTTTCTTTCGCAGTCTTCAATTTGCTTGTTTAACAGTTAAAAAGCAAAAAATATGTCATAAAGCAGCAAATCCTATCACGTGAGATGCTGAAATAAGGAGCATATTTGGCATTTTTGCTTGAAAAATAACTGAAACAAATACATGTCATGGAACCATTTTTGAAATTTTCATTCAGTCTGTCTTTTCAGCTACAGGTTTTTGAAAGAAGGATGTAAGAACACGATAATGGATAGAGACAAATGCATTTTGGTAGAGTGCCCAAACAAATCTTACTTAGGGGAAATACCAATAAAGTGTTTTTTTTTAAATGCATACATATTCATATTCATTAACCAAAGCTCAAGAGACAGATTAGACTAAAACGTGCCCTGGCCTGAAGCCACAAGTTTGGAGTACTGAGATGAAGAAGAAATCAAACATCACAAATATATTCAGTGTTGTTACATTGTCTGTTAAATCTTACTTCCACTATGTATTATGTTATAAAATGGGATGTTTATCCATGATATCTGGACATCTTGTTCTTCCAGTGTTGCCTTAAAAACTTGACATTCACGACTGAAGAGTGGGACAAACACCGCAGCAGACAAGAGCAGAAAAGGTCGTGCTGCAGTTACCATGAGTCACACAATCGCTAATACCTGCAACTAAGCTGTTATTGTGCAACTTGAGTGAGACTTTCCCACCACTGCGTGACTTCTTTGTGTTTGCATAGCTTGGCTTTACCTCAGTATTGACCATTATTATCATTGAGGTGTAAGGCTTGATGTTGGATTTAGCTAGGCAAAGGCTGTTTGCTCTGACTTTAATCTGTAAATACTCTCGTAGCTTACAGCTCAGCACCCCAAAACAATCACTTACAAGCAATGTCTGGTAGCAGCAGATGATGAGTGTAAACAAGAACAAATTTAGGTAAGAGCACCACGAACTGGAACCAAAAATCACTTCAATTCAGTAGTGTTTTTGTATTTTCTGTTGACATGTGTAAAAATTACCTTTTTTTTCTGGATTGGAGGATAGTTTCTGCTTCGGTTGATTATTGGACACCCACAGTAGGTGTCCACAGAAGAAAACTGTTTGAATGTCCTAAGAGGGATAAAGAGCAGCCGCAGTGCTGTGACAAATGATTGACATGGTGTTGCCCCCGCCTCCCTCTCTGCAGTGGCTTGGACCGTGGCCAGAGGACAAGGTATCTCAAGGAATCCCTGTGTCACCAGAGAAGCTTTGGCGTCGTGCACACACACACACACATGCACACACACACACACAGAGATAATCACACTGCAGAAAACCTCACACCCAGCACTATCTACTCTACAAACTCTTCCTCCCACTTTAAGCCTTGTCATGCGATCTTGACTTAAAACGCAGCAGAGAAGAAGACGCTGCTCTTCAGTCGCGTTCCCTGGTAATATAAACAACACACTCGCCCTCAGTGGAAATGATGCTCTTGTTTCTTTGAAAGCTTCTTTCCTCATGTGCACAGGCCACAGAGGGGATGCCACTCCCTGCTGCTGATGTCTGTCTGTTAATGTGTGGGCACAAGTGTGTCGTATTAATTGTGTGTGTGTGTGTGTGTGTGTGTGTGTGTGTGTGTGTGTGTCTGCCAGTTTGCCTTGCGAGTGACCTTGTATTGAAAACAGAGAGCAGTGATCTATACGAGGGCCTGTTGTGCCCACAGTGTGCTCTTCAGACCAGAGGAAAGTGGAATAATTTTATTACTGTAGTGCCACGCCAAGAGATATTCATAACTCTATTGATTACTTAAGTGAATCCATGGTTAGGGCGCCCATCAGAGGACCTCTATAAATCTGTGTGAGATGAAAGTATCATGGTGGTGACTGAAACTACCCTTCACACACCCAAGTTTTCACCTTGCTCTTCAAGCTACAATTTGCTGTAGTTGAACAAAAGCAGCTGCAACACATTCATCGTCAGGATTTTGTAAATCAGCACTGGAGATATGATACAGTATTTTTTGTTTTGGTAGTTGGAAATGGATGAAAAAGATCCACACCTTTTCCTCCTGGGCTTGAAGCAATAATAACATTAGGCGTATGATCTTCAAGCTGGTTGTTTAACACATAAAAAAAAAAAAAAAAAAAAAGCTCCCTGCCATCTTTGCTCTCTCTCCTGAAGAGAGAAGGCTTCCAGAAAACCAAACAGATGGCCCGACTGTGTGAGGAGATGCAGTTCTCCACACAGTGGAAACTTCTAGTGTTTTACGCCGACACAATTAGTTGTAATGAATTGAATTATCCTGCCAAGGTAGGGATGGCTTCAGTGAAAAACACAACACAGACAGAATCGGATTCTCCTCTGGCAGACTCATCATGGCATCTCGCCCTCTGTTCTTTCACACGGAGAAACAGATGTGTTAGTTTTATGGAAGTGTGTGTGTGTGTGTGTTTGTGTTCGGGGAGAGCTCAAGTGAGATTTTTGTATTATGAGTGTGTATATAATCATCCAAAAGCTTCATGCAGCTGTGCTGGACGTACTGTTGATTCAACAGAAGTGCCCCCTGTCTCATTCACTCTGTGAAAATCTGTGAGTCTTGTGACGGATAATTGCATAATTTGTCACTTAGAGCTTCGCTGTTCTGTACTGTACATAAAGTCCAGAACACACTTTGGCCTTTAACTGCCCTTTCTTGGCCCAAATTAGCTGAAAGCTACAGTGAAACACAGTTAGAGCACCTTTAGCTTCTAATCATTGACAGTATAAAGAATGGACAACGTATCCGTGACGTCACCCACCCACCATCTTCGCCGTCCTGCCTCTGCCGCCTCCCAGCTAGTCTAAAAATATGAGATTTCAGGAAGCCAACAACAGATCAATAAAATAATTCACATTAAACACATTCTTTGGAAAAGTAGCCAAATAGCATCCAAATACACCCCCTATTATGATATCCACTACGCTAACTATTACGAGCTATTATTGAGCTAACAATCAAGTGCGGTTTTAGGACGGTCATGGTTAGCTGTCCCAAAAACATATTGGATTGGATATATTTACAGTATGTAGACTAGAAGTGTTTTTATGTTTTACAAGACAAGAAGTTTAATATAAAAACATGTTTGTTAATGATTGTCCAACATACATTTAGCAAACAACAACTGAAGCTTGGTATTACAGATGTTAGCTGTTGCTAACTAGCGATGTGTTGCTGCAGAGACTTCACCAGCGTTTGTTTGCATCGCAGATCTGTTTTGTATGTTTATGGACCGAGTCATAAAGTCTTGCGTAACTTCAAACTTCATTTTGTGTTGCCTAAGGTGAATTTGCATCTGTTTGTTTGTGTCCAACTGTGCCGTTCGTTTCACTGACTTTGTAGGCTAATAAAATGTAAAATAGGATCCATATTTAGTCTGAACACACTCCTATATCTAGAACCACGTGGTGGGTTCCTTTGTTACACTATAACACAATGAATGCACACATAGTGAGTTTGTCCTATTAGCAGCATGGCAAGATGATATCTTTGCCAAAGTATGGAGTTTGTGATCTTAAGATTGTTAGCAAGTGGTGAAGCTATGTGAATCAATCAGTAATTCCAACCTCTGATGATGATCAGAGCATCATCTTGCTAGATAAAATGTGTTATAGGGGAGGCAGTTCAGCCTCTGGAACAAATAAAAGTCTCCTGAACGTCAGCGGGAAAGGAATTGTTCTTGTTGGCTTTGATTAGCATGTATTGCCCGCCGGTCGATGCTGTTTGCCCTGCCATCAGTTGGCCTGTCAGTCACAGAAAAGCAGCGCTAGTGCATTAACTGTCAGTCACATGTGAAAGACAAGAACTGGAGGTTAAATAGACCGAGATTAAGAAAGACATAACGCACGTGTGTGCCTGCAGCTCTCCAATGCCATTCAGGAGAGACGCATATACTCACTGAAACACATGTAGGCCTACTGCGTTGAATTGTGATGCATGTGAAGTGAAAGTGCCAAACAGCCAGGCTCTGTCTGGACTCAAGATTAAAACTGAAATGGCATGTTTCCAGAAATACAGCAGGAGAGTTACATCCCTTCTTCTGTCAGCGGAGGTTTTGATTATAGTTAATAAATCTCCATCGCCTGCGAGTGTGTCTGAGTGTGTTAAATACTGCAACATAGTTTGTGGTACAGGGCGTCTGAGAAATCCACTATGATATAAAAAATGGCTTGTAGCCTAGAGTATATACAAGCCTAATTGCAGTGTCGTTTAGATTTTATGTCATGTTAATGTATTGTACTTTTTGGCTGAAATACAAAGGATAATTTAAAATGTACAGGCTTTCACCAGACAATAAAATATGGACATTTATGAGTTGCGTTCTCTGCCTCCTGCCAGATGCTTCTGTGTTTATTCTTCGTACTTTTCTCTGTCACTGTACTTTTAAATTCACATCTCAGTTGAGGCTCTTATGTAAGTGAATTAGCTGGCAATGTTGCGTTTCATTTTTCATGTGCTGTGCTGGCGATCGGAGACTAGCTGGCTTATGTCATCTCTCTCCAACTGAGGAGATTTGAACATGAATGCAGCTGATTCTGCGACGAATCTGCAAACCCGTCCTTACTTTCATTACTTCAGCTTTTCTCTTGTGCTATGTACGTCTTTATTTCTGAGTAGGGCTGCATAATAATTTATCAAATTACCCTAATAAGTACTGCAAACCAGTGAGATGTATATGTGCATGCTCATGCACTTAAAAGACATGAAATGACACATTAAAGCTATTGCAGAGGGCCTGAAGGACACTTCTCTGAATTATGTCAAACCATCAGATTTACAGTAACAGGCGATATATTTTAGAGCATCAGAGGTTACATTGAATGTAATAGTGGCTATATCGAGGTTAAATGGTGTTATCCTATTCAAGTGGATAGATTGGTATTGACTGTGGGCCATTTTCTGTTGCCGTTTTAGTCTCAAGGCCAGACCTCTTGAGGAAAAGAGCTATCTGCCAGTAAAAAGCCATTATCTCCTTTCTCAAAACAAAAAAGTGCCATCTCACTCCGTCGACTTATTTTTAACTCACTTTAGAGTGGAAGCAGGGCAGAATTTGAGAAGAGGTGATAAGCAGGAATTGTTAAATGATTCCTTGGTGAGAAAAGACCTACAGATACTCTCACACAATATTCACAGAATATTTATGAAGGGTCTTTTAAAACCTGCAATAACTTGCTGTAAACACAACATATCACTTATCTTTTCAGTTGATGTGGCGAACTTGTTAACAAACAGTTGCTAATTTACACATGCAACAGATATAGCGCAATGTTAGCATTCATTTAGAGTTCTTGTCACCTGACTATTATTTACTGTGTTTTTAGCTCTGTTTTGGTCTGTACTATCTCTTTTGCCAGTTGGCTAACCAAACAACAATAGCTAATTCAGCGGGGTTCTTTTACGTTTGTTTGAGTGTTTGAAATGATTTATGTAAGATCATTTAGAAAGCTTTATTAGAAGGCTGATGCTGCTTGTGCTGATGCATATTGTTTTGTTGAATTTGTGTTTCCTGAATCTCTACAACAGAGGCGTTGAGGACAAAGTTATCATAAGACAAATAGCCACAATTATGAGAATAAAACCCTGTTTGAAAAATACCAGAATTTCCCCTTTACAACATGGCTGCTTTGCCAATGCATTTAGTAATGTTTATTTGGTGGTGTCGTGCCAGAACTGGAGCTGGACAAAGACATGCTTGATATTTGGCTGTTAGCGAAGTTGTCGACTCGCTAGTTTTTGTTACTAAGTAATGTAATCATGACAAATACATGTGTGCAATTGTCCATATTTACTATAGTTGTATTACACTCTGAAACGGAGGGAGCTAAAACACAAAAATACCAACTTGTACGCAGTGTTGCTTTAATGTTTTAAAGTGAAAAGCAGGATTGGTGCAGCAAACTGAAAATATGAGTCATCATTTGGAAAGAGTTAATGACTTTCATGGAAGTAATAGCTTCTGTCTGGCCAGTGTTTATTTTCTGCATTAATCTGGATATTTTTTACATGGGTGTTTATTTGTGGTTGAGGCTGGACGCTTCTTCTGCTAATGCTTTTAAGGCAAATGTAGGCAGCCCTGCTATATATTTACACTGATGTCAGAGTCACTCATTTTGTCTGTGCAAGGCTGATTCATCGTAGGCAGAACATCTGACCGAGGCGACAGCAAGGGTGGGACATCACATATGAGTGTCTGTGTGTGTCTATATATATATATATATATATATGTATGAGTGTGTACATGCATGAGACATGCACGTCTTCATCTGTGTTTGTTCGAGTACGTCTATTTTCAATCTGCTAGGGTAATTTTAAGGCGTGGAACATGGACTGACAGAGGAAAAGAGGGCAAAACGGATTTTTAAATAAACTCATCGGATGAGTAATGAAGAAAGGGCCATAAAAGGCTTGCAGTCATGAGAGCGACCGCCACAAGAACAAGTCCTGTGAAGTATTTTCAGACGGAGAGTTAATTTCGCTCTGGAGGCAAAGCCTGTTAAAGCATATTTAAGACATGTGCCATTTGGTGACTTAAATGAAACGAGCCTGTGTCCCATATGGTTTTTAAAGAAACAATCTGGATATTGCAGGTACTAATTTGGATCACATCTGTTAAAGTGCATCGGTGAACCTTTTCAAATTCTACTTGATGATTTAATCCCGACTTGTCACTTATAATGCTGTTGTGTGGACGTTTCTGTTGAAAAAGAAAAGAACAGAATAGCTAAATGTATCATGTCTTTTAGAAATGGACATTATATTTTACAGGCCTTGGAGAGAGTGTGTGTAAAAAAGGAGATTTGTGGGCCGCGGATCAACCCCCATATCGCTGTGAGACCTGTGTGCTGTATTATTGATGGCTTCAATTAGAGTCTGAATCACCCCATGAAGGCACTCACAGCCTGCCTTACCTGTTTATTATTGCTCCACACCATCTTTTTCTCATGGGTAATATAGCTCTCAGGTTGCTCTCGGATGCACACAAGTACAAAATTTTGCTGAAGGGGCAAAAAAAAAAAACCCAACCAGACTGGATTTGGGGTGGAAAAAGTCTCTTTCTACTACTTTTGACTATTTGCTTGATTGTTTTTGTGCTTTTCTCTGTGCTACATCTTTCTAAATTGAATATATCTGGTTGGTTTTTTATAGTTTTCTGTCATTTCATAGATGAAACACCTCACTGAGTAACCCAAAAAATACACTGCAGGTTGCCCAACAATGAAAATAATCGTTAGTTGCAGCTGTAATGATTCATAACGGATGCTGCAATGGTGAGAGAGATATAAAAATAAGGGGGAGAGAAGACACAGCTGACAGAGATCCAGAGAGGGGTGAAGATGAACCGGAGCACACGCTGCTTTCCCACGCCCCTCCCTGTCTTTGCCGACACACACACACACACACACACACACACACATCTTTCTCTCCTCTTTCTCACATAACACCTACAGCCTCACACAGTTGTGGGTGACTTGCTGATAGTTTCGGTGTGCAGTTGGTGGTATCACTGGTCTTAACAGTGAAAAAGTGGGTCACTCGAGGGTCTTGTCCCATTTTATTCTTTTGGTGGGGAGCTATTATTTGTTGTCACTCGAGTGTGGCGGGGGCCCCCGCCGTCCTTTGTCTCACTTCTCAATGGATACTGGTTTCCCTCCCTCCCTCCCTCCCTCCCTCCACCTCTCTCTCTCTCTCTCTCCACCTCTGTGCCTCTCTCTCCCTGTCCGTCCTTGACCACTGGTTGACTCAGTATTGCCTCAGGCTCATTGCCAAGGGCTCACGACTCCGTGCTAAAAAGGTTACTTACTTTGGCCTGCGCAGATTAAGAGGGTGTGAGATCGTTCAAATGTTTTCCTGAGCGCTCTGACAACGCTGTGTCAATTTGTGTGCGCCTGTTGACTTACATGTTTATTCTCTAATTTTACTGCCAAGTAACAGAAAGGTGGAAGATTTGATCATCAGGACGAAAACCTTCAATTACTTCATTTACTGCGCTTCATGATGGTTTAGATTAGTACTATTTATATTATATTATTATTTTATTATGCTATTTTATGCAACTTTTGACCTCAACTCCACTAAATTCACCTGACAGATATCATGACTGGTCTACCGGTATTTAATCATATATGTAGTAGCTAAAATAAGACTCATCTTGCCTTGCTACATCAGTAATAATAATCCAATAATATAAACAATTTAATCAACAATGAGTATTTTAACAACAGCTTAATACTTCT
Organism: Argyrosomus regius; assembly: GCA_946959425.1. Lineage (NCBI taxonomy): Eukaryota > Metazoa > Chordata > Actinopteri > Sciaenidae > Argyrosomus > Argyrosomus regius. The sequence continues at coordinate 16,715,383 of OX336898.1, read as the reverse complement.
GTACTGGAGTTTACTTGTAACCGTGCATTCGTACATTAAATATTACTTATTTTATTGTTACTTTCTGAATGATCTGTGCAAAATGTCGTATTTAAAGTATAAACATAACTGACTAAAAGTCTTCTTTACTTTCTGTCAAATGCCAGTAGCAAGTGTAAGATACTAAATGTACTGTGTGTGGGTGTTGTCGTCATGCCAAGCGTGTCAGAATACGCTGGGAGACAAGTTGTTGATATAACTCTGCGCCAGTGTCCACAATGTAAATATAGTTCATACTCATTCAGATTAGCATGACTTTAATAGCAACTTATAGCCTAACAATAACATTAGCATTGTTTCTTAGATTAACTGTTCAGTTAATAGATACAAAACAGAATTGATGCCTGTCCAGGGAACCGGTCTAATGGAAGCTATCATGGCTGTGGCGATGATTTGCTATGCTTTTAACCTTTCTTTTCCTGCTGTGGTGTGGTGGAGACATTTGTGCTAAGCTGCTCTTTGTAGCACTCTGAGACAGAAGCGTTACTCACAAAACCACAAGTATAAATACTGCATGTCCTTACACTTCTGTCACTAATTTGGGTTAATTGTTTCCATGCACGGCCTGTCTGACAAGTCTAATGACATACACACTCAGACACACACACACACACACACACACACACACACACACACACAAATACAAACACACACACCTCATCTTCTACCCTCCCAGAGCAGGATATGGGTCAAATGCCTCCTCACACACACACACTGACTTGTGCATGCAGGTTTAGAGGCCCTGTCCTTTGTATCCCACTGATATCCCAACAGTAGCTTGCTGCTATCTGTTTCTGCTTATTGTCAGTGAGACAGGTCTCCTGCAGGGTTATATGAAGGTTGCTGTTGTTGGCAGATTGGGGGTAATAGGAGTGAACACACAAATGACATGCTGAGCAATCAGTCATTAAGGAGTGTATGTGTCCTAATACCTAAATATTGAACACATTTCTTGTTTGGCTTCTCACCTTTAAATATTCATGCACAGCAGAGACTGTCTGAGGCCACCTCGGTCAGCTTGATTTAGACTTTATGTCTGGTGATTAAGGTGTGTGTGTGTTCCTCTTTGGTAAACATTCTTGTCTGTGCACAGTACACTACATGGCTGCACTACATTGTCCATTTTTTTTGTTATTAAAGTATGTAATAACTGAGTGAATAAAGACTTCAAGGTTCCAACCTTGATCCTAAATCTAAACTCAGAACTTCATGAAACATGAAATTAATCATCCCAACTTAAACATTTCAACACCCAGAAAGCAGACAGTTTCAAATCAGTTTCTGTGTCTGTAGTTGCGGTTCTGTGTGTGTGTGTGTGTGTGTGTGTGTGTGTGTGTGGGAGTAATATTAACTCAGACACTGTACATCTTATGACTCACTGTATCTGTCTGGTGAGGGTTTATCTTATTCACTTCAGCGGAGGTTAACAGCATGGTCGAAGCTGTTGTTTGTGACTCTTTCTGCTTTGTATTGTGGTTATGTATCCTTTCGGACTAATTTGATATAAGTGGCTTTTTAGCCTCTTTTTTACCGTCAAGTCTTTTTGTTGTTGTTGTTGTTGCATCAAATAGACCGGTGCTAGGAAATTTATTTAGTGCTTTCATATGAAATGGCACCATCTATGGGTCCACTGGATCTTTCAGGATTTGTCTAAAGTCAAAAACTTTTAGCAACTTTTCCAAGTGCAGCCTAGTATTTATATGTACATCACAGCTCTGCATGCATGCAACCAACTGTTCAGGTATACATATCAATATAGACCACAATGGAGAAATATGAAGCAGGTTGTTCATTTTAATGCCTTTTTCTTTCATGATTATTTTGTTTTTGTGTTTTCATGTTCTTTGACAGAGGGTGTGATGTGATTCATAACATCATGCATTCAGCACTGTATTGTCTAGAGACACTCTGCTGCCCCGCCTACCACCCAGTGAGCCTCATCTGTGTGTTGTGCGTGTGTGTGTGTGTGTGTGTGTGTGTGTGTGCTGACTGTGTTTTTTCCAGCAGCATGTTGATGTGAACATTCATTTGAACAGAACAACAAGGCTGACGATATGGCTGTTAAATCCAGAGGACAGATCCATATTAACAAACACACACACAAACAATCTCAGACAAAACACACACAAGTACGGCTACACATATATGTAGTAACAAGACAAAAACATTCATGCACAGACTATTCTTATCTAAGTTCTTCCCCCTTCGTCTTCTCCCTCTCTCCATCATTCAGACGCTCTGGCGGGCAGATTAGTGGAGTGCATAACGCCCACGGGGGAATAGCTGCATTTGTGGCTCTGCAGAGTCGAGCTGAGAACCTTTTGGGAGACTCATGCTTTAATTTGATTTTTGTTCTTGAGGTCGCAGCTCTATTTCAAGCTGACTACTTCTATTTATTTGGATTGACTAAACTCTTCTATATAAGCTTCATAACTTATTTTGTGGAGCAGGCGGCTGCAAAACAATTCACAACTTCAAGTGAAAAAAATATGACCGAAAGCTTGTTTGTCTGTGTTCTTACATTTAAAATGCAGACACTCACACTTTTGAGACTCGTTGTGCCTGTTTGACGGCCTCCATCCATGTCTGAGCGAGCGGGTTTGGTCAGAAAGGTGAAAATGTCAAAGTTGAGCAGAAGTGCAAACAAAGGACTAAATGCAGTAAACTTGATCTGTAGCAGTAAAGTGATATTTGCTAGTTTGATTAGAATATTTAATTGTGCATCAGGCAAAATACATTTGCGAAAATGTGAGATACCCAGAAATATAGATATTTTTTTACTTCTAGCCTCATGCAGAGGAAAAGATAAAAATACACGAACAGTGCTGTGTCCTCTCCTCTCCTCTGCTCTGCTCTGCACCGTTCCCCTGTGTGTTTGTGTATCCTGTTTGTTTATCTGTGTGCATCAGCCCATGTTGATGTGTGACTGTTATCTGTTTGCCTCGGTGTGCATGTATTCTTAAAGCTTGAACGTGTGTAGATCATAGCTTAATGCACCGAGTGTTATCATTACCTTGTCAGTCATCTGTAAAACACTTTAAATCGCAGTAACCTGTGTGGAAAAAGTGCTGTGTGTGTTGTTGATTATGAGGAGAACATACAGTCAAAGGTCAGTGAGCTTAAGTTAAATTAAAAAAAAGGTGTGATGAGCCCAAAAAAAGTCACATAAAAGAAGCATTATTAATTCTTAAAAAGATAGACAGCAATTTCCATGAATGTTTTGCGCTCTGTTCAACTTTGTTGCAGCAAACCGTCCTGACGGCGCTGACCTTTGAGGGAACGGAGAGCTGAAGGAAGCCATCGTAACTTATTAGCTCATTACACACTTTGTGAAGAAGGCAGATGAATTTCACTGTGCCACATTCTGGTGTCACGTCCTTAAGATCTGGACAAAATGTCACCAATTAACCTCGTTTTTGTTTTCCGAAACTGCGCACAAGGCATGCTACATCACCATCCATCCGTCCAGCCGCTTGTGCATCGGTCCATCCATCCGTTCCTCGTATGTGAACCAGTAATTTTCCCCCTCTGTGTCCTCTCGCTCCAGTGCTGCTGAAAACAACATGAGGCTGAGCTGAGTCCAGCTTCTCTTTAATTAACAGCTGGCTAGTCTAATCATAGTGATGTGATGCTGCGATGCCTTGGTTGCATAATGACTTTCCCCTCATCATCGTCATCATCATCATCGTTCACTCTCATCTGTGTGTTCATGCATAAAGTCACACACGCAGCAGGACTGTACTCGGAAGATGTCTGAATAAATACTTAACAAGCAGTTAAGTTTTCTCCTTCTTGCTCTTACTTACTCGCTCTGCTACTCCGTCTATCTAACTCTTTGTTTTTGATATCCCTCTCTCTTTATGTCACCATAATTCAGTCTTTTTCTTTTTTTTATGTGCATGGAAACAGATGATTCAGTAGTGATCGGTAGTTCAAAATGAGATATTTGCTTGTTCTCAGACAAAAACAAAGTTTGTTTCTGCTTCACACCTCCGCACGCTGAAATCAAACACTTAATACACTTCAATGTCAGTTTATTATAGGTACACCTTGCTCGTTCTGTCTAGTACAACAGCCTTGCCTGCAGGAATGTTACATTTTATATTTCAGTCTGACTCGCAGTCTGTATTTTGTAGCTGTTTGGCACTTTTGGGTGTTAAAGCTACATCAAAGAAGTGATTGGATTCAAGGGTGGCGGGACGTTTGGGATTTAGTTAAAGAAGCAACGTGTCCAGTTTGCTGTACTGCATTTCTGTACCACACACACACACACACACACACACACATGTACACTCATGGAGTGGTTAGACAGGCCTGATTCATTGTCACACACAAGGATGATGACGAAAATGACTCCTTTGTTCTTCCGCCGTACTTCCACACAGTCTGTATGTCTCTGTCTGTCTTCTTTTTTGGGTCATGTGGAGTTTAATGTTGCTGCATGTCTGCGTGTTGATGAGGAAGTTGCCATTTGAAACTGTTGTTGGGGTGCTACATAACATCTGGCCAAAGTGTGTGTGTGTGTGTGTGTGTGAGGAGTACAGTTGCACGTAAATACGCCTCAGTGTTGATAGATGGCATTCATGTGTCCTTGTGGTGCATTCTGTTCTATATGAGGTCATGTTTGCACAGGCGTGTACGTGTGTGTGTGTGTGTGCGTGTGTGTGTGGCTCCCCTGCCTTGTCCTTGGTATGTAATAAGCATGTGGGACTGCGGCTCTTTGCACATCTGTCTGGTGGTCGAGAGACTGTGCGCTGCTGCTGCTGTGCAGCATTTCCACCAGCGGCTGCCCCACCCCCCACCTGCTCTGCCCTCCCAGTCACTTTGTACACACACGCACACACACACACGCACACCTACACACATGTACACACCAAAGGAGGTCGTTTCCAACAGAGTTTGAGGACGCCCACACACCATGGGGAAATCTGCCTTTGTCTGAATGAGTACAAGGACCTGCTGTGCTTTCATCATGTTTCTGCTTACTATGTCATACACTCCTGATGTATGTATTATTAGCTCACTTCAGCTTGTGGTTGTTTTTTCTTGTTAGTCCATCAGAAGGCTCCCCACCGTGCAAAAAGAGGAGTATGATACAACCCAGAGGTTCTTTTACGGCTTCTCAGGCCAACCTTTTAGGTGTATTCTCTGCTATTTATACCTGTCCATTCCCATTATTCACCTGTGTCTAACCTCTCACAGTCTCAAACCTGAATGCTGCTAAAAAAAACAGAAACATAAAGTACGTTACAGTAGTACATCTTTGTTGTTTAATTTACCAAACCTGCCTAGACACCTTCAGTACCTCACACGACAAACTGTTGACCAAAGTTCTGTTATATTTTTAGTCATTTGCGCTATTACAAAATGTCAACCTCAACAATTTTAGATGAGGTTTTTCTTCCATCTGGGAGTTTTGGTTTCACTGCAGCTCTGTATTCTGTTACACAAAATCAAATAGGTTGCAGTTTATCCCGGAGTAAGTGCCTGTTTTTGAATTTTTTTTGACTCAAATCGTTTGGTACAGTCGAGCAAAACCAATATTAGCTTTCTGATTGCCTGCAGGAACTGAAGCTTTAAAAGTGCTTATATGCTCTACTGCTCACTCATAATGCACTATAGTTAAATGACACCCGTGGGCGTACACCCATGCATACATATGAGCAGCTCTACAACCTGCGGTGCCATGCTCTCCCCTGCTTGTAGTGTCTTGTTACATAAGCGGGCTAATGTTACCCTAGCAGGCCATGTAACTGGCACCTCAATATCAGTCATCACCCCAGAGAGAACGAGGGGAGAGATGAAAGGGGAGTTGGGGCAGAGGAGAGCAATGAAATGATTAGTAGAAAGTTTGAGGTGTGACAGGAGGAGATCTGAGAAATAGAGAGATGTGATTGAAAAGCTAAAAGAAGCAAGTGGAGTTAATAAAGAATCAGAGGTGAAGGTGAAGAAATAGAGAGCAAGATGAAGCCAGGGTGGGAATGTGGCCTCCTTCCTTAGAGTATGATGTTTTTCAGCTGACATTTTTACACTTTTGAGTGACAGTCAGCTGCCCTCGTGGCCATGTTTGTAGTTTTCAGTGACAGCTTGTAGCCTTGATCTGGCTCAGTAAAAGCTCCACTCCTGAATCTCTCAATTACCATCCAGCAGAGAAACACAGAAAAGGCATTAATCCTCCAATCCGTGTCTTGTATGCACTCTGGGCCCGTCGCAGTGTTTCCTTTCTAAACGCATTCTTTTAACCCAAATTGAATATATCATTCCTCCCTCGAGGCGCCAGAGAAGAAAGACTCTAATTCACACTGCCTCCCTCACCGTCTCTCTAAGTACTTAATGCTTCTGAGAGGCTCCTATCTCGTCTCATCTCTCTTCTCTCATTTTTTCTCTCGCTCACTTTCTGTCAAACTCCCCGGTGAAAAGTTTTAAAAAAACCCAACTTTGAACCTTCTTCTGCAGTTTGTAACCTTTTAACACACTGACAGGACTTCTCTCGCTGTCTTTGCGAGTCTCATCACCGTTCACAGTGGAGGAAAAGTCGCTCGCTTTAAATTTTTAAGCCGAGGTGTAGCCGCTATTTGTATCAGAAAATACCACAATGACTAGCCAAGACAAACCTGCTCTATGCGTGGTGAAGAGTCAGTCCTCTCATGTCTTCTCTCACTCACTTAGTGCTAATTCAGAATGTTAATTATGAATTAAAACAGATTTTTTTTTTTTTTTACCCAAAAAAACTTGGCAATAGAGGTGAGCATTTTCAGCCCTGTGTCTGCAGGTCTTCTTCTCAGGCTGCAGACGGCTCCAACATCCTCCGGTTAAGAGGCGAACACCAGGGCAAAAAAGGGAGGGGGAAAGTCCATAAAAACTCCCTGCTGCTTGTTAAGCTTACTACTTGAACCCAAGGTAATAAATGAAGGACACTAACAAGCACATCCACATTTTTATCAGCACCTCTCCTCCTCTGTCACCTGGACTATGGTGTCTCGACAGCGTGAGGACAATCAGTGAGGTTTCTGTCAGTGGGGTGAACAAAAATAGGATTTTGTCAGGGGGACATGTCCACCACATCCCCAAAGGTAATTATATTCTTGTACCTAACACTCTGTACCGACCAAAGCAGGATTAACAGTGATAATATGTGACGTAGTTATGGTGCTGATAGAGCAATTCATCTCTATTTAGAAAACTTTGAGTAATTCATTCATATTCATCTCCTGATTGGACGACATTGATGGATGGCTGATGGAAAGCACTTATGTTGTTTTCCTATTTTGAACGTATTTCCCATGATAGCTTGCGTTTATATGTGGGTGTAAACTGTCAGTGTGACATTGGGTTATTATGAGTCGTGTCCTTGTGGCAGAGCCGTGGAGGACAGTGTGCGCTGCATGTGTTTCCAGTGGGAAGCAGATAAAGAGCACACACATACACAACCACACACAGGACTACCCAGAGCTTCCTGTGTCTCCCTGCTAGATCCTGTTGCCAAGGAGACCGGGCCTGGGATAAACGCATCCAATAAATACCTGGGAGGATTTAGGAGTGGGAGTGAGAGGAGGCTGCTTCATTCAGACATCCCTGTTTATCATATCACAATGCAGCCGTAAAGAGACCAGAAATGCAATTGGCTTGGCCGCAAGCCATTGGTGGTCTTAACATCACAAATATACTGTGGAGAAATCCTTTGTTCTTCATAAAACCTCAAGATAAATGTGTATCATTAAAGATTTCTATGTTTTATGCAGTATGAATTGTTTTGTAGCACAGGATGGAGACACAGCGGTTCTTCAGCACAGCGATGAGATCCAGCATGGGATCCTTACGTGGACGGGAATCAAGTAGCAAACTGGCTCCTCATGACTAAGTCCCAGAGGAGACTGTCATGAGCTGAGCCCATAACCTTCAAGAGACAGCAGCCAGACAGCCAGAGGAATAGAGATAATTGAAATGACTGTCTGTGTAGGCACTGACTCGTTTTTTTTTTTTTTTCATCCTGCTAATTATTCAGTGTCCTCATTTTGTGAAAATGTGGTGCACGCGTGTACACATGAATAGAGAAAGGCTGAGAGTGTAAAGGGCTTTTTTGTTGAAAGTGTGGATACGTTCTAGTGCCTCGTGAGTGTGTATTTGATCAGGAACGGTGTGGGGGCGAGGCATGTATATTGTAAGTGTGGGTGTGTGTGTGTGTGTGTAGGTTTTAGAGCCATTATGGGAATATGTGAGTGCTGGGTTCAGGTAATTGATGCTGGGACGCTTAAAACTGGCAGACAGTCAGACTGGCCCCGTGCCAGTATAAAGAGGGGGAAGGAGGGAAACGGGGTGGGGGGGGCGGAGAAGATTAGAGAAAAAAAAAAAGAGATATAGAGGCCACAGAAATTCCATGGAAACCACTGGATCGGGTGAGAAATGGATTGAAAGGATGTAAAAATGACAGCTTATAGTGAATTATTCTGTTCCTGTTCTCTTGTTTTGGTGCCACAATATTCTTGAGTTGTTGAGTTATGATCAGAAACAAATGATAAGACAGGCAAAAGCAGGTTAGAGCCATGTGTGCATAAGCAACCAATTGTTATGATAAGTGTCCATGAGCCAAACATCAGTCTTTTGGTGATGATTCACTGTTTGCACTGTTTGCAGTAGCATTCATTAGATATTAACCTGGGATTCCTTCTGGTTATTTTTCCTAAGTAGCATGAATAAAAGCCTCTTCTGTATCCTGACAGGTTACCTAATCAGAAATGAAATGCTCTTCCTGTTGGCTGTGGTAACCCAGGCAACAGTTCCCCTGGAGATGGGCTTTGGCAAATCTCTATGGTCTGTTTAGCAAAGTCCTAACGCGTGTCCCCTGAACAGCTCTGGCATAAAGCAGCAGTTTATTGCCCTGAGCAGCGATGATGCTGCGGCTTGTGTTTGACCAGAGATTAGGCAGATTGGGGCCTTTTGTGCTCGTTCTGCTGTTTGCCGATGATAAGCACCACCGCAGGCCACGATGTCTGAGCCAGGAGCCATGACAGAGAGAGGGAACAGGGTTAAGGTGAAATGTGCGGAGTCTTTTCATTTTTTTCAGGTTGGATTGAGCATGTAATGATGATTTTCTTAATGCCTCAGAGTGCTACACTGTGGCATTTCTAAAGTAGGGAGTTGCTGCATATGTAGTTGTCTCAGCAATGAGTTATAGCTGACTTTACATGTCAAATTTTACATTAAAATTTAACAGTTTTGATGATCCCATCCCACAAATGTCACATCCTGCTTTGACAGATTATCTTCTTACTATTTCATTGTGATTCTGTCTCAAATTAGCAAATAATATCATCAGTTTATTTCAGATTTTGTAGCTGCCCACTGTCATACTTGCCATACTAATGATTGGATGTCATATTTGAATATTTAAATGACTTTGAATGCATGTAAGCCAATGTGTTTGCTGTATGAAGCTGACTGCAGTGTATTACAAAGAGGCAAAAGTTCAGTTGTTTGGCAGAAAGGGGTTCTGACGACTCGATTCGGTCTCTTAGAGACAATCTCAGCAGCAACAGCAGCAGGAGTGCAACATTACCTGCTTTACAGGACTCTGGGGATTGTAATGGGGATGATGTGATGTGCCCTAGAGATGAAATAATGCCGGGAACACACACTCATTGAATGTCGGCCTTCTGTATGAGGTACATAAAATGATTGGATGCTGTTTCAAGCAGCATGGGTGGAAGAACATACGAGCCATTTGCACTTTACTTCATTACTTCTTTGCCAAGGATTTTATAGCTTAGTCCTACCCTGGAGAGAACGCACGGTGCTTTGAGTGCATGGTAGGGTTTTACACTTCTGACACTGAAGTATGGTAGCACACTCCTCAAGTAAATGATCCATGTGTTCACATGGCTTCACGTTTAGACAAACTTCTCACAGTATGCAGATGTAGCCACAGCTTCCAGCTGGCTGAAGCTAGTTTGGTGTCTGATGTGCTGCCAGACTGTATTTCCATTATGAAGTACTTTAACAGTTCTGCATCACCTAAACGGTACATATACCATAATCCCATAACCATAAAACTCACAACCACTGCACTTTATAGAAAGTGTGACACATGATCACGCAAAACCAACACAGCTCTTGTAGAATCGCTTCTCCTGGGGAACTAACAAAGCATTTTAATGACTCTGTCTCGGCCTGTTGTTTCATGGTGAAAGAAACCGGCAGTGGTGGAAGAAGTACTCAGATGTTTAACTTGAGTAAAAGCTGGAATACCACAATGTAGAAGTACTCTGTTACAAGTGAAAGTCATCCATTCCTAGATTAAAATAACAGTACAATGTGCTGAAGGTATGTATGTGTATATTATAATTATTTATGCATTAAGCAGTGAAACAATGATGCAACAGCTGTGATGCCAATTTTAACTACTTTATATACTGCGTCTGGGTAGCTTAATCTAAAATCCATCCATCACCATCCAGGCTTGCAGGGAGCTGGAGCTGATCCCAGCTGACGCTGGGCGAGAGGCGAGATACAACCGGGACAGGTCACCAGTCAATCACAGGGCTGACACATAGACGGACAATTAATCATGCTCATATTCACACTTTAGAGTCAATTTAGAGTCACCAAATTCACCAAACCTGCACGTCTTTGGGAGAAAACTGACGCTCCCGCAGGAAACAGGCGCAGAGAGAGCATGTAAACTCCTGTATAGATTTTGCAATAATCCAAATCTGCAAAGTAAATAGCGACTAAAGTTGTCAAATAAATTTAGTGGAGGAAAATAAACAGAATTTGCCTCCAAAATGCAGTAAAGTAGATGTGTAACACTGAATAACATGAAAGTACAGTATATGAGAAAGTATACTTAAATTTCCACCATTGCCAACCGCTAAATTGTCCCTAAATTGTTTAAAAGATGCAGTCATTGCAATACAATAATATATTATATTAGTTATTGTAGAGTGCTCATGTAATATCACATCAGGCCTGTTTATGAGTAACCTAAGAATCAAAATAGCAGTACAACATTATGCTCAGTAGTAGTTCTAATAATAGGAGTAATAGTAGCTTACATTGTGGATCTGAAAATAATGCAGTACAAATAAAACTCAACAATAATCAGTGATCAGAACCCCGTTGAGCATCGGCCTGTCAGACAGTTAATTGGCGTTTATTTGCTAAATATTGTGGCCTGTCAAAGATTATTACTCTATTGTTTGTCTTTGCCAGCTGTCAGCATAGTGTCTAAAATTCAAAATCATAAGTTACAGCAATGCCATCAGCACTCATCAATGATAACTTTAAAGTGTCAAATCTATTACACGTCAGACACTGACACGGAACAATCATTCGCTGTGTTTTACTTTACTGTTTTCACATCATGAGTCTCTGTCAGACTGGATTAAATGAAACAGGAGCACAACATTATTGTCCTTCCTCTCTGTACAAGGCTAAAACAAAGACAAATGAAGTGAGGAGGATAGTTATGCTGATGTTGTGTATCATAATATCTCCACAGCAACATTTTATCACTCTGTGCAGACTGATACAGACTGTATATTTCTGTTTACATACTCATAGCATTTTGTAACCGATCTGTGGGTCAGTCAGTTGTTTCAAGCCATTTTAGTCCAGTTGAGTGCAGGCGCTTTCGAGATTTCAGGACAGTATATTTAAATGGAGGTATGTGCTGTGAATAGCTGACGGCCAGGGTGAATTTCCCAGCTAGTGATTTTATTGATTGAAGTAGTAATACTGTTTGTTAATTGGATTTCATCTCCCCTGCTCAAGGCACACATGGATACACAAACACACACACACATAGGAAGACACATAGTAACACAAAACCCATGTGACCTTTGTCCCCACTCCTCCAATGCGTTAACCTCTAACCTCCAACCTTTGCTCCGCTTGGAGCCTGGAGCGCCTCCGCCCACCAGCAACAGACACATGAAAACACTTAACACCTGTGATTGTGTGATAATATTTTGTCATGTGTTTTTGTCAGCCTTTTCCTCTAGCGTCCCCACGAGGCTGAGGTTAATGCTAATGAGCAAATGTTAGCATGTTGACACATTAGACTGAGATGGTAAACATGATAAACATGACACTTCTCAAACAGTATAATGTGAACATGTTTGCATGCTGGTGTTAGCATTTAGCTCAAAGTGCTGCTGTGCTTAAGTACAGTTTAATAGAATCACTAGTGTGCGATGAAGTTTATTTTAGAGATTACTTGATTTTCGCTCAGGTTGAGAATTGATATAATTTAATTATGATAACCATTTGTGTTCTGTTCTTTCAGTTCTATGAACTATATTTTATGGTCCACCTTGCCTTTAACAAGTGTTGTTGGTCAGTGTTGGGTTGTCTTACAGCTGAAGCGGACATTAAAGTGTTCATGTTACACAGAAGAAGCTGTCCCTGTGCTTTTGCTTGACCCCTGGCCCCGAAACTACTCAAGTTATAGTTAATGCTAAGAGCAACCAGCGTTATACTAGCATGGCTGTAGCCTTGATATAACTTCTAAATAAATAAATCATCTAAGCCAGTGTATCAGGTGATATTAGCTTACTCTAGATATGAATATCAGGAAAAATTGCAGTACAGAAAAGGCAAATGTTTGAAGTAGTTTAGAAACTGTGAGGGCACTGTTGTTGTGTAATATGGACAGTAACATTGCACCTAATCTCAGATTTCCCGCTTGTCCAATCACCATGGAGTGTGAACTACAGTATATAACATGTCGCTGAAGCATAATTTGTCAAAGCAGACGTTTTCTGCTCAGTTTAAGTCAAACATTTTTAGCTTCTTCTACAAACTTCATATGATGAAAGGAGCTGTCATTATGATCTTTTGTTGTGGTTCTCTAAACTATGACTTGATGACTGTATTCAGTCAGGATAAACAGTGTCAGTCAGACTTTGGCCTGTTTATGAGTGTCTTTTTCAAGCAAGTCCAGCAACTGTTGCAAAGATAAAAAATAAATAAAATACATTCCTGTCAGTCCCATTCGTTCTATTTCTATCGGGCACATTAGAGCATTTAAAACCCACACATTACTTATGATGAGCCGCAGAGTGTTTTGCTGATAGCCACTGAGATTTAAGTGCCAGCTTTAGTGTGGATAAATTAATGAGGCTCCCTGCCCACACAGAAACATACACAATCGCTGCGGTGCTCATGATGCATTAAAGAGAGTGTCAGAGGGCTGAGGTCTTCCCTCAAGATTTACCACCGCGGTGAGATCGTGGAGTGGCTCCTGCAAAGGCCAACATGGAATGGAAGTGAGAGGAGAGCAATGGGATGCGACAAACACGAGAGATGCCGAGGGAAGGTCGTATTTAGATGAGGAAAGTTAGAGAAAGAAAGAGAGCTCTCCTGTGGGGTAATGTGAGTGGAAAGGAAAGAGTGGAGTGGAGTGGAGATAAGAATGTGTTATTATTGTCTTCATCGGAGGTGGAGAGAAAGGAAATGCACATACTATAAATACCACTAAAGACCCATGATCACCTCTCAGAAATTCCCATAGTCTACCCATTTGCTGACTTAACAACCTAAAAGCTAAGCATCCTCTATATTTCATCACGCATTACCCTCTCTGCCTGTAGAAACCACAGTCTAATGAGCGCTGTCCATGTTCCAGAGCAGAGCTGGTAATTTAGCATGCTGTATTATTAATCAGAGTCTCTGTGTGATTTTGCAGCAATTTGAACGCTTATTTCCCCCATAATGCTTCGGGGGTCGGGGTAATGAGTCTCTTTCCTAATGACTTTAGCAGTTGACAGAGAAGACACGACAGGCGCTTGTGGAATCAAAGGTTTGTCTGGCGGGATGATGGTAGAGCGATGCGAGTGTGTGTTGAGCATGTGTCCACTGAGACAGGAGAGCGAGCGCCCGTCTCCCTTTTAAAGTCTTGTATGATCAAAGGAAGCAGGCAGACGGACGGAGAAAGAGACAATGCAAAAGATGTACGCTTGAAACAGAGAGAGGGAGAGAAGAGAAGGATGTAGAACACACACCGCCGAGGAAGCTGACACAACACACACAAGATACGACATATGGATGTTTGTCATTCGCTGACTTTGCAGTTGTCTGATTATCTTTGTGTCCATGTCCTTATTTCTACTGTAACTGTGTTTACTTTTGTGTTTGGGTCATTCTGTATATACCTGCCTGTCTGTCAACGTTTCTTTGCCTCTCACTGTCTCTTTTCATCTGTCTTCTTTTCTTATCAAACGTGTTCTATTCCCTGTCCCTGTTTGTCTGCGTTCCCATATTTTATAACCAACTCATGACAGTGATGCAGTATCCCCTGTCAGCAATCCCCTGTATATTCAATAAGAGTTTCATCATGAAACAAAGAATTCAAATATCTTTAGTGCCGAAACATTTAGTCAGTTAATGCATGAGTCAAATGACTTGCGGTTTTGGGCTGTTGGTGCAGACTTTTGAAGATGTCTCCTGGGCATTTTTCACCATTTTCTTACATTTTTGTAGCATGGACAATTCATTGATTAATCAGCAGCAGCTGCACTAAACTTTTCCAATGTTCTTTTTAGTTGATTAAGAAACATTGTGGCTCTATATATGTTTTCATTGAGGTTTGGTGAAGTTTGACCATGATTTTGCTGATGCACCTTTGAAGATAATCTGACAGAGGGGAATACAAATATAAATATATAATGTGTAATAATATAGTGTCAGTGTCCTACAGAATTTAAAAAAATGGAAGTACCAAAATCTGCAGTTCCTCAAATGGCCACTTGAGGCTGCCTCCAGAAGTGAGTCAATCTCTATAAGCCCCAATGTTAACAGCAGAAGTTTACAGCCTGGAACAAAAAACAGCTTTGGTCTCTATGCCTGATTTTCACTGTTCATGACAACTGATTAACTTATATTAGGGCATGACCAGTTTGAGTGACACAGACAGCTGGTTTCAGCACAGATGTTTCATTTGGCTCCACGTTGCCAACCACAGTGAGCTTCACGATGGCTCTTTATAAACCTATGGATGACGTCATGGAGACTACATCCATTTTTCTTTACAATGTCTTTGAGGTGGAACCAAAGATATTGTTCCTTTTATCTATCCATATATTCTTTGGTTAAAAACAGACACCTCCATTACACACAAGGCAACTTGATATGAATATGATGAATATTATTATACGTTTATATTTATATTTCTTTGTACTTTATCTGATCTAGTCTACCGCCTGCAGAAAATTGTCTAAACCCAGAGACTAAGCAGACCCGTTATTCAAAGAGCTGAAACCTGTCTGTATCAAAGGAAAATCCAACTGCAGCAGGTTTTAATACTTGAAGTTGTTCTTTTGTTCCACATTAAGCAGCAGCAGCAGCAGCAGGCGATGCTGCAGGTGGAACTCATCAGCTAGCCCCGGCTGTCATATCTGACTATTGTTTCTTTCTCTGCGGCTGTGGTTTTATGACATGGAAAAACATGGACAAACTGTTTGCATCCCCACAAGCAGTTTAGGAAAATGCACAAAACCACACAAACATTTAAACATATTAAAAAAAAAAAGAGCTCATAGCACAAACTGTAGCATTGTGAAGCCACACGGTAAACACAGCACTGCTGCACACACAGATATCCTCATTCCTCTGCTCTCCTTTCTTCCACTGGTGTGATTTCAGGCCATGCCCTTTCCTATGTTGATTTTTTTTTTTCCTTTTCCTCTCTGTTCTGCCGCTCATCCCTCCATCCTGAGACAAAGGGATGATTACATCACTACAGGGGGCGCTGTTTGTTTTTAAAGGGACAGCGTCTTTGATTTTGGCGATCGTCCCAGCCTTATAACCAAAACCGGCTGCTGCTGGGCCGTCTCCACAGAGATTATCAACGCTGAGGCGAAGAGATTACCTCCAGGAAACAAATTGGTTTATTATGGTTTCCCAACTCGAGAAATGTTAATAATGCCAGTAAGCAGGAACAAGGAGTTCACCAGCATACAGACGAGTGGTGAAATAGTATTCACAGTGAATTGACTACAATATATAGGCAATGTGTGGTCCTCTCAAAGGAGCAACAGGAATACAAAAATAAATTCATAAAATAAAACAAGCTTCAAGGGACACATTGACTCTGCAGAGATGATTTGTGTATCCAAATACACACTTTGCTTGTATCTTTTACAGCAATTCAATGAAGAATGCCTTTAGTATTCATCTTTATCCTGTGAGAGTCATTTTGCCAAATCAGCTTACACTGAATGGTTTCTGTGAGGGATGCCCACTGTGACCTCAAGTTAAAGCGAACAATTCCTCCCTCAACTGTCTCTTCTGAGTAGAAAAGAAAGTAAGTAGAAAGAAATTTTTTATGCCCGTATGCAGATGACTTTAAGAATATATCCACCTGTACAATTCATAACGCTGCGCCTGGTCTCTAATGACAAGATAGCGACATTTATCAAATTAGCTGCTGTCAAGTGGCTGTGCGGTCGCGGGAGGATTACGGGAGTAGTGCTGCGTTCAAGTTCATTTGACGGCACGTCTGTCCCCCCCAGCGATGTTGTAGCTGAGGCTTCACTTTAATTTCCACAGCTTTCCACTCTCACTCTGTCTGTCGTCTGCCAGCCCCCTCTCCTCTGTGTTAAATTGTCTCTAAATTGGATATTTAAGGGATGGAGGAACTCAAGGGAAGGGGTGCCCGGCTCTCTTTCTTTACCGTTCCTTGCCGCATCTCTCTCCCCAGCTCCCTTTCCATTATAGTTTACAGTACAGTACTGCATATATATTTGAGGTGCAGTAATGAAAATTGCAGCATTATTCGTGAGACATGTGCGCATATTATTTATCTCCAGTACCCAGACTTGGTCTCTTCAATGAGCTTAGCCCTCCCAAATCCACTGTGCCCTCCTAGCACACTGTAAATGAATCAGATTTAGGGGAGGTGGGCTGGAGGGAATCATTAAAACACACCATTCGATCTCTGATTACATTCAAATCAAATGGCTGGATTAAGAAAGAAGGCTCTGAGTGTTGTAGCGTAACATCAGCATCCTATGGGACTGGGTGGGGCTTTAAGGTAAGCGTGTGAATGTATTTGTAAGGTTATATTGGCAGTGTTAGGATGACAGGCCTCCTCCCAGAGTCCAATAAAGGCGTCAGCAGCCGGGGCAGATTTATGACGGCCATGCTGAGTGGAAAGGGTGATGGGGGATGGAGAGGCAGCTCTCACTATCGAGGATATCTTATGCCTCCTTTGAGAGTCGCTCTCTCTCCGATTTCATGGCTCTCAATCTGTCGCATTGTCTCTGTCTTCTCTCTCTTTGTTATTCATCATTTTCTTTCTTATTACAGTAGTTCTTATAATTATTTCTGTCTTAACAGTGGCTTTTCTTTCTTTCCCTTTTTTTTTTTTTTTTTTTTTTTACTTCCACCCCTCCTTTCCTGCAGCACCACACAGAGCATCGAAGGGCTTTAGGCAACAATTGTTTCCTTTGTCTGTTGGCTACGGCTTTCTTTGTCGCAATTAAACTCAGACAAGCTTTTTAATTCTTTGAATTTGTGAGAATGAGTGAGGCAAACAGAGAGTTTACTCATTCAACTTTTTAAGCTATTGTACTTTAGCACTGTAACAGTATGCATAGATGTTGTGTCCATAGAGATAGCACGAGACAAAGAATGAACAGAGTGTTTAGTGTCTCATTACAATAAGGCACCAACTGTATATGATAGTGCTAAAAACAAATTATACACTTAAAACTGAGGTGTCGACAAACCTGAGTTTCAGTACAGTAGCAAAAAGTGCCCATTGACTGACTTTATCTAAATAAAATACAGTCTAAAACTGGAAAAAATATTTAAAACAAGAAAGATCTGATCAAATACAAGTAAACAAGATTAATAAATTATTGCCAACTTCTGGTAACTGACTGACTTCGATACTGTGTCAGACACATTTTGGTCTGCACCAAAAATGCATTGAGGTTCAATACTAAGCCCTGTCCTCCTCAGGTTCTTTGACACACACACAGATGTTGCAATGATTTAACAGCTCCCATGTACAGTACTTTGAAGCCCAGGTCTATTTTATAGGACGTCCCATCAACAGATCAGTGTCACATGACACCTTGGTACCCTGATACCCCTGCCCTGCCCTGCCGGCTGTATTGTTTTGGAAAGACCCATGTGTTGCCATGGCAGCGGAGCTCCAGCTATTCCCAGTGTGATTTTAGTTTTCCACCTGCAGCAGGAAAAAGACCTGTTCCCCTCCCAAACACAGTTTCCATGTAAACATTTTACAGGAATGTGTGTGCGTTTATGTGTGTGTATGTATAAGTGTGTGTGTGTGTGTGTGTGTGTGTGTGATGTGTTTTATTTCTGTGGTTCGAGGCAGAGTTTGGTTGTGTTATTGTGCCAATAGCTCCAGGAAGAAATCAATAGGTGGACTTTTTTTACATTTTTTGGGAGAATGATAAAAGGCACTACTCTGTTTTTGTGTGTAAATGGGTGTGTGTGTACATATATATATATATATGTGTGTGTATGATCTGCTCTATAGCAATGTGTGTCATATTTGCAGTTTATTGTTTTCCTGAGGGGAGGAGGGTCATTTTGGAAACAAGAGAAGGATAAAGTGAAGCAGCTCAGAGCAGGAAGAGGAAGATGCTGATCTGTGAGCAGCATGAGGATGAAGAGGCCAGCTGTGGAGACCAAAAATCAGCGGAAACACAAGCTATCTGTTCACAAGAAGGCAGCGAAAGAAGAGACAGCGAAAGACAAAGAAAGAGGCGGTCAGATATATGCAGAGATGCAGCGGTATACAAACAAAGAGCGTGAGAGCCAGACAGAGAGAAACTGACTCAAGGCGACGTTGGAGGCAGCGTCTGGGCAGGGATGAGGTCAGACGTGGACAGACTGAAGTCTGGTGTTTGACGACCACAGGCTATAGTGACCCATTAACCGACTTGTAAAGCTCAGTCCATCCCCCCATTGGAAAATGCTGGTCATGCACACTCACGCATCTTCTACATGTGAACAAATCCATTACAGGTAACATGCTAACAAGTTGATTTGAGGATACAAATAGTAGGCAAGCTTATTAGCGGACTAGAAATAGCCTCAACAACTCTGATGTATCAGTAATTATTTTGTGAATCCTTGATAATAAACTAAACAAAACTAAACACATAAACTACAGCTTAAAATACAGCTTTTTACCCCGTGGCTTTTGTACCTTAGAGACATACATTCCCCAGAAGACACACTGTTTAGTCAGAGTCAGAGCTGCGATGGTTCATCGGGCATTTCTCATATCCTCATTTTTCTACAGTTCATCATTATTATTCATGATTGTGGTTTTATGTCTGTGACCGTCTCCCCTTTTAGCCTAGTTGTTGGTTACAGCCTAAAAATGGTTGTTTTTAATGCTTAATATTTTTGGCTTTAGGACTGTGTGTGGGCACTAAAGACATGCACACACACATATGCATACACAAAAAAGTTGTTCCTGGAAACACACAGAGGGTGTGTTTCCAGGAACAACTTTTTCCAAAGCAAGGTGGTAGATAAAAAAATGCTGTGTTCTCCTAACACGAATACACAGAGGTGGTGGTTGGGGAAACGAAAAGAAAAAGAAATAGATTAGATTAGATTATACTTTATTCATCCCACAACGGGGAAATTCACTTATAAATGACAGAACAGCACATATTCATTCCCCACTTGGTGTTTTTCACATCCACACCCTGTATTTTTAGATAAGCAATAAAAATGTGCATGTCTTTTTGTCAGTATGTTGTCCTCTGAAAGGTTTTATTGTTAACAAGCTGTAAAATAGTTAGATCTGGTGTTGATACAGATATATGTACAGCGCCTCAGCCTGAATGTGTATGTATGTCCTTTGTAAACATACAGAATCTAACCTAAAATGATGCTACAGTGCACTGCAAGTTAGAAAATGACGCAACAAAGAAAAGATTGAGGGAGAAAATGGAGGAAGGTGTTAATGAACACAAAAACATAATAAGCCGGAGAAATTTTGAAATATATAAATAACAGCATGTGTGCAGGAGTTTCAAAATAACAGCAGCGGCACATACTAAGGCTAAAAATGAATGAAGAATGTGTAGTACACTACTCGGTTTAGTTTGCTGCGAGGTTTGGCATTGTGGGAAGAGACTGTTTGCATACACACACACACACACACACACACACACACACAAACACACACAGAGCCTCTATGTTGGTCTTTGCCTGGCAGGATGCCGTTGGTCGAAGCAGGCGCAGTGGGCAGCACCCGCCCACGGGCAGCAGATAGTACTTGGAGCGAGCAGTGGGTGGGCTGAAGGTCAGACGGCCCTGGACACACTGGCATTGTTCTTTCTATCTCTTCATCTCTTTTTTTCCCCCCCCTCTTCACTCTGCGACTTTAAGAGCGTACAGCGTGTTTGTGTATGCGCTGGTTCAAACCAAAAATTCATAAAACACAATTAAAGAGATTGTTGATGCAGTATAAGCACAGAATAGCACTTAAGTAGCTGAATGTGTTGCGAGGCTACAGAATGCTTATAATTGATGTGTGTTTGTGTTTGACTTTGGAAAGTGCCGCGGCGTGCTAATAGTGTGAGTCAGCACAGAGGAGGCCTGGCCAGCTCTCTGAGAAGTGCGACTCTGTTGAATGTAGGAGTGGGAGGAGATGAGCAAAAGGTCTTCAGAGACATTCAGAGATGCATGATGCCTTCCCCTCAGCTGTTACACACCAGATTCCCCGAACCGCTGACTGTATTCTCTCTACCGTGGAAGCTGTGCAGTATTAACTCACCGAAGCATGTTTAGTGGAAGCAACACAGCTCGAACGTCAATGAAACGCACTTCACGGAGCATGACTTTGTAAAACAAGATATTCGTAGTCAAATTGTGGCTTCTGACCTTTGTTTCTTGCTCTGTTCGTCTCTCCCACCTCTCCTAGTAAAGGCCAGCACATATAATCATAGGCAAAACCACTTTGTGCTGGCGGAGTTGTTATTTTTCCACACAGAAAGTGATAGTGCCAACTGCAGAAGCAGGTCAGAGTGAGGTTGCTGAAAATTTCCCTGGAGATGCTGCACTCTGTGTTCAAATTATTTGAACCTTGACCCAGTTTGTAGTCAGCCTCTTCAAGTGCTTCCTCTCAGAGCTTTATGTTTTTGTGTGAATGCATGAACAAAGATGCAGGGAGGAGGGGAGAAACTCATTTTGTGTGCCCCAGTTTCTAGACCTGCATTAATTAGTGTTGAAAATTAACACATGACAACCGTCTGTGAGCATAAGGGCCAGCCAGCGAGTTTAAGACATGAATATACCCAGGTTAGATTGAAGCTGAATTTAAAGTGTGTTTTGTAAAAGCATCACCGAATACATGTTTCATAGCTCACTACCCTTTACCCTCTTAAAAATGTGTGCAGTGCAGAAAGCTTCACAGCAAGCATGAATTTGCCAGTTGAATGATGTCTAGATGTCTGCGTGGGCTGAAATTTTTTAAACATCACATTGTATATTGTATAATTTAAAGGACTTTGAATGACCATTTAATATGTTTGTATACTTTTTGAACTAGCGATCTAGACCTGCACATTAAAGCTGAAAAGATGTAAAAGGTCCTAACTTTTTGTTTTGTTCTCTCCCGTCACAGATGGTCATTTCACTGGAACCCCTCCCACGTACGGTTATGATGCAGACCGTGCAGAGGAGCAGCGCAGGCACCACGACATCCTGCCGTACATCGATGACTCGCCGTCATCTTCGCCGCACCTCAGCTCCAAGAGCCGCAGTAGTCGGGACACCCTCTCTTCTGGATCGTTAGAGTCCTCCAAGTCGGTCAGTATGCCATCCAGTCACCTCCTCGGCCAAAACATCGGCCAAAATCTTCTTTTAGATAATGCAGCAGTAATAGACTAAAAACAAATTAAGGCTATTTAATTTTAATGATTTTTCTTTTACTATTAATTCAAAGCATAATACTTAATGTATTCTACAAACACTATTGTCAGTAGGTGCCAATACTTGTGTACTTTGACCTCGATACGGTGCAGGAAGTGGGCTAATCTATTCTTAGAGCAACCCCACTCTGTCAAAAAATCTGTCAATTGATGAGAAATCAAATCCGCCATTTGAGAGGATTGATAAAGGACAATATCGCCATGCCTCATAACCTCAGAAGCAGTCATCCAGTGAAGAATCTTATCCCCCTTAAGAGTCAGGCTTTTTCTCATCCAGGGTATTAGGCAGAATTACCTATCACCTCCATCACCCCCGTCACTGCCTTCATCCTCTTACCCTCCCTCCTTTGCTTTTTTTTTTTCTTGTCTGTGGAGAGAAAATCAGTGATCTATGACGTCTGGTGCTTTTCAAAGGTTACCATGGAGAGGATATACTCATACAGAGGCACACACACACCCACATTCACAACCCCAGCGTCAGCAAAGATGAAAATGAACATGTACGCAACAGCCTGAATCTATTTTAGGGTTTCTTTTCTTTTCTTTTCTTTTCTATTCTTTCCACCATTTACGTATTCTCTTTTGCAACAAAGAATTTGCAGGTAGCACACGAACACGCTCGAGGCATATGTTCAATTAGGATGGCGAGGTATTGTGGGAGAATGTAATAGGCTAATACTGCCTCTCTCCACTGTGCCCTTGGAGGAAGTAATTGCATCAGTGGTCATGAAGCGGGATCGGTTACTCCGCCCCCTCAATCTTTGCTCGCCGTCTGAGCTGGTGAGCGAGCGAGCCGAGCCTGTCAATCTGATTGATGGCTTGAATCTGCCAATAAATGATGAGTCCCTTGACTGCATGCGACCTTTGACCTGTGAGTTTGGAACTCTTGCTGAATTTAATTTATACACATGCACGCCCGTATCACGTCATGTCTGCTTTAGGCTGCACAAACCAATGCCTTGTTGGAGAAGACATTGGAGACGAGTAAACTCTGTGTGTTTAGAGGAAGAATCCAGAGTTGTGGGTGTGTGTTTGGGGTTGGCAGAGACGGCCTCTGATGGTCAGTTAAATGAATTATAGAGCCCAAACAATGCATTCTCCACACAGCCAGACAGGCTTTCAATAACCGTCACGACAATGGAGTTACCATCGTCCTTGATTTGCCCTTGGACGGCCCCTCTTTAAACGTCATCTCAGTCTGCTTCTCGAATTGACGAGTCAAAGCCCAGATGAGCTCTCATTGGCTCAGCGGAAACTGATGGTTTTATGATGTCACGAGATGTGATGTGATGAGTCATCACCAGCGGCAGTAATGCTGATTTAGTATTCCACAGTGGCTCTCATAATTGGACTATTTCCTGCACTGAGGTGGGTCACTGATGGGAAGTCAGCAGAAGTATGATGACTGTGCTGTCATGTTTTTTTTAACAATTTAATCTTACAGTCCCAGTGCAATGTGTGACACACACTTGTAGGTCATTCAAGGACAGCCAGAGCCCACTTTGTTATATTTTCCTCACCTTTTTTATTCATTTGTTGATACTAGAGATGATGACACGAAATGAGTCAAAGGGAGAGATTGGAAATGACATGTTTATGGTTTATCGTGCCACTGGGGCACCCCCAGAATACCTCTCACATTGCGAGCTGTTTTCTCAAATTCATATGAAAATAGCTCCTCATTTACTTTGCTCCCTCATCCTGTCTGACATCACACCTCAAGGCCACAACCTGATGAGGGAGGTCATTTTTCTTCTTACTAAGCCAGCGCTAAACCTCTCAGTGACCAACTTCAGTGGATTAGGAGGCTTGGAAAGATTGAAATGTCCCCTGTTATGATCTATCACATCTGTAACGAACATTCACTGATTGCACAGCTTGTTTCCATGCAATTAAAGTCATGCAGCGATGAGGCATTGCAAACGTTCTATGCAGAAATTCCCCCCGCAGACACCACCATGTCTGTCACATCTATCTGAAGTGCAGCTTAAATAACCAGAAGTAATGCCGCATTTTCTCCTCCAGCATAGGATAATTTTAAGACAGCTCCATTACTTAGCAGACGTGTGGAGATAGGATGCAATCACATTAGGCGTATCAGAAAGCGAGGGATGGCAGAACTGGCTGCTAAACAGATTAGAATATGAAAAATGAAAATTGAAAAGGGTTAATAAAGTGTGGAACAGGGCATGCATTGCCGCTCACTTCTCTCCTCTCCTACCTGGCTCTGAATGTTTACATGGGTCTCCTACACTCCATGGGAAAGAAAGAGATAGAGAGATGGAGGATAATGTTATTACAGTCACTGCTGCTCGGTTTTCCATCTGCGTCTCCCGAGCTACACTGGCACGCTTGTCAAATAAACACCGTTTGTATCGATTCTCGTGTATCTGCAACAAACACATTATCCGTGCATAAACAAATCAGGAGCAAATCTGAATTTCTAAATCATATTAGGCGGAGCCACTGCTAAGCAGTAGTGTTGTGTGAGCTGACAGGGTGTAAGTGTGGGTTCAGATATTCAAATATTTGCCTTTGTTGCTCGTACAGGACGTGAAAACGGAAAACGTAGTCCTAAATTCACCCCAAGCGGGGAGAATGTGTTTTATTTTTACTTTTTTGATTACCGAAAAAATGAAGTCAGACACCCCTTTAGTCTGAACCCAGAGATGGGCTCATTAGTTGCCACGGCGATGAATAAAAGATGATATGTCTGGAGATGTGGGTACTTCCATGGGGAGTCGTCTGGGGTCTGTAACGATGAATAAACACTTTATGGCTCTCGTCTTCCCTCTGCTAGTTCAGTAATGTGGCTGAATTTTGAGTTTCTCTGTGATTTGCTTTGAATGCTTCAAATCAACCTTCATGTTTCTCATGTTCTTTTACCAGCGGGCATATCCTGTGAGGGTAAAGTCATATATCTCACGCCGATACTTGTAGCTCAGCAGTGAATCATTCATTTTTCATTCATTCAGGAACATTTAGGCGGTTCGTTGCTGCCTTAGGCTTTCCTTTTTAAGTCAGGGTAGACAGACAGACTTAAAGCCACTTCAGTGCAGTGTAATCTATTTAATAGCAATCATAAATCATATTATTTGCCCTCATTACCCTTTTATTTGCACTCGTGATATGAAAAGAGAAAACTTTTCTGCTCTTGGTTGTCTTAGAGTCTCTACATAATGAGCAAGTAGAGCTTCTTCAGTGGAAACCGATATTGTTATGTACAGAACAGATCCCCAGACAGGCCTGTGTGATGCATAATATATGTCTGTCAGAATAATTTCCTTCATCCTTCACCTAAGAAAGAGAGACAAGAAAGAGAAGAGATATACAGTAGAAGTATTAACTATTGAAGAGGAGGAGAATATGCATATACTTTTGTCATTTTTAAAGCAAAAACACGAAACTTTCCCTGATTACAGCAAGTCATATGTGAGGATTTACTCCTTTTATCTTTTTTTCTGAAATGATATTTGGCATTTTAATCAATGCAAATTAGCTACAGCCCTAAATAACGTCTTTTCCTTATTTAAAGCCTTTACAAAATGACTCCCTCCCCACACGGTAACAACTAAGATTCTAAGAAGCTACAGCAAAGTGCAACATAGCATTTTCAAATCACGCCTGTCTTCTTTTAAGCTGATTTCAGGAGGGTTGCTGGTTATTGATTATACAATCTGTAACCACATACAGTGACATGTGAATGTTGAGTGCTATTTTAAATGATTTGTAGTAATTTCAAGGCAAGGTGCTGAAATGAAGCCTAATTCATGGTATTCAGGATCTCTTTGTTGCTTTTATATCATGATTTTTGGCTAATCTAGCCCTGCAGTGATAATGGAATGCTATGTAATGGAGTCTATAATAATCCTGGACCGTTTCATAATTTTCTGGGCTATAACAGTCCCTTTAGACCTGTGCTAGCATCTGCTTATGCAGTGGCCATGGAAACAGGTTTCAGGCCCATTTACCCCGTCATTTAAATAAATGCATGTACACCCACAGACATGCAAGTACTCACAGTGCATGCTCAAATGCAGAGCACTGGAATACTGTACACCATTTTATTCTGCATAATTGTAGAATGTGTGAATTCAGTTGTGTAGGTATGAAGTTGTAGAATTACAACAACACAGACAAACAGTGGTTCTAATCATTATTTTCAAGTGAAAATCCAAACATTAGCTGCTTCCTGCTTCCAAAATGTGACAATATTGTTGTAAATTAAATTTGTCTTTTGGACTGTTAGCTACCCAGTTAATTGATTGATTACCTTAAAGAATAGGTTCACATTTTTTCAAGTATATCTTGGCTGCAAATGCATTTCTGCAGAGAACGAAGACTTTTTGATGTCCTCCATTGGAATCGTGTCAATGTGGACGGGAGGAACAATTACAGGAACCAATAACTGTCTCTGTGAAAACAAATATCTGTTCAAAGATGAACATAAAAATATGAGAATGATTCAACTCTGGCTCTCATTCTGAGTGAGAGATTGCAAAATGTGTTAGTTGTTCTTGATCCAAGAATGTTATGGCTTTTAGTTAGACTGGAAATGGATCCCAGGAATTTCTAGATCAACATTTTGGGTATGTCAGCTCAGATGACCATTCACTCATGACATGAGATTTCTGTGGAAAGCTGCATGTGTTAAACTAGTAGACTGTATACGTCCTCTTTCATTTGCCCTCTTCTGTCCTGCTGTTTCTTTTTTTTTTGCATTTTATCACTCTTTCTCTACTTCTTATGGCCAATCTTTGTCTCCTCTCACTATGCCTTTTCCTTCTTATGATCTAGCTATCCTCTCTGGTTTGTTTCTGTCTCTTTCTATGCGTCACTCCAGCTTAAGAGGTACAGAAAAAGAAATCCTGCCTTTTAGCGCTATTAGTCTAATTTGCATGATACAGTGTGCATCTTATCTGTGCTTAAGTCTCTCTTTTTCTCCTATTCTTACTGTCTTTATCCTTTCTAGACTGTCAAATATATAAAATGTAGTCTCCTCTACCTACCTACTCTGTATCTTCATGTCCCTTCTCTCTCCTCTCTTAATTACGCTGAATCTGCATTTCCATCTCTTTTCCTTCTCTTATTTCTTTGTCATTCACACTAACCCTTCCTCCTCCTCATAGCCTGAAGGATGAGTTGCTTCTATGTCCCAACCTGGACTCATTGTGTGTGTGTGTGTGTGTGTGTGTGTGTGTGTGTGTGTGTGTTGTGTGCTTTTTCTCTCAGCCACATAGTTATACGCCAAACCTTGCTCCCATGGGAGACCCTGCCTGTTTGAGTTATTTCAGAGTTGGTGGTTAAACAAGACAGCCCGAGGAATCTCTCTGTCTCTCTGCTTTCTTTCATGTCCATACTCCTCAGTGAGCTTTGACTGGGCTGAGGGGAACGGGAAGGTAACCAGGGAGGGTTTCTAGAAAGTGTAATTGTTGCTGTTTGATTTTCTAGACTGTGGCGCTCACAAACGGCAAAACTGGAAGAATGTCGAGCTCAGCTAACAACTAGGAACTCTTCAGTTTGAAACTTACAAAAAAGTCACTGTAGAGGTCCTTTACCAGCTGATATAAAGAATCACATGTTGCTGCTATGGATGTTTGAATGTTCTGCAAGCCTCAGACATAAAATATTTGAAAAAAGTTTTTAGGAGTAAGTAAAAAGAGTTATTTTAACTTTATTATTGACTTTGTCTTTGTTACAGACTGAATGTGACCTGGAAAAAGGGTTGGAGATGAGGAAGTGGGTCCTGTCTGGGATCTTGGCCACAGAGGAAACATACCTCAGTCACCTGGAAGCACTGCTGCTGGTGAAAACACACACACACACATACACTGCAATTATCTAATAATGACTCTTCACACTTTCATTTCATTTAGCCTTACTTAACGGCCTTTTCATTTCCAGTTCACGCACAGACATCCTGCATAAACACCTCTCATACTCTGTTTGTCCCCTCTCAGCCCATGAAGCCTCTGAAGGCTGCAGCTACGACGTCGCAGCCTGTGCTCACCGTGGCCCAGATAGAAACGATCTTCTTCAAAGTGCCTGAGCTCTACGAGATCCACAGGGAGTTCTACGACGGACTTTTTCCCCGCGTCCAGCAGTGGAGCCACCACCAGAGAGTCGGGGACCTCTTCCAAAAACTGGTGAGGAAAAAAAAAGAGATTAGTCGGGGGGGGTTTGGGGCGTCTGAGGTTGTAGCTTGCGCGTCTGTGCCCATGACAGCAGAAACGTCCATGAGTGTAGCTGCCTGACGTTCCTCTTAATCAAAATGACAACATTGGGCCCCCAAAAGGTTTGACAGTATCAGAAAAGACATTCAGGCTGCTACAGCTTCGGTTTGTGGCCTGGTTATGGACGAGGACCTAAAGCAAAACCACTGTGCTAGAGTGACATTACTCACAGTAATGTTGTTTCTTGAACTGGGAGGCTTTCAGAGGCAGAATCTGTCAGCATAATTCGATAAACCAATAAAACAAAATGTAGATTTGATTTTTTGTAGTGATGCTCTTCTTTATCATTTTAAATTAGGACAAATTGAATTGATTCAAATCTGAATCGTGCTTTTCTTCCTATTTCCTCCTCAACAGCCGCTCGCTCGCTCACTCTCTCTCTCTCTGTCTCTGCCCTCCAGTAGTTTCCGCCAAATATGTCGGGGCCAAATATACACTGGGTCTATTTAATCATTTTCACAATGGGTCAATTAACCCACAATGAATCATTTGTTAATTCTCTCCCAAATACTGCTCCTCTCCCACTACTGTCTCCCTCACTGTCCCCGTCTCTCTCTCTCTCTCTCTCTCTCTCTCTCTCTCTCTCTCTCTCTCTCTCTCTCTCTCTCCCCATCAGACTCACTCATGCTCTAACACACACACACACACACACACACACACATATAGAGGGAGGTGCAGCCATGTTTCACAATGCCGCCTTTCTGCCTCAGGCAGCTGAGGCCATCACTGCACTGTGTGCTTTGTGTCTCGAAGAAGCTGCTATAAATAGGAGCCTCTCTCGCTCTCTCTCTCTCTCTGTGACACACACACACACACACACACACACCCCTTGGGACTAAACTAAGAAATTAGGATTTAATTGGTATCTTTTACTTGTCTTCAAGAAGACAAGTAAGACATTTTTTATGAACTACTTTCTTTAAAATGTCTCCCTAAAAAACGTCTCCTCGGTCACATTCGCCTCCCATCCAACAAAACTGCCGAAACACATCACAAGATGTGACGTCATGGTTCTGATGTGGGGTAAAAAATAAATATCGAGCAGAGTGACTTTACACTGTTTAGAGCGTTTGAGAGCGATGCTGCAGTTGCAGAGGTAGGAAACAGGAAACACACTCTTGAATTTGTCTGTTTTACATGCTTCAATCTGAAGATGCAGCGAATATTTGCAAAGACGTTTACCCTTTGTCTTTGTCAGGCCTCAAACATGACATCACCATGTGTTTTTTTTTTCCTGTGTTTGCACTTTTTCTATCAACCTCGACAATCTGGATTCTGGCTGTCTCCTTTTCTGACATGTTTACACTGTCCACACACACTAGTGCATTCACACACACACACACTCAGACATGCACACACAGTTTTTGCCCCGTCCCCTCCCTCCAGACAGTAGTTAATAAAAGTCAGGAGGAGGAGGAGAAGACGCCGAGCCTGCAAAAAGAGAAAAAAAAGGGAAAAAATGCTACATGACAACCATTCCGTCAGGAGGTGGAGAGGGAGGGATGGAGAGATTAGATGAGAGTAGAGGACGTGATACAGGCGAGGAATGGGGGGAGGGAGGATTGGGAGAGGATGAGAGTCGGGTAGGAAAGTAGATTTAGGCGGCTGCTGTTCTGATAGAGCTGTCTCACCATGACTCTGAAATCTTTGAGGAGAGCAGACGGGCTTAGGGATCATGAAACATCCGAACAAGGAAGGCGAGAGACAGTGAGAAAAGAGGAAGAGGCAAAGCGTCACTGACAGGTTATGAGCATGAGTGTCAGAGAGAAGTGTCTGAAGGCTGAAAATAGGGCTAAATCACACTTGTGCTTCTGCTCTTCATAAACACACACTTCATACACTGCGGCAAAGTGAAGGTTTTACCACCATGAAGACAGAAAAACAGTCAGGCAAACTGATAAACTGGCTTTGAATGTTGCTCTTCAGAGGTGGAAGACCAAAGAAAGCCTGATTCCGTGGATTTATAGGAGAAGAATACCTCTTCGTGTTTTGTTTGGCCTCGCACAGCCAAGCTACAAATTGTTTTTAGTGAAGTTTCTCTGAGGTGGCGGCCATGAGTGAGTGTATTCAATGCGTGTCGAAGGATAGTCAACATCTGCTTGTGTACCTTCTTTTGCACGGTGAAAAGATGAATACTTATAATTACAGATGGTTGGTTAAATAAAACATTTGTATGGGTGTGCTTCACTAGCCCTAAACCTAAACCTAACCATTTGCTTCATCAAATCTCTGCTGCTAGACAAAGTATATGATAATTCATCACTGTGGGCTTGTTATCATGCTAGCATTGAGCTCAATGCATCCACTGCACAGCTGCAAACATGGCTGTAGACTCTTCATGAAGGATTTTAGCCTTTCTTTTTCTATCTATTTGTATCTTTAAATCATCGTAGACAAAGCAGTGCTTCTTCCCTGTGTAAGAAAATATTTCAGTCTGTTAGAACTCCCTCACAAACCAAGTGAATCCAGCCTTCTCATATAATGGCCGTAGTCTGTCGGGGAGGCTGTTTTCTTAATGTTGTTTTCCGCTGTGGATTACACACATACTCTCACACACGACAAATCCTGAACTGAGAAATCCAAACACCCAAGCAGTTTCTTTCATCACCCAAAGCCATTTTCTGCCATGATACTGTAGCTGCAGACTTACACTCGGTAAGCCTTCACGGCGTTGTGTGGATGTGGCTGGCAGACATTCAGGCTCTCTGTTCTCTCCACAGTCAAACTGTCACGCTCTGAATGGCCTCCGCTGTGGTGCAGATTGTGTGGCCCAAGGCAGGACACGGGATTGCAGGATTGTGAAAATTGCTTTACTCCTTCGCCTTCCTCCATTTTACTTCTTCCTAGTGTGTAGATGCACTGTATGTGCATGACACTATAGATCCATTTTGAAACAATTGTGCCACCAGTGTGTTTGTTTGGGACTTTTCATGGTGGCTCGTGGCACGCGGTCTTATAGCTGAGGCTATTTTTGGTGTTTTTTAAAGATCTACCACACATATACACATGTTGTTACTGCCAGCAGCCATAAGATAATAAGTGCAAATGATGTTTAGGAAACTTGTGACTTCACATTCCTGCCAGAATTAAATCTCACGCACCCCTCACCCCAACCCTCCCCCCATGACAGCAAAGATCAGGGCATGTTAGGAAGGTCAGGGTCATGACTAAAAATAGGACATGAGGGGGATGAATGAGACAAGAATAGTTACTGGCTTACAGATGTGTCAAAGTCCTTTTTTGTAGAAAAGAAAAATCAAATTATCAACAATAAAAACACTGACTCAGCCAGTCTTAGGTTATTCCAGTGCCTCAGAGCACGAACTGTAAACACTCTGTGCCTCGTAGCTTTAAAGTCCATGTAAAGGCAATTCTGAGATTTCTTTTAAAATACATTAAATATGTTGGAAAATAGTTGTTGAAAACATGTGAAAAGACTTTGAATGATATATTAGTGAAATGTGGAGTTAGAGGTTAGAGAAGTTTTTCACCAGTTTTCAGTCCAGGATTTTTTGGGCAAACTCATGGTATGACATATTTATTCTGACTTTACGCGGACTTTAAAGGATAAATTCTGGTTTGTTGGAACTTTGGCCATCCTTCCCATCCGTAATGAGGATGATCAGACAGGTTGTTAAACAAACCTCCAGTTTAGAAAGCATATGTTACGTTTTTTTTACCCAAACTGTTCCTTGCAAGTTCTCACAGATGAGTACAATGTTAACATAATAGATATAAATGAGCCCCAGAACTACCAAAGGAAGACCCAAGGTGTAATAAACTTGAATTACCCTTCAAGCCTGCTCTCTGGAAACTACAGAAGACATCTTCCCAAATTAAAGATGCTCCCCACAGGCTCACCTGGGGATGAAATATCGCAGGAAGCGAGGTCATGAAGAGCTTTGAAAGTAATAATTCATGTTCAAAACACTCACATGCATTTAATATGTTCAGGTAAGATTTTCTGTGGTATTTGGTATTCCTTTTAGTATGACGTGAGAGAGTGTGTGTGTGTGTGTGTGTGTAACTCTCGACATCACACACAAAGCCCGTCTCCACTGTACTCTTCCTTTGGCTTTTGTTCAGGAGAATTGATTGTCCTTTTGTTCGCTGTCGAGATGGATCGCAGCGCTGGCAGGCAGCGTTTGGTGCGAGTTTTATTCAGCCATCCAGCTTCCTAAACGTGCTTTCATAGCCTCCGTTACACCAATCATTAATTACTCAGCCCAGGCACAGTGCAGGTCTCGCTGGTTGCCACGGCAACGGGCGTGGGGAGGAGCACCGTGGTTAAACGCTGTTGTTCTGCCCGTGGTGCGTGTCTCCCCCCCCCTGCAAGTCGCACACAGTCTCTCAGACACAGCTGACTGGGCTGAATCTCCCGTCTCAGGTGTGACATTTCAAGGATTGTATGTCTCAGTGTTGCAAGTTAGCATTTCCAAAGTTGCGCTGAGAAGGTCAACTTCATATTGCCTATCGTTAATATTTATCAGTTTGTGATGTCCAGTATTTCTGACACCACTGTTAAGACTCACCAGTGCTCTCCAGCATTTTTATGACTATACTCAATTTATAGAATCGAGGCTTTACAATAACAGTTCAGAAAAAGGTGTCTGTGCTGACTGACTGTGAAGAGCTTCATTATGCTGCTGTGCCTCCATTTATCTGCTGGTGTTTTCTTTATTAGTTTGTTGCGTGTACTTGGAAAAAAAGAACAGACAAACTTGTTTGTGTATTTTGCTGTTACCAATCACAACACTGTGTTACTTCACTATTGTATGTATACTGCTTGCCTTATAATTTTGAGTGTAATGGCTAATTTCTATTCTTATTTGTTTTGGGGTTTTTTTTTTATAAACTTCTAATTATTTATTTTATCCTTTCTCTATTGATCTGTATTGTTCTGTGATTGTGCTGCTGCACAACCTCAATTTCCGCCCTGGGGATTATGTTTAAAGTTTGAAGTTTGTATGAAGTTTAGGAGTGAAGTGGTGGAAGTCAAGAAAAGGAAGCAGTCAAGAGGACTGTTGAGTGTCTCTGGATGTGTCTGAGCTTCTGACTGAAAGACCGTTTTGTGGGTTTCATTGCTTTTACAATGAACAGTACTGTCTGAGAGCACAGTGAATGCTGCTACTTATTTCTCCTACATACAAGCTCACTTAGAGTTTGTATTAACATCATTTATTTGGATTTAAAGGATAGATCGTAGAACAGTCTCTTCATAAATCACAATTATTAACATATATGTCTTACCTGTTCACTAAACTTCACATCCCTCCTCTGTTTCTTTGTCTTTTTGTCTATCAGGCTAGCCAGCTAGGAGTTTACAGAGCATTTGTGGACAACTATGAACTGGCTGTGGAGACGGCGGAGAAGTGCTGCCAGGCTAACACACAGTTTGCGGAAATCTCTGAGGTAAGACACCAGGCAAACATAGAAATACATGTTTTTTTTTAAGTTATACCATAAATGTGGGGAGGAAAGTGAACGGTTACTGGTTCAGCCTCTGACTCAAAGCTGTTCCAGCTTGAAGCTGTGATCTTTGAGTTATGGGATCATTTTACCACCGTGTAAAATCAGTCAGTCAGACACTTAACCCCCTGCATACCAGCAAATTATCCAATTGAGTTTCACAAGTTGTTGTTTCTTTGATGTGTGGGGCATTGCTGTATCTAATTTAGATAAAAGTAAGTACAGGTTCAGTTAAACGTTTATCACAGGAGTGATTTTCACCAACATTACACTAAATTGTTTGTTGAACTCAAATAATTCCTGCCTATATTTGAAGTGTCAGCGTCCTCCACCTACACACTGTTCTGTTAGAGTACAGTGTAAACGTTGTGCACTAACAATCCAACGTGTTACTAGTACAGCACGTTTAGTGTGTTGTGTTACTTAAAGTCAACCAGCGTAACACAGCGTGGATGCCATGATTAATATTATTTCAGGATGAGGTTATACATAAAACAGTTGCTCTTGTGTGGAGCATACTTCCTCCATCCTGCTGCCACTGCAGCTGGACGGCCTGTGAGAGAAAGACAGTGTTACTTATTCACACACACTAAGTGACTTCCAACAAAGTGTTAAATTATGTGTTATTAGGGAAAGGAAGCATTTCTGAGAGGTGCTGCATAGAAAGAGTCTATTTATGCGGCTGCTCGACAGTTTCATCCCTGATGTACTGTACTTGCTAAACGCTCTCCTATTATTCACCCACGCAGCCTTTATCATTTCCCTACATTTAAATTTGAATGTCCTCCTGAATATTTCTGTGTAAATGCAGACAGAGGCAATTTTGAACTCTTTATGCCCATATGTAGTTTTTTTTTTTTGTGTGTTTGTGTTTACGCAGGTGTGTGTAGAGTAATGCAGGAGATGGTTGTTAGTATTTCCTGTAGCTTTAGCCTGGTCTCATTCTCACTGCTGACCAGGAAAATATGAGCTCAGTACACAGACTGTAGATGAGCCTTGACAGCATAATAAATTTGTGCATTTATTTTCCCCCCAAACACAAGTTTCCAGCAGCTTCGAGAGCTCAGGACTCTTTTATCGTAGACAAACTAGATTTGAAAACACTTACTCTCATGCCGCAAATCTAGTTTTGCAGGCTGATAGAACAAAATTGACCCTTGTTTAAACTAGTAATCTACATTCCCAACAGTGTTATATTTTATAAGGTTGGGAATTGTGAAAGTTCAAACTGTATTACAGCTCCGATTTTTCAGTTTGTCCAGAAGCTACAAAAATGGCTTCAAATGCAGCCTTTAAAAAGATTGTAAGGGGCTACAGTGTGTATATCAAATCAGATCAAATATAGACTTCTTTAGTGATTAGCTTAATGTTAGAGGGATAAAAAAGACTTGAACAGCATGTCTATCAGCTTGTTTTTGTACATTTTCCTGCTATATTTCTTCAAGCATGTGACAGTTTCTGATACACCATCAGTCTTCGTCTATGTTTTATGAGGTCTACCAGTTAGTGTTGAGGCTGGCGTCTACAGGCGAGATGGGGAATTCATCATCGAGGGTTGTTAATGGCCTAAGTAATGATGCATGACTCTGAGCCATCTGAACAAGATGGTGGGGGAGAAAGCTGCTGAGGATGGCATAATTAATTTGGAAGTGGGTGACCTCAGTGCTAGAGCAAGGATAATAACAACTATGCTTTCTTATGTGGTTTAACCATAGTGAACTAGTATTTAAAGGTCTCTTTAAAAGGGTTCACCACTTTGAACCTACCTTTTATCTCTCAACAGAACCTGAAGGTGAGGAGCCCAAAGGACTCTAAGGACCAGACTGCCAAGAACTCCTTAGAGGGTCAGTTACATCATGCCAGTCTTTGCTTAAAATATTCAGATATAACATCTACAATAAGCATATTATAGTAATTCAGTGATATAAACAATACACTTTGGTTTCTCTCCTTTCTCATGTGCAGCTTTGCTATATAAACCAGTGGACAGGGTGACTCGCAGTACATTGGTGCTTCATGTAAGTAAGAGTGAGCGCTGAAGCAGCGACACATCTTAAAAATGTCACATCATGACTGGCTTCTGGTGTGTTTTATTACCTGCCTCTGTTGCTCTGAGATTAGCCTTAGAAAGCATGAGACGTGATCAGAACCCAGCCTGCGGCAGGTTTGCCAACATTGTCAGAATATTAAGTGTAATTGTGTTTTATTTCAGGTATTTCTTATAAATCTGCTTTGTGACCATCACCATAAATCATTTTGTCGTCAACCGAAGTCTCTAGAAAGAAAGGAATACAGCTGTAATGCTGAGTAATCTTTGATATGTGACAAATTACAGATTAGATATGAGACTTTTTATCTAATCGTTTACCAATTCAGGGCTTTGTTTGTTGCATGTATTAAAAAATATTAACCTACAGTACACATACTGTTTTCAGCAGACGTTTTGAGTTATAGGATGGCTGAACCAAATGCATCAAAGAGCTAAAAAGAGAAGACTTGAATGACCTGAATATATCTGTTCTTCTACCTGCATATTTTTGCTTTTGAAAGTTAATATGTCTCCATCTGCTGCAACTACTATCCAGGACTTGCTCAAACACACGCCCACCAGCCACCCGGACCACCCGCTTCTGCAGGACGCCTTGCGGATCTCTCAGAACTTCCTGTCCAGCATCAACGAGGAGACGACGCCCCGACGCCAGTCTATGACTGTCAAGAAAGGAGAGGTGAGTGTTCAGAAGTTTACAGCGAAATGAGCCACATTCTGTAGCCCAGTTTTATACCCTGTTGTACTAAAATAGACTTGAACAAAGACCTGACAGGAAAGTTAAGAAGCAGACAGAAATTACAGTTTTTGCACTGTGTTGTGGTGGATGGATCTTAGGTTGTGATGTTTTTGTGATGTGTTGCGGCCTAAAATGCTTGCATATTCATGTATTTTTGACAACATAACTTAAAGCACAAACTCATGACTGTCCCTTTCATAAATTTGACCTAACTTACTACTTCTTGCTGCAGCATTAAGCAGGAAATCGTTTTCAAAAATCAAATATTATGACCCTTAAAATTGACCTTTTTTATCAAATATTATACAGAAAAATCTAAATGTAGTTTAACTCTTCCCAGCTCTTAATGTTGAGCACAATGACATCACGACCCCGCCCTCTAAATGTCCTTGAAGTCACTGCCAAATGAGCGTACGGAGGCCACCAATCTGCAGCCTAAAGCAGAGCCCATGCCCTTATATGGTCATACCAGGGTTGCCTGGTTGAGGGTGATCCTCTGTTTGCTCTGCGTCTCTCTGGTGGCTTCCCATCCCTCCATCTCCCCTAACGCAAACACACACACACACACACACACTCACAATCTACCCCCCACTGTCGCTCTCATCCCCGGAGATGACTTGACGCACATGAATGGATGCCTCTTGATTGATAGCTTGCGTGACACTGCCGTACATAATGCCTTGTAATGAGCCACCGGTCCGCTCTGACTGGCAGATTCCAAGTTAATTATTCATAAATGGAGGGTGGGTGCAAACGAGCGAAAAGGCTGTACCGGCTCCTCCCTCTGCTCACAGGGGGGTCATTACCGCACCCTTTCCACACAAACACACACTTTCCTACTCTGTTTCCATTCATTCTTTCCCTTGTTTGCCTTTGAACATATATACACACCCATACACACACACACACACACACACACACACATACATCCCCTCCCATCCCCGCAGGCCCCAGTTCCATGCCAGTCCGTCCAGACCTCCACACCAGTCATCAAATATTTATTATGGATACATGAAAGCAGCACATGGAAATCGATGGGGCTCATTATATTGTACCTTACCATAGACAGAGTATATAATATGCCCGAGGACTTTGTCTACATTTCACCAACTGAGCTGCAACATATAACTCACTACAGACTGTCATAACCTGGAAAGTTGAAGCATTCAGTGACGAGAGCAGCGCTTAATCTTCACTTCTACTAGAGAAGACGGGATTGTTATTCTGTTTTAACGTCTATGATTACATAAAACGATCAAGTAATTTGAGTTTTAAGGTCTTAACTGCCAGGTCAACACACCCTCAACGTCCTGAATCTGTGCTCCGATGATTCCACAGTGTCATTATGTTGATAATGTGCACTTCAGATGTCCAAAGAGGGACTCAGGCCTTTGATATCCTTTGTTCATGTGATGTCAACACAAATTGGATAACGTGCAGGATTTGCATAGGCGAGATGACATTCATTTCATTCATAGAGTAGGTATAATGATACTGGGCTTACACATTTTACAGATTTAATAAGAGTTGATTCTGGACTTGCTTTTTTGTTAAGGAAACAGGCCATTCAGGTCATTTTAGATCTGACCTGAAATATAAAGGATTGAGGGAGTGTATACGCTCCATGTGTACACACTTGCAAGTAACCTGTGGTTTGCTCAGTGGAGGCATGCGGGAACAGAGCAGCACAAGTGGCCCCCAGAGGCCCTGGCCCGACCAGATGAAAGGAGGGGACAAACAGAAGCTGCTTAATTAAAATGCAAATGATGGCGCTGCCTAAATCTCAATTCACCTCCGCGCTCTGCTTTGTTTGCCTGTGGGAAAGATATGCAACTGTGTGTGTGTGTATTTCGGGAATAGCACACGGCACACTCATCTACACCATTTTCCATCTGTCTATACGTCTTTCTTTCCCTCTGTCATTACACAAACACAACCCCACACATCGTTTTACACGTACACTACTGCAAAACACACACGCAGCAGAGATGTTCCTTCAAGCGTGTATTCTAAATATAAACATGGATCTTTTGTAGATTCATGCCATTACTCTAGCACACGCTCTCAGCGAGGAGATGGTCAATATTTAATCTGCGTTCTGTGCTGTCAGCGTGCTCTGCCTCGTGTCGCTCTCCTTCCACGACGGTGTTGCTGATGTTCCGGTCAGCTTTTATGAGAAATGGAGAAAGTCGCATTTCTCCTACTGGCTGTTCGATATCATGAAAATGTCATCTGATGCGCTGAGACAGCCGGTTTTGTTGAGGATGTCTTTTCCCCAGTAGCAGAGCAAAGCTGCAGCGTAAGCACATTTTTAAATTCATCAGATTACTGATGTAGGAATGAGCCCTAACTGGAATATGTGTCTGCACCCAAAGATAAAACAATGAGCCTTAATTAAATAAGAAAAAAAGTATCTACAGGCATTGAGCGAGTGTTTTTTTGAACCGGCAGGTTAAACAGATGCTTTTGTGTCGCAGTGTTTAATAGTGGCCAGTCTTGCTTTATCCCTTTACATGATTCCCATTTACTCCCACACAGAAGTAAATCCCTAATCTGGCTGTTATCCTTTATTCTGCCCTTTATTTTATCTCTTCATCATGAGATCAATGGAGGACAGGATTATCACTGAGGCTTGATGGGCAGCGTAGTTTCTCAGTGAGTCATTTCAAGCTGAGTTCACTTACCTGAACATAACAACACAAATCTAGTAGCTCCTTCTGCTGACCCTTCATTTAGATCTGCATAAATCAGCGTTAGTACTTTGTCTTAGGGTACTTTCTGTATAGTAATCCAATCTAATCTACTGTTGCACTTTTGTTTGATAATCTAATCAGTACTTTTGTCCAGTCTGAATATTTACTGCTGACTCGTCACAAGAGATTGTAGCTTGGATAACAATGACGCGTCCAAATCTAAGGTTCAAGATTTAAAAGCTGCTTTGTGATTTACACAGAAAAAAAAAAAATTAAAGAGTAAATCCACACTAGATTTTAGCAAGAGAGAAGCATGCCTACACTGGCCTCTGTGGTTTGAAAGGTATAACATAAGTCTCTTGAACTTCTGACCACATCCAACATCACAGCTAGGTGTGGTCAGGCGTGGTCTGTTGTAATTGTGACCACGCCACACTGTGATGTGATGTGATGTAGAGTGGTACTGTAGTGCCACGCTACATAAGCAGGTCGTCCCCACTAGTTGGCATTAAACTGGGTGAAGTTACTCTTTGAAAAGTTAAAAAGAAAGTTATGGAGAATACAAACAGAAGAAAGAAGCAATTATACAAATAATAAATCAATTAGTATAAGTACAAGAGTCTAATGTGCACCAGTAGTGCACAGATCCTACTCTCTCAGGCATTAGAATAAAGTACAGATATCCATGGCGTCCAAATGAGGAATCCTTCTGACTCGATGATCCCAGCAGGGCGAGGTTTTCACTTATCCATTGACAAATCTCAACAAATTTCAGCTCCAAACTTCAATTTTTCCAATTCTGTATTTTGGTTCATGATCAAATCTCTCTACAAACCTAATGACATTCTCATCAGCCAGGCTTTACTTAGTTAGCTAGTTAGCAAATGTTAGCATGCTAACACACTAAATTAAGATGGTAAAACATGTTAAACATTAACCAGTAAAGCATGTTAACATTGTTATCAGGAGCACTTTAGCATGCCGAGGTTAGCATTTAGCTCAAAACTCTGCTGTGACAGTGCATCCTAACAGAGCCGCTAGCACGGCCGTGGACTCTTGGTCTTATTTTGTCATATTTATGTTAGTGAGTTAGTCCCTATATATTCTATATATAGTTGGCAGTGTATAAATGCCCTTTCGACCTCGGGTCTTTGTTCCATGCTTATATATATAGCTTCACAGTATAGCTTAAACTCCACTATTCCTCATTCCTTCAGTGAGTTGTATTTGAGTAATATGACAAAACTAAGTAGAGCAGAGCAACCATTGTCTCACTAAATATAGACATAGCTTTTTTATTGTAGTCTGAAAATATCCTCAGGGAATAACATTACATGTGGAACGACTTCATAGATGTGCCATTCTTGCGGCATCAAAGATGGAAACGTTATGAACATGTACTGTAAATACATACCAGAGACTCATTACAACACAAACTGGATCAGGAAATTATATCAGTACCATAGGGGAGAAGAAGAAGTGAGTGGTTGTGTGTGTGTTTTGACAGATGTAGCATCCCACTAGAGAAGAATGCGAGATAGACTCATCTGGAAGTTATCTATCACAGGCCGTCATCATTGCAGGCTTCATTATCTAGCTGGTCATGAATAATTACATCCACCAGTGGGAATTAGACTTCTATTCGCTCCTTATTTTCAGGGATCAGAACATGATTGTAATCTGACGTACAAGAGGGTCTAGTTTGCAAGCGTGTGTGCATGAAGAAATACCTTAACAATGGATGACTGCAGTGGTGCTGCTTTGGTAACGTGTCACATGGTTTGGTACAGACAATAAGAAACTGCAGTATGACATGTATTTCATCGGGAGCTACTCTGTCTGTCTTATTTCTTCTTCTTGCTGTCTCTTTCTCTCCAATTTGATGTATTTCACTTTCTCTCCATCATGCTCTCGTACCTCTCTCTTTTTTTTTCACCCTCTCCATAATACACGGGCGTTAACACAGCGTGAGTGACACAGCATGGTCCTCATCTTTGCCAGCAGATGTCCAGTCAGGTTTTTGGAAGCACATAAACCTCTCCTCCATAAGCATCGGCTCCACTTCACTGTGTGCTGGCAGTGACAGTAACTGTGTGGTCATGATGGAGCGGGAGAAAGAGGAAGGGTTACAGGAGGGGGAGGGGACAAAGAATGAAGATATGGATGTGATTGGCTCTGAACATGTGTGATGTCATGCTTCACGGCCTTGCTGCCAGGGTAAGGTTGCTAGGTTTGGAGGGGCGGGGGGGGGTGCCGGTGTGGAACAACATGGAAGTGAGCAGGAAGGGGGGAAGTTAAGGTGGTCTTTGAGGAAAACTAGATTTTCTTTATAATGTAAACTAGTACATTCAAAGATTTAGCAGATCTTGGTGAACAAACCTACTTTCTTGCTTGATTTGGACTGAAAAGTACGTTATTTCTGTATATTGGCAATGTTGTTGTAAGTCTTGTCAGTCTTACTGGGAAAAAAAAGTCTTGTCACATAGAAGTGCCCACTTTCTAATGTATTAACTCTGAGTTAAACTTGATTCAATCTGGTGTTACCCATTATATCTTTGCATAAGTTCAACCCTACTAAATGTATTCATAATTAAAAAAAAATATCAAAGGAAAAGGTGCAATCAAGCTAAACATCCAAGGCAAAGTGGCTGAGATCAGCTCAAAACTTGTAGAATAATCAGAATGAAGCAGTCACCTCATTCTCAACTCACAAATTCTGATTTGTGCAATCAAAAGAATGAAAGAAAAATTAACCAGATTATGGATTTACATGATCCCTTCCATATTAAATCATACCTGCTCTGTTTGCCCGCGGATTACAAATGCACGTTCTCTCATATTTTTACAGTGAAACTCTCCCGCCTGGTCATTTTATATCCTGCAAGTAAAACCATGATTATGAGCATGTGAAAGTGAACTGTTTACTGTTGAGTTGTGGTATGACATTTGTCTGATCCCTACTTTTGTTCCAAGTCCATTCTTGTAAATGTGTTTTTATTATTTGTACAATGACATCACTGCCTCCTTTTGGCAAACTGCAGTATTACACATCTCATTACATAGTCTGACATCAGCGATAAGTGCCAGACCTCCAAATACCACTCTTCCCTTTCTTCCGCTACGTCATACAATTCTCTGTATCCTGGAAATCAATGATTATGCCAGAATATGACAAAAGACGTTACCAGGTAATTCGTTTAATTACTGCAATTCAATGCAGAATAATCCACACTTTTGGGTAATAAATTGGTTAATATTGAGCATGTGAGCTTTGTCTGATGATGGAGCAGCAAGTAAAACTAAAGTCTAGTCTCCCTCACTCCCTCCTACATCTCCTACATGTTTTGTGCTCGTAAAAAAAGGACTGGTGCAGTGGGAAGCTTTGACATGCAGCCCCAATACAAAGGCTTGGTTTCCTGTGCACAAGTGTAACAGCTTCATCACTGATATTATACTGAGAAGAAGCTGTTTCCCACAAAATACAGACTATGTTTCATTGAAAAGTACTGTTTCCTTGTTCCACCAGCCAACCAAGTGGAACAACTGATACCAACCATTTTTGTGTGACAGCTCGTAAATATGCCTCTCTAATGATCTAATTACCAACCACTGAGTTGGTAGACAGCGAAAGCTTTGTGTTACTGACTCACCGCCGTTATCTGTTGTTGCCACAGAACCGCCAGCTTCTGAGGGACAGTTTCATGGTGGAGCTGGTGGAGGGAGCGAGGAAGCTGCGGCATGTCTTCCTCTTCACTGATCTGCTGCTCTGCGCCAAGCTGAAGAAACAGATCGGAGGGTAAGAAACTTTAATTTATCCGCTGCTAATGAGATACCCG
This sequence comes from Argyrosomus regius, assembly GCA_946959425.1. NCBI lineage: Eukaryota > Metazoa > Chordata > Actinopteri > Sciaenidae > Argyrosomus > Argyrosomus regius. Next base: position 16,672,401 of record OX336898.1, on the reverse strand, counting down.
AGACCTGAGTTACATAAGATTTCTAAAAATATTCGGAAAAAGTAATGCATACATTTTATATATAAACATCTTATCCATCGCTCATTCATGTTTTCAAGTTAAAGTAAGATTTTGCTCAAGGTCCTGTTGATGTTCTTCTTCACTGATTTTTATGTTATTCTATTTTTCTCGCCTTTCCACTGTCTACTTTCTCCCAATCTTCCAAATGTTTTATCAATCTGTATCTATTCTGTTCCTTCCCTCATCTGGCTGCAGTAAAAACCAACAGTATGACAGTAAGTGGTACATCCCCCTGACTGAGCTGACCTTCCAGGGCCCAGAGGAGACCGAGCCTCTTACCATCCCCCAGGTCCCAGATGAAGAGCTCGACGCCATGAAGGTCAAGATCTCACACCTCCGCAGTGAGATCCAGAGAGAGAAGGTAGCGTGCATACACATTGTTTCACAAAATCAGTTCAGGAACTAAGAAAAGTTTGTCCTCTGGGGTTTTTCATTTGACTTATTGGATCTAGAATTTTTCCAGTGTAATGTGATCCACACAAACGTTTTCACCTCTGTGGTTTCAGAGAGCCAACAAGGGTTCAAAAGTCATCGACCGTCTCAGGAAGAAGCTGTCTGAGCAGGAGTCTCTGCTCTTGTTAACGTCTCCGAGCATGCCCCTCAGAGTCTACAACAAGAACGGCAAGGTGATGACACTCTCCAACTTCAACTGCCCCTGTTTCTTCATTCTCTTTTTTCATCATCATTTCTGCCACATCATCCTCCTCCTTCTACTCCCTCTACTCCCTCTACTGCTCCATATATTTCATCCGTTCTTCTCATTTTACTGCTTTTTTGTCGTCGTCCGCTTCATTTCCGGCACAATATCCCCCTCACAGATTTTCCTTAAGATAACTTCTTCTTGATCTGTCTCAGACTTTCTTGTATCAGTAAGCAATTGCTCTATGATATCTTACATCTGTTAAAGCTGGCTGCACAGCACTGCATGTACATTTTTAGGTTGTATGTTTGCACAGATGATGTGTCCTTTTTAATTTAACAGACTAATTGGTGATGAAATAACAGCTGTTTTTTTTTTTTTTATGCGTTTGCGTTCAGAGTTACAGTTTCCTGATTTCATCTGACTATGAACGTGCAGAGTGGAGGGAGATAATCAAGGAGCAGCAGAAGAAATGTAAGTATCCCGGAAATGTCCTGTCAGACGATGAACATTTCATTTCCCATTTGCAAAGCGTCCTAGGCACTTGAAACCAATATACAATGACATTTACAGTCTACACTTATTGTCTTCCCTCAAGGTTTTAAAACATCCTCCTTGACTTCCATGGAGCTGCAAATGTTGACTAGTTCCTGTGTCAAACTGCAGACTGTCCACCACATTCCACTTAGCATCAATAAAGAAGGTACGGTACTCCTTAAAGTTGTCATTCATATGCAACTGTATTGTGTTTCTGACAGTCACATGGTGGATTTAATAGAAATTCCACAGTGAAATTATAAAGCCTTTGGGGCTCTATGTATAGATGACTGGTTATACTTTCACACTTTCTTGATTAAGATTAATTATTGTAACTAAGATGAGTACACAGAAGTCAAAGCCACATGTTTTCTACTGTAGGACTGTTATATTCCTTCCTTCCATATCTGACTCTGCTCCAAAACAAACAGAGATCTGCATGTTTTTCTAACTCCTCCTCGCTGTCTTTTTTTTCTCTCTCTCTCTGCTCGCTGACTGTTTTTCCAGAGGATGAATCCTCCGGTCTCTACGGGTTCCTGAATGTAATCGTCCACTCTGCCTCCGGCCTCAAACAGAGCTTGAGTGAGTCATTCACCTTTAGCCTCCATACAAACAACAGAAAGTACAGATAATCAGAAAATAATGAGTCAAACTTTAGGTTACCCATTTTAGGTTACATTTTTTTTTTTTTTTTTTTTTTTACTTTTTAATTTGTAGTTGGTTAGTTTGTTTTAAAATGTACATGTTCACTTGCTTTTCTGAGCTGCATAACACCTCCTGGAGATCCTTTTTTTTAAAAAACATTTTTCTCCTTTCTATCAGATCTCTATTGCACATTGGAGGTGGATTCCTTTGGTTTCTTTTCAAATAAAGCTAAGACGAGAGTGTATCGATACACTACTGAACCCAAATGGAATGAGGTAAGAGACTGGTGCAAAACAAGCATGCAAATATACATATTTCCAGTTGAAATAAAATGTCTGCATTAATAGAGGAGTTATTAGTTAGTGTTTTAATGCTTGCTTTTTACATTTAAATAAATCAAATGTGACCTTGTCATGTCTGTGTTGCATCTTGAAAACCTTTTAAAGTTAAAGTTAGAATTGGTACCTGCACAGAGTTGTAAGATTTGATATTTCCAATACTATTTTGACAATTATGCTCAATATCCTTCATTGGAAGATCATATAAGTATGTTTATTCCTTTTCAACCAACAAACACATACATACACATGTACTGTATCTGACATCTGGTCCTGTAATCAGTTAGCAGTCCATCTTTGAGTGAAGATGTCCAACAGAACCCACACAGAGCATCTGCAGCCCCTGCAAACATGTAGCAAACACGCACATATGCATGCAAGCAGGCATACTTGCAGTACATACACAATCATGAATTCCTTAATGACACAGCTGGATTTTGGAGGTTAGCACTACAGAGGAAGAAGAGCTTTGAGACACAATCAGTGGGTCGGTTCATCTGCGGCACAGTTTTTTCCATCGTGGACTCTTTGAGGATTTTGCTCAGCAAAGTGGAAATAATATCAGTTAATGAGGGGCTGCTAGTGATGACTCACATCTGTCCAAATGTTAAGTGAACCAACACAGCGTGGGCCTCAAAACGATGTGCAAACCATATGCAGAGAGCTCCCGTACTGTACATAATTACAGGGAATGCTGGTCAGCTGTGGTGGGATGTATGGATTAAAGTGTAGGGTGGATGCAGATTCTTTTGGATGTTTACAATCTTCTCTGCTTCTCATTATCTTTCTTCTTGTTATTCCCGTCTCTGTCTGTGTCATTAAAATCTTGGACGCGCATGCACCGTTTTCTTTGCTAAAAATAATCACCTTACCACTATTGTTGTGTTGTATTTCCTCCCTTAAGGAGTTTGAGATTGAGTTGGAGGGCTCTCAGACCCTGAGGCTGCTCTGCTACGAGAAGTGTTACAACAAGACCAAGCAGAACAAAGAGGATGGAGAGAGCACAGACCGCATCATGGGGAAAGGACAGATCCCGGTAAGACATGACGTCACCCCCCCTTTCAGCAGACCCTCCGCGACTCATTAATGACTGGCAGTTATGTCACCACCACTGCCGCAAAGCATGAAATCATATTATTGCTCAATGAATAACTTCAACTTGAGCATGGTGTAAAAATTGGCTGATTAGATTAATTACCCTCTTATGTAGTGGATGGGTAGGGGTTGGTTAAATGGAGGGAAATTGCTGTTCAGTACATGTCAGGGTGATATTTGAATATTTAAAAGTGATGATGTGTCACTCTGTTCAGTTAAAATCTGCGAGGGAATGTGCAGCTTTTGATAAAACGACACAAAGCTTCATCAATGTGCTGCCAGGTTCAGCTGTTTAAAACATTAGTCACAGTCCAGGGTCTTTAATGGTTATTGATTAACAGCAATGTGATCCTGCATATTTGCGAATAACATCAATACTATGAGGTGCTCTGTGTGTAAAAATGCCAAAATCCTGATAACAGTCCTGAAAAAACAACAACACAGACACTGTCCTGAGCAGTCTGGCCGTAAGACTGACTGATCGCAGGTTGACAGCAGATCTAGATAGCAGGTGATTAGGTTGCCAAGGCAACGCCAGCCTGCAGGATAATGCCAAGTGTCACTCAGTGGATCAACAAAGAGAAATCAAAAGACACAGGAGAGAGAGAGAGAGAGACAGGCAGACAGCAACGATTTAGCCCGAAACGCGAGTCTCTCCTTGGATTCACTGCCACCAAAAACCTCCTTCTCTCACTCCTCCACCCACAGCAGGGCAGGTGTGTGTGAGAGATTGTACACTGCTGAGCGGCTCACACAAAAACACACAAAACAAGCTTCTATTGGTGTCTGCAAGATGTTTTCTTCTTGAAAGAACACCCCTCAAAACCAAGAAAAACAGAAAATACAAATGCATTGGGAAAACACTGACTGTACTCTTTACGGGTGAAAACAATGGTGCAACATCAGCTTCGTGTTGTGTCACACACACACACACTGAATTCATACAAGCAGTGTCCGGAACAGTTTGTTCAAACCGCAGTAGCCAAATACAGTTTTACCAGTCCCTTTGTTGCTTGTTGTCTGCCACATAAATCCCAATAAATCTCATAAATCCTGCAGATTACTGTTCACATTTACTGATTTACCAACCAAATGAATGTTTTGAACAGAACTGAATAAGAGTTGAAAACCATCCAGGTGAAGGTCATTTACAGTTTACCTGCCTAAATGTGTTTCTAACACATGAATATAGTTTGTATATGTATTTCTCTTTATTCTCTGTCATTGACTGTTTTGTGTAATTATTGCTGACTTGTGCATCTTTTTAGCTATCAACACAAACTTATTGCATCAGTTTGTAGTTTATATAGATAGAAATGTTCAGTCCTAAACCAAAGGTTTTAGATTATATATGCCCATTCTTCTTATAATATATAATTTATTTAGTGGCAACAAAAACTACAATATCCTTATCATACAGTATAAATGTTAAATGCTATTTTTGATAATACATTTTTATATTTTTTCATTGACATTTAAACAAACTTTTTTTTATGCTCGTGCTGAACATGCACATTAATCACAAATCACATTGTCCTTTTCTTAATTTAAATTACTTTTTGATACTTTCAAGAAGTAAATTAAGTTTAATTATACATCATAATCGGTTTACATACCTGTATATAGGCCTGTCTCCATCTGAGTGTGCTGTAAAAGTTGCAGTCCTCTTCTATTTTTTGACACAGTGTTTCTATACTGTCCCAGCTTCATGTCAGCAGTTAATAAATTTTTTCAGATATGATTTATATTCTGTATATATTGTGAAACAGCACATGGCCTACTAAACCTTCAACCAGTAAAAACTGTAGAGGATAAAATCTATTTGTTTGCCAAAAACTTGAGCTTTTAAAACATTTTATCAGGGGGCAAAAGGAGCTCTTATTGCTTTGCCGTTTTTTAGTGGAACGTAATTCTTCGTAGATAAACGGCTCAAACCGAAGAGCGCTCTCAGCAGTGAAAGATTCAGTTATGAGAAACATGATCCAGCTTCGCACGCAACCAGATGGGCCTTAGCCTGGGTAAACATACAACATACAGTATACTGTGTGTGTGTGTGTGTGTGTTTGTTACGTTGTGTCAGATGTGTGTGTGTACCCAGCTTTTATTGCCCCAGATGGCATGTCTCTTCAGATCTGAGTGTGTTTGGGCATGTTTGAGTGTGAATTTAGTGTCTGTTTATCATATTTATAAAAATACAGTAAAGGGATGTAATATAACAAAAGCACCTTTGAAAACATTCCACTATGATAGAAGGAAGATTTGTACTGTTGATGCAATTATATCTTTATGCACTGCTATGTTGACATAACTGAACATTACATAAGTAGGACAAAAGTATGTAAAGAACTTAATCTTAAAGAAAATAAACATTAAGAATTCATGTAGCTGTAGTGGTTCATGAGAAAATAATGAGAATACATATAACCTATAAATTTCAGCCTTTTTTTAAACATCCCATTAAGAGGCAAACAAACAACAAACAAATGGGCAGTGGTGAATCTTTTTTACCAACGCAATACAACAGTTATACTTAGTTACAAGTAAAAGTATTACAAAAGAAGTATTTTTTGCTTCATGTACTAAAATATCAAAGTAAGAGCACTAAGTGCAGTAAAATGTCACCTGTAACTGATACAAGATTATATCTGACACATTAGTTTCAACACATAAGCAGCATTTTACTGTTGCAGCTGGTCAAGGAGGAGCTGATTTAAACTACTTTATATGCAGATAGCGAGTTATGTAGCCCCTTTCAAAGGATCACAAGATAAATCATGAGGGTCATGAGATGATTAATAGGGCAGGAAAGACGGAAAAATAAAACTCTGCTACACAAATCTGCTTTTATTTCTTAGGAACTTACTCTAATCTCTGTTTTTTAATGAAATAATGGATCATTTGAACTTCGGATGACTCTTTGGTGACACTGATAACAACTCATAAAGATCCACAACCAGACGCTGATTTATATGTAAGGTGGAAACCAAAAAGGTTGGAAAACACTGGTTTAAACTTTAATCTTACTGTGTTGCTTTTATGTTAAGTCTTAATAGAAGTGTGTGTCTAATAATAATAGCTGTTACAGCAGTATTTGCCTCTGCAAGGTAGTAGAAATGTAAAAAACATGATTCATTTAAACAGCTTGCTAATGATTGACGATCTTGAAGGATCAACTGTGTCAGTAGAATATTATACTAACGTGTCTTTGTCCTCCACACAGCTTGACCCTCAGACTCTCCAAGGCAAAGACTGGCAGAGAACAGTTATTCCCATGAATGGGGTATGTAGATTACATTAACTATAATTTGTCATAGCTTGTTCCTATATTTCCTCCCCTCACTTCTATATCATAATTTGGAAGATATCTTTAGTCCCTCAGTACTCATTTTAGGTACAAAGCTCCAATACAGCCACACATTTACATTATAGTAGCATGCAGAAGTGAGGGATATTCTAAACAATGTCTCCAGGATGTGGTTCAGTTTCACTTGTTTTCTCTGTGAAGTCTACATCTGGTTTTAACATGGCAGGATTTCCTCAAGATCATGGAAAGCTAGTGCAGATGGATTTCAGGCTTGCAGATTGACTCCTCACCCTGTAAACCTGTTTTTAACTTTAAGCCCTTTTTTCCTGTCAGATCGAGGTTAAACTTTCCATGAAGTTCACCAGCCGAGAGTTCAGCCTGAAGAGGATGCCCTCACGGAAACCCATGGGTGTGTTTGGGGTCAAGATCTCCACAGTGACCAAGTGAGTTGACATTTAAACACATAAACGCTACCAAATTATAGAGTAATCATCTGGACACCTCTACTGTTAACCTCCCAAACAGTTATTCTTGCTTCTATTGGCATCAAGAGCACATTTATATTCTTCAATGAAGTTCCTCAGGGCTCTATTCTAGGCCTCCTCTTGTTTTATGTATGTGCAAAACTTTCTTTCCTCACATCCAACAATGTTATGCCAATAATTCAGTTTTTTGTTAAGAACAAATTGTTACTTTCTCATCAGCAGCACATTATTTCCTGTGCCAAGTGTCTAATCCAGAATGTTGCACATTTTAGACCATTAATGGTGTGTACAGTTACACTAGCGGCTATGTGAAGCTGTGCTTAGGCATAGCAGTGCTTCGAGCTAATTGCTAACATGATGAATGAATCATCGAGAGGTGTGAATGAAATCAAATGTCTTGTGTAGTTCTCAAGATATTACTCTAAAGACCTTAAATGCTTATGTCATGTTGTGACAAAGAAAGCAAAATGAGATTTGTCGTCACCATGGATATCTGCACACACTTCACCTATCATGGTGGTGCAAAAAGAAAATCAGGGGATTATGTTAAATTGCAAGGATTCACCCTCTGAGGACCATGAATGTTTGTTTCACAGCAATCCATCCAGTGGTTGTTGAGATATTTATAGATATAGCGCCAAAAACATAAAATTTAGATCGATTTCTTACCTTCCAGTCAGCCTTTAGTTTCCATTTATTTATTTAGCCAATAAAAATCACCTTGCAGAGACTTAGTCTTAGACACCTAGTCGCTTTCATTTCTTTGGTTAAAGGAGAAGAAGGAAGGTAAGAGAGAGAAGAGAGAAAGCATGTAGTAGAATCATCAGTGTGTGTGTGCGTGTGTGTGTCTGTGTTTGTGGCCATTGTTGTTGCTGATGAGTGACATTAATGAGGATTAAAGATAACAAGTGGGTTCACTATTTACCAGCAAAAAACAATTAGTTGTAGATAAAACGTTTCAACAGAAACACAAGAAAAGTGCCCGAAGCTTTACTAACTCTTCTTGTAATTGAAACAATGCAGACCACAACTGTTAGTTTTGTTCATTATGTCCTTTTGTCTCATTAAACAAAACATTACGTGCATCATCATGTATCATTATTTATCTTAGTGTTAGTGTTTTTACTTACTGCTCATTGGTGATAATTGATGTTTTTTCTTCTTCCAGGCGAGAACGCTCCAAGGTGCCCTACATTGTCCGGCAGTGCCTAGAGGAGATTGAAAGGAGGGGTATGGAGGAGGTGGGCATCTACCGAGTATCGGGAGTTGCCACTGACATTCAGGCCTTGAAGACTGCCTTTGACACCAGTAAGTACAGCCCTCATTTATATACAGTATATGTTCTGCACAGGTAATTATGAAAAAAATGTCATCATCTCAATATGTATGTATCAGACAAAATATAAATTGTCTTGACATTTCCTACCGTGGTTACAATACTGTATGCATTTCTAGGAAAGAAGCCTGAGAGGATTTATTGACCATCACCTGAAGGAAACCCCTTTTCTAATCTTTCTATTTCTGTTGATCAGGTGATCATTATCGTAGCTCTGTGTCTGACTGTGAGTTTCTCTGATGTGAAATGATTAACCAGATTTATGAACTAATTCCTTATGAACTAATTGTGAATGTATCCCGTGTGGAGTGTGTGTATTTAAATTCTGATGAAATACTGAAAAATGAGACACATGGCGACTGCTGCTTGTGTCAAGGTGTTTCCATGTCTTTCTTCGTCATTGCACAACCTCCCGTCTTCATGTTGTTCTCATCGCTCTCCTGCAGATCATAAAGATGTGTCAGTGATGATGAGTGAGATGGACGTCAATGCCATCGCTGGGACCCTGAAGCTGTACTTCAGAGAGCTGCCAGAACCACTCTTCACTGATGAGCTCTACCCCAATTTTGCAGGCGGCATCAGTAAGTCACTAGCGAAACACAGCTAATCAGTGAATTAACCAATCATAGTAATTGCAACTTTTAAATCTCAGTCTAGTTTAAGAAAGAACTTTTGCACGATGTGTAAAAAAAACTTTTGTTTCTGTGCAGCCCTGTCTGATAGTGTTGCCAAAGAGAGCTGTATGTTGAACTTACTGCTGTCGCTGCCTGAACCCAACCTGGTCACATTCCTTTTCCTTTTGGATCACCTGAAGAGGTATGAACAAGTAAACACACACACACACACACACATGCATAATATATAAAGAGATGAATGATCACATGCACAGAAAGAACAAAAAAAAACACAGGAGGTGCATTGAACTGCAGTCACGCTCGAGCAAACACATTAATATTGTATATTATATAATGTTGTCTAAATGTTGAAAGAGTGTTTAAAAGCTAATATATCTCTTTGATATGACATACTGCTTTCAAAATGGTGAGACTGATGTGAGCAGTCGACGACCTTGGTCATTACTGTGGGATATCAATTCAACTGCACCAGCAAAATGTCTATTCTGGTTACCATGGTGATTTTGAGTAACAAGAGGCTCAAACATTACATGAACACTAACAATGCAGATACGTACATCCGTTTAAAAACATTGCATGAGTGTGTGCTGTAGTCGATGGTGGAAGGTTATAACTTGAGCTTTAGATGCAAAGTATAAAATGTCAGAAAATAGCGAAAACTGACCAACATTTGAAAGCCAAATTAGATTATATTTAAAATCATGCCGGTTTATGCTCGATCAGAAGAAGTTTGAATGGCATGTCTGACTGCTGCGGAAATCAAATGTGTATATATCTGCTCAAAGACAGGGAGATGCAATATTGTTTGAATACATGAATAATGGCACACATTTTCAATCTGTCCTGGAAGACATCCATAGTGTTTCACTCAGAGTTAGTTGTCAGGTAGAGAGGTGTCCTGTACTTGCTTACTTCCTCACCTCTGCACAGCTGGTCAATCACAGCGTGAAGTGGTTGTGGACATCTGATTGTCTGTTTTAGAACGTTACAGAAAAGGTCAGATCACCTCTGAAGATGCATCCTAGCAGCTTAAATATAACTGTGAATAAATTCATATGAAGAAGAAAATGTTTGCATGATTTGGATGGTTAGTGAATATCACCATTGTTCTATCAACCGGCGAATCGATTAGTCATTTCACAACTAGTAGAATCTAATAAATGTCAGACACAGATCCATCACTGCACGTTAACATCACCTGCATGTGGACGTGTCCTCTTTCTTCACCACTAATGGATGGTCCGTCTTCCTCTCTTATCAGGGTGGCAGAGAAAGAAAGTATCAACAAGATGTCTCTCCACAACCTGGCGACGGTGTTTGGGCCAACGTTGCTGAGGCCTTCCGAGAAGGACAGCAAGATTCCCGCTAACCCCACCCAACCCATCAGCATGGGGGACAGCTGGTCCCTGGAAGTTATGGCACAAGTGAGCCACACAAATCTTCTGGCAATTGTAAGCTTGAAGTACCAAAACCTAATTTAGATTTTTGCTAATTTGTCTCTCTTTTCTGTTTCCTTGCAGGTCCAAGTGTTGCTGTATTTCCTGCAGCTGGAGACCATTCCGACCCCGGACAGTAAACGACAGAGCATCCTCTTCTCCACTGAAGTATAGAGCTAACATTGACTCTGCCGACCTGAGACTTTGACCATGAAGGAATGAAAAGAGACAGCCCATGGCTCAAAATGAGCCTATAGTAGTGTGTTTTTTAATTGACTGACCAGATTCCTGGATTGTCTCTGGCTATGCCTGCCCCCCTCAAACACAAGAGGGCACCATTGGGCCTCTGAAGCTCGGAGGACCTTGTCGTTCATATCTCTCATTACCTGATATTTAGTGTGATTTCTTGTACCTTCAGTGCTGATGTGGGTACATCTGCTATCTGCATTTCTCCATTGCTCTTTGTTGGTCTTTGAACCCTTTACAGTTTGTAGACAGCTGTGGTTCATAAATCAAGAAATCAGTCCATAAGAGAACGATACGATGTCTTTCCTGATTCTTGAATTAGTTTGCCAACAAATCAGAATTTCCATGTTCCTTTTGTGTTTGGGCATTGTTCTCTAGAGTATGTTTTTATTTTGGACAATCATCAGCACAACACTGCAAAATCTGTTTTATCCATCTCAAACATTGCTTCATGTCCTGTTGAGGAAAATTCTAACCGTGTCTTACATAATCTCAGCGTATTGTTTCTGAGAAGACAAGAGGAAACATTTGTGAACGTCCAGATCTGCCACGATACTGGCTTTTTTTCTTTGTGTCAGGAAGCCAACACCTGTACGTTAAAGTGTTTACAACGTAAACAAACCCCGGTTGGAGTCAAAGACAAACGCTACAGCTTGGAGAGCGACCGTAAGGAAAACAGAAAAGAAGGAACCCGATGATTAGTAAAACACTGCGATGTGACTGCCTGCATTTTTTCTGATCATAAAAGCAGATTTCCTCTATTTGTGTTGTTCGTGTCTCAAGATAGTCTTCAGCTTAAATATCCAGGAAGCAATATATTTTCTAACATAGGAATTTGTCTGTGTTCTTTGCTGACGACATGTCCTTCTTATTGTAACATAGGACATCTTGCCAAATTAATATGTTGTTTGTTTCTAGGAGTAAAGGAAGCAGTTGTATTTACAGATACAGTATGTACATAATCTTAAAGTTGTATTTTTTTCTTTGGGTTTAACAGTATAATCATTGTTGCTCTTATTGTAATTTATTTTGGGGGACTTGGGGGAGGAAATCGGTTTGTTTTTCTATGTGAACTTTTTTCAGTTTGATTAAGAAAGTGGTAGGTCTTAGCCTTGACTTCAAGTCTTGCGGTAAATAAGCAGGATTTAGCCTTGTTCTTATAGAAACTACTCTGCTGTTCTGTCCACAGCCTATCAATTATTATCCATTTAGATATTATTATGAAGGTAACACACACATTGTAGTTACATACTGTATGCTGCTGTGGAAAAGGCACAAGCTCTTTAACTGCTGGGTGTTCCTCAGCCGAACGTCTCACATCCAGAGACCATCGCCTGTCTAGTGTAGACCTTATGCAATGTCATAATACAGCACACACACACACACACACACACACACACACACGCGTACACACACACACACACACACACACATATACACACATATGACATTGTCTCTTTTTGTACCATTTAATCTGTGGCTGCAGAAGTGCACTCATGCAATGTTAGAACTACTGTATTACAACTGAAGTGAGCACTCAGCGTTTATGTCCATTGAAGTGCATATCTGTTGGTTTTAATGAAGGAATATTATTTTGTTTCATCTTCTCCTCACTCCTGTTTTTTTTAATTTATCTCATGCATATAACTAAATGTGCTTAGAACTCCTTGTCCCTTTAATTGCTCTTCATTAGTCTGAAGGTGTCCAACTCAATGACCAGTTTGAAGGAAAGCTCTTACTAAAAGTGACTCATTTTGATTTCTGTGTCCTTGATTTAACATGCAGGCATGTTTTATTGATTTATTTTCCTTCTTGGTCTTGTTATTGCTGTCTTGTTCACAAATATATCATCATAGACTTTGAGATGTTGGTAAGTTGTGAGTATCTGGTTTACATTATTACAGCATGTCCTTTTCTAGCCCATTCAAAGGACTTGTTCACAGTTTTTCAAGTCTGCCTCCAAACAATAATCACATGGCCATATGAACATTAAAATAGCTTTAACTTGTTGTAATCATCCCTCATGTTTATATTGGCGTTCACATACATTGGAAGCACATTAGAAAGGGTTCTTTTAATGCCAGTATGAACAGGATGAATGATTACAGCAAGACAAACCTGTTTTTATATTCACATGGACATCTAGCTATTGCTTTAAGGGAGACTTGTGAACTTTTCTTTAAGGGTAAATATCATGTTAGGTTTCCCATATACAGTATATAAAACTTAAAACTATAACCTGTTGACCAGTTTAGTGGATCTGATAAGGGCTTGTGTGGTTGCATCCATACAGAGGGGGCATATATGAGTAAATGTTATTAATAACAAATGTTAAGTTATTAATATAAATGTCTTTAGACTTTTAAAAGCAAGGGGAGTCTTTCCTTTTGGATACATATCAACTCTCTTAATGTCGAGACATTTACACTCACTTTGCACATGATATGGATAAAACACCATTATTGTATCAACCCCATAAATAACAATGTCAAGCTTTTATTCTGAAAGTGTTCATGCCTTTAGTTTTTATTTTTCACTGTACTACCACTAATTTTGGCCTACTGTAGCATGCGCACATTGTTTTATCATCTATATTTTAGGGTGTGAGACAGAGAAGGAGTTCATTCATTCATCCGTCACCTTTATAACAAGTCCTGATTGCCTACACGACTCTACCCTATCGTGCCTCGACACTTTTTTTGTTTAGCGCCTGTGGTACTCTAAACGTCAGTGGAGATGCTGACAGTGGTTTCCTGTTGCCTTTGCTGAGGACGGCCACACACCATTAATCTCTTAAAGACTAAGACAGGACCTTAAACTTAAGCATGGTCTTAGCTCAATACTGTACATGCCCGTTCTACTTGCCACCTTCATCTGACTGTGATGCTGTAATTTAAACTGTGTTAAAGTCAGTCTTAATGGGGCAAAGGACAGAATTTCTTGCCCATATTCTTGTTTTAGCTCTTAAACTTTCAGCTCCTTTGATGCCTTTTATTCTTATTTATTTATGCTTTGCCCCTGTTTGGTATAAGAAGGTCTACTGGAGCTATTTATTTATGATATAATATCATCTAAAGCTAAATTAATGTTAGGAAAATGGTCTTTATATGGTGTGCTTTCTTTGGGAAAATGTCTGTTTAACACCTTTTCATCTGTTCATCGGACATCCGTTTAAAGTTGCAACTGTTTGTCGCTATTTTGTCTCAGAATCACAACCACTGTGCACAACTGCGAACATCTTTTAACCCCTTGCTCCTGCATCGTCGGCTCATCTCTGTAGTTACTCGTGTTGTACAACAGACTGGCCACTGTGATTGTTTAGCTATCTGAAGATAACTGAATAGCAGGTGCAGGTTCTTGTCAGTTTGAAAGGTAGATTTTGTGAGTTAACATAACTCAAACTTCTCTTACTTTTCCATGGAGTTGTATAATATGTATTATACTAGAGAGTACATTATTTGGTTTCCATTTTATTTATTGTGGCGTCCACTGACGTATGCTTGTTGAGGATGGAGCTGGTACGCCTCTAGTCTCTTTGAAAAGCTGTCAGTATGTGGTAGAGGAGAAAAGAGTCTTATATTGCTCTAAAATCTGCATCGTTTTGGTCTGTTGATTGTCAGTGTAAATGCATGTACCCTCCATAACCTCAGTTGCTTAGTTCTGTACATGAAAAAGTAAATACAACAAAAAAGGTTTAATTTTTCAGCAGAATAACCTGAAGATATGGAACATATTGCTCTATATGAAAGTTACAGATCTCTTCTGTTTATTGTACATGACCCTGGTAGTTATCACTACATTTCCATACTATAGTTAATACTTTCAAATAGCCCTCTGCTGCCACTTCTATGACAACAAGCTGACATTAAATTCGACTTTAACCTTTGGAAATGTGCTAGTTTTGTTTTATTTTGACACGTAACGTAAAGCTAAGGATGAGACTTGCTGAACAACCACAAACACTTTCTCTTTTTACCTTCCTCAGTTTTTTGACTCTTGTTCCTGTTCAATATTCAATGTTCTGCTTGTAGAACTGTAAAAAGGAATACTGTATTCTGAGGGCAAACATGTTTGGAAGGCATTTGCAGCCTATGTTTGTACACAAAAATGTTAAATAAAATCTCCTTGTATCTACATAGAATTACATGTTTGTATTTCTTTTTTTTATTAGAGAGTAAGCCTGCAGTCCAGTAGCTTTTCAGAAGAAACTAACAATCACTAACACACTCTAACACTCACACTGAAACAAGATCATGACATGATGGATTCAACTGGTCAATATATTTCACAGGTATTCTTATATATATATATATATATATATATATATATATATATATATATATATATATATATATATATATATATATAATATATATATATATATATATATATATTTTTATATATATATATATATTTTTATATATATATATATATATATATATATATATATATATATATATATATATATATATATATATATATATATATATATATATATATATATATATGTATGTATAAACTTTCATCTTTCATGTTTCAATATACTGAAGCATGCAAACACTGGACACAAAGAGGGATGGATAGTTTTACTCATTGGGTGTGTATGAAGGTGTAATGATTGGTGTGATGCAGCCCATTACTGGCAGGGAGGGCATTGTGGATAGACATAATTGTGGTCTGTATAAGGGCTTCATAGAAATATATAATACAGTATGTTCTGCAATATGTTCCGCAGTCCCATCACACTTAGATACAGCTAAAGGCTACTTGAAGCCTCTTTTAAACAAACCAAAAAAATCCACCATTTAATTATATGTGTGTTTAATTTCAAATGGGAGATGCACAAAACCTAAAAAAAAAGGCACTAAATGAGATTTTGTATGATCCATGACTCATCTGTATATCATAATATCTTTCAGGTACAGGGACAGAAAAGAAAAGATCATCAGTGCCTCCTACTGGTCGATTGTAGATGTTGCAGGTTCATCTTGTGTATCTCTCTTGCTCTCAGAAAAACAACACTGCAATTAAAACTAATACAATTAAACTCATTCTAATTCAGCTCACATTTCCATTTACAATCATCCAGGCACACAGAGATCCTTGCAGATTTCTCTAATCACAAGCAAACATGTTCTGGATAGAAAAAGTCTTGATTCATAACAGTCGGCAAAGGAAATAAGATCTTTACTCAAGACAGCACGTACAGTGGAGGTAACACACAAATGTCAGAAGCCAATACGTCAGACAAAAGCAAGGTAAGTGTGTACATTAATGGCAGCTGTTGTGTGTTCAGTCATTAGACAACAGCATCATAGGAAATACTGTGCAGAATTTACCAACACTGCAGTACTTGCATCACAGATGGGACTGAAGATGTGTCACGAGCTTGTTCCCCATGAAGATTTTCTGCTCCCGAACACGTCTTACAGTTAATCCAGGCTTTGAAACAAAACTTCATCCTCAAGAGTATTTTCCAAGTATGACCACAGATCTTTTCACAAACCCCCATGCCATGCCCTACCAGATGGCTTCACTGGCACTGGTCACTAACTGTACTGGTCTGATCTGGTCTGGCATCAAGTGGCCTTTTTAAACGTTCAAATACAAGTGCCCTGACCACTTCTTATGGGGGAGCTACTCAGCCTGATAAAACTAGCAGTATGTTGTGTGTTAACTGAGCAACAGTGTGCTTTGCTATTTCTTCTTTCAAAAGTTACACAGTCTCAGTTTGAGAAAACACTAAAAGCAAAAAAGGCTGTGTTGATGTGTTGTTTACTCCAGCATCCATCACAAACAGCACATACTCTTCAGTGTTTTGACTTGATCGAAGGGCATAAAGAGTTTGATGTGAAAAAGTTAAAAAAAAAAAAAACAACAACATTTATTTCATCATAAATGAAGATATGAATGCACCATCACCGCCAACGTCTTCAAAAGTTCAGCATCCTGGGACAACAAGTGTGTGCTAACATTATTTTGGAGTCAATCTTCAACAAAAGAGATAAAATGACAGAGAGATGCTCCATGGATACACAACATGAACAGGCAACCTAAACCCATTTGACTGTGTGCGCACTTTTACGCATAGTCTCAGTGAAACAGAAGAGAGTGGGTGGTGGAAGGGGCTTTCTCGCGTTCTTATGACTGATATTTATATATTTATTTAATTTTATTTAATCTATTTTGGCTGTATTTTTTTTTTTTTTACTGTTTCATCTCATTATCTGTCGCTTTTCACTTTAGTTTTTGCCCCCCGCCCCCCATCCAATTGTCAACGGTTATTTCCATTCGTCTGCACGTCACTGTTTAACAGAACCCCACAAGACACACACACACACACACACACACACACAGAAGAGAGAGAGAGAGAGAGAAAGAGAGAAAGAGGTGGCTTGCGTGTGGCCGCGCTTTCCCCTGTTGCCGGGTGTCTTTGCGCAAGTTGAAACTTCTGACAAACCTGAGCTGAGCAGAGGTACAACAACATGAGAGGACGACTTCTGACTTTTGTCTTGTCTTTATATCCGGTGTGTTTTTTTCCCCCCACTACGTTCAAGCTTCTGGACTAAATACATCAGCCTATTGTGTCCTTTTACCTTTTAATGCGCACTGCCAACCAGCAGGCTGATCACCTGAACACGCTGAGGAGGAGAAACGACGTCTTTTTTTCACGCTCACAATAAGGTGAGAAAAGATGTGGTGCTGTTTGTTTGCACTATGTTTGAATTGTGTCAGTCAGTTATGTCAGTTTATGTTCTAACAGTTTAACACGTGTTTTCTCATCTATGATTATTAAGTACAGTAATTAACCAGAAACTCACTCAAACCATATCTGTTATTGGTTGTTCTCTAACTATTGAAGCTCTCACTGGATTTTTTTTTTGTCAATGAATTAACTGAATAATTAGATGTGTTACTGGGATGAATTTATGTAACAATAGTTAGTAACACCCTGTAATTATGATGTGTATACTTTATCTCAATTTGTTAGGCTGAATTATTGGACATCTATCAAACACAAAGGTTGCCCTGCGGTGCACTATTGGCTCAGATCATGTTTATATCCGTGTTCCTGTTATCAGTGTTGTCAGTACTTCGCCTTATTAGTTGTACACACAGTGCTTTGGCCAATAGTAATACAGCAGCTTTTATTTTTGTTTATCATTTGACTTTGGTGGAGCCATTATAGAGCCCAGCTGGTACACTGATTGACAGGGCAGAGACAGATCTCCTCCAGCAGGATGTGCATTTTCTTATCACTTCCTCCAGGGCCTCTAGGCATATACAGCCATCATGGGGAGTAGTTTTTGCCAGAGCAGCCAACTGGAAGAAGGTTAATGTTGTAGCTGATAAACTTTGACATTGGGAAAAAGCTATGAAAGTCAAATTTTGTTCAAATTTTTCACTTCTTGTGTAGGTTCAGAAGCTTTTGCAGCCTCTTAAGGCAATCTTTGCAGTGTGTTTTCTTACAGGGTATTTTGTCACTGGATAAACCCTGTTTTTTTATAAATTCCTTTGGCCTGTGAGAAGGTTTCAGTAGCAAAAACAATAGAAGAAAAGTAGGACTTTGGTCCGACGTACTGCCAATCAGGATCAGTGCTGGTAGAGCTACAGGGTCATATGTGGTCAACAGAGGAAGAATAATGAAAGGAAATGGAAAGTATGGAAGCAAACGGTTGATTTTTTTCCTGTTCTTTTTATATTGTCACCTCCGGCACTGACTGTGTGTCTTTACATTTCCATGTAAGGACACTAAAGTGGAAGTTGGCTTTCCTCTTATACAGTATAAGTGGGGTCAGTTTAATGGAGTAGTAAAATATCTTTTTGTAAAGAATCAAAAAAAATCATTAACCCATCTATATTCAAATCAAATTAAAACAAGAGTGGAACTGTGAAGGAAAATATGTGTAGTGTAATATTACTCAGTGTGGAAATCCCTAATAATTGAATTTAACTGAATTGAAACTTGAATTGAAAGCTAATTTTTAAAAAATGTATCACAGTTTTCTTTATACAAAGCTAAAACCACTTCAAAGTTGAGGTTAAGAATCTGACATTAAGATGTTGACATGACATCCACTAAATGTTAGCGCATAAGTGTCAGCTTGAGTAGGAGGGAGAATGTCAGTGAGCATCCTCAAGGGCTGCAAGGGTGACTCATAGAGTGTAAGGACATATGAAGACTGAAACTGGTCAGTTTACATGGTAATTTTGTCGTATGTTTACATAGAGGCCTCATTGGTGTCAACTTAATCTGTATTTCTGACAGATTTAGAGAAAAACTGGGATGGGAAACTTGAAAATCGAATTCCTATTCGCTGAGATATTCTGACGTAAGGCTCGGCAGTGCTCCCATAGTGACCAAATTTCCCCTTTGTTATCACAGAATCGTTTATTTGTCACACATTCAATCTTGTTGAATCTTATCTTGTCAGATCTTGTCCTTGGCAGGAATTGGGTCATATTTACATATCTTTTCTCTATATTTAATAACTCTGATCTTCAATATATGTCAGCTCTGAATATAATTCATAAATGGAGACAAAAGCAGATGTTATGTGGTTTTGTGTTTCAACCAACAGGATGAAACCGTAGCCAACCATAACTGTGTGTTATACATACAGCCTAAAAATTAATGCTGGTATTATATCATGACTGATATTATATTTCTGAAACCTGAATATATCAACATTTAAGAGTTTAAATCTGCTAATGATGTTAACAGATAATAGTTTTTATTAGGATCCGTATTCCTATTGAGTTCTACATTTTGGAAATGTTTTAGATGAGAAGACTCATGTGCATTAATACTGAAGGTAGCCATTACAGCATGAAACTCCCTTTTAAACCACAACTTATTGTTAGGACATACAGTATATCTTTAAACAAATTAGAAACCTGTTAATAAGTGCCATTTCGATAGAGCCCAGCTATCTGTTTCCCCCTGCTTCCAGTCTGTATGCTAAGCTAAAATAAACATCTCCCGGCCCAAGCTCCACATTAATCTGCAGGCGTGAGAGTGGTACCAATCTTCTCATCTAAGTCTAGGCAAGAAAGTGACCAAGCGCGTTAGGTCGTACCAGGCTTGGTTGTTACTAAAACAGCACAGCAAAATTCAAAGTATAAGCCAAAACCCCATTAGCATATCTTTTGCAATGCCTCATGCAAATTCATAGCAGGCATCCAGACCAACTTTATTATAATAATATAATAGTCCATAGTAGTGATGTTGTCTTGATTATTATTATCTGACATGATCTGGAAATCTTGATCTGATCTTTATTTGTCACTCCCCTGAGCTGTTGTACCCCAGTAACCTGAATAACTTGGCCTACATCTCATTCAGACTCCTCCTTTGTCAAGGTTATCTGAGGTTGTACCACTGTTTGTAATAATATACCCTAATCTGCTTACAGTTTAATAAAAAAAAATTAAAAAAAACACAGCAAAGAGTCTAGTCTAGATAGTTTGAGTCTTCCAGTACTGGGATAATGACTTTGAAATTTATAGGTGGTTTATTTTCGAGGAAAGAATGTCAGTAGCGGGAATGATTACTGTGTGGAAGGGTTTCGGGAAACTTTTCCTGTAATAAAAGGTGCATTGTTGGACTATCTGCTTTGGCCCTGTATAGAAAACAAACTGCCCCCCTGTCGCCCAGAGATAGATGGCTTTTCTGACCTGTGTGTGATAACCTTCAATCTGTTTGTACAGCCTATACTATTGAGATTGTGCTCTCTCTCTCTCTCTCTAGACCACTGACCTGATTTGGCAGCCATCAGGCAAAACGTGCTTCCTCTTTAATATTCTGCTGCCATCTGTGACAAAGTTTACGGAGCTGAAGGCGAAAGAGACAAAGACGGTTGCAGAGACAGAAAGAGGAAGACTGACAGACTAGTACTGTATATTGTGTGTGACTCGTGAAGACAGGTATCAGAAGAGTGATGTTTGTGGTAGGAACTTCCTGCCTTGGCTGTCCTCCCTTGACACAATCACTCTTCACTCAAGTCGTACCATGCGGTTTGGCAAGCAGGTATTTTGTCTAAAAACACATCAAGCAGCTGAGCCTGTGGGATGAAAACGCAAAGAAAGCAAAAAAGAGGAAAAAATAACCATGCTGAAGAATGTCCAGCTGGTCTATATTGGCCTGGAGGTGGTGATCGCTTGCCTGGCTGTTGCTGGGAACATCCTGGTCTGCTGGGCCGTCTGCCTCAACTCCAACCTGCAAAGCATCACCAACTTCTTTGTGGTGTCACTGGCGGTGGCCGATATTGCTGTGGGGCTGTTGGCAATTCCCTTCGCTATCACTATTAGGTATGATTACATATGTTACATCATTTTAGAAATAGTTAAACCATTTAGAATGTTAAATTAAAAGTTCTTACCTGTGATCTTTTCTCACAAATCAACATCAGTACCGGCTTCTGTGCCAACTTCTTTGGCTGCCTGTTCATCGCCTGCTTCGTCCTCATACTCACCCAGAGCTCCATCTTCAGTCTGCTGGCCATCGCTGTAGACCGCTACATCGCCATCAAGAACCCACTCAGGTGTGCTGTACTGAAGAATGAAACAGAGATAACTTTCCATGCGCACTCTCACAACCAAACTCACTTCACTTTCACTTTTCAGACTTCCTTTGTGGGTTTTTTTATCGTGAAAATGGTGTTTTTTGCTGTCGCCTCTGCACAGTCTTCTTACATTTTGAACATAATGCTCTTTTCATATGTGGCACTCGATGTGGATAAACCATTAAACATGAGAGGCGTCCAAAGCAGTGATGTGGCAAAACACATTGAATTATAGAGAGGTCTTATTCAATTAAGGCTAATCTGGCCGGCTGTGGGCAGTCATAGATATAAATCACCACAGGCTTTATTGGGTTACAGTTTGTGTGAAGCTGAAGGCTTTGATCATTTGCATCCACGTAAATCAACACCATTCAAATACTATTCTTTCAAATCGCTCACTCATTTTGCAGCTTATAACAAAGTACCTATTTCCTTCTTTCTGCAACAGGTATTTTGACACACCATTAACTCATATCGTTGATGTATGTAACCAAAGCTTCTGTTGTCTAGTCACAGCTGCATTCTTCACTCCTGTCGGGGAAAGCTATTCCATCTAGTACAGCCACAGTTGCATAACAAATTCTCTGTGGGTGTGGTGGTCACATCTCTGGCACCAAAGACCGGAGAGCTAATAATTCATCAGAGTTTTAGGGAGCTTAATATAGCCCGCTGCCTGCCACCGTGGTCATGAAAGAGCTCAGTCACATGAGACATTGGCTGTAGGTGAGGTGATGTTACCAAGAATACTATAGTTACAGTATTCGTGCTGATTTTCTATTTTTATTCCCCCAACCAAATTTGTGCATTCCTTGCGTCTGCATGAAGCAATGTGCACACTAATGCTGGCCACAAAGAATTTACACAGTTGTTTGTTGTTGGTCAGGTCCAGCTGTCTGACCCTCTTGCATGTGACTGTGTTCGCAAGTATTCTGAGTTATGTATCAGAATCAAGAACATTGTTGATTTTTTTCTTTCTTGTCACAGTTTTGTAGAAATAGGCCAAAGAAATTGCAACATAAAGCTATAGTATATTTAAGTTAACGCAATCTTATCAGTGGGTGCATTGTAAAATACATTTCCTAACCTATGCTGATAGGTATGGTATTTAGCCAATAATTCTCTAAATCCAAGCTCAGGCCAGAGTTAAACAGCTTACATCTTTACTCCAGTTATGTGATTTCAGTCCTCATTTTTGCCTTTCACTTCATTGCTCAGGAGCTTGTATATGTTGTTTGAGTTAACAGGTTTTTAGGACGTTGAAGAGATGAGATGTGCTGCTATATTTTAATATAGGAAGGAAATCCCCTTTATTGCAGATTTAGGCACACTCGGCCAGCTGTTTGCAGAGTCATGCAACACCACATAGCAAGACTTTGCATATAGCAGGAAGAACATACAAAACAGTACTTGTGCGAGGCAAAGCCATCTGTTGCACATGAGTTGTTAACAGACTGTTGCAAAATGTGACTGGATTTAGATATCTGAAACACATGTTTATTGTGAGTAGTTCTTATTATTAGGTGTTGTATTTAAAAGCTATTAATGCAACAATAAAAAAAGCTTTAGTGGAACAATTGAAATATTGTTTAAATAAAAAATAAACAATGATATGAATAATAAGATTAAAATAAATAATGCATTCATCCTTGACAGCAAACATGTCTCCTCAACAAATATTGACTTTTCCTCAAAGGGATACTATCACACTGAGATTAGATACAACAACTAGCCCTAATGTATTGTGTTGTGCTCCTTTCAGGTACAGCAGCCTGGTGACAGGGCAGAGAGCAAAGGGCATCATTGCACTCTGCTGGGTTCTCTCAATAGGCATCGGCCTGACACCGATGCTGGGCTGGAACAGATGGAGAGGTGGGAGATTTATTTTTGGCAAATGTTCACTTGTAATGCCTTAAAAAGTTCTGACCCAAGCCTGTAGAAAAAGATAAATGTGGCTCGGTTACATCGTTTATAGGTTTCTAAAAAGGTGGTTTGATTTAGATTTGTTTCATAGTCAGTTCTTTAAAGCCTGAAAAGTCAGTCAATAGTTAGAGGTTGGCCACAGAATGTGTGACAAAGACAAAAGTCCCTATCTAGAGCCAGTGTTTAGTTGGTCTGTTCTGGGCTACTATGAAAACATGGAAGACTCTGTGGAAGAGGACCCGCTGCTTCTGTAGATATAAAAGATTGTAAGTTAACAAAAACATAACAATTCTTATTTTCAGGTGATTATACACTAATGAAAACATACAGAAATCGATATCATATTCCATTTCTGCCATATTGTGGAACTAAACCCCCCTTAATCTTACACAATGGACGTTCAAGCCTCAAAATCCCCTTACTAGAATAACAATTTGCAATCTACAGACATATGAGGGTAGAAAATACATGAAAATGAAAAATGGAGAAATGCATTGTATTTCTGGAGAAAACCATCAAATTTACTTCCATATTGACAATTAGAAGAAAAACATTTTCACACTGGCTTCAACTAGCTTAAGTGTTTCTTACTGCTGAGAGGAAAACTGAGGCCAACTGATGTCTAAAACCCAAACTATACACATTAACTGGCCGTATTTATATGTAATGAAAATGTTTTATCATCCTTCCTTCTATGGAACAAATGCATTTGCTTAACATTATAAGATAAAAGTGGTAATAAATCAACCTATGCTCTGATGTGCAGGTTGGAACTCCACCGCTGCCGCCAGCAGCAGCAGCTGCCCTGAAGGTCTGACAGAGTGCCTGTTTGAAGAGGTGGTTACCATGGACTACATGGTCTATTTCAATTTCTTTGGCTGCGTGCTGGTGCCCCTGTTGATCATGTTGGTCATTTATGCAAATATCTTCATGGTCGCACGGCGCCAGCTCCGACTGATAGGGCTCAAAGTTGCGCACACACCTGCTCCTGGAGAAATAACCTCACCATCGAGCACATCTCGGTCAACTCTACAGAAGGAAGTGCATGCTGCCAAATCGTTGGCCATCATTGTAGGTTTGTTTGCTCTATGTTGGCTTCCACTGCACATCATCAACTGTTTCCACCACCTGTGTCAGGGCTGTCAGCGCTTACATCTTTGGGTGATGAACATTGCCATCATCCTCTCCCATGCTAACTCTGTTGTGAATCCCTTCATCTATGCGTATCGCATTCGGGAGTTCAGACAGACCTTTCGGAGGATCCTGTATCAGCACATCTTAGGGCGAAGAGATGGACATGGGTTTGGGGCTAGGAGTGGTGATGGAAGAAGTGTTAGGGGCAGCAGTATCGTGCGGACTAACTCTCGCACCAGTAAAGATGAGTCATCGTGTGGCACAGTAGTGAATAGCTACGTCCTGGACCCCAGCCCTGACCGAACTCCACCAAAAGCGACTCATGAAGCCTCTTGCCATTGGACATTGGACACAAAGGCAGTCGCTGCACCAAGCAGCTACATACCCAATGGACACCAAATGAAAGGTAGCAGCATTTCAGTAATGCAGGAGCAGCCAAGCATCATGGGATTTGCTGCTCAGGATGGAGTAGAGTCGGCCACATGTCCGAGGGGAGCGACAGATGTTTTGGAGGTGAAAGACAGTGGAAGTTGCATTGCTTTTGTGAATGTTCATGCTCTCTCCCTTAAACAGACTGACCGCTCTACAGAGCTTACAGAAGTCTCATGACAAAGGTATTATTTAAAATATATTTCTATGGCCATAAACCTATAACAATGTGCAAACGTGACATTTAGAAGAATGATTAATGAAGCCTCATCAAATCAGCAAGAAAATGCTTTTCTCTTTCTAAAGTCACATAAACTGATTTTCAGGAAACATTTTTATTTTCAGCTTTATTACTTTGTTCTCATCAAGTTTGATCAGATCTACAACCACAAAAGCAGAATCTGTCACAAGCAAGTGGATCATCAACATACTTTCTGAACATGCAGTACAATCTACAATCTATGGCAGTGTGATCTTTTTCCAGAAAAAATATGGGTTGTATCTTAAAGCTTTATCATCTGTACTGTAGCTTTCAATGCTTTTTAAACATTTAAAATCTTGAACTACTGTACATTTTTTAAATAATGTTGCATCAGTGCAACTTTTGTAATGGTCGTGTGTATTGTTTTTACCTACTGGAGAATTAAAAGTCTTAAATACGTATTAGTTCACTGTTTTTCATCAGCTGAAGTCACTTTCTGCTTCAAAACTGACTTTA
Source organism: Argyrosomus regius (assembly GCA_946959425.1). Classification (NCBI taxonomy): domain Eukaryota; kingdom Metazoa; phylum Chordata; class Actinopteri; family Sciaenidae; genus Argyrosomus; species Argyrosomus regius. Next base: position 16,646,878 of record OX336898.1, on the reverse strand, counting down.
CAGTTATACTGTAAACCTTTAAAAAGCTTTACTCATCACCAGACTCTATACTGCTATAGATGAAGCACATTCAGATTGGAGTAAGTCCCTCTAAGAGCTGAAGCTAATGGTCTGAATAAAACGTAAACAGTCCTTTTACAGAGAGGACTGTTGGGGAAAAGAGTGTTGTTTGAAGTCAAGCATAGGTTGTGCACCATCTCTTGTGTAAAGATCTGTTAAAAAGGGATTTCTCAAAGTGCTGGATAGCTACAGAGCATTTGATGTTGCTAGTTTGATCAGTGATTTGATAACTGCCGGGCAACATGTGTCCGTTGCTTGTTCAACAGCTATGTCACACATGTTTTAAAAGCACCAGATGTGTACAGGCCTGTTACCATCCAAAACAAAGAGCTTGTTTGACCTATTCAAATATCACTCCATATGCCTGTAGTGTAGCTACTTTCAGAGTTGGGCTTACACAAATACACAACAGGAAAAACACACTAAACCACACACACCCAGGTAAAGTACATACACATGACTACAGACTACTCAGCAAGAGGTGTTTACAGAGTAGCCTGGCTGCTGACGCCAGTCAATGAGCCTAATGCAATGGAAATCAAATGAAGGTTCATTTGATGATGTCTTTTATTATGCCATTATGCCTTTTCTTTCCTCATTAAAGAGCCCTTTCATTGCGGGAAAGCAATGCATTAAGAAACATTTATGTACCCTCCCAGAGACATGTCTCTGGGAATAAACATACAATGGTATGTATATAGCTCATATTTGTTTATTCAAAAACTATACATATCAGTTGTGGTTTGGGTGATGCCATTTCATTTGAATGGTTTGTTTTATTTGGGCTATTTGAATGGTCATGAACCGAATTACTATAGAAACAAAAACACTAATAAACAGGGACATCAATGCTATCATTTGTCTCACACACACACTTAATATGCAAGGCTCCAGCAGGCCCCATAGTCTGATGTATTTAACCCTCTTTATACTATGCCATTTATTCAAAAACTAATCTATGTAAACTGATGTTTTCATATGAATGCAAAAGTTAAATCATAGGTGGATAATAGTTATGTTTAGTTGAGCTGTTAATCATAAACAACAAAATAGGGATTTCCGTGCAGCTTGACTTAATAATACACTTTCTTAGAAGCAATATTTGATTCTTTTTGTGTTGGGCTGATGCAGCGTAGGCATGGACCTACAACAAACATACAACAAATCGTGTCTAATATCTAGTGTACAGCCTTACTTTGGTGAGAGGCTCCTTAGGTGACAAAAACATAATGATCCTTATTTTGAAGTATATACTATGAAAACATGATATGGTGGTGCAGTAGTTGACCCTGTTGCTGTTTGAACCCTGCTGGGACCTTTCTGTGTGAACTTTGCATCTTCTCCCAATGTCTGTGTGGGTTGTCTCCAAGTACTTCGGCTTCCTCCTACAGTCCAAAGACATAAACTTAATTGGTTAATTAGCAACTCTAAATTGTCCAGAAGCGTGAATGTTTTTCTGTCTCTATGTTTTGGCCCTGTGATGAACTGGTGACTTGTCCAGGATGTGCCCTTCCTCTAGGCCAGTGCCAGCTGGGACAGGCTCCAGCCCCCTGCAACCCTGATAAGTACTGATAAGTATAAGCAGTTACAGGAAATGGATGCACGGATGGAAAATATAATAATATGTTTTATATAATAGTATATTATATTCATATTCATGTGTTGGTGTGTGGGAGGCTGTTGGTTTTCATAGATATTTATGCATAGACTACATAAACCCTTCCAATTCTAACTTTAGTTCTCTGAATAAATCTATACAAAAACAACAAACCAGTACCTAAGGAGGTGTCATAGGATTTAGTGGCATCTATTGGTTTAGTCGCTGATTGCAACCACATTGCCTCACGCTCTCCTTCCTAGTATGAAGGAGAAACCATGGTGGCTGTGAAATGAATGAAAAACGTGAAAGTCCCTATCTGGAGCCAGTGTTTAGTTTGTCTGTTCTGGGCTACTGTAAAAACATGGAAGAAGACCTGCATTGTCTTTAGATATAAAAGGCTCAGGAGATAGATAACAAAAACATCCATCCATCCCTCCATCCATCCATTGTCTGTCATCAGGGTCACGGTGGGGCTGGAGACTATCCCAGCTGACAGCTGCTGTTGCAGGGATAGTCGCCAGCTAATCGCAGGGCACATTGAGACAAACAACCATTCACACTCACATTCACACCTATTAGAATCACAAAATAACAAACATATAATAAAAACAATAACAAAATACATAATGATTCTTATTTTCAGGTGTTTATACACTATTATACAAATTATTCTGAATATAATATTCAATTTCTGTCATATTCTATAAACCAAGGATGTCCAAAGTACGGCCCGGGGGCCAATCACGGCCCGCATTTTTATAATATATTATTTATGGCCTATTAGGATTGTCAGATACTGCAGTGTTTTTCAATCCTGGTCCTCCGGGAACACTGCCCTGCATGTTTTAGATGTTTCCTCCTCCACCACACCTAATTCAAATGATCAGCTCATCATCAAGCTCTGCAGTGGCCTGATAACGGGCCACTCATTTGAATCAGGTGTGTTGGAGCAGGAAACATCTAAAACATGCAGGGCAGTGTTCCCTGAGGACCAGGATTGAAAAACACTGAGATACTGTATGGCTGGCAGATTTGGATTTTTTGGTTGACATAATGAAGTATTTGAACCTTTAAGGACATAACTGCTGGTGTTATATATCTGTAGATGTGACACAAAATATTACTTTCTGAATGATTTTGTTAAAGACAAGAGCAAGAGTGATGTGTTTTAAACTTAAATGTTAACAGACTTTGCATTACTCATAATAAGTCATGTTTAGAATGAACATGAGGTTAAGATTTGTATCAGCTTCATGCAAGTTTAACGTATTCCATACAATTTATTTTTTGTTATCTGACTTCAGATGTGAAAGAAAGGAAGAACTATTTTTTACGTTTTTAGATTTGTTCATGCCCGATTGGCTTATATTTGGTTACATAGCCATTAAAAAAATGATAATTGTGACAATGAAAATAAAATTGTTACAGAACAGTGCATTTGTATGTAACTTTTATTGGTCATTTTTTCATCTTTTTAAATGTTAGTATTGGCCCCCGGGCATCTTCACATTGTCAAATCTGGCCCTCTGTAAAAAAAAAAAAGTTTGGACACCCCTGCTGTAAACAGAGCGCCCTAAATCTTACACACTGGCCCTTTAAGAGGCTACATTAGCTAAAAATACAACTCCCACAATGCACGGCGGTATGACACAGGAAGCACTTAATTGACCCACTGTTGCATTGCGGGTAGGCGGAAAAAGGCTCCAAAAGGTCCGTGAAAGCGACAAACGCACGTTGCAGAGTCGCTGAAGAAGAAGAAACAACAACAAAGAAATCAGTTTCTCACCACAGAATAAAGGTAAACGTTTTATTATGTTGGATTAAACAGCGTTAGCACTCAGTTACCCAGCAGTGGTGTTTGTCTGTGATGTTCGGACGAGCTCATTCATTCAGTTGAGCAACATGGTTCCGTCTGTTTGTCGAACTCGTTTCAATAAATAGTTCAGTGTAAAATTGAGTATTTAAATCACACTGGGGTTTGGTTTGTTGTAGTTTGTATTTTCTAGCACTCAAAATTAATGTGTAGTGCTTTATTGTCTTTTAGGACACGTTGTATTATTACCGACCCATACAGGGCTAACGTTAGCTAGTTAGCTACTGGAGCTAACGGTCAAGTTTATGTGTTTTTTGTTTTTTTACAAAGAAATAATTTATCTTTTAACAAAAGCTTTAATTTTTACATTCTCGCACCGTATTCCCCTCAAATGCCGGTGCATGCTATACACAAGCTGGTTGTAGTGTATGAAACAGTTTTAGCTTGTGTTGTGAGGATGTTTAGGTGTAGCACTTAGAGCTAAAGCAGTGTAGATGGCTAGCTCAAGAAACTTAAGCCAATGGATTCATATAACACAACTTTGGACTGACCTAATTAGTTATTTCTGAGCAGTTTTAAAGACACAATTTAAAACTAATTGAACTCCATTTCTCAGTATATTTTGAATTGAAGGTAAAAGCACATTTTCATGTTTCTTGTATAACTTGTTTTTCCAGGAAGACTGTTTAAAAATGTCCATCGGTGTACCAATCAAAGTCCTGCATGAGGCAGAGGGACACATTGTGACCTGTGAGACCAACACTGGAGAGGTGTACAGGGGCAAGCTGATTGAGGCAGAGGACAACATGAACTGCCAGGTTGGTTTTTAATGATAAAGGATGAATAATAATCACAAATGAAGCTCCGCCTTACAGCCTGATTACTGCAAAGTTGGCTCATTTTCAGTGTACTTGATCACTTGAATACATGTTGATAATAACTCAGTTTGTGTTGTGAGCTCAGGTTCTGAGTAGTCTTATCATATGTGGTGCTAAAACCCATAAACGTGATGAGTAACAACACAGAATGAAAACACTCCATGAGTGTGAGATTTAAGGACACGGTTCTCTCATTTTGAGTAACTTTCCTGAGGCTGATACTGTTTTGGCGAAGTGTTTCCTCCAGATCAGCATTTAGATTTCAGTGGTGTACTAACAGCTACTAGACAAATAAATACCCACTATCTACTGTACACTGTGCAGCGTGCATGTATGCTTTTATATTGAAATGTTTATTTTTATGGATTTATCTTATTTCAGTTTTTTCCTCATGCTCATTCCCAGAACATGAATCAATTTGAAGCTACTAGTTAACTATTTGATTTTTTTTTTTTTTTAACCAAGATTGACCATGTGAGGCGACACATGGCGTTTCCTGACTTCTAGTTAATCATAGCTTTGCAAGCTCCATCATTTGAACAGTATTTGTTAATGGTGGTCCTTAAGTTCTACAACTATTGATCTCAATACCATTAGCTAGTTACTTGAGTAACCTTGAATCTTAAGTTGTAAATTGTTCCCTTCTTAGATGGTAAGAAACAAAAGTGTGGTGTTAAAAGACCAGGGTTGTGAACCACTGATTGAATGGACCTGTTGCTGTGAAAACTGGCATGTTTGCATTGCCACGTTTGGTGTTAGTTTAGATTTTAGTCTCTAGTGTATAGACTATCTTTCAACAATGTTATTTAATTTGTCGTGTAGCTAAACTTTCTTACTTTATTCCTGTCCCTACAGATGTCCAATATAACAGTGACCTATCGTGATGGCCGTGTGGCACAGTTGGAGCAGGTCTACATCCGTGGCAGCAAGATCCGGTTCCTGATCTTACCTGACATGTTAAAGAATGCTCCTATGTTAAAGAGTATGAAGAACAAGAACCAGGGATCTGGCGCAGGAAGGGGCAAGGCAGCTATTCTCAAAGCACAAGGTGAGTGGGAACTTTTTGGACCAGTGTATCTCTGGACATTTTGGACGATGCTAACTTTTTGTTAACCTCATCACATCCTTATTTTTTAGGGGGGTTTTTTTGTGCAGATTTTTTAGAGCTGATCAGGAGAGAAATGTGCATAGAAAATATGTTTGTTTCTGGGAAATATATTCATGTGATTGAGTGAGTTGCCAATCTGAGAAAAACACTTATATACAGTGTGGAAACAAAGTACTTCAGTGAACTACAACACAATTCAACTCTAGGTTGAAATTTGTGAATTTAATATGAGCTCTATTTTAACATGCACTCAATATTTTCTCCCAAAGACATTTTTCACAAGGTATAATTTAATTAATATTTAACTGCATTATGTCATGTGTGTATTATCCACCTCTTGCATATTTTCATTTACTCTCCAGATCATCTATGTGGCATTCCTGTCTGTAGTATTAGTAAACAAACAGGAATTTCCATGATTTCCCCTCATCAATGATACACCCTGCCTACTGTTTGAATCAGACAAATTTTTCTAAAACGTGTAATCTTTCTTCTTTTTCTCCTCGTCTTTCTCTGCAGTGGCTGCAAGAGGTCGGGGCCGTGGTGGAATGGGAAGAGGCAACATCTTCCAGAAGAGGCGATAACTGCTCAAGCTGTGTTAAGATTGTTGCGTTGTATAGTCTTTTTTTTTTTTTTTTTTTCTCACCTTTTTAAATTTTGTCTTTGGACTTCAATCTTTAGATTGAATATCTTTGGTGTTGTTTCCAACTCCATGTTTTGCAGCGTATTGCTCTAATTTCTCTTTTTTATGAAAATAAACATATTTCAATTTGATGTGTCCTGTCCTCTGGTTAACTCAATTTAGATATTATTTTTGACTTCCCCTCACTCAAGACCAGATGTACTTTGGTTTCCAAATGGCTACTCTTCATTTGATCACTTTAGTTCTCAGCATTCTACCTGCCTCATGGATTTTCCTTTTATAGAAAGATTTTTTTACATGCGTAAACCACAAATTGAGGTTAAAATTAAATGGTGTTATTGAATCCGCTTGGATGAGAGGTGAAACGTCTTCACGGATCTACAACGCAAGTCCAGTTGCCCCAGATTTTACCCTTCTTAATGTATTCAAAGTTTGATTTGTTTTTTCACACACACGTGGAGAGATTGGCAGCCACGTACCAGACCCCTAACTTCTCCCTGAGGGCTTCTCTCCAGTGTCTCGAAGGTGAAACTGGCACCTCTACAGCTACCAATCTGCACCCCATACTGTGTGGTTCATGATGGATTTGAACCAGCCGCGCTCTGGTCCCTACACACTGAGCTGCTCTTCCCCAGTCTTTGCATGTAAACCAACCACACTGAACATGGAAAATATGAAGTCACCCCAGTGCTTTGGTGCATCTTAAACTTGAGAAATCACAATATACAGGTTGTTTAAAGGTACAGTGTGAGATTTAGTTGCATCTAGTGGTGTAATCGCTGCATTGCAATCTCCTCACATCACCCTCACCTTCCTAGTGTAAAGGAGAAACAACACTTGAAAGGTCGCGTCTAGAGTCAGCGTTTGTTCTGGGCTACTGTAGAAACATGGTGTTTCAACGTGGCAGCCTCCGTGTATTTGACAGGTAATAAGAGAATATTTTAAATGTGCAGATATACATCAAAATGAGGTAGTCCAAAATATGTTAAATAAGGCTGTGCGTTAATGTAACGCAGAGAGTCTGTAGATCCTACGTTAATGTAACGTGGATGGTGAGAGTGTCTCCGGGCCTTGTTGATGAGGCCAGTGGCATACATGCATGAAAACATAGTTATGAATATTGTACTCCATGTGTACCTTATTCTGAAAATAGAGGCCCTCAATCTTACACACTGGACCTTTAAGGAGATACTAACTAAGAAAGTGTAACTCTCCAACGCACCACATGGGGGCGCTAACCGGCTACAAAGTGGTTGTATGAGAACCATGAAGTGTTTTATGTTTTAAACGAAAAGGAGAACAAGAAGTAGCCCACTCCTCCTCCTCCTCCTCCTCCTCCTCCGCACATGTAGGTTTTTGTGAAGCACGTCGCTGAAACTATTACTGCTGCTCTTCTGTTTTCCCCCCCAAGACGCTTCCTCCATGTGAAGCACGGGACCTGTGTGTTTTAGCCGGATTGGTCCATCACAGCATCGGTCTGCTTACAGTCTCTCTCTCTCTCTCTCCCTCGTTTCTCAAACCGCTAGCTTAGCTGTCGTAGTACAGACGCTTCTTAACACGGCAGCTGAAGGAGAAGAAACCTCACTATTCTCACTTGAGTAACACGTTAAGGTAAGGTTTAATTTTTGTTTTTTTTTACAAGTAGTATTTGACGTTTGTTGTCCTCCGTGGTGTTGTTAACGGGCGTACTAACGTTAGCATCCTTGACTTCTGCCTCGACAACATCTGTATTTGACAGATGAAGCAGCTGCTAACGTTAGCTGAGCCGTTGGGGTTCGGACGCTTAACGTTAGACGACGGCAACACTCGTTTCCTGTATTAATTCCTGTTGAACTTGATAATAAAAGGGGCTTAACTCGTTGTAATGTTGTATACAGGCAACGTGACGAGTGTTAATTGTGAGTTTTAAGTTAGCTATTACTGCAGGAGGAAAGCTTAACGCTGAAGAACAATGTGGCGTGAAGAAGTAGTCCAGCTCTGGTGGGTTTTCTCGATATTTTGAGGCTTTTAGCACGTTGTTAAATTCATAAGTGATTCAAATTTATGCTCACATTATAAGGAGACAGTGGTGTGGCTTATCATATGATGACAGACTTGGTAACCTGCTTGAAATTCACCATCTCCTGTGTTTGCTGGTGATCAAATAGACTGCAAGTGTGGTTGGGAGAGTTGAAAGCACTGTGTGGTCTCTCTTGCTATATTTGGCTTTTCCCCCCTTTATTCTGTGGATGTTGGACATTATTCTTACATATTAAAATCTAACTTGGATCAATGAACATTTATCATAATCAAGAATGTTAAGTCAGACTTTGTAAAAACAGAGAAACATCTTTAGGTTTTAGATTGTTGTTGGATTGTTCACCATTTTCAGTGTTTTTGTGGTTTATTTGCAGCCAATAATGGAAGCAAGTCCATTATGGAGTTAAATATCTTGCCTGCCAATTAAATATCTCATATATTCCCAGCAATTTCCAGCTGCGATTGTGTGATAACACTACAGTTAAGTTGGCCGAGGACGCTCATCCCTCCATTTACAGGAGCTCATCTCTTTCACGGCTCCACGCAGATCACTGACAGGGTTGCCCTGTTGATCTTTTAATGAAGCTGGGGATCCTCCTCCTCCTCCTCCTCCTCCTGCATCCTACTACTCCAGATGGCCCTGTGTTTTTACTTGTAAGTCTGTGAGGCCGTGCCTGTGTTGTTATTAATGCTGTACATGGCATGGACCCCCCTGCGAGCTCTGATAAGTCCTCTCTCCCTCCCCTCCCCTCCTGGCCAGATAGTGAAGGTCAGGTCATGTGACTTTTGTTATGATAAGAGGCGCAGTATGGCATCTGGAGCTGGGCAGCATCTGTTGGTGTTTTCGCGAGGCGGAAATCTAACCGCTTGTTCCTCGTCTAGTTGTTGTGATCATCAGGGATCGGGGAAGTTGTAGCCAGCAGTTCAGTTATCCATGATATACACCCTTTGTCTAGGAACTATACGGACATTGGATGTCGCGCTGCTTCAGCCCACCAAGGTCAGAGACTTTTCTTTTTTTTATGCAGCTTAGCCTACTTAGAAGCGAGGAGGAATTTGATATTTCACATCTCTATACAAGCTGAAAGCTTGGATGTACTGTTAGCTTCTGTCCTGTCTGCCCTGATTTAGTATGAGAGGTGAGTGAGCGAGTTAATTGTGTCAAAGTTATGCCAAAGTAGTTTTCTGAGCTCCAAGGTAAATAGTAGCTCCCTAATAGTTCTGTTGACACAGAAATGTCAACAGAAACCAACTCAGCTGCCTTTTGTTGATTTATCAGTCTGCTGCTAATCCTGCTAGCCAGACAATGATTGCAAACACTAAACCACCAAAGATGAATTAACCACTGTTCGACTGATTGACATTTGCCCTGACGGTGTGTGTCTTGCTAGAATTGCTGGAATTAAAGACTTTTTCACCATCACACATATAGAAACTGCATGAAACCTCTTCCTGTGAATAGAAACTATCCTTAACGTACACCTTTCTATTTATCTCAGATCAAAGTAGGTCAAGCATGGTAAGTTGCCTCTCTCCTCTGGATATAAAAAAGTCTACAGTAGCTGGTGCATTGCGTGTTTCATCCAGGGTCACGTCTCTATATTTTCTGTACTCCACTTATGAGGACACATTGTCTTACTTTGGTGACACTGACTGTCAAAAGTCAAGCTGGATTTCAAGAACTTCTTTTTTCAGCTAGAATGAAACTAGGATCGTTTTACAGTAAAGGCCACAAGAGTGTCTCTCCTTCCAAGAATAGTAAGGCAGACCTAGAGGTCACACAGGCCTGATATGTCAGACAGACTCTGAGGAGGAGAATATCTTTGGCAGAGATGAGCAACACTGAGATGTGCTGGGGATGAGCATCAGTACTCGATTTGGACGTCACTAATCGTTCAGTATATAGAGTACTCGCAATGTTCTATACAGCAAAAATGATTGATCTGCACAAACTGACGATGTTAAACATTTTCAGTCAGATGTCACTCGATCTTTGCGCTCAAATTGCACTTGTTTTCTATTGTTTACATAAATGTGAGAGCATTTGATAGTAGGCCTGATAGATATTCTTACAGAAATGAAACTAAATGTTCAGCTATACAAGCCAAAGTGGCTGCCATTGGGCTACCTTCACATACTGGCTATTGTGAGAAAATCCCATTATAATGTCGAGGGAGTTTGTTTTGTGAGAGTGTCAAAGGGGCTGAAGAAGTCAAGAACAGGAAGTAAGTCACTGCTCATGAAACAGTTCTTCTCGATATGAGTCTCTGTGTAATGTTTCTTTCTTTCTTCCCTTTTGTGAGTTTACATCACTATATATAGGCTGGCAATCGAGGTAGAAAGGCCACCTGGAGTGGGTGTCTCTTCCCACACAATGCTCTTAATTCTGAACTTGGCTGGAGCGCCCACTGTCTTGTTTTTCTCGTGGCTTTCCCTTGTTTTCCTGTATCTGTGAGATTTACTCAGCTCCCACACACTGACAGTGCCACAATCCTGTCAGAAGCATGACTGAAATCAAGGATCTCTTTCTCTCTCTTTTTCCACCCTCCTTTCCTTCCCTCTCGTCACTCCTTTCGCAGATAATGAGCGGATAATACGCTGAGTGGACTTGAAGATGGAAATGGCCCTCTTGAAACAACACAAATTATGTAAAAAAGATTTTGGTTATATGCTGTACAGATAATAATTAAGCATGCTGTATAGCTGACATCAAAAGCAGACTGAGCCGTTGCTTTTATAGACGCATCAAATCTGTCCACTTAGAGCTGAAGTTTGTGATACTAGACGTGTTTGCATGCATTAATTAGCACTTAACAGAATGTGTGGAAAAAGTCCAGACTGCACGGGTGTTTCATATGCAAAGAGCTGTATCTACTTATGTTTCAGGGCTAGTGAACAACATCTCTGATTGTTTTTTTCCCCCCCCAACACCCTTTCATTACACCCACAACTTGGTTCACACTGGCCCGTCAAACACTGTGCTCCAGCTGTGTGCAAAGGTAATTAAATGTTAGTTGTGTACATGTTGTCATGCTTTGTCACAGGATTTATGCCAGCCCTTAGTAATTCTTAGCTATAAAAGATACAGTTACCGTCTGCTTTTTGTTTATCGTGACTCCCACTTCACAGTTGCTTTAATTCAGTTCCTGCAGGGCCACGGTTATGAAACAGATGAATTCATTGAGCACTGATATAGCAAAGGGAAAGACCAGATTGTTGTTTATCGATATCTGTTCTTCCTACATACTTTAGTACTGTCTGTTTTGGTTGCAAAGTTGTTTTATGTGTTGAATTTAAACATTGATACTAAAAGCAGGATGTTGGTATTAGTTAAATGTGGTCTTGGTCATAGAGCAGGGTTATAAATCACCTCATCTCCTGGTGATTGTGTGCTAATGTTAACGGTTGAACATGCCAAATAAGAGCTCATATGCTCTGTCATTAAATAAATAGGAAATAAAAGGAAACTGCAGCAACACAGTGTGCAGTGTGGAAGCCGTGTGCCATTAATTCATATTTGTAGATGATTGCAGACACTGTAGACAGCGTGTGTAGATCTGTTATCTTGCATTTCCCATCAAGCTAATGAAGATGCATGCTGTTCCTGTGCATTTACTATTATAGCTATTAATTTGGTAGGCACATCTGTCCAAAGCCATGTACAAATGAAGTACAATCCAAGCCACAGTAGATTCTGCTTTCCCTCTGGTGTCAAGAAGAGTTTCTTGATGGACAGTGTCGTGCCAGAACCAGAGCTGGGTAAGCGAACAATGTAATCGAGTTTAGCCACCTCTGTGGACGTAATGACAGAGGTGAAAAGACAGATGGGGACGTTGATAGAAGAAGCTAACAAGAGAAAATGAAAGAATGGCCGAGCAAGAAGCTGAGAGTAAATCTGGGACTGACTTTTAGTCGTTGGCGAGAGCTTGGTGAAATAAAAAGGCTGAAAGACAGACACCGAGCTGGGCTTCTTGCTGTCGGACTAGTAAGTAATACTAGCTGGCTGCTATGTCTTGTGTTGTTGCACCTGCTTGAGTTTTGGCTGTGAGCAAAGTTGTCAACTTGCTAGGTTTTTTTTATTATGTAATGTAATTATAACAAACACACACGTACAACTGTCCATATTTACAACAGTGGTGTTACACTCTGAAACTGGGGATGCTAAGTCACAAAATTACCAAATATCTTACGCAATGCTGCTTCAAACAGAGGAGATACACTGTGGTTTGGTGCTTCTGCACTGATGGCTGTCCTTGTCAGAAAAGAAGGATACAGCCGAGAGAGAGAGAGGTGGCTTCTGGACGAGGAAAGAGGTTGTAATATTATATATTACTGTTATTACTAGAATTACAACAGAGTACTACTCATTTCAGTTCAATTGTAGCATTTCAGGAGGACACTGTCCAGATAAATCAGAATGTTCACTTCTTCAGTTTGTTCTGTCCCAGTACTTTGAGCTCCACCTCCTACTACAGCAGTCGATGTTTGAAAGGCCAGCAATTGTTCTCAACATGTCATTTCTTATTCTGCAGTTGTCTCTTGTGTCTTAGGCGCCAATTCCCCTAGAGGTTCCCGTCTGATGGAGCAGTGGTTGTCGGTGTTTGTGAAGAGGCAGCATGTTTCCTTGTCACGTAACCCCCTGGCCCTCTGCTGAGCTGCCGGCCTCCTGCGGCAGTCATGCACCCCCAGCGCAGCCCTCACAACCCCTGCCGGATCTCCTGTGCAGCTGTCCCGTACCACCTTTAAACACCCACTCCGAGACGCCCTCCCCTGACCCCATGGAGTCCCTCATCGTGGTCACGGAGTACGAGCCGAGCAGACCACCTGGAGAGGCTGGGGAGGAAGAGGAGGTAAGATGAAACACACCCACGTAACACTATACTGTATGTACCAGAGATATCCGATGGATTTGGGTTTCTACTGAATTAAATGACACATGATGATGCAGGGCCATAGTTTTATTTTTCCAGACCCCAAAAAGATGTAGTTTATTATTTTCACAAAGGTTTCTGTTAAAATGTGTTGTGTTATATTGTGCAGGTGTTGCTATTTTCTACATTTATGTATGTAAACTGCATATAAAGTTCATATAATCAGACAAATACTGTATATTGATCATCATACCTATGCAATAAGGAAAATAAATATGATTTAAATGTATCGTATCTCAGGTAGAAGAAATGGACAGTTCTGAGACGCCTGAGCCAGCTTCCTCTGTGGCACCTTTCCGGACTCCTTCCTGCGACCTGCTGTCCCACACAGTTGGCCGGCCAGAGGCTCTGCTACCTGAAAGCCAAGAGCAAAGGGGAAGATTAAACCTGTCAGACAGGAAACTATCACTGCAGGAGCGCTCGCAAACGTCAGCATCACCCTGCAGCTCTCCGGGACTCAACGGGCGCTATATTTACCCGTCACTGCCGTACTCACCCATCACATCACCCCACTCCTCTCCGCGCTTGCCCCGCCGGCCCACTGTGGAGTCCCACAGTGTTTCCATCACAGACCTCCAGGTATGGTCAAGTCTTGAGGCGAGCACAGCTCAAATGTGAAGTTGCTTAACATGTGTCCCAGCCTGTCTGCGAAAATAATCAATACTGCTAACACAAAATAATGCTATAATAACTGCTGTATTGATACCAGTAGTTTACCATACTATTAATATAGTCCGTTTTGTTTGTCAAATTATTAAGAAAACAAGCCAATATGAGGTAACATCCAGTGTAATAATCATAATTGTGATTATATAATTCAAAGTCTCTGCACCATCTGAGCAGCGAATTTCCTCAAGCACTGTGCACTGTATAAAGTATTACACATGATTGAACAAACTAACTAATGTTCACACAGAGCCAGGCTCCTCTTGAACAGCTGTTAGTTGTCAAAGTATCATACTTGTGTGAAAGTAAGCAGAACCACATGTGCATTTGTCTTAAAAGCAGCAGCACACTGGTAAAGACTGAGCTTTGTGGATGCAAAGGTAAGGTTTTACAGTCTCAGTAGATGTAGATAATAGCTGTGATCCCTGTTACACATAGATGCAGAAACTTGTAAATGTCATGTACTGTAGGTAGAAACGTTCTTAGGGCAACAGGCTGCAGAGGTTCTCCTGTGTGATATATTTAGAGTCTGATAGACGTTTTTGCTTTCACAGAATCACAAATTGCAATTGTGTTTAAAAAAAAAGAACACACATAAAGGTTAATAACATTCTGAAATATCATCTCATGGTGGAGACTTTCTTGTCAGGTGATTGATGTTACTGTAAGTTAAGTATCATGTAATGCTGTTGGTCACTTTAGTCCCTCCGAATTCTATGCACACATCATCTTACCATCTTTCTTGGCTCGTTTTAATAATCTAATTTAGAGGCCCACAAGCAAATAAATTACACTCAGTTATGTATTTTTAATGAAGAGCTGCATAGTGCATCCTTGGTTGTTTGCATGAATCATTCTCTGCAGGCTGGGTTCAGTTTGTTCTCAGCAGTGTCTGTGTTCTTATCACTCATTGTTTTATATTCACACTGCTTTTCACCATACAAATGAGAGTACAGTACACCTTAAAAGAGTGCAGTATGTACTATAAAACTGTGACAGCTCTGAAACACACCTCTCAAATCTCAGACAGAAAGATTAGCAGATAGGATTAGTGTTTAGGTTTAAGTTATTTATTAATGTTCACCTCTGATAAGTTCAAATAAAAAAAGACAAATTTAACTGAGACAGTGAGTTGGAAACTCGGAAACACTGATACACTGAAAATGGAAATGTAAAAAAATTCATGGACAGATTTTGGCATTCAGGCATAGCAGATTTTGTAAGAATGCTCATGATGTATCTAGGGTATCTAACTGCTAAAATATCTGATGTATCTCATTTGAAAAGAACCCATTTTCTCCTCCTCTCTTCCCTCTTGCCTCCCTCTCTTCAAGGACTGCGTTCAACTCAACCAGTACAAGCTGAAAGACGAAATTGGAAAGGTACCATCAGAGACAACTCACTGATTGCTCCCTTTCACTGCCTTTTCCATTTTCCTCTCCCTTCCGCCCACTGCATGTCTGTCAAGTAGCGCACATCATCAAGGACATGCAGTAACAGTCTCTGATATCCCTCTCACCCGGCTGTCCTCATTTCCCAAACTCTGTGTAAACTACCAGGCCATGGGAGAGTTGGAAGATAGATGAGAGGCTGGTATAAATAGCGCTCTCTAAGGGTTGTGCGAGGCTTAGTGCATACAGCCGTGCATGCGAGTGGATGTGTGTGTTTGCGTGCACGTTTTAGATTGCGGGTTTGATAAGACAGTATGTGCATGCATGTGAGTTCTTGCATGTAGGTAGACACGTTAATGTGTGTGGTTTTGTGTTCAGCAGAAACAATTAGAACCTTTCAGGATTGTTGGAGAGACTCCTGTTATCCGATCATCTCTGGGACTGGAGGATGAGCTCTGTGCTGCCTCTCCAATCTGCTCCCCCAGCAGGAACTGATCCTGCTCTTTCTCCCCTTCCTCCCTCCCTCTCTCTCTCTCTCTCTCTCTCTTTCTCTCTCTGTTTGTTTTTGGGCATGCATTTGTGCACACAAGCTACTAATTGGGCCTAGTTTTTATCCTGAATTTCCTGCGTGTGTGGGCAGGGGAGCTTGATAGCATAAACCAGATCCAGTTTCCTTAATTAGCCTGAAATCAAAAATGAAAGAGAGAGAGGAGAGAGATTATTTGAATTTCTCTGTTCTCACTTTGAAGCAGCTGGTACTCTTTCAGTGTACACTGTCAGCCCACACACTTCCCTCATGTGTGTATGTTTGTCTATTCGTTCCTGTGTGTATTTTTATTTATTTAGTTTGCTTTGCACAGAGTGTGATATTTTTGCACGTGAGGAACTGACAGCTGCTCGGTCTCACTTTATTGGCTTCCATTCTCTTTTCACTTGTTCCGGGCTCAGGGCTCCTATGGCGTTGTCAAGCTGGCTTACAACGAGGATGACAACACATACTATGTGAGTTCTTCACGCACACACAAATACAGATGTGATTTCTTCCCAAGTATTAAAACTCTGTGCGATTCTCTCACCTCTCTCTCATTCCTTATCACTTGTCACACACACACACACACACACACACACACACACACACACACAGACAGACAAGACGCATAATAATCAAACCCCCTTGTCACATTAACTGCTATGATTTCATGTGAAAGCTCCACATATGAATACGTCTCCAGTTAATTGTGCCTCCCCGAGCACTGTAATAACACATCAGCTTGAGCTTTTCTGTTTGCTGCTCATGATTATTGCTGCAATTTTCATTAAGCTGCGTGATATTGACAGACAATGACGTGGAGATTATTTTAATATTCCTCCCAAGTGACAAAGTCCACATGTCGCACTCAGTCATTATATCATTGCCATAATAAGTGAGGGCATTCAGGCTATTAAAGAAAAAATCTATTTCCCCCGAGGAGGGAAAATATCCACTGAACAATGTAGCTGTCACACATTGCGCACTTTGTTCAACATTGCCTTGACGGTTGTCAGAGAGGATAATCGTTGGAGAATTGGTCAGGGAGATCTCTGACTAACATCTGCGTGGCATGAGTAGCAGTCAAACGGAAGACAGTCCATTAAAATGAAGTTTTATGATCTGAAAGCATCTTTTATCTTGTGTCTATTCCTGTTTTTCAGTATCACCAGGTGAATTGTTTTTGAAAGGAAAAAACTGTGAAGAATGTTGCTTTATTTACAACTTTAAGTGTCACAGTGCTGTCACATATCAAGCGGTGAAGCAGAAATACTAGTTTGTTTAGCCTCAAACTTTATATTGTTTACTGTATATGTTCAATCAGAAAACAAGGAAGAATTTTACATGTTTAATCTCTTAATTTCAAAATAAAACTGCATTAGAGAATCAATCAAATACCAATCCCTTCATATTGCGGCAGTGACATGCATGTGTGTGTCATAAATCTATTTTTGATTTAGTCTTTAGACAAAAAATGCTTATTAGTTTTAGTCACATTTTAATCATGTTTATCCTTCATACTTTTAGTCTAGTCTAGTTTTACTCACACATTCGGAACAATTCGCAGGACTGTGAGTTGGGGAGAAAAGCAAAGAGAGAGCTCTGGACAGCTTACTAGCTGCTCCCAGCAGCAGGATCAGCCGCAGAAATCAATCCTGACAACTGTGCTACTATAATGCATAAAGGTGGTGGTTTGCCAGTTGGGTTGGGTTTCAGGCGGTGTAGATTGGCTCTCATAACAGGTCAGGTGGGTGCAGGTCTTAAAAAACATCACTATACCTCTGTCTTTGTCCCCAATAAGTTTCTCCAACTTATTGGTGGGAAATATTGTGCATTTTTTTGAATGTCTCTGTTCTCTTTTTATCCATACATTTTATCTGTTCTTTAGAAAAGGAATGATCTATGTACATCACTTTCATGCTTGCATCTCACTCATTTTACACCAGAGTTGGCAGCAAGAACTGCCAGTGTAGAAGTCTAGCTTTTATAATCTTTTGTGCTGATGACGGTCAGTTCAAGGTGAGGAGAAACATTTATAGGCGCTGGGATATTCATCTGTAGGTGTGTGAGTGGGTGCGCTGTCAGTCATGCATCACCTCACTTTATCTACCTTTCTGTTCATCTTTTCTCTCAATCTTTTGCCCACTTGGCTCTCCCACCCAGTCTCCACATTTCTATTATTCTCTTCCCTAACCAAATCTATCTCCTGTTCTCTCCTGTAGGCGATGAAGGTGTTGTCCAAGAAGAGGCTGATGCGGCAGGCAGGTTTCCCACGTAAGTCTGGAGCCAGAGGCAGATGGTTAACACAGCAGGGAGCACAGTAGTCTCTTATAATGCTCCAGTGGTACATTAACACTGCATACCAATACTCAAACCCACCCTTGTCTTTTGTCCTATCCTGTCCTTCTATCCATACCTCACCTGTACCCATGCCCACCCACATGTTCTCTCTCAGGGAGACCTCCCCCTCGTGGAGCCAAAGCAGCCCCTGAAGGTCCCCCTCAACTTAAAGGACCCCTGGAGCGGGTCTATCAAGAGATTGCAATTCTGAAAAAGTTGGACCATCCTAATGTGGTGAAACTAGTAGAGGTGAGTGCTATTAAAACATATTTAGACTATTTCCATTTATTTTAAATATATTTTTATTTCTCCTTCACTCATTTAATCCAGAATTGTGTCATAATATCTGTATCTATCTTCAAAAATGAGAAGTTTTCCAATCTATAGGAGCTTTTAATTGAGAGAACGAATGCAGAACACACCAGAACAAACAAATTAGGCCAGTTCAAGTTAAACGAGTTAAACTGTCGACCTATTCTTAAAAAAATACCAACAACAACAATCAATAAAAGGTTACAACATACCACATTAGTAGTTGCGTGTGTTAATGTCGGGACGATCACTTCTCCCGTCTCATAATCTGTTTCCCAATCAATCATTCAGCGGTGCGATTGCTGAGTCTAATGAAGCTGTCCAAATGTAATTTGTCAATTATTTATTTAATTACAAAGGAACAAAAAATTAATCCAGTAAATGAAATTGATATGCGCAAAAGTGAACATGGATGCTGTGAAATTTGTGGTTTCTCCACCATGCATCTGAACAGGCAGGTGACTAGACAATAGACAATGATTGTTTTCTGGTCCAACCCACATGACATACCATAATACTTGGACTATTCAATAAATAAACATAATATAAACATATACATGGCTCCTACACAGGGGAAACTACGGTTGAGTTTGTGTAAAATTTGCAGCGATGGGACAATATTGCAAGGTCACACAGAATTCACAGGGAACTGTTGAACTGGTGTTAATTGTTGCAATTCCTGGATTGACTGTAACACGACTGTGTGTCACGGCTTTGTGCTCATCTATTCATGTTGACGTCACAGGAAACCATCTATGTGCAATTATTAAACATTCCAGAGTGAAAGTGTATTGCACACAAAAGGATTATCTATTTGTGTGTGCACGCGCGCGCGTGTGTGTTTAGACTAATTTCCATTTTTCTGTGATTTGGTGCCAGGTTTTGGACGACCCCAGTGAGGACCATCTGTACATGGGTACGTTGGGCCAGACAGTCAGGCCTCAGAACAACACATACACACACATAGTTGTACAGTCATGAATAAAGCAATAAACCATAAAAGAAAAATATTTGAAATTATTATTAATATTATTATTTTGTGTCTTATAACTGAAAATCACATCATCATTAACCTCATCTGTGTTTCTGCTGCAGTTTTTGAGCTGGTCAAGCAAGGGTAAGCTAAGTCTCTTGTATGGTAATGATTGTGACACTGGAATCAGTTCAATCTCATTAGTTATGATTGCTAATTGAGTGTGTATGTGTGTGTGTGTGTGTTTACCTGTTTATGTGTTCAGGGCTGTGATGGAGGTGCCGACAGATAAACCTTTCAGTGAGGACCAGTCTCGCTTTTACTTCCAAGATCTTCTCAGGGGAATCGAGTATTGTGAGTATCCCAAACCTCCTGTTACTCTTCCACTCAGGCTGTGACTGATGATTATATATGATTTCATATAGATTCTGCTCAGATTTACATTTTAAAAAAGGAAACAATCCTTTTTAAGTTCTCCAAACTAGATTCTGAAAATGTATTGTGTTATGTCTGGTACTTTCCAATTCGATCTGTACCTTCTCAGAGAAAAAATGATGAAACAGACCCCACTTCTTACTAATACAGATAATTACCTCCTCGAAATGAAGCAATCTTGTTGCAAAAGTGTCTTAAAATGCAATAATATTTCACCTGTAATAACCTGTAAAGATAAAGGTCTATTATATACGGAGTTGTGAATGTCTAAATTAGAGTTCTGTAATTGTGATTTCAAGATGAAGCTCTTTTGTGTCTAGGTGTGCCCTCGTCTTCTACCGCGCCATTTACACAAGTCCTTCGTCTGTGTTCTGTTCTTGACTGTAGCCACCCACAAAGCTCATTTCACATCATCTCACTTCGACTCTTAATGTATTTCAGCACAGCAGAAGAGGTTTTGCACAAAGTGTCGTCTAGGAGACTAGTACTGGGGGAATGCGAGGGAGGGCTCTGCACCAGAGACACTTCTATTCTGCTCTGTACCTTTCTGTTGATGGCTGTAATTCCTGAAATGTTAATATAACTTCCTACCAAAGTGCACTACCAGAGTGCCAGAGATTCCTCCACATGGGTCCATTATTATTTTATTCCATCAAGCCAACAACTGATTGGTTCACAATTAAGAATACTCAGATGTTGAAAATGTAATTTTAAGACCTCCCTCTCAGTCCAGACAGAAAGAGAATCGTCATCATCTCTTTCCATATGCAGAATTCCTCAAATGGGATCTTGTTGCTGTAATAATTTAATAATTTAATTTCAACAGTACATTACCAGAGGATCATCCACCGAGACGTCAAACCCTCTAACCTTTTGGTGGGAGAAGATGGACACATCAAGATAGCAGACTTTGGAGTCAGCAACCAGTTTGAGGGGGCTGATGCCCTCCTGACCAGCACAGTGGGGACACCTGCTTTCCTTGCCCCTGAAGCGCTCTCCGAGACCAGAAAGAACTTCTCTGGAAAGGTTGGCTCACTACTGCCCTCTGGGAATGATTTTCAGAAATGCAAGAACATTTACTGCTGTAGTTTTCATTTTTTTCTTGTGACTGAATACGTTTTTTTTGTGTGTATTACGATACACCAAAGAACAATTTCCTAACATAAAATCTTTATTATGTCGTAGGCTTTGGATGTTTGGGCTATGGGAGTGACACTTTATTGCTTCGTCTTTGGAGTGGTGAGTGTGTGCTTTGGCAAAAACAGATACAACAAATACTGTGATTTATTTATTTATTTTTGTCTGTTTCTATGCATTGACAATCTGCTGGTCTTCCACTGAAACCTTTCTCTATTAACAGTGTCCATTTATGGATGAGCGCATCCTCAGTCTTCATCAGAAAATCAAGACACAACCTGTGGAGTTACCTGAACAGTCAGTTTGGCTTTTTGTTAAAGTTATACAATACATGAAATACTTTTTATTTATTTACTTAATATTTCTTTTTACAAACATCTGTAGCGGTGACTCTTTCTGTCTCAACAGTGCTGACATATCAGATGATCTCAAAGATTTGTTGCTGAAAATGTTGGACAAGAATCCAGAGACCAGAATATCAATCCCACAGATTAAGGTAAACACTCACACAATTTGTAATCCTACATATCTTAACTTGATCTACTTGACTTTGTAGGTCTATCAGTTGTCTAAAATCAGTCTTGCTGTGTCCGAATGAAACACATAAAGAACTCCTTTGCTCTAATGTTTGTGTCCAGGTGCACCCATGGGTGACGAGGCACGGTGCTGAGCCTCTCCCTCTGGAGGATGACAACTGCTGTATGCTGATCGAGGTGACCGAGGAGGAGGTGGAGAACTCTGTTAAACACATCCCCAGCCTAGCTACAGTGGTGAGTTAATGAACTTGTCTTTGTCTTAAGAAACGTTAATGAACATCACAGGCATGCCAAAGTATAAATATAAAAGATATTTTCAAGTACTTATATTTCATCTTTAATATATTTCAGGCACATCGCACCACCCCACAATACAGTCACTTCACCACTACCACCTACTTAATTGCCCTCTCTGCACTTTGTGCGAGAGCAGATGTATGACTCATCTAGTAGTTTCAATTTATTTTCTCTAATTACAATAGTTGATGCCAAATGAAGCAAAACATGTGAAAGTTTGAGATGAATTTGAAGCCTTTCAAGCACTTAGATTTTTTCCTCTAACTAGCACTTAATTGGAAGGACAGACGCAACATTAATTATGAACCTACCTGTCGAATGTAGAAATGTAAAATCCATTAAACCTTCATGTTGCTGTTACCATGACTCCGCCATTGAAAGCTGTGTACAACGAAAGTGAAGCTTCTCCTCTTCACATTTCTGTTTGGATTTGTGTATCATCGCTCACTTTTCTTTTTCAGATCCTGGTGAGGACTATGCTGAGGAAGCGCTCCTTTGGGAACCCCTTTGATTGGGCCCGTAAAGAGGACCGCAGCAGTTTGTGCACTCCAGGGCAAACGCTTACGTAAGGATTTTTTTTTACAGACACACGACAGACTCTAAACCAGCCATACTCAACTTGCTTTGCCCAGGGGCCACTTTGGCAAAATGAATAAAATCAATAAAACCAATAATTAGGATTGTTAATGAGTCATAACACCAAAGTTGTGTCTCATTTCTTTTGGGAATGCTGAATGTGTTTTGACTCTTAACGGCGTCAGATATACTCAGCCTTACACAGAGCAATTGTCATTTGACAAATTAAACAAAGTGTTTTATTGGAGTAGAGGAGGTGGTTTGTATAAGGTGGCAAAATAAACACAAATTCATCAGTCCATTTTTTGTTGGATATGCCTGTTTTTATTGTCAACTTTTTGACTCTCTCTAAGCAAATCCAGCTGCAGAAGCACCAACCAATGGACATTATTGAACACTTACTAATTTGTTTCAACAAACAAATTCCCACTATGAATCTATTTATTTTTATTGTGAATTAGGAAGAGGTCAGCAGCCTACTAAGTTGAGTACCACTGCTCCAAACTCTCTCTCTCTCTCTCTGTGTAGCAAACATTTACAGTAACATTAGGAGTCTAAGTATTCGTAGCAGTATGCTGCTAATAACATATTGTCATTTAAAGCTGCTGGGTCCTCTTAATATATACAACTAATGTTTGACAGGTAGTTTATCAAGTATCCTGTTATTATTTCTCTCCTCCCTCTCCTGCCCTGCAGGAAAGGCAGAGCAGGCAATGTGAGATACTGCTACATTCATTGTGACCAAAGAAGGTAAATAATAACTTCAGGACAAGTGTTGCCTGCTGTAGTATTGTTGAAGTGATAGTTATAGAGTATACTGTTAAGAACCCTGGCATGATATAATCTGCTGTGTTTCTCAGTATGTCTTTCATGGTCAAATAAAGAGAATTTGACCATGCGTCAAGTTTGTAAACTAGCTTGTGCTAGTTTAGGGGTGTTGTACTGTATGTACTGGATTTAGTTTATAGCCACTGAAGTTAGTTAAATAAAGTTAAGTTTATCTCACATAAGGTAAGTGACCAGAGCTGTGGAATAATGCACATTATAATGGACAAAATATTCACTCTACAATCCAGTTTCAGAGACACTGTCAGAGGTATTGATACAATTTGGGAGTAATACTTAATGATGCAGTTTGATTGGTGTCAATGTGAAATGTAGCCATACAATTCTACCACACTTAAACTACTATACCACTATAAACTTTTACTTCAAAAAACACCAAAATACAGATAATATATGCCACTCAGATGCAAGTTAAATGTAGCATTTTTGTCCACGAGCGCAGAGCATTCATTTATCTTGATAAGTTGTTACTCATTCCTCTGCATGAAGCCCTCTCCCCACGTATCATACGTAGGACATAAATCTGATGTCTTTGTGTCTTTCCTTGATTTAAAAAATGTATCTAAACTTGCCCAACAGCTTGTGAGATGTCTTCATTGCTCACTGCCTCGTGTTATGTAACAATTAAATGGTTGGTTTCAGTTCTTAAACATAGCTCTACAGTAGCTTATTCTTTTCTCTCTGTTGAGCGATACAGGATTGACAGCAGGCCCGTTGCAGTGCTAACAACTAATGCTGTGTCTCTGGTGTGTTACTTAGGAAACAGGAGAGCAGTGATGGCATGAGGAGTGTGGACCTGCCCTACGTGGGAGAGGATGAGGCTCTTTCCTGATGCAGAGAGGGTTTATTATGCACGCTGGCATCTATCTGCCTGCCTGCAGCCACACAGAACGACAACCCCTTTACTTACAGTTTTATACTGGGCATATACTATTGTTGGACTTTACTGGTACATTTCCTGCAAGGTGGACACGTGTGGTGGACCCAGAAAAAAGGGAGAAAATAAGGTTCCAAGGCCCTTTGACAACCTTTTTAAAGCTTTTATTGTCTCCTGTTAAAGTTTGGGAGTTATTGAACTTGAGACTGTCACATGGGAAGCTTCCAGAAGAAGAACCTCATGAACCTTGAACTTGTCTTCAGTCCTTACTGCCCAACCCACTCTCCTCCTCTTATCCTGCATGCATTTATAGTCCTAGCATGCTTTGTCTCAGGCTTCTACTGTACAGTTTCCTGTTTTATTGAAGTCTAGCCACTTTCTCCTCGTCTTTTACTTGACAATTCTTTCAGGTACATGGGGCACGGGAGCAGACGACGGTTTATGGGGGAGGGATGGTTTGTCTTCACCGTCACCTCGGCACTCTCTTTAGCAGAGCGGGTTTCTTGACAATGATTGTCTGGTTCACTCTGCTTGCTGCGGAGTAGCAGAGCCCAGTTTTGTAACATATTTAAGAGAAGAATTTGTTCGGTCTTTCCCAAAATGAAAAAAAGGGAGTGAAAAAATGTTTACTTCATTGAATGCATGTGTTTACTTTCCCAATGCAAACAATATATAAGCTATTATTAACATTTGCACGCTCATAGACATACCTGTTTCACTCAATGTTTGTTTCTGTGGTATGGTAGTCTGATCACTGGCTCTTTATTACAGCTCCCGTTTACTACAATCAATAGAAAGCTTTAAAAACAGTTGATGTAGTGCTTTGTGAACAATCAGATTCATCACTCTTTCATTCAAGATAGCAGACAAATTTTTGTTTGTTTGTTTGTTTTTTGCAAAGCTAGTGCTCCTGGTGAATCTTTTTTTAAGTGAATAATATGATTTTTAGGTGTTTGTTCTATATTTTTAAATTCATAGAGCTGCAACAATTAAGTAACCAAGGTAGTAATCTACCAAATGCATATGACAAAAGCTAAATGATTCTGCAGCCATTGTCTGCAATGGTTCAAGTAGTTTTTTCATGACTTAGTTAAAAAGTTAAAATTGTAAATGTTCTTACTTCAATTCTGTCTCATTTTGTAAAGTATAGAACTTATAGAAAACAAACCTTTAAACCATTTCTTCTTCTTCTTTGAGCTATTAGAGCTGGATACAGAGATACGTTTTGAAATGGAAGCATAGTGCAGCTGCAGACTTTTTGTACAAATCTATGCATGACATATCTGTAGAGGTGTTGAACTTAAAAAATCGTTTTCATCAATAGGCCACTCTGCAAATATTTCAAATTAATTCTTAAGTTTTTTTTAAATTATTATTTATTTATTGATGTGTTTCATTTTAGATTATCCCAAAGCAGTAAATTTGCATTTTGTGTTCCTTTTGTTCACTCTTCATTTGTTTTGTCAAACATGTCTGTGCAGATAAAGTCACTTATTGTGTCTCTAACATAGAATATTGACAAAATATTAATTCTTACTTTTAATGCTTCCACACACTAATTCTTTCAGCACATCAGTGTTGAATGTATAAGAAAGGGACTTTTGATTTATTTTTTTTTAACTTACTACTTGCATGTCACTCTGAACTGTATATCTGTTTTTTAAGACTAGTACTATGCATATGATGTGTCTTTCTTCTGTATGGTGCAATGGTACACCCCGGCAGATCGTCACGTACAGTGTGCACGCTCAGTGGCTGGATGTGGAGGGCTGTCTGATTCTAATTTGTTGATGTTTTATCCAGAAAGATGTAATTAAGTCGCGCTCTTCACTGTGGAGTGCTGCAAATAGAGACAGGCACTCTGGCTTTGGATTTCCATAACATTGTACTGTACTTTTGAAGGATTATTCCGATAGCCAATGATCCTTTAATGCCCATGATTTAGTCAGAAAATTAACTGCATAAATGTCTAAATGTGTGTCATACTGTGAAATGTCACCTAATTTAAACATGTACATTTCTAGAGACTATTATTATTTATGTTTTTACCAACACTTACAGTACTTCCCCCCTTTGGTGTGAATATTTTGCCCTCCATGAACCAACGAGGTTGAACTGAAGGACGTTTTGGGTTCTGAACGAAGGGTGACTACATACACAATAGCTGTAAGATAAATATTTTATATATACACACAATATTTAAATCTGTAGTTTGTTTCAATACAGTCTTTGCCAATTCTTGTCAGAAGAGCCAGGCTAAGTGATTAATTAACCTTTGTCGTTCACATGATTTAACATTCAGTGGTGTGAATTTATTTCATCGAGAGCTTTGGGGGCTCTTTTCCCCAAAATGCATGCCAACATACTGAACACATACCACTGTACTGTCATAGCATGAGAGGTCTTTGACAACAAGATGGGACCTTTTAAATGAATTATTCTATACATACTGTATCTTGTTCATCATTTGAATAAAATATTACTGCCTTTATGTAACGTCTGAATGTCTTTAAGCTTCAGTTCCTGAAATAGACCACTAGTGTGTGCTGTGTACCTTTTAACATTTCCGAAGCTGTAGGATACTCTGAATATTACATTTTGTTCCTTTCTTATGTGTGTCAACAGCACATATTTTTCCAACTGCTTTAAACTAAATGCACTTAAACATATTCTGCATTCAAACTCATTCATTAGTTTTAATTGGGACATTTTCACAGGATTTCCTGCTTAGTTTGAAAGAGTTATATTTATGATTCATTATTTATTTTAGACCGACAGTGCATCTTTTGAGGTTACTTGTTTTTTTAAATTATGTTTATATAAGAGAAAACCTCATTTAAACACAGAAGTTATTGACTTCAGCTGTAGTTCCTCTACTTGTCACTAGTTTGACCTGAGTGAGTCAGACTTTAGAGAAACAGATGGATTTCTCTCTCCTCAATTTCTGATGAATCATGCCGCATCCTCAAGAATGCTACATGAGCTGGGTGAGTTGAAATTGTCAAAGGCATTTACATTTTCTTTCACAGTAATAAATGAATGCATTGCATTTACATTACACCTCAATGTAATGTTGACTTTAAAATGCTTCGATGTGAAAAACAGATTGAAGTAAATGATTTTGTGTCCTTAAAAGATTCATAATCTGTAAAATGGTAGAAATAGTTGATAAATCCAAGATTCAGATACCAATAGTAGTTCATAATGGTTCAATAACATCAAATAGGTGATGCCCAAATCTCCCGTGGAATAGATTTCTTAATTTATGAATACTGAGATTTTTCTCACTGAGGTATGGTGTGGAAAATACTGTATGTCAACATGTTGACTTTTGGAATTTAACCTGTAGTCTCAGTCTTGGAAAAGTGTGACACTGACATCTTGTGATAATTTTGTAGCATTGCAGTTCACCTGTCCACCTGAAAACACTCTGGAATGACAAATAACTTTCAGGTTCTCAGTTATTTTCATTTAGTTTCATTTATGGGTCAAAAAAATAAATGGCCAAAACAGAAACACAAGCCTCCCTTCTCTCTATCTCTCTCTTCTGATATCCTTGCATACACAACTCACATATATGCCTACTCACGTGTCTATACCTGTAAATTTAATTTTAATCTATGTTTTTAATTTTTTGTTTTTGTTTCTCTGTCTTGGCGAATCATGTGTCATATGTGTCTTCATGTTAATCACTTATCTTGCACTATTAATGAACACACAAAAAGAATATTCTCTTAATATCAAGTTAATATAAATTAAACACATCAGAGCAAACAAAATTATTTCAGTGCATGGAATTCAAGTGGATATGCAGTTTCAGTGGACAGCTGTTTGATGTATACAGTAAATCACTGAGTCAGAAATCTCATTAGACTTGTGAAGATAACAACAAAAGACTGATCTAAAAAGAAAAAAAAAAAACAGCATCAGCCGTTCTACATACAGTCATGAACATCAAAACATCAGCATAAAATAATGCGGAGGGTGAATCTCTGGGGCTGAAGCACATCACAAATTAGCCTCAGTGCAGAATTGCATGTACATTACACTATATATGATCCACTCTATATGATCCAGTGTAAATGCAGTTCAGAGGATATTTCAGGTCTTGAACTGTGGTGTTGTGTCCCATGCTGGGGTGCATAAGGGAGCCTAAAACCCCAACATCAGCAAATGTGAAGTGCTGATTTTGACAGAATCTGAGCTTTCATTCTTCATGCTCAGTTAATTGTTTACCTGCTGAAAGCTGCCAGAGGTAAGAAAAGAACAAAAAAAAAAATGGACTCAAACAATACAACAAAGGGCTTGCTCAGCATTTTGTAAAACTGCACACCTACAACACCTACTTCTGCACGTGAGATGTTTTACTTTAGTGGTACCCCGTTCTTACAATTACGTCCCCCCCTTTTCCCTTCATCACTGTGTCTGCTCAGTTAAAGCTGGCTGCAATCTCTGGCTTCCAATGCAAGACTGAATGAAAGATTGTAAACATCAACAACGTAAGGAGAGCCAGACTAAAACATGCTTGCAATCAGAAACGGTGAGACTTGCTGCTAATGCTACATGTAAAGATTAAAGGTCTATGTGAATTATGCTACAAGAAGTGAAAAAGAACTCAAATGATGTACTTGACATCAGTCGTGAAAATTAAAAAAATACATTTTTGCAGAGAGAAACTCTCTGCAAAAAGTCTGGAAGTAGCCACAGAACAGAAGGTCTCATCAGAGGACAGCTCTGTGAGAGCGACCAGATTTCACTGCCGTTGAGGAAAGCGTACACTTGGACAAATGTTAAAGGGTCTGCCTCAAAATGTGAGGAGACACGTGCTGAGCAGGATGCAACAGCACCGACTGGGGAAAAAAAAATTTAAATGTTTAACAGGATACTCATGAAGAAACTAGTTTTATGGCCATACAACAAAGCGAAGGTGAACTGGGTCATTGGAAAGTTAAGACTGTTGCTGGGTTGTTATTTTTTTGCTGGGATGAATGAATGTGGCTGTAGCCTCAAGTTTAATTTGGCTTTTAGTGCATTATGGACTGTTGCTCCACAGCCAATCCTATTGATATTGCCTTATTGGCTATAGTAAACCTGCACCCTCCTGTTTCC
Source organism: Argyrosomus regius (assembly GCA_946959425.1). Taxonomy (NCBI): domain Eukaryota; kingdom Metazoa; phylum Chordata; class Actinopteri; family Sciaenidae; genus Argyrosomus; species Argyrosomus regius. The sequence continues at coordinate 16,617,802 of OX336898.1, read as the reverse complement.
CTATTCCCAGTGTCGCTTTCTGCATCTTTACTAGTCAACTGACTGTGACTGCCCAGCAGCCTGTATTAAGGTCCCCCAACCTCGTTCAAGTGTCATTAGGGAAATTGCCATTGATATAAAATTCATATTTTAAGAAAAATGGCAGACATTTAAAAGAATGAGATTGACTTTGAATGATTTCTTAAATTATTTCAGTGTGCCTGGGAAAAAAATAACCCACTGTGGAATACAAACACATGTTTAAAATACAACACTTTGAAATAAAAATTAATATTAAACTAAGCAAGATTTCACAATGAATTGAAATTTAATAATTAATACAATGGTCGATGATTTTTCTGATTATTTTATAGGATTTTACACAATGTATTTATGTTTATATGTAGGTAACTATTTTGGATATTTTCAAAGAACAATCTATCTAGTTCAGACAGGTTATTGCAGATACAAATACCAATTAAAACACACCCTCATACCAGATGTGTCCTCGTGACATATTCATCAACCAGACACAGCCTTTTCGTGCACTCTGCAGTTTGTAGCCTCGGGCGGTGCGAAGCAGAGATGCTTTTTTGACCTTGAAAAATTCCGAACAGCTAAAGAGCATCTTTGAGTACTTCAACTGTGGGATTCTCGCTTCAATATTATGAGGAATATAATATTCAGTACCACCATCAGACTCATCGTGGAGAAAAAATACAACTTGCAAGGACACTGAACAGAGAAGATAAATCTGTTGTTAGGTTTGAGTAAACAGCAGTCTGTTTTCGTCATAGCTGAGAAATCAGCGATGCATTAATTGTGAAATGTTTTCAGATTGTACTTTACACTAAATTTGGGGTTATTTACAGGTTATACAATGGTTTTATGTCCGGCCCACTTGAGATCAAATTGGACTGTATGTAGCTTTGAAGTAAAATGAGTGACAATTAGGACTCACCATGGACTGTGAAAGTGGATCGCAGTTGAATATTAGCAAACTGCCTGATATTTGCAAACTCTGTTTTGCATATCAAACCCGATGCTAATTCACCATTTTAATTCAAGTGGAGGAAAGAAGAGAGATGGAGATTGAAAAGCAGTGCACACAAGGTAGAGTGCATGGGGATTAGAGATCAAGGCTCTTCTGTGACAGGAAGATAAGACACCTTAAAACTACTTTTTGTGTGTCAGGACTGCCTGTCCACATCTTTGCATACTGAGTTGCACCTAAGACAAAATAATTCAAATTAAGTTTTTGTCTACATATTTCTTTTTCTGTCTTCTTGTGCTTCCAATTCTTTTCTGGCACTGAAGCTGAACTGAGAGTTTTACTGTGTGTACTAAACCACCTTTTTAATACACGATCAACTGTTTCTTTTCATTTCAAACAGCGTCTTGTATCCATGTTTCTCCATTCTGCTGTGGCTCTCTTGGTAGAGGTTGGTCTTAGTGTAAACTGCATCGTACACTTGCTTTCCAAGATTTTCATGTGACCTGTGCATTGACCTCCTTATTGAACAGAGTTAAATTCAAGTGGAATTCAAGCGGAATGGGGGTTGTAATGCAAAACCTTGTGCATGACGGATTCTGAATGGAAACGGAGCCAACAACTTTGCAAACAGCCAAACATCAAGCAAGGTCAACAACACAAGACATAGCAGCAAGCTAATATCGCTGACTAGTCTGACAGTAAGAAGCCCAGCTCGGTGTCTGTCTTTCAGGATTTAATTTCACAAAGCTGTCACCCACTTGTCTCGTTTGTCTGGCAGTCTCTTCCTGTCAATCTCTCCTTTTCTCCTCTCCTCTTTGATCTCTTTGCCTCTGCCATTATGTCCATAGAGGCTGGTGAGCCTGGTAACATTGCCCGCTTTCCTAGCTCTGTTTCTGGCACGACACCGGCTCTGCTCTCCGTCAGCATTCCCCCCAGGCTCCGGGCCTGAAAACCTCCTCTACCCAGCAGTCCAGAACAGCTGTGGTACAACCACAAACACTCCCCCAGTGCTCTGAGCTCACAGTCCGGGCAGCCTGGCTTACAAACTGAGCTAACGTCAGCACACACATACAGCAGCTATAGTTCACAGCAGGTTAAATTGCCATGAATCACAGAGATAGTTGGTGGTGTGTGACTTGGTGCCACGAAGTGTTATGTACTTCTTGTGGGAGATCGTACACGGAGCACAAAGTTGGCGCAGAGTGGGAATGACGGAGACACCTTTCACCCACCAATCTGTCATTTCATGGTAGAAAAGTTACACTGTTGCTTTAAGTTTGTTTTCCACATAATTTAATAAAACTAAAGGTCAGATTTCAGAGATCTTTTCCAAAGCTGATGCATTAGAAGGAAAAATAATTCCCCAAACTACAACTTGCCCCTTTTTTGATTTTCCCCAGTATGTGAAATTAAAAAAAGGCAAATAGTACAACACAGATCAAGAGAGACAAATAGACACATTTGCATCTTTAATTAGATTTTCCGGTGAAATGATGTTTTTTTTTTCTTTGTTTCTTTTTTTTTTGCTGAAGAAAAAAAAAACAAAGCTCTCTCAAACTCCTGAGTCAGAGTGCTCTTCATATCAAGGTCAGTTCAGCTCAATAAACTCAAACAAAAGATTAATTACCAGTAGACCGGATGTTTTTATATGGCATAAGAAAAACACTTTCTGAATTGACGGAATCCATCACATCGCTGCTTTGCTTTAAATGAAACCAGTGTCCATGTTTCTGATCTCAAAGTAAAAAAAAAAAAAATCCTATTAAACCCAGCAGCTGTTGAGGGCAACCTGTTTGAGAATTTGGCAGCTTGATGCTCCTGCTGGAATTAAAATGGCTCAATTTAATGACAGGTTGTGTAACTGTTTTTTATAACACATAAATTTAAATAAAAAAAGATTACATGGATACATTTTGACTTGACGAGTAAAAATGTATACTGCATGACTCAGGCTGAGAGAGCACTTGTCTGTGCCCGACAGCACTGCAATGTCAGAGAGAGGGCGAAGGCAAATAAAAACAGATCTGCTAATAGAGAGATGGAGAGCACTCGAGTGAGACTTTAACACAAAAAAGTCTGCATGTGTAATGCTCCAAATATTAACACATCCACACAAATGATGACAAATGGAAAAGTATTTACCATACACAGATGTGGAATATCATTGCCTGTGTGTCTGTGTGTGTGTTTGTATATGTGTGTATGTGTGTGTGTGTGTGTGTGTGTGTTATGCAGGGATGAGACCACTGAAATCTATTGAATCACTAAAATTGACCCTTGCATGCTTCCATCACCTTTATGAACACTGAACAACTGGTTTTAAAATCACACTTGTTGTTCTACTGCAGGGCTGCAGCCAGAGTTGGCCCACCATGAGGTTCAAATGTTCTTTAAATATGTAGGATCCCTAATTATGAATTGTTTTTCATAATCTGAGCACGGCGGGCACTTTGCGCAGGAAGTCAATCAACTTGCTAGAACCATTTAGCATCTAATCAATACGATGGAGGTTTGCGTTTGGCCCGTGGCCCACCATTAAGTTTCAGTTTTGACCCTCCAAGGAGAAAAGGTCTGGGCACCCCTGCTGTACAGTAATGTTTTGCTGACATTCAGGGGCTGTGATTGGCTGAGCAGTGAGTCGTGGCGTGACTTAGTGATGCTTCCTTGGATGGATGCCTTTTTGAAGAGCTGAAAAGTACGGACAACATAAAAACTGGGATAGCAGCACTTTGACAGTTGAGTTTAGTTGAAGATTGGATGTTGTTACATAAGGCAAGTCTGATAATTGTTCTGCTGAATGCAAAATAAAAATATATTTATTGTTAATAGAATATTAAGTGATTTAGTATTGCATTGCCATAAAGTTGGGATAAATAATGGCTAAAACCGAAGCAGCAGATGCTAAGATATCCTGTCTTTTATTCTGTCCGAAAAACCCTGAAAACTACACTTCCTGTAATACTTCCCTACTACTAAGTTTTAAGTCTCAAGCTGAAGCTCAGATAACCCTGATAACGCCACCAGGGTTATTTTCTCCAAAGCTCTGACCACAGACGACACCATACGAATGTGTTTCACAGGCTGAAGACTACTCTTCATGATGAGTAAACTGACCTTCATTTGTAAAAATCTGTGGAGCGCCCCTTTTAAATTTTGTCCTGATTTATCGATTTCTTAAAGGTCGAGTGTGTCGGATTTAGTGGCATCTAGTGGCGAAGTTGCATATTGCAACTAAATGAATACTGTTAGCATGAAGCAGAAAATACAGAAACTATGAAATGTGAATGGCCGTCTGTAGAGGCAGCGTTTGGTTTGTCCAATCTGGGCTACTGTAGAAACATGGCAATTCAACATAGTGGCCCTGCACTCTCTGTAGATATGAAGGGCTATTTTCAGGTGATTAGATACTTATAAAAACATACTCTTGAATATTATATTCTATTCTTTCCTATAGATCCACTTAAATCTTACACACCGGTCCTTTATTTCTTTTCGTCCCAGCCCTTTGTGTTTTTGTTTTGTGTGTGTGAGCGAGCACTTTCACATTGTTTCATATGGCTGTCCAGCAGTAGGCTCGGCCGCTGCTTTCCAAATTTAACCATCCGTAATCTCTTTGAGACAGCTCAGGTCACAAACACACACTCAGCGCATATTTCTAGCCTTTTAACCAGCCGACACCTGGCAGGGGCAGCAGATGGCTGTTAACAGCTTAAACTCCTGGCAGATCTGTTTAATTCAGAGAACTCTGGTCCTCAGACTGGATCACTGCCCAATGAAGTGAGAGGTGACGGAAGCTCATTTGGCTGCCATTAAGAGTGTTTGGTTTGGAGTGTTGGTGAGAGCAGCTGGCGCTGTTGACAGGGGCTGACTACGTGGCCTGAACCTTCTGCAAAGGAGCAGGAGGGATCATTAGGGCGACTCCTACACTATAGGGGTAGGAGCTCTTGGATGGCTATTACATCCCTCTTGACATCATGAAATATACTAAAATGTCTTTGTGTGTACTGTATGTGACAGAAAGAGGGAAAAAAATGGGCATCAAGGTGATCAACAATTACTTGCTTTAAAGGTGGGGTATGCGATTCTAATCCAATGCACGTCTTTTTGTCAAATCCACCAAATATCTCCTCGGGGTCCACTAGCTGTCTCTTCTGTGTGTGCACTGTTTGTTTTCCATTTATGGAGCCAGTCATGTGTACAGACAAAATAGCTCGGGCCGAGTCACACAACACTATTCCAGCCATTCAAGCCAAAATTTGTGTGTCGGGTAACGTTAAATGACTTGCCCACGGACATTTGGCTCACTTGTCAGTTTGCCAAGATATCCTGTTGTTGAGCTGTGAGCTATAGCAGCAAGAGAGATGTATCGCCGTCTCGAGCTGGTGTGCTCACTGGTAATCCACCTCGTCCTCTCTGCATGGCTACCTGTGGGTACTAACCCACTACCAAACTAACGCTAATTACATTACTTGCTGTGTCGTTGCTCGTGTCTATCATGGCATGGGATTTCTCCAGAATCGCTGACCCCACCTTTAACAGAGAAGCAGAAAGAGAAAAATACACACAACATGCACAACTGCATGTTTTCTTTCTTCTTTTTTTTTTTTTTACCATGGCAAACACACCCACACGCGCACACTCACGCACAAAATCAGCATGTTATACTTTGTTTTGGATTTTTCTTTTTTTTTTACCAAAACATGAAGCTCAATTCGTCAAATCGAAGATACATTTCTAGAGATAATACATTCATTCCAAGCGATGACGATTACAATATCTTGATAGAACAGACAAACAGAATTACTTCATGGCTAAAACCTGAGTTATTCCAAAGTATTTCCATATGAAACTGCACAACAATGCACATCAAAAATAAATGATGCATCATTATTCTCATATGGAGTATTATTTGCATGACTAAAGCTATGCTAATATATTCATGTGATATATATACACACATCGACATATGAGTTATTTATGTATATGTATGTGTCCGGGATCTGAGATAATTTGAGAGGTCCAGTCAAAACACAGAACCACATTATGACAGAATGAATCACCAATTTTTTTTTTTCTTTTTCCGAAGCACATCAGCTTCAAAAAGTTTGTCCTTACAACAGAGGTGTGACTAAAATGGTGTTTTACACATGTGAATTTTTGATTCTCCTTTTTACTTTCCAACTCAAGAGGCAAAGAGAGTTGCTGACTAAGATGTGGACAGTCCAGTTGTCTCTGCTTTTTCTTCATTTTATTATTTTCTTTTACGTGTATTTTTTCTGCCCTTTTTTGTTAGTCTTGGTCCTTACTCTGAGAATGAGGAGGAGCAGAGGCACACCATATTTCACTAAGTCCTTGTCCCGCCATCCCTCTGCCTCCTCTCCAGGATGAAAGCAGGTATGACTGTTTATATTGGGTTGACGGGTCGAGCACTAGTTGAACAAAGTTCAGTCATTGGATCAGTTTTATCAGGTTCCTTGTCGTGGCACTGGGGGGCTCCGCTGCACCTGTTATCCAGGTTTCTTCATCACAAAAAATCCTCATAGTCCAAGAGTTTGGAGTGCTGGCGTGTCTTCCAAAGTCGATAGAGGCGGAAGTCGAAGTACAACTCAATCATCTCTTTGCCTTGATTGGTAAATGAGACAGGGAAAGGAAGCAGAATCACTTAATTATTTTATAATAATATATTAAAAGTATTTTCTGTTTCAATTAGTATATTACCAAAACAAACTAATCTGCAACACCTAATATTAAAACAGCTGGATACTATAGTATGAGGTTTTCTAATTAGAGTAATGAGTTAGGGTTATTTTTTGCTCCTCACTGTCCTGCAAAGCACTTTTATATATTACTAATTTGTATTGCCACACAAACATTCAAGCACTTCAGTTAAGGTTGGTTCACTGTCTTTGCAATGTCCACTAACCTTACCAAGACCTGTGAGTCCATAAACATAGCCATAAATAACATTCATCATACTTAAGTTGCTATAAGCAGATTTAATATTGCAAGAGCTGAATGAATGATTTGCAGATTTTGAATATCAACATTTTGCAATAGACATATTTAACAGTATTTCTTGATTATGTTGATAAAAATATAAGGAGACAGGGTTGATTTGTATGGGACAGAAGTTTAGTGTGGTTTGAATCGAGGATTAGTTCATCCCTTGACTGTTATTGTCTTTGTTATCATGTGTAAATTGTAAGTCATTGGTGGTGCCGAGGTTAAGGTCTCTAATGGACTGGTAGCGGGAGGTGTACAGTACTTATTGGTGCACTGAGAGTACAGTAGGATGAGAAAGAGCATTCTTCTGAATGAAAGTGGAGAGTTAACAAAGAGCTGTCTGTTTGGAAAGTCTGGATCTGGTTGACGAGTTTCCAAAAGCCTGTTCCCAAAACTGAGAACAGGCTTTTGTAATAGTGACTACTGTTCTGAATAGAGTACTACTGTATGTCCAACCAACAGCTTGGGAGGAGAGGTCTCAAGAAAGTGAAAAGTAACATGACATGTGTGGTGGGTGTTGTGCACAAACTGGAGTGTGAAGTCACGCCGAAATATGAAACACTATCAAATCACCACCCAAATAGAGATGATAAGGAGCAAGCAAGTGTGCAAGAACACAATAGAAGAACATATTTGCATGCATGTGCCCATGTGATCTGCAAGTTTGGGTGCGTTTGTATGTCTGTTTGGACCCACCCTGCGCCGACAGCTCCAGCGGCGACTCAAACTCGACAGAATAAGGCCTCATCAGATTCTTCAGTTTCTGGAACAGCTGTTGGGCCGAGATAAGAAAGCAAACAGCAATTAATCCTTTTGCATTTGGATGCACTCGCGGCAGAAGAGCCTGCATCTTCAGACAAAACATGCACATAGAAACACAGAAACAAACATAGAAACACAGACGAGAGTGGCAATAAATCAAGCTCATTACTGCCAAAGAGACATATGCACTTTCGTTCCTGAGCAGGTAACAAGGAGGACAGGAAATTAGATGAGAGTTGCAAAGGTGTTCATTTTTCCTGCTTGTCTTCATAAAACCTCTCTGCCTCTGAGCTTGTAAAAGGTTCAGAGTAGGACCACACGGTCCCCGTCTTATCACCAGGGACGAGTCCCATGTTCAGGAAATTAAAAGATCGATTAGAATCAAAACGTGAACTTGTTTATAAAGAAGGATTTGAGATGCTAGCTGATTTTTGTAGCCCCGCAAATGTTTCTTTCCCCCTACCACATGACTTTTACAGCTGATTAGACAATTATCAGTTTAAGTCATTCATCAACCGAAAATGTGAAGGAATAGAATAGGCGTTATTTAATATCATCCATTATATCCATTGTTTTTTACTTGATGTTAAAATGGAGGTGGTAAAGAATAAGCAGCTTTCGTTCCTTGTGTCTGCAATCCTTTGAAAAGGATAAAAGAAGATGGCTAGATGCCAGACGTAGAAGAGAGAATGATTTGGGAGATGCAGGCAGCGTGGCTTGTCTGTAATGCAAAAAGAGCTGGAGGCAAATAACAAATCTCAAATAATGTGTTGCAAGTTGGGTAATTTCCTCTCTGTCCTGGGTGGCTTCTTACAAGCTCGGATGCAGATTTTGTGCTGACGAAACCAAAACATGCTGCATGGAAACTGGGTCAGACTGCTTCTCTCTGACCTTCTCACCTGCTGTTCTCCATCCCGAGCCTTTGTTCTCACTACACCATCCTCTAAATCAGCTTTTGTTGTGCTTAACAAGCTAGTGATTTTATTAATTGTGCATTAACCGTTACGTTTTATCTTTTCAAACAGAGAGTCTTCCATGGCTGCAGGCTCATGTCTGTATTTATAAGCTTAAATATACACTTCATCACATTATATCAGGATTGGAGTTCCCCCACGCACAACTGCACATATTTGTAATGCATTATATGGACATGCACGAGTGTGTGTGTGTGTGTGTGTGTGTGTGTGTGAAGAAATCATGTGACTTGAGACACTTGGTATGTATGACGTGCTTTCAAACCTGCAGGCAGCAGGCAACATTTAAACGCACTGTTTAAAGATGGAAATTGAACGAGGGATTCAAGCTGACACCATTTAAACTCTGGCAAACAGAGGCAGTCTGGGAGTAATGTGTTCTGCTGATGTTGTACTGTTTATCTCTGGGTGACGGTCATATGATTATTAAAATAAATAGACAATTAAAATACACTGTATGGTCAAAAGTATGTGTGGTTTGGTTTGGACTAGGTGGGTGTTAATACAGGAAACAGCCAGCAATTAATCAAAGTCTAGTTTGAGTCGTAGATCCACGAGTTTGAAGGGCTTATTAAATGCCAAAAGTCCCTCTGCATCACCATTTCAATGAATGAGGGAGCTTTTTTTTTTTTTTACATCGAACTGATGTCTGTCTGAACAAAGCCTTAGCTGCAATTAAGGAAAATCTAGTGGCAACAGCATACAGTGACATTTTAGATAATGGTGTGCTTATAACTCTGTGGCAGCTGTTGAAGGAAGGCCCTTTCCTTGTTTCAACATGATAGTGCCCCCTGTGCACTGAGCGATGTCCATAAAGAAATTTTCTCAGAATCGAATTTTCTCAGAATCGTTTTCTCAGAACTTACTGGCCAGCAGAGATCCCTGACCTCAGCTCCATCTTTGGGATGAGCTGTAATGCCCATGAGCTGCAGGCCAAATCCTGTAGCAGTACATAACATACATAATGTTCAAGTGTCCGCATACTTTTGGACAAGTTGCCAATGGAGAACAGGTTTATAGTTGCCCAGAATGACAAGCACCAACAACAAAGAGGTACAAGCAAAACCTCATTATGTCTGTTGTCTGACTGAACAGCAGACAAACTCATGTGAAAATATCACTTTGGGATCTTGGGACTAATCCAGACCTCTTTAGAAAAACAGAAGAAAAATACCAATTTTGTTGTTTTGGATTGGAGCTCTTTTGAAACAACTGCATGTGTTTGTGTTTGTCTGTAAGGGTGGAGATATCACTGATGTGCAGTTTGTTCTGCAGACTGCCAGACTGTCCATCAACCCCAGAGAGATACACTTTATATAACAAAGCATTTTGGCAGACATGACTGGAACAGACAGTTGGGTCAGACAAACACTGCTGGCTATGGTGTGTGTGTGCATATGAGTGTGTCCACCAGCTTGTTTGTGTCTGTGCTTTTTGTAGGCGTGTACGTGATTATCGTGTGTTATTTGTTCATATCAGGTAGAGAGAGGTGCAGTATCACCCAGCATGTCTGCTCCTCGGCTACATACAGTAATAGTACACAAGGTGAGATAATAACCCCCCAAGTGGAGGAAGAGAGGGAGAAACTGCGATTATCAGACAAACCGATCGAAACAGACGCAGTGAGCATAAATATGAAAGCCGAGGGCAGCAAACAAGCAGGGAGGACAAAGAGAGGTAGATACTAAATTAGGAAGGAGTGAGCATGAGGAAGTGGTCGCTGTAGTAAAGTCTATCTTGGCCATTCTAAGTCATTTTAGGTTTATTGTAGAAATCTGCCTGTTGGCCTATACTCATATTCTACTATACATTTACATTCTTTCATTTAATTTATGACATGGAGCAACAAAGTGTGTCACTACTAAATATGTGATTGTTTTTTTTGCAGTCATTGATGGCTCCTTCTTTTCTTTACCTTTCGTGTTTCTACACCGAGGTTAGGCGAAAACACAAACATGGCCAATCATTGTTCTTACAGTCTCCATGTAGTATCTCCGTAGACCTTTGTCATGGTGACAGTTTTGAGGAAATAAATGTTAACCGCCATGTTCGGCGTGAACGGGGGAGGGTGCAGAGCAGCGCCGTCTCCGCCCACGATTCAGAGGCTAATGAGCTGCAGAAGAAGAGCCCTGGGAGATGGCACAGGTTTTGTGATTTTGGCTAAAAACTTCATAATCATAATTAAAAGACCACTGAGAACGCTTTAAAATAGCTAAAAAGGATGATTGGAGGGGGTCTTTAAGTTTCATGGCCACAGTAGTTTGTCTTACATACTTAAAAGGCGAGTGTTATTCAGTTGGTTGCAATCTGCAACTTTGCCCCTAGGTGGCACTAAATCCCGGTCCTTTAACCTGGATACTAGAGCAAGCATAGCTGACACGTGTATGTAATCTCCTGTCTAATATTGTGTATATGAGCTAAACCTTTATGAACTGAACCAAAATACCATGGATAAGCTTGAGTGACACCAGATGTTGGGATCTTTTCTGTGCTGGTTTAAAGCGTATATTTTAGCGTATTAGAGATGAGCTGTCATGTTTTCAGTCCCACCTGTGAAAAATGGTGGAATAAGGGAAATGGTGACTTAATGTGGTGTGTGGTGTCTGTATACCTTCTCTCCATTCGGGTTTCCCAGGACATAGCATCCCATTATGTGGATGAGGTTGGGTTCTGGGTTGATTTTACTCATGAAGCGACTAAGCCTCCTCCAGAATCTGAACAAAGATAAAGACAGGAGTTACACAGGATCCGGTTTGTTTCCTTCTGCATGTGATCAATCTGATAGACAGACAGGTTCCCATGAAGTTAAATACACCAGGGCAAAATAAAATGTTCCTGTTTACATTCAGCACAGCAAGAAATCAAAGAGAAACCAGCTCGAAGTGTAACTTTTCCAAAGATAAGCGTCAAACACTTGTCACTTCTTTCTGGTTAACTGCTGTGTTTTTACACTGAAGCAACTGTTTTAACAGAATCTACCAGAAGTGTGGAACAGAAGCTGAGCCTTGTGTTTATACGTCTGAAACAAGTAAACATCACCTATTCAAAGATGGCCCCCCTGGGAGAGATGCATCACTCAGAAAAGAAGTAGATTGTGCTCATAAATGACAAGCAAATGCAATGTTGAATCGTCCCCGTGGAACATCTTTGATTTAAATCAAGGTGGAGTACATTGGCAGACACGATATTAATATTCTGAAGATGGAGTGAAAAGCATTTACATGACAAATTTGCATGAGAACCATTGATCCTTTTAAATGCCTATAATGAAATGAATGGAGGGAGCCGTTTTATTTTGGCTTATTTGGTTACAAGATGAATCTTTATTTCATCTTTTTTCTGATCATTAAAGGAATAAAAGGCTCAATCAGTATGTAGAAATAACTATTTTCGCAGCTAGCTAATGGCAAATCTTCTGGTTCTATAATTTTTTTATGTCTTGTAAACATCATCACATCTGTTTTATCAGACATTGAAAACTATATTCATCACACAGATGAACCCAGTGGTCTCTTGGCAACTTACTGGCTCATGTCTTCCTCTTTTTCCACCTTAGCAAAGGTTGCCACTTTATTCTTCAGTAAATACAGATGACCAGGGCCTCCCTAAGAAACACACACACACAGGAGTAAAATACATTAGTACTACTACAATTGTTAACTTGCCTCTTCTTAATTAAGATCTTGGCAGCTTAGATCCCAAAGGAAGGCGCTTAGTCTAACTGGTTACTCAGGGATGTATGAATGAACACAAACCCCACACATCTCAAATAATTCCTACAGTATTACTTTTTTATTATTTGACTTATTCTTCACCTGACAAAATATGAGCATCCTCCAGAACTTGCTTCCTCTCCTGTAGGCTGTGAGCTTCTTCTCTATTTCCTCTGTGAGGGAGAAAGAGTTGGATTGATGTGAACGTCAGGGACCGAGAACGGAAAGAGAAAAGAATATAAAAAGACAAGTAACAATGTACTGAGAGAGAGAGAGAGAGAGAAATGTGAACACAAAGCAACTCTCCGGAGGCTGAGTTCAAGTACAGGTGCAACAATAGACAGCAGCGACACTAAGCTTTAGACATGTTTATTTAATTTGAATTAAGCTGAGTGTAATTCACAGCAAAATAAAGTGGGTCAGTGAAAGACTGTAAAATGGAAACCTGAAATCTGTGTGCAAACTATTCTTAAAAACTCTGTGAGAGCTTTATTCAAGTGAGGGTTCATTATTATTTTGGGAAACTGTAAGTGCTTCTGTTATGAGCAACAGAGGACAAATTACAGAATGCAGAAACTCTATTTTAACTGAGTAGTTTTTCAGATTTTAACTGGTTTTGAATAAACCATGTATAAGATACAAGCTTTTTTAGAGTTTTGTTTGCAGGTAAGTTTTAGCCTGTAGCTGTTTTTCTGACCTTGAACTCACCCCACAGTGTGAGTCAGAGTTCACTCCTCAGGCAAACTGCCACGAAATCCAGGCTCAAGACTAAAGGTGACACATTTTCCTTTCAGATAACGGAGCTGATGTCATCTTTTAAATCTTTTTATAGACAGGATGTCATGTAAATCTGTCTTTCTATCAGTATTTATATTTACTTCAATTTCCAGTAAAACGTGAGAGTTCTTGTGTGTATTGTTACTTCTTCTTTAGGAGACAACTTTCTTTAGTTGAACACTAGTGTTACTTTTTTCTTGCACCAAAAACATTTGCAATGGACGCTTTTGTATATCATATTTTTAGCTTCTGTTCTGATCTTATTAAAACTTCATTCTTATTGAATAAGAAGTGGTAAAGTCTAAAACAGGTGAAAAAGGCAGACATGAACAGAAACAGGAGTATTTACTCACCCAAAATATCATCAAAAGTTGCATGTTCATGGTCCTAAGGAACAAGACAAGTATAAATCATAATCATTTAACACTGCAGTCTTTATCACAGAACAGCTCGTACAGTATGCACAGTGTGTGTGTGTGTAAATCGTAAATGTATATTGCATGTGCCTGTACACGTCAATGTTGGACTCACATAGAGTATGGGGATGATGGAGGGATCATCCCTGCGGATTATAGTGGGAACGTACTCGGCCTTGGGGACCTTAGAAGAGATCAGCTAAAGGTGGAGGAGAAACAGAAGAGGGAGAGGAAAGATGGATTTAGTACGATGTGAGGAAAGGAAAGAGGGAAAGATGGGAGAAAAGTGAGCAAAGTGGGGAGAAGAGGAGTTTCAGAGAAATGAGGAAAATGGCAAGAGTAAAAGAGCAAACTCTATCACACTCTCACGCCTGCAGGCAATGTACAGCTCTAGATATTCACGGGGGTTTGGTATTTAAGATACTGCACCATTTACCTTCCTCAGATTAAGCTAACTTTAACCTAGATCTGCCATCAGTGTGTAATGCTAATAGCCATTTCCTAAAACAATCATTTTTACTGTGCCTCGTTTACTAGGTATTAGAAAATTCATAGAAATCTGCATTTGATTAAATAATCTGCTGGTACAGAGGTCTGGAGCAAAGCATGCCTCACATAATGCTTGAAGCAGGTGCACTGAACTACATGCTTTAGGAAGAAAGGCTACACTGCCTATAAATCCTACATCCTGAACTGTTAAAATACTGATATCTTACCATGATTTTAGGAGGTACAAAGTCATCTCCTTCACAGGCCAGCCTCTCCATCTCTCTCTCCTCCTCCCAGTCTAAGTTGTCATCAACGCCTCCTTCATCAAGGGTACCACAGGAGGCCTGCAGGTCTCCGCCTAGAAGACAATATAACACACCGGTAAGGAAAAGGATTTGAGATAATAGGATGCAGGCAGAAGTGTTGGATGGGAATGGCAAGAAGGGTGACACAGAAAGAGAAAATCTAGAAGTGAAGGAAGGACGTGTCCAGGAAATGAATAACGGTGAGTGTGGAGGAGAGGGAGAAAAGGATGGAGTTGTTGATAATAGTGGTGGCATAAGAAAATGACAGATGGAGCAGAAAAAAGAAGAGACAGCTGGCAGAAGCAGAAAAAAGAATGACTGATAGTGAGTGTAGCAGCAGGATTTCTGGCATCAGCTAACAAGGAGAGATCTGAAAACTTGGATCAGAGGGCGGCTATTCTCAGAGGGGAAGGTTATGTGCCATCAGGTTGTGCTTTTCTTGCTATTTGACACAATATATATTTTAACAAAATAGTATTGTAAAGAGGTCATTGGAATTATAGTCTAATGATGCATCATAGAAGGAATTTTGAATGTTTTTATGTGAATGTGTTTTAAAGACTTGATAACCATTGGTGTATTAGCTTGTCATTCAATTAATGTCTGCACTGGGCCTTTGAGCAATTATTTCACACCTGCAGGGGGGATGTGGTGTCAAACGCCTTCATCCTACAGAACAAACAATGATTCTAGTAGTAGTGGGCAACCCTAACAGAGAGAAGGTATTCTAGCATAAAGAGAGGATACAGCTTACAGCAGACTTTTTGACTTGTCAAGACGGGAAAGTACAGGTGTAACTAATAACATTAACAATGTTCACTGACATGGCTTACAATTGAATAGAGTGATCGTTATCGGCTTAAAGCCAAACCGATATGTTATGTTATGGCTGATTATTGCACGTTTTTTTGTGCCACAAAGAAGAGTTATGCCCTCTTGTGGTTGGACTAAGACACTGAGGCAGCGTCAGATCCTCTAGCTTGAAGTTTGCGCTGATAAATTAACTACAATTTAAGCTTAAGCTGAGCATTTATTATCAGCATATACTGTGTGTTCTTAATAATATTTGCTACCTACAGTATATTATACTTAGTCCTCAAGTATTATATATGTATTTGTCGGAGAGGGCGAGGAAGCAAGTCAACCTGACAGTACATTATGCAGAGTAAGTTTATCATGGCAGATATGTTGACATGCTATAGTAGGAAAAGCACACGTGTAATTAATTACATTAATGATTCTTGTAGTTCTGGATCACCAGCATTGCTAATTATGAAACTTAAATGAATAATTTTATTGTTAGTGACACCTTTTCTAAAAATGATAAGTCGAAATGTCCGCCATCCTGTACCAAACTCAGTGATATAATAATATGTATGTTGGTATTAGCCTCAGAAATCCAGTGTCAACTTCTACCTCAAAGATATCTAATAGAAAACAAAACAACTGAAGGTGCTCAGGAGAAAAAGCAGTTTGAAAAGGAGGATTGAATCTGAAGAGTATGAAAAAGAGGAAATGACAAGCAAGATTGACAATTATTGTTGCCTTTCCCTCAGGAAAGAGGTAGAATGAGGCATCAACCACACCACTAGACTGTCGTCAACAGTTCATTTATCTTTCATCACACTCTGAAACACTGAAGATGGAGGTGGAGGAAAAAACATAAAAACACACAGATACATCAACATAGACAAACAGGCACATGCAAACAGTGTGTTTATTCAAAGCCCTTTAGAAACACTTAGACACACGCGTCCTCGCATTAACATTTGTACCAGCTTGACACACTCGGACTGAGACACACACACACACACACACACACACACTCTGTTTTGGAAGACATACTCACAGAAAGAGAGAGCATCACAAAGTTGAAGAAAGACCCACGGTCATAGGGGGACAGATGGACAGGGTCAGAGTCAACAGCAGAGACAGTCAGTTTGTGTGATCGCGTGTTCTCTGGGCAAGTGTCAATGGATGAATGGAGGCCGTAAAACTGTGATGGCAAAATGTCACCTTACTTTAACAGAGAGGTCTGCAGTACAAAGTATACTGTTAGATCATATTTGACATGTGTTTGTTGGTACAGGCTGCAGGAAGTGGCTTTAACGTTCAAGTAACTAAATCATCTTTTAGAATGCTGATTAATAATTAGGCTGCCTTCCAGTTGACTAAATATGCAGCAAAAAGCTAAATGACCAAAAAAAAGAAGAAATATTTCCATCTGGGGCAGAATGTTGTCGGATAAAAGTAGGATTTCCCCCTAAATTGAAATACACAAAGTACAAATACCTCAGATTTGTACTTACTTGCACTGTACTGTGTAACTTTGTCAGTTTGTCAGTTTTTTTTTGACTGGTTGACCTTCATTTAAAGCTCCCGATGACTTGACGTCTTTCCAGGTGTACTGTTAGTCGGTCATATATCAAGGTGCTGATTAGCAGACCTTTTTTATGGCTGACAAGTACTAAGTGCTAAGTGGTTTTTCGGTCTGTACCGTATGAGCCATCTGTATAAGGAAATTAATTGATGACAAAAGTACTGAGTGAGCACAAAACAAATTCAAGCTGTATTGAATCATAATGTGAGGGCACAAAGGGTCAGATGGCTAATTTATGACTGAACACATAAAATATGTCCTCACTGCAGTTGTTTTAGCAGATGAAAACACTCGAGAACAAAAGGACGGTTTATTTAGCTCTTTAAAAGTACATGTTTGTATCTGGCAGTTATTGTTTCATTCACAGTTTTGCCTGTAGACACTTGGAAAGTAGTTAGATATTATTTAAAAGGTGATGTCTCACAGGTCCAGGTCAATTTTTCTTTAATTTTACTACAAACGGACATCTTACTAAAAAAAGGTTCACAAAAATGTCCTTGCATGCTCTCAAATCTTGTTCTGCTCATGTATCTGTGCCTGTGTGCCTCATTGCCATGCAAATTGTTTGGTGCCATCATCACCTAAATTTTGCAACACAGACATTAATGAACAAACATGCTTGCATGACATGTTATGCATGTTGTTTGGTTACTTCAGGGTTAAAGCCTTTTTCCATCAGTTATTAAATGCACCACTTTTGTCTACCCACTGCAGAAACTGTGTGCGTCAGCATCTCTGTATGTGTGTGTCTGCGTGTGTGTGTACATGCGTGTGCGCAAGTCTGTGTTAACTCACTGTCTCTGGGTTCATGAGGAGAGTCAGTCTTGACAGGGGTGGGGTCACTCCAGGAACGGCTGAAACTCTTCGATCTACGCTCAGCGAACGCTAGTGCAGGCGGGGAGAGATAGTCATACACGCACACCACACACACACGCTCACACTAACGCTTCCTCTATACACTCACGACCCAGAACACACAAGTGCAAAGGCGGATGCAGCTACAAGTTCACAGATATAGTGTACATACAATGCCATCCCTCCTCTGCACAAACAAATGCCTGCGTATACAAACTGCCAAACATACATACAGTGTTCCAATAATCTTATATTTAACATCCAGAATCCTGCAGTATCAGTATAGATTTAAATGGACTGTTCATATTTCACAGATTTACTGAGCTATACTCGACGATAAAATCAGCTCTGCTATGAACAGTAATCACTGTGCTCTTAGTATATTTTTAGACTACTTGAAAGTGTTTGACACGGTTAATCAGCAGTGTCCCTCAAGGCACCATATTTTTTGGCCTCTGTAGTTTCGATGCTGATGGATCCTCACTAATGCTTCTCTGTTCATTCAGCTGCTCGCACCAAATTGTTCTTTTGGAGTATCGTTTCATTAGCTGAAGCATTCAAGTCAACAACCTTTTACTGTTTTTTTTTTTCTTCTGATGATCAAAATGAGATGATTTTTGTGATGTAGACGTCAGATGGTTTCCTTTCAGAAATGTTTTTTCATCATATCAAAGCACTTTGCCCTGTTTAGTGAACCCAACATGACAAATTCTCTGATCTTAACTAGAGCTTTGATTTTTATAGTCAGGACAGATTGATAGGGGTCTAATGCCTGAGGCGCAATTTCCTTTTCTATATCATTTATTTCATTTGGCTTAATCAACAGTGCAGCTTTGCCACCAGATGAGGAAAATGTCCACCCAAAGCTATGCAAAGATGTGAGACGAAATTGTCAAGAAAAAAACTTGGTTACTCCTCACAGCAGGGGAAGTCTCGGGTGTGGAACAACTTTGACATTACTGTCAGCAGCGACAAGATTTGGGCTTTTAGTAAATGTCTATAGAGCAAAAAATCTGCTGAGGTACAAAATGTGTTGGACTGCAATAGATAGGTGACACATTTGGGATTTAATTGAGTTCAAGCTAGTCTGTCAAAAGTTTTTTTTTTTTTTCAAATCTGAAAATTTTTACAAAACTTTTACACGCCTGACATAATCATAAGTCATCTTTACACAATTACAGTAAGTAACTGCACAAATTGCAGCAAACAGCCAAGCAACGTTCACACACCAATCGCCCATATTCCTGTTAGAACTATTCCTGATTGGTCAACTGACCATGAAACATGTTTGCTTACGTTGCGTGAATTCAAAAACTGGTTTTGATCTTTCCAAGCTACTTGTCACATGAAAGCTGCATCTAAATTTGACACAAATAAAGCCATTATTTTTATTAATTGGGGCATAGATTAACTAGTTTAGCTTGCTTCCTACACCGTTCAATTTTCAAGGTTAAAACAAGCAAGTAGACCACTCACTTCACAGAATCACACTCACATTGCCATTGAACCCACACAACAAGCAATCTATACATTTTAGTTTTCCATCAGTGTCTTATAGATCTGCAGTGACACTCACACAGGCCACACTCTTCCATAATTACCAATAATCAACGTTAAACCTCACAACCTACCGAACAAAACAAACGCCCAAACATTCAAAAGCGATGCAACAGGAAAAAGACCACCTACAGCTTACACACTTTCACATACATACATGCACACACATGCATATCGCTGGCATATCAAACACACACACTGATGCACATATAATCCTCAAGGAAAGGCAACAGAGCGTTACAAAGCAGCAGTGTTTGGTGCCACACACATGCAAAAACACACCAGAAAACAGAGGAAAAAACGGGGATGATGGCGGGTGAACAACATCAGAGTCAATTTGAGCAAACATCTCCACCACACACACACATCTCTGACTCACTCTGTGCTTTAATCCTTCTGCTGCCCACCATCCGAAGATGCTTCCGGAAGTTCCTGTGGGTAGCGAAATCAAAGCAGAGGAGGGATAGCAGAGGACAGAGGAAGAACCAAAACGTAAAGAAAAGAAAGAGGGAAGAAGGAGAGGTGGGCGGGATATAAAGCAAGGCAAGACAAAAAGAGCACAGTTTAGTGTCAAGCTTCTATTTCTACAAAAAAAGGAGAGATAATTATAAGTAGATATTCACATTTCCATGTCAATATGAGGGGAAAATACTTCCAAATAGGTGCAGTGTGGGTGTGTAATGTACCACATTGCCAAAGTAGCTCTTTTCATCCTTTATAGTGAGACGCAGGAGATTCATTCATGTAACAACAGTCAAAAAAAGGAAGCCCTACTTTAGTATTTTGTAGGTTCTGATGCATCTGCTCTTAGCAGAGCCACATCAGAGGTAATGATAGTGCATCAGAGAGAGTTTATTCAGCCAAACTGCTGCATAATGGTGTGTATTTCTTTACTTCATTCCACACAGATGAGATGTTGTTTTGTTGACGGCATCTGAATTCAACAAAGGTGTAATTTGGCCATGGAGTTCACGCCTGAGCAATTTTACTTGTATTCGAGGCTCAAAGAATAATAGTGACTCGGAAATGTTGTGCAATAAATATATCCAGAAAATCCTGCAACATGTTAAAGATATACTAAGATTAAACACTCTCATTTTAAGAGATGTTTTTTGTTGTTGTTGTTGTCGGTGTCTTCCGACCACTCAAAGCGCAATATGCATATAAGAACTATTTATAACCATTTTCTCCTTCATGCTAGGAAGGAGAGGCAGCAATCAGTAACTACACCATGAGATACTGCTAAATTCAACACACTGGTCCTTTGACTTCAACTGTAACAGCAGAAACAAAATCCAGGAAATAATCTCACTTCAATTCATCTCCATTATAATTCTCCATAAATCCTGCCTATGGGACTGATGGGGAGCCACTACCCTGCATATATCTTGGTTATCCATACACTGCGTTGCTCTTTTACATTAGTGTGTCTTATTTGATTATGTATTTCTTCAGATTATGATGCAAGAAATGATGCACTACAAGTTTGATAATGCCAGGTGAGTTAATTACTCCACAGTACTTTCATATCCACACTGTGACGTTGGATATAAACTTTTATTTGTTTCCCCAAAGCCTCCATCCATCATAACCAATTTTCACATTAGTGCTTTGAGACTGAATAATTTTCACATTCACACATGTTTGATCTGTCACTGCTGAGTTTTCCATCTTTGGTTTAAAAGAACCTGGATACACTAAGCAGGCTTTTCTCATCTTCATTACTCAAATGGAGTTAAAGAATCTAGACTACTCTATCTCATCGAGGCTAATCACAGCCTAATGATGCTCTACAATGAAAAATATTTTGTCTGTCGACATCCTTATTCATCAGGAGACTCACAGGTGCAGAACTGTGGCATCAGCAAGATTATAATTGTTATAGATTTGCTTTATGCTAATGTGAGCAGTGTTTTACTCACATTTTATAATCATACACATTTATCACCCTGTAATGTACACTGGCAAACATGTACAAACTATTTAGTAAAGCAGTAATAATTCATGTTCTTTAATTATTAAACCCTATATTTTGGAAACACTGTTTGGGCTACAATGCCACTACATTGACATAACTACATATTTGTAGTATATATGTAATTAAATGTAAAGCTTTAGCATTACCATGTTCCACTTGAACTCCATGTCGTGCCTTAAATAACAACAAAGCAAGCAGTGTTTGTAGAGTTCTTCTTTGTGACTTTCTGGCTAATCCTGACATGATGTTCTATGCAAGAGCCCCAGATAAACATCCTTTTATCTCTATGCCTCCCTCCCATGTCGCATCTCCATCAACACACAGTTTCAGTACACCAGGCTACCAGTCAACACTCATGATTAACGATCTCTGCATGTGGTTTGTGAGTGGGTCCATGTTGATCTGGCGACGGAGAATCATGTAAAAATAGAAGCAACATAAAAGGGAGGGGAAAAAAGTCTTTGGAGTGTCTTTGTCCTTGATTTACCTCAATGCAAAATGTCAATGTCACAGTTAGCAACTTATTCGAGAGCAGCACAATATGCGTCATGCCAAAACACAGTCTAAAATATAACTTAAATACATTTATAC
This sequence comes from Argyrosomus regius, assembly GCA_946959425.1. NCBI lineage: Eukaryota > Metazoa > Chordata > Actinopteri > Sciaenidae > Argyrosomus > Argyrosomus regius. The sequence goes on along the minus strand of OX336898.1, from coordinate 16,596,029 downwards.
GAAGTATGAGCGACATCTTTTCACCCTGAATGTCCTGTGCTTAAACCTCAGCTGCCCACGAAGGGGAGTGGTGTGGAGAAAGAAAGTGAATGTAAGAGAAATCATGTCCACCACAGTCTGTCAGGTCCTCCCTCCCCCCTTCTGTAGCTCTTTCTGTATCTTTTTTTCTCATGTTGATTCTCTACTACCTACTCCTGTTCTTTCTGAACCTAGAAATAGAGATTTACTTACCCCAAGTGGGTTTGTTCATCTCACTGACCACTTCAGATTGTTAGAAGTGTCTTACAACACAATCCTAAAGAGAAACTAAACCTTTTCTGTTCCTTTTGTTGAAATCTTGTTTTAAAATCTGGTAAGGTGACAAGAGTTTGTTGTGTTGAAGTACAGAAAGTTTAGCATAGTGTTATGTAAAAGATTTTCAATGTCACAGCTGAATGTCAACAATGTGAATGAGGCCCTTGGATGAGACTACAAACTGAAACTGAAGAGTGGACTTGGACAGAGGGAGAGGCGCAACGGGCAGAGGAGGGTGAACCAGCTGCTGCAATGCTGTGAAGCTTAGGAGACTGGTGGTGTTCCTGTGGGTGTTGTGACCTATGCCCACAGAGGTTTTACAAATCGGATCAAGTGAAAGTTTCTCTTGTAGGGTCCTTTTTTTTTGTAATTTTGTCAGATGCTTACAATCTGAGCCTGTCGGTAACAAAAACAAGCACTATTAATGGACATATTTTGATGGTGCACAGTTGCCCACAAGGATTATGTTGTAGCCTGTTTCACAGCTGCCAGCTGCAGCTCTCTCACCCAACACTAGACCAAATCCAAACATGATTATCCCCATTTGTCACTTTGACACAGAAACATGGGAAAATAAGGTACAGGCTAAAAATACTGAGAGGTAAGACTAGAGGTGCTACCCTACTTTACACAAAGAGAATGAATTAATGGTTAATTATCAGCATCCTTGAATGAATAAATGGCCATTTATAATTAATTAGCTTATAGCCTAACCTATAAATGATTGTGGATGTATTGTGGAAGCATTAAAGAATGTCTACATGAAGATAAAGGAACAAGCAAACCCCTACAGGAAGACCACTGATCTCAACTTTGACCAAAAATTAGTTGGAGGATGGAACTAAATGAACAGTGCATGGAAGTAAATGGACAGTCATTATCCTTAAATAAACATTTTATTTTGTATTACACCACAGATAGGCTGTTTGGAGGCACACTTCCAAAGAAAAGAGCCAGATTCATGGTTTTGAGATAGTAATGTATGATAAAAAGGAAAGTGAGCACCTCACATCGAGGAGTTCACAGTAAAATGTACTTTTTTATGGTGAAAAGCACTGAAGAGCAACGCTGAAGTGGCTGTTTTACTTTTTCTTTGTGTTGTGTCTTGTTTATAACTATGCTCAAAGCTGTCGTGTACAATATGGGGTTGAGGATCATCCTGTCTTTACTGGTACTTGACAGAAGCACTACCTGCAAACTGGAACTGTATGAAAATAATACTTTCTCCTCTGCTTTGTGGCTTAGGTCATGTCTACACTAATGCAGATACATTTCAAAATGCTAAAAGATTTTTTTACACTAGTGTTCTCAGTATGCATTCTCAAGGTTTGTAATCCAGATAGAAATAAAGATGAATACAAATAGGATATGCAAAAATGCAAAAATCTAAATCTGCATAATACCTAAAAAGGTTTCTGCTGTTTTTAGTCATTTGTTACAGAGAAATAAGGCTGAAGAGCAAAGTGAGTGTCCACACTCAGAGACAAGTTTTCTAATTTAATGACTTTGAGCTGGTTTTCCTGTTTAATCTGATGTTGGTGGTCAAACATGCAGCTTACAGAGGATAAAAGACAAAAGGGGACAACATTCAACTTGCATTTTAGTATTCCGCTGCCTTAGGGTGGCCACAGTGTGATTAAATATAAATAAAATAAAGTCTTTTTTGAAGTTTCGGGTAGATTTCTTTTCCTGTAGGTTTTAGTGTTTTAGGAGTTTGTTCTTCTATTTTCTTTCCTCATTTTAAAAATCATTCATTTTGATGAAATAACGCACAACATTAATGTGCTGACACTGCAGATGGATGACACCAAGATGTCAAAGGAAATGGAGATGTACTGCATGGTGTCATATCCACCATCTGCCCCAGTGTGACGGAGCATCTGGGCCTGTGTGGGATGGCTTCTGAACTTGTCACTGATGTCATTACTCCTGTACGTGTTACAGAATCTCACTCCATGTTTACGATGGTTCTCACAATGTTATTTGTCCTAATAACCCAAACTTTGATACATATCTTTTATTACTTTTAAGACAAATTGAACCAGTTTGTGAGTGTAATACTGAAACATTTGGGACCAAATGCTGCAGTAACTTACAAACTTGTAAAATCTGATTCACTTGGGTCGGCACAACAAAAATTGGGGCATCCAGTGAGCAGATCCTTTTGAAAAGCTGCTGTCATCCGCACACTTTCAAGTGCCACGTTATGACTCTTTGGGTTTATCCGATCAGACACGGCTGTAAATAAGCAACAACAGAACTATAGCCAGAAACAAGCGCAAACGGCACTCTAGCAAAGCACACCTTGGCGGGGGGGCGCTTCGTACCTCTGGATGACTTCTGCAGAATTCTGCTCCCTCTCTCTCCTTTTTCTCTGCCCAAATCCCCGGAAAGCCCTGCCAGGACGTGGCACAGTATTAAAGGGATGAGAGAGGGCGAATGCTGGCATTGCGAGGGGTAGGACAGTGCAGGGAGGCTTATGCCAGGGCTTTTAGCTGCAGGGTTTATTTGGCTGTGATGGGGAGGCTGTTGTAGGTAGGCAGCAGCTAGCTTTGACTATAAAGATCAGAAAGTCAAATCACATCACCAGCCCAAATATTTCTTTTCACCACTGCAACAAATGTGCCAGTCTGCATGTGATATAATCCATCTCCCAATAGAGACACTGATCTTGTGACCCTGTGTCTTTTCAGTTGTTCCACTTGAGATATAATTCTTAAAGGAAAAGTTTTTTGGGGGATGATTTTAATATTCTTGATACTTTCCCAGAATCAGTGATGCTACTTGTTTTATATGCTTATGTGTAGTTTAAAGGTATGTTGAGGTTTGAGCTTATACTATTAATTCAGTTCCTAGAGAAATAAAAAGTGTAGTCCACTTAAAAAAGTGCAAATTCTCCAATGCTGTGTGTTTAATACTTCCTATTCCTTCCTATATTTTGTATGTTAAATCTGTAATCCACTAGCGGGAAGCCTGCCATTCATTTAAATAGTTCAGTGTGAAACTATGAAAATGTTCTGGCTAGCAAAAAAGTGATACCATTGGGCTCCAGCTGGACTTTAATGTGTCAAAGTACAAACACTGTGTGAAATGCATCACTGTAAATGTGTCTGTCTTTAACAAACACATTGAGAGTGGCAGAGATTAACATTTGTCCATGACTGAGACAGTTTGCGTGTTTGTAGGTGCTCTGATTCTGGGTAAGTAGTAGAATATAGCTTGAAAAATCCCCCCCCCCCCCAAAACAAAATGTCCTTTTAAAGGTTACAGCTGGCATAATTCTTTATTTTTCTGTCAAGAAATCCCATAAAAAGACCAAAACCGATAATGCATTAGCAGGAGGGTCGGGTCCATTTACAAAGTTGTGTTAAATAGTCTTAACTTCTGTTTGGCCAGGTCTTAAATATGTTTTTTTTAACGCTGTATGCATGGTCTAAATTTCACACAAAGCGCAAAATGTCTGTAAATTTAATCTTTGACTAAATCAACTTAATTTGAATGCCTTTACTATCCAGTCTTTTAGGTTTTCTCTACTGAAGACTGTAGCATGCATCTGTCTGGATGACATGGAGGAGCTAGCTGGTTAGCTAACCTGTAAACACTGCACTTTCTCTGGCTTTACTTTCTGCCTAATTTTAACCCTTTCGCCAGTGCTTTAGCTTAGATCTCTAGTATTTCATTGTAGGTCTCATTTATGTTATCCCACCAACTTGCATTGGTGATTGTGCTCGTTCATTCCTTTCTCTATTGATTTAAGGTCTTCTCATGGGATTTGTTGACAATAAGAAAAATCTAGAACATACCAGCTTTATCTTTATAATTACTGTAAGAATTTTGAATAAACCCTCAACATTTACTTTAAGCTAGCAGCCAGGCGTTAGCTTGGTCAACATAGAAAGAACGTGAAATCGTTTAGGAGCAGTTTGGGTTAGTTGTGTTTAGTTAGGCAAGGTGTAGTTGGAGCAGGGCTTGTGAAGTATGAAATGGCTTGGTTTAGGCATATTACACTATTATGTTAAGCTTAACGGCTACACTCGGGAGTCACTCGACAGAAGTTAGCAATTTTCACCCGTCGAAGTTCATATGATCTACCGAGGTTTTGTGACTTTTTAACAAGAAAGCTGAAAACCGACATCTTCTACAACTGATAAAATAGTTTCACCAGAAGACATTAGGGATCACATGTTAGCACTATAAATACTTGTTCTTAACAAATCTGTCCAGAGCCAATTGTCACTGTCACTTCCAAACAGTCCAAAACACAGTTCCAAAGTCAGCCAGCACAGATTCAGTGATAATTGGCGGCGAATGTGGAGCAGGATTAGAGTGCTAACATGATTGCCACAAAAATCCTAAACAGCCAAACTCTATTTGGTGTGTCCTAAGTGGGGGAGGGTGTGTGTGCCAAACTGACAGAACTGCTGGGAGGATGTGAGCTGACAGGGTTTAGGTCAGCCAACACAGAGACATCAACATTTTCCTGACTTGAGCTTGGCAGACTTACCAGCTGCAGTGGATTACACTGGACTTTATCCCTGCTGTTGCATGACAACCATGTAACTCTATTTTCACCCCTTGTGGCTTTTTTACTTGAATTAAAAGAGATTATTTGTGCTGCTAAACTTCTACCTGACAGTCTTTCTTTTCTGATGAGTGCTGTTGGTTAGTAAGGCCAGAATAACCAAAGCAACGAAAGGTCTCAGCTTGATACGGAGAATTAGTCAAACCCATCAATCCACCCACCCACCTACACACACATACGGTATCTAAACAGACCTCACCCAGCCCACAGATGAAGGTTAAATGATAGATATCAAAGTTAAGGAACAGCAGTTAAGAACAAGAGGTAAGCGTGCTAAGAAAAAAAGGAAGCGGGCAGGGAAGTATACTCACGAGATGCTGTTTAAATGTCCCACGATTAATTAGCATGCAGGAAGAGAGGAAAGAGAGAGAGAGAGAGAGAGAGAGGGGAGAGAAAACAGAGTTTAAGCACCAGTGAGCAACGAGTCCAAAAACAGAGTTAACTGGAAGAGGAATAATGAGACAAAAAGAGTGTCATAGTTAACCTTCATTAACAAAAAGTCAACTCGCAACACCACATAATTGCTACTGGTGTTTGCTTATTTAACAGGCCAAATGAACAGTTACTTTTATATATTGTCTGAGCCTGTGCTCCGTAAATGATCCAACAAGCATCTATGAAAGGTTAAAGGCACCAAGTACATGCAAAAGATACATTTAAAAAGAGATTGAAATTGAAAATCTGCTGGAAATTGTTGTGATTGTAACAGTTAAGATCTCTTTTTACAGCTGCAGGTGATCTAAACACAGAATCTCAGGTCACTGTCATACACACAGATGCTCACAAACACTTTTATACAGACACATACTCGTATTCTCACTCACATATGTGCCTTTGTTCTTTTTACATAAAAACACACTGTTGGTTTTTGCATGTTTTAGCTCATGAACTACGTACAAAGTACCAAAAGCACTGACTTTTCCTCTAGTGGCACCCTGAGGTTTACTTTTGTGGTTCAGAATAAAATTTAGTTACCCAGAGGATGAATCCTACTGACTTTGGTGATCCTCTGAGCTTTCATCTAGCGCCACCATCAGGTCAAAATGTCTCTTAATCCAATACTTTAATCAGTGACCAAATACCTGCAAAACTGCTACTGTAATTAGTAAATGTTAGCATGTGAGCATGCTAAACTAACATGCTAAACATTGAGCCTGCTAAACAGCCACATTTTAGCATTGTCATTGTGACCATGTTAGCATTCTGGTGCGAGCATTTAGCTCAAAGCACCTCTGTGCTTAATTACAGCCTCACACAGCTGCTAGTATGATTATCGGCTCGGGGTTAATTTATTAGATTTGAGGGAATCATTGGTTTGTTTCAGCACGCTGTGCAAAATCAGCTTGCTTTAGTCAACAGCTTATCATCTTTATTTTAATGACAAACAGCGTTGTTGGGAAATAAAATGTAAAAGATCGACAATCAAACTTGGACCTTGTGTAAGTGATAATGAGAATTTGGTACTTTGCTGTTTAGCACCTAGAAGTCAAATCTCAGCTGTCAAATAGTCGTTAAAATGCACCAACCAGGAGAGTTTTCAAAACAAACCCTGCTTTAAATTAGTTTCCCATACATCAGTTATTTAACTTTACAAAAAAAAGAATGGACAAACCATTCACTGTGATGGATTGTCCTCCTTGAGCAAGCTTTAGGGGCTTTAAGGGCTCACGGAAATGAAAATCAATGGCATCCTTGAAGGTAGGAAATCAATCTAAAAACCTAGAACATGCTTTTGAAATTGGTTTCGAGGTAATGTAAAGTATACAGCTTGTCGTTTATTTGTAGTTAATGGCCTAAAACATGCAAACACCAGTACTGTCTGTTAACTCTGGTTGTCAATACACAAGCCTAAACATACACCATGAATGTGACTGTGTGTGTGTCTGTTTATGTAAGGTTTACAGTATAGGTGTGCTTGAAGGTTGGAGACTCACGCCTGCATGGTTGTTGTGGCAGTTTGAAAGCTGAACATATTTTCCTTGGGGAACCAGTTAGTGTCCTCTGCAATTAGAGAGAAAAATGATGACTCCAGGGTTAGGTGGAAAAACAGAAGAAAAATCTATGTGCCATATTGGCAAATGTTGTAATAAATATAATTAAAAATACGAAAGCACAAAACCACTTCACAGTCCACCACTCCACAAATGGAGAGAGGGAGACACACAGAAGGAGACAGCAGAGGAGAGAGACGGGGGAGACGAAGAGTCAAAAATACAGACCACCACCTCACATCCAACATCAAACCCTCAAATCCCCACCAGAGCTGAGAAGAAATAGATTTGAAAATTTCTGTTGAGGCAATTAAATGTGGCTCACTTCAAACCTAGGCCTCAGCTCTGTGTGTGACTGATTTGATTAGTCTGACTTTTCACAGTAAAATGACCTAAAATGGGAAATTAACTGTAACATTTCATACTAAATGCACACTAAAGGGTTAAATATGAGTTGTTTTTCACTGAAGTGATCCTTAAACCTCCACAAAGCCTTAAATTATTACTTACAAACAAAATATAATTAAGCTGTCACAAACAGTAGACTAATGAGGATGCAGGTTTAAATGGTTCCTTAATTTTTAACTAAAATGCAGGCAATGGTAATAAATAACAAGAACACCTCATAATGTGATGCAAACCAATGCAATGACCCCTCAAGAAATACTACTGTATCTTTTCTAAGGCTTATAATTTTAAATTTCCATTGAGAAAGTGTGTGGGGTGTTACTTAAAACTACTTATGACCAATCACAGTGTAAAGAATGGACAGAGCCTGAGTGACGTCACCCGTAGGTTTCCGAAGTGCTGTTTTAAAGCCGAAAATATGCGACGATGGACGCCGCCATGTTGGATGTACTGCTTCTTCCGCCTCCCGGCTAATCTAAATATCAGTAAAGACGTCAATCATCGGCGAACCCGAGGTGGGCAGAATGACGCCTGGGTGCTTTAATAAGCCACCTGTAACGGCACTTACCTGTCAATCAAGCAGTCATGCAGTTAATTATGCGCAAGTTCAAGCCTTAATATGATCTGAACGGGTGAGCTAAAAAAAAAATTCACCCCCTCACAGTTGTCATGGAGCTATAGAGACCAAAACCATTGCCTGAACCAGGCTGTAAACATGTTTATTTGTGCTGTGAAAGTGGACATTTTAACATGGGGGCTTATGGAGGTTGACTCACTTCTGCAGCCTGTCTCAAGCGGCCGCTCGAGGAATTGCCGCTTGCTTATGACCAATGTTTTGATTCTCAAAATAGTTGTTCTTGCCACTTGACATGCATTTGACCTACAGACTCCAAAGTCTAAAGAAACTTTATTTCCTTCGCAGGGGAAGTATATTATTAGGTGTTCCTATTATTTTGACCACACGCTACATAGATTTCAAATTAAAAGAATTGCTAGAGGAAACTCGTGTTTTAAAAGAAATCATGTACAGTGATTGCCCTGATGTTCACTGTGTGTATTCTCTTTGCAAGTGATTGAAATTAGTCAAATACTATTTCATCTCTGGTCCAATACCAAACCCGCCAATCCCAGCCAGGGTCTCATGAACAAACCCCCTCCCGCCCTTGTTTGGAATTCAGCGCCTCTCCCTCGCTCTGTGTCCTCCGCCCTCTCACCTCTCTCCAGCCCAGTCACCCGGTCCACACTCCACATCCGCTCTAGGCGTCGGTGCTGCTTGCCTGCCTCTCGAGAAGCGCTCTCCAGGTCCAGGGAGCCCTGACTCCGCGAGGGGGCAGTGCTGCATGAGTCACAGGCCAGCCCGCTGCACTCCGCCTCCCCTTTTCCACCCTCGCCCCAGCCGCGGATGTTGTGGGCGCTGACGGAGGTCTGCAGTGGAGGTTGAGACAGGTGATGGTGGTGGCCGTGGTGTGATCCATGGTGGGAGTGGGATCCAGCGACAGTTAAAGCCTGCTGCTGCTGCTGTTGGTTGCTACTGCTGCTTCCACTTAACCCGCTACTTCCTCCACTGCTGGAAGGTGCATTGGTGCCAGAGATACCATGGTGGTGATGGTTACCGTGGCGATGGTTACCGTGATGGTCACTGGTGCCACGGCCGCTGCTGGCATGGTGGTACTGGGTTGGAGACGATGAGGTGGAGGAAGGGGAGGTGGAGGGCTGGATCAAGCCACCTCTGGATCCCACCCCGCGACTCCCCGACTTCTCCTTCAGGACGTCCAGTTCTAAGCTCTCCTTGCTGCCCCGGCCACTGCTCATCAGCATACCGCGCTGGGTGGTGATGGTGTACACACGGGCAGGCTGTAGGGTGCACTCGACACACTTCTGCTGGTCTTCCTCTGCTGAGAAACTGCGCTCAAGGGACAGCCGCGATGGCTTGGTAGAGATGGTGATGCAAGGGGGAGGTGGCTGCACTAATCCCAGCGGGGGTTTTACCACGCTAGATTCTGGGTTGTCCTCACAACCTTTGGTGGTGTTGGAGCAGGGGTGCAGGTGGTTGTTGTTGTTGGGGCCAATTGTGTCACTTGGCGACTCAGGGTCAGGATCCACCAAGGTTTCACACAGAAGATGAGCTAGTATGACGGTGAAAAAGACAAATATGAGTGTTAAACAATGAGAAATACACAGAGGATAATATCATCCTTCTCGGTTATCAGCTGTTGTAGTGATACAGTAATGGTCGCAGCATGGCATTTAAACAGTGAATGAGGCGAAGCACATGGTGGAAGGATTAAAGTCCACAAAGGAATATGCAGTGCAGGACAGAGGGATGGACGTATGACAGGATGGCAGAGACGCTGACCTGATCCGTTTAGGTTTTCAGGGTGTGTGTGGGACAGGTACTCTCCAAATGCTCGTGCTGCTCTGTGGGGACACACGACACACATAAAGACATTAATTCACGGATGGATAGGAGGGGTGGGTGAGAAAGGAGAGGAAATGGCAGAGTAGAGAAGAGAGAAGGGCAAGGGAATTGTAAATTATAAACCTAATTGCTTTCTTTGTAGGCTTGTGCCACCCACAGATTAAGATGCAGCTGTTTTATCTCCACACTTCAGGCAGCCTCAGACTGAAAGAGAGACAGAGTATGAGACAGCCGGAGGAGATGGAGTGAAGGATTGTTTGACTTAATTTTTCAGTATGACCTCGGTTTGCGTTGGCGGATATAATTGCAGCTGTCAGACTATGAGTGTGTTTGTTTTTATGTTTCATACACACTTAAAATGTATGTGTGGACGTATATACTGTATCTTTATGTCAAGAAAAATACTTAACCTTGACAGCGACTGAGGAAGATTGCTGGGAGATGTGCTGAAAATAGCTGCTGTGAGCTCCATAACCACAGTACTGCATCTGGTGCTTAGTTCCTTTGTTCCTCTTGGTTTTTCTTTTACTCACACACAGAAATAGGCAGAGAAAATACGCTACACACATCCATTCAGCCACAAAAAGCAAAAGCTCAATATCACAGAGGGCTTCAGCTTTTAGTAAAATAGCCCCAGGTCTCTCAGTTGAATGACACTGACCTCCTAATGTTCCTCTGTGACAGGAGTGGAAAATGAGCAAAGAGAGACAGATAACTCTGAAGATGTGCTTTCAATGTCAATCTGGGTACTAACTGAGAGGAAATGTAGCGCAGCAATAACTATTAGGAACAGCGATTCAATTTAGTAATGAAGAGGAGAAAATGTGAGTAACTCTAATACAGCTATTAATATTAATTTGTTCCTATAGCAAGAGTTATGGTGATTAATTACTGTATTTGTGCACTGGTAATAGTGATTATTGACATTTTGTGAGACTTAATACTTGTACTCCAAATATAGTTTGAACTACCCAACAACACATGACGAAGTACGACATTGTTATGTGACTTTTACTTATTCATCAGCTTGATTTGAGAGTTCTCACTTATGCAAACTAAATTTTAACCACCGACGTTACAGTTAGTTTATCACTATGACCTTTAGTACAAGCACACTGATGGATAGGTTGTGACTCAGCTTGCTTGTTTTCTTTTTGAAAACCTGCGGTAAACAGGATAATGCATCATTTATTGAGTTTATATCAAAATGACCCTGATGTGTTCACAACATTGCCTATTTTCCTAATGCAGTTAATGTTGGAGGTGACTGCTGACACACACATGCGAGCGGACACACTTGTGCAGAAGAATCCCCTGTATACAGGGGGGATCTGTGGGTGTACGCCTCCTCCCTGGTAGCTCTGTCAATTATTAAAGCCTGTCAAAGCACAGCAGGCACACACACACACACACATAAACACACTTACCCACATTCACTTGCACACAGAAAGAGCAGGAGTGCAATGAAAACATTTCTCTGATGCATCCATCTTCCCTTCTCTTTTTTTTTTTTAACTTAAACTCGGCCCTGTATTCTTGCTTTCTCACCCCCCTCCCCCTCTCCTGTCTCTCCTCGTTGTCTTCTCCAAAGCAGGATTCCTCTAGAGACAACTTATGTGAACAAAGCCGCTTTACATGTTTAAACGAAACACCCCAAGAGAGAAGTGAGAAAATGACCTTATGTTTACAAAAAGATCAACATTAAATACACATCTTAACATAAATTAGTCCTTTCCAGTGCAACAATACGTCAAGGCCAAGTCACAAGATGTTATAATGGTACATGTTGGACCAGAGGAGGTCCTAGAAAAAGAATTTTATTATTCAAGTTACTTTAAATCCAGCAAAATCTGCAAGATTACCTGACTACATGGTAAAAAATACATATTCTTATAGCCTGTTGTAGGAAACCCTGATGTCCTCCACCAATGCTAATTCACTGATAGTACATACATCAGTGATTAAAGGTCCAGTGTGTAGGATATAGTGCCACCTATCAGCAAATACTCTCCCACGCCTCATCATCTCCTTCCAAGCATGCAGGAAAAACTCTCTATCTAGAGACATATCTAGATCAGTGTTTGGTTTGTCTGTTCTGGGCTACTGTAGAAAAATGGAGGAGGACCCTCTCTCACTGTAGATATAAAGGGCTCATTATAAGACAACGAAAACACAACTATTCTTATTTTCAGGTGATTATACACTAATGAAAACATACTTATGAATATTAAATTCAATTCCTGCCAATAGGTCCTCCTAAATCTCACACACTGGACCTTTAAAGAGCATAACAGCACTTTCCTTACCACTATGAAGGTTGTAGCTTGCATGGAGCACCATTAGAATTAGAAACACAACAGGATTCACACTGTAATGCAGCTTTGGGTAAGATAAAGATGCCCTCAGTTCACATGCAGGATAATTCCACCAGTAGGCCCCTGTAGGGCACAAACGACCTAAGGGCCCCATTGCCTGCAGTCCCAACCAGTATTCTTACGCTGGAATACTACCTAACCCCTGTTTGTTGTGGTACGTTTGATTAAACACAGATTAATATAAGATTATGCACCATGGAAGCACAATATAAACTGAAATAAAGGTTTTAAAACTGGATTTGACTCTACAACACAAGATTAGGAAATAATGTAGGAATCCCCTGAAAGTAAAAACCCTGGAGATTTGTGTGTGTGTGAGAGAGAGAGAGACAGGGAGAGACGGGGAGAGTCAGTGTCTGTATTATATACTCAAGGGCATAAGAGAAGAAAGAACAGTGTGTATTTGTATCTGTGTGTGTGTCTGCATGTGGTGAGGTAACAAGCAACCAGTCGTGTTAAGGACAGTTGTAATAAATGTAGCCACTGCTCTAATCAGCAGGTGTCCCTGTGAAGCTCTGAAACATTTTCATTTTAACCCTCCTGTTTTATTATTCAACAGGCCGAGCTCTGATTAGAATCAGCAAACAATGGTGCAAGAGACTCGCATCATCCATTATACATGAGAGGAAACTGAATTGGAAATGGATAGAGAAAAACGCCTCTCAATCCATCCGTTAAACAAACCCTCTGTCTGTGTTCTCTCTTATTACTGTTTTGGTATGCTGTCCATATAATACGTGAGCACAAAACGTCAGGGACACAGGTGCATGTGGTGGCAGGTGTGGAGATACTCAGGTGAAAAATGAAGGAAGTTAGAGAAGGCAAAGAGGAAAAGCTGTGAAGACAGACAGAAATGAAATTTGTCCTGCATGCTCTCAGACATGTGACAGGGGTTTGGGGAAAAAACGAGTTGGGGAGGGGAGTTTCTGAAGAGGAGAGAAGGGATTAGAGCAGAGAGGAAGAGGTACAGAGAAAATGGGGGCATATTAAATATGAAAGGTGGAGTAAACTTGAGGAAAAGGAAACAAACAGAGAGACCAGAACAACGAGGAAGAACAAGATAAAACGGAAAACGGAAAATAGACAAAAGCGTCTTTGAAAATCAACTCAACCCTAAAACCCTTTTTGTCTTTTAACCTCTTAATGGGCTCATACAGGCCCAGTAAGTATGCTGTGAAACACTGAAGTGACAAGGATGGCACAGGTTCAAGTCTGGTGTCCTGGATTCAGATCAGATCAGATTAGCTATTCTGACAGTGATGGAGAGCTTGAGGAGACAGGCTGCGTGAGACTGAAATCTTTAACCTTAAAGCTAAAGTAGAATTCTATTTCAGAGAGATATGCTCCCCCAGAAAAATATACTATACAGGTAATATTTTACAACACTGCAAACCACGTTTGGTTCACATTTCATCCTTGACCTTGGAGAAAACATAAGAGACATTCTCATCACACGGTTCATTTAGTTTGGAGGACCATTTTGAGCTTTATATCACATCACATGGACTTCTCGCCCACGTTGGCTTAAAAGCTGAAATTCAAACTGCATGGAAAACGGCTGTTTCCACGATGAAGAATTAAGTAGCAGCTTCTGATCATATCACATGATCTTAATCGGCACATGGAGTTTTCCCTGTTATCGTGGATTTGTAGGTGTTCAGATTTCTCCTTAAAGTGCTCAAGACGTAAACATAATTAAGGTCAAGAATGGACTTAAAGTGCAACACCTACAATTATCTAGTGCTATGATTAATAGCTCCAGAATAGGTACTAAATTGACTTTTTTTTAGATTGATTTCCAGCCTCTGGTTTCTTTTTATTTCCCTACGTTATGATCATTAACTTGAGATCTGATGAAGTGTCAATGCTGTAATGTGAATATTTTAGAAACCGTTCCATGGTGGCACATTCAGGAGTTTATGGTAAAGGGACTTGACCACAGTTTTCCTGTTTGACAGCATCCTTGTTTGTTTTGTTGTTTGTCATACATGGTTAGATTTCCTGACAACATCACCGGTGAATTCAATGCTTTTCAGCTGCCAGCTTGAATGTCACAGTGTCCTTCCACATAACAATAGTTGAGTTTTTCAACAGGAGCTCTAAACTATCCTGTACCTTGTTTGTAAGAGCCCTCCACAAAGACACATACAAGCATTGTCTTATCTGGCAACTCTATCTAAAATATGTCTGTCCCTTTCAAAACTATAACAAATCATTGTTGGGAAAATAGATTAGTTCCATGATGTGAAGGCTGGGTTAGGTTTCATCACCAGGGTTAGAGAAAGATCATGGCTTGGATTAAAGTAAGTTCAGGTTAGGAAAACATCATTAGTTAGATTTCAATTCACTTTGTCATGGTTGCTACATGGTTAAAGGACTAGTGTGTAGGGTTTAGTGACATCTAGCAGCATAGCTGCTGATCACCACCCCATCACCTCACCTTCTCCTTCCTAGCATGAAGACGGTGGCAAAACGTGCCAAAAAATCCTGTGGCACGGCAGACTCCATGGAAGAGGCTCACGACGTCTGTAGTTATAAAAGGCTCATCTAAGATAACAAAAACATAACAGTTCTTATTTTCAGGTGATTATAAATTCATGAAAACAAAGTTATGCATATTGTATTCCATTTGTCATATTCTGTAAATAGAGCTGTTTAGATCTTACACACCTTTAAGGTTAGTCAGTAATCGTGCTTTTCTGGTTAAGAGATACCAACATTGACTGTTAATGTAAAATGAGCAGCAGTCTCTCCTCTGACATTGTTCCAACCTCCTTCGTATGCAGACTTTCTCCCAATGGACAACAGTTATAATTGCTAAGGCTGCTAGAGGGCTTTGTCACTTCAACATAAACAACAGTCTCCAACTAGAAAGTCATGCATCGATCTCTGGTGCAAAGTCTTGGATGGAACTGAACTCTGAGTGGCTCTAATTCTCTTATGTAAACTACTGTGTGTACAAGGTACAGGCTCCTGCTTATTGTCTGGTCATCTGTTCTGTTCCTTGTAAGTGAGCAAGAGTAAATATGAACATATTCCGTCTTTGTCTGGATCTATAGTTAAGCAGATACTCCGGCGTACTTTCACGAAGTACCAAGCATTTCACAAAGTGAATGAGTCAGACACAATTACACACACTTGTCCTTGAACATATTCTGCCACAAAAACAACAACAACACTTTGCAGATGCACAAAAGGATTCACAACAACAGGAAGACGCACCTCAGCACATCAACTCTTGAAATAAATTTAGACAGAACAATGTGTAACTAGATACTTGACAGATGGGAACATTACAGAACTGTAAATATGCCCTTTTTCTTCAGTCTATTCACGTTGCTTACTAATGGATGCAGATTTTATCCCCTTCTTATTTTTCTGTCGTGTTTTTAGGGTGCTTTTACACCTACGTGTGCAGTGCTCATCAATCAAACTCTTTTTGCTCTGACAGGTGTACAATTCTCCCCCACATTTTGGATATGTGTCTTGCAAGCAAACCACAGATTGCTAAAGATCAGGGGACTTGGTAATGTAATGTCTATGTCTATGTGTAAGTGCTAAGTGTAGCCCTGTTTCTATGAGATAATTAGATAAGTTTTAATATGACAAATAAGTAAGAATGCAGTGCTTTTGATACATGGTGGTCATTAACTAAAACTCCTCTTGAGTAGACCTTGAAGACTCAGCTTATATTGAGATTAAAGAACTGTCATACAGGTACTTATAGATGTTATAATGCTGCCATGTACAGTATTTCATTCCATTATTGACCAATATCTAATCATGTCATGACTTTTCCCTGTGGATTCTGATGCTGTTTAACACTGTGACCATATATCACAGGCGTGTCATATAGGTCACTCCCCTGGCAGTGTTCCCATTGGTCTGAATATCATCAGGGCTAAAGTCTCCCTGGGCGTCCCTCCACTGTAAACAATAGGCTGCCAAGCAAAAGAGATTCTTCTCTCTTAATGCTCCGTAATCGAATCCACCTCTCAGATGTTCTAATTGAATTGGGTCTCCTACAAGCACACACACACACACACACATGGAGGAGCATACACACACACACAAATGCACAGCAGGGGGGCAATGAGAACCTGTTGAGAGGCTTGTTGCACACGCTGAGGGCCAGAGGGACTTGGGAATCTTAATTGCCGTCTTGAAAGTGTGGTGTATTATGGGACATGTGGGAACGAAGCACCTGATCGGAGAGCTGATTAAAATGTCAGTGACTCACTGGCCCAAACACATACAGCGCTGAGTGATGCAACTGATCCACACACACAGTAACACAGAGAACTTAGACTACTGTAGTAGTCTTTTTTAAATACAGTTACAAATAATATTAAAGCGGCAATGTGTAAGATATTACAAAAATGAACTATTATCATCAGCGAAGAAGTAACAGCTATGAGGCATCTGTGTATTGTGCTGCAATGATCTACTGAAATGAGTACGCTGACCAGCTAGCAGCCACTAACTCTGGCCCGTACTATCTTGTTATACCACTTGTGCCTCGGGAGGCGATAGTGAGTCACTTTAGTGTCCAGTCTGCCCTCAGTCTAACATGAGGATGAGGAAAGCCGAGGGAGGAGAGGTCAGAGACTACCCAAAACTCATGGCCTGACTGAATGGGTCAAAGTTATCCATCTCCACTCAAGGTCCACTTAACAGCTTGTTCAGGAGCTTTTGACCATATGACACAGTCTTCATCAGCAAATTAAGCTTGCTCCAGTTGTCAATGAACTGTAGAAAAAGTTCCAACATCTACATTTCTGCGACAACTGAGAAAACTTGTGTTGAGATTGTTTTGTCGAATGAAAAATAGAATAAATATTCACGATAGCAGACAGACGCAGACTAACACAGCTGGGGTCCTAATCATTGCTGCTGGAGCTCTAATCATTGTTCAGACAGTAATCAATAAAATCTGCCTCATTCAGCATATTTATGGTAAAGAAAGACACTGACTGACAAAGTGGTGAGAAGGGGGATACAAAGATTTAGTTTGTTTTGTTTGTTTAAATGTAAATACTCTACTACAAATTGGACCTCATGCAGTAATATTCTCTTTAATTTATCTTAAACAGTACAGTATATCCTAAACAGTATATAAGGGCAGGTATTGTGCTGTGTGCAAGTACTACCCACTAATTGGAGAGATACCACCACACAAAGGCTGGAGAGACACCAAATACACGAATGAATTAAAATAGCTCCATGCAAAATATAAAAAACCTTCCATATGTAATAAGATATATATAGAAGATATTGATATACTGATGATACATAAGATGAGATGTTGATATTTAAGATATATATAAAAAATATATAGAAAAACTTCAGCAATAGTGAAATTGACGTAATGTTAATAAACTTTACAGAGCGTCAGTTTTGGTGTTATGGGAAAATCAAAAACCCATCAACGGCAAAACGTACAATGCTGTGTCAGCAGAGGGATGCAGTATAACTATAGTACTTGCAGATGTGGAGGCACGGGATTTGACCAGCGTGTGTTTGCCTTAGTTGAAACTCCGGGCACAAATCTAAAAACAGCGCTCTTGGCAATCTGAAATGGCTCAGCATCGATTCACTCATCTCATCAAATAGATCTCTGAAAACACATTCACTGTGTGAGGACTGGATAGCCAAAGTATCTCAGAGCAGTCTAAATTGGGATCAGTGGGCCAAAAATATTTCTTTAGCGCATGTATTTAACAATCCAAACTTAAAATGTATGTTTCCTTGCAATGGAAACATACATTTCCATGTTGCAATGGACAAACCATGTGTGGACTCGGTAAGAGAACTCTAAACCACTCAAAAACAAGAAAACAGTGGAGGATCCTAGAAATCAGTCAGTACTAACAGAATGAGATTATGGATTCAAACAACAACAAGTGGAAATTTGTTCATATATCGCTTCCTGCACGAGGTCCAATATTTCATTTGCATCCGTCTGTAACAAAAAAAACAATCCTTTCATCTTTCACACCCCACAGCTCTGTGAGCGTCATTGTCCGATGCCCCTCAGCCAAACCAAAGCAAAGCCCTCCTCTCCGTCTGATAGAAGATCAAAGCTTTTCCTCTCAATGTCGCAGAATTCTGGTGTGTAAATTCAAGGTAATCTCTCCTCTCTCTTTTTCCTCCCCTCGCTCTCAGTCGCTCGCTACTTCTCGCGAGCTGCTAGAGGGGAGAGTGTGACCTATTTCATAAGCAGCAATCCATAAACATGCATAAGATGACACAGGCACAGACGAACTCCGGGGACAATAAGCCAATTTAGTGTTTCTTATGTGTTGTTTGTATGTATTCCTGTGAATGTGGCTGTTCACTTTTGTGTCGTGCCCTCGGTGACAAAATGGATCATCTGTCAGTGCTTAGCACAAAGACTTATTAGTTGTTTCTGATCTTGCACACCCATCAGTAGGACAAAGACAAACCAGAAGTGATTTCGAGTCAAGTGATGTGGCTCTATGGATTGCAGTCTGTCCACCACTTTGCTCCAGACTGGAACGTCTCAACAACTACTGGATGGATTTCCATAAAGTTTGATACAGATATTGTTGGACCCCACAGACTTTGGTGATCCCCTCACTGAACCTGAAGTTAAGTCCCATGGTACCCATGGTTCCTAGAGGATAATAACTTTGGTGATCCCTTGACTTTTACTATAGTGCCACCAGCAAGAGGAGAAGGATTGTGGTTATGTAAAAAATATGGGTTAGGTTTTGGTGACTTCTGAGTTGAAGTCAAGGCGAAAAATACAGTTAAAAGTAACAAACACTGACTGTTGTTAGGAAACAGGATGCAAACCACCACCAAACCCTGGTTTCCCATGTCAAAGATACCCGATACACAATATTTAGACTATATCTGTGGTTGCTGAACACCACACTGTTTCCTGCTTTACCACTGAACATTGAATTAATGTATGAACAAATGAATATTGCTGATTTGTTGTTTGTTTTGGGAGAGGATGACCTTTATTTGCACAACTACAGGAACCTGCCAGTCAGGAAAACATACAGTAAATATTAGTTGTGTTTGTCATTTGAATAAGTAACCAGTGAAGTGCACTGGCTAAAACTTAAACCTGCAGAGTGAGGACATTTCTTTAGAGTGCTATTTTAAGATTCAGACTTGGGTTTAGAAATATGATTTTAATTAGAATTTGGTTCAAATTACTGTATGATGTTAGGAAGGTACTGCTGATATTAATTTTACAGTACGGTTATGCATGTAGTGTAATGTGTATGGATAGGAAACAGGAAGTGAAAGAAGTCAGTGGTGGGGCTTCATATTTCAAAAGAGAGTTTGGCGAGGTTTCATTATTGGGATTGTCAAAAAAGAAGTTTGTATGCAGAGTTTTATTTGGATGATGACTCAGACCTCTAAACACACACACACACACACACACACACACACACACACACCTGCTGTCATTTGCCTGAATGCACAGAAAAGTGTGTGTGTGTGTGTGTACCTGAGTGAAGATACCAGCAGTGTTTTATACTATCATGTGTCTTCTAATATGATGTGAAAGCAGAGGTGTCACTATCATGTTGCTAACTGGACACATGCTACAGCTGCAGACCAGAAACTGATGAGTCAAAACTCAGCTATGATTGTGTGTGTGTGTGTGTGTGTGTGTGTGTGTGGATGTGTGTTTGCACGTAGCCTAACACATCACATAATTCCCAGCATGCAGCAACATGGATGTTTAACATACAATAAACTGCATGTACACAGGGGCACATTAACCTATCTGCTATAAGCCTAACGTCATTTAACAGCAAACATAAAAGTCCATTTGGTAACATGAATTCATGCATGATTTTAGTTGTTTTGTTGTTATATTAATTAACATATTATTCTTGCATTAAGTCATGCGTGACATACTGTTGCGCATTCCTGATTTGGGGTACTACATGCATGAATTCATGCTTTTTGCATGCATGTGGTCATGCATGAATTCATGTACCCTTACCGTAAAGTGTTACCGTCTATTGCCTCATGAGTTGCAACCAAATAACAGTAAACAGACCTTTTACAGCCTCGCCAAATACAATACGAAAGAATTTGATATCTGGCCTTGCAGCAAGAAGCAGAGAGTTCTAGAAAAGGGGGAGGGAGAGGCGAAAATAAGAGTATAAATAACTAAATATGTGCATGCCTTTGAGTGTGTGTGCGTGTGTGTGTGTGTGTGTGTGTGTGTGTGTGTGTGTGTGTGTGTGTGTGTGTAGGAGAGAATCATCCTCAACAGTCACCAGTTGTGTCAGATGTAGTAGTATAATAGTATTTCAGCAGCTCCATTGAAGAAAAAAGACTGTGGCCTTGAGATCGACTCTCTCTCTCTCTCACACACACACACACACACACATTCTTACAGTAGGCTCCCACCTCAAGACACCCTCTATAGTCACTTGCTATTCTGTATGAGCATCACATTCTCTTCTTCCTTTCAAAGGTGCTACACACAAACACACACACACACACACACACACACCACACACACACACACACACACACACACACACACACTGCAATGCATGTAATGCAAGAAGGCTCACGTACAGGCTGTGTAAGGTAAGAAAGACACATAACACACTGAGAGAATGACGTAATAGCACATCAGCCCACATCTGTGGATGTCGGGAGTGTGCACGAGTCAAGGTCATTCATTCATTGAGTTAAAATCACACACCGGGGCCTCCCGCAAGGCTACACAACATGCTGAATTCTGTATTCTGATCTCACTCGCGCTTCATGTGTAGACATATGTGCACAGTCACACGTGCTTTTCGGCTCAGACATGCAGCCTCCACCTGCACGCTGCTATAACAGCTGAATGCGGACCTGACTAGTCAAAAAAAAAAGATGATAATAATAAAACATCCCCGTCCAGTGAACGTCTCTTAAGAGTGAGTCGTTAATGGATTTTAACGGGTTGGACTCCTGCCAAACAGTCTCACCGCTTTTTCCAGGTGAAATAAATGAACAGCCGCTTACCAGTGCTGCCCCGTGTGACCGGTCCAATAACTGGCCGTGATTGGTGATCACTGCTAACGACCGAATCGACTGCGGTGATTGATTAATTGACAGCCGGATCCATTTGCCCGACGGGGTGTGAGGGCGGCAGCCTCATCGCCGTGATGTCCGCTGGGGTCGATGCGGCCAGACGTTGGTTTTAAATTACCACCAAAAAAATAATCAGATTGCAGGTTATATAGGCTGATCTATTTTAGGTGATGCAAAACTGAGAAGCTGTATCAGGGTTACTGTGAGTCACAGCAGCCCTCGCTTTGCCTCTGCATGACTTTCATTACACAATAATGCTTCATTCACAACATCAGTAAAAGCTGCGACGCGCGCCAGAGGCAAATATCCTCATCCAACTCATTTAGTCCTGATTTTTTTAAAAACAGAAACAGTGTCAGGGGATTAAAGGGCAACCTTCCTCACAGGTTGGCTCGTTACAGGTGCAGTCTGGGGAGAATAAAGGGCACACATTTGCACAACAGCACGCCCCGGGCTAGACGGGACAGTCGGCAGACGTGCGAAAAGCGCAAAGAGCCTCCTTGCGCATTACAAAGAAAGGCTTGCTGTACCCGGGATAGCGCAGTGGTAATTCATCAAAACACACTACTGTCACATGCTAACTTCGCTCGGGTCTCACCTGAAGGCTAATATACCCCGTCAAGTCTTGCTGCTTGTATAAAAATGGATCCAAATGATGGAGAGCTCCGGCTTGTCACTCACCTAACTTTTGCTGCCACAGAAGATATCGCATCGTTCCTTAAATTCCTCTTTTTGGACACGGCAGTTCCCATGCTGACATGGAAACGACGCAGGCTGGAAAACAGTTCATTCCAAAGACAGGATGGAGGAATGCGACAGTGAAAAGAGTATTAAAAAAAAAAAAAAAAAAAAAAAAAAAACCCGCAACAACAACAACAACAAAAAGTTGAAGAGAAATCCGGGAGCAGATAAGTCACGCACACGTCTGCAGAGCAAAAGATGCCAAAAAAAAGCCCAACGAAAAAAAGCCAAAAAATAAGCAGGATGTCAGCCTCTTTCTCTCCCTCTGTCTCCCAGAATATGAGCACGTACGTGGGGTAGCTGCACAGCTGTCAGCGTGTGGCTGAAAATACACAGACCACTCAGACTCTCTCTCTCTCTCTCTCTCTCTCTCTCCCTCTCTCTCTGTTCTCCCTCTCTTTCCCTCTCCCTCACTCTCTCTCCCATTGATCTGAAAATGCAATGGGAGGCTGGTAGGTGGTGATATCACCATCATCATCATCACAAAGGGGAGGTGCTGTGTGAGGGACACTGGTGCCATCCATGCAGGGACTTATGCCTTTCATCTTCATCCATTTTTGGACTACTATCTGTCTGTGTGTTGCCTCATGTTATGTAATCGGTCATTTTCTCTCTCTCTCTCTCTCTCTCTCTCTCTCTCTCTCTCTCTCTCTTTCTTCAGATGTTGAAATGTTGAGTCTCTCATCCATGGCCAAGGACAGAAGGAGGGCACAGCTTGGTGACCATCCCTCTCAAACAGTAGGAGGATAATGATAGTTTTAGACGGTGATGTGTTTCCTATTGTTGAATTTATTTTTCAAGCCATTGTGGCAGGCCCTTCATTGTTATCAGTATTCAAAGGAGTGTTGGAGACTGACAGATCACAAAGGGCAGCTGCCACAGTATCTGTAGAGCAGAATTACAGCGTAGCGACTGATTAGTACTCCTGTGAGAGGTTCCGTCTTTCAATACTCTTATTTTGTATTTCTTTTTCCTTCAACTAAGTCAAATATTTAATCACAGTAATTTAAAATACTTTTTTTTTTCTACAGTAAGTTGACTTTGTCACTATTTCATCACTAGAGTATCTTATATACCAGGTTTGCAACCTGGTGGTCAGGACAAGCAGTGACAAGATAAAGGTTGTGTTTCTGAGATATTAATGTGATAAAAACAGAAAGAAAATATGTCTACTGAACAAAAATATGTTTATTTTTCTGACCTACCTCTTTGTTATTTCCAAGCCAGGACTTTTGTCTGTTCTCTCCATGCTGACTGCTGTTTACTATATGTAACACACTCACTATTCATCTTACAACAAGACTTCAAAGAAACAGAATTATTCCAGGTCACAAACCAAAAATGTTGGACATTAGCTTTGAAAGAAGTACAGAGTCGGCTAACAGAACATCCAGGATGCACATTTAAACACAAGACATAAAAATGAGAACAAAGAATTGAGTCAATAAATCGGGTCATCATTATTCTCACTTATATCAATCGATGCATCCATACACTTGGCATTTCACTACTTCTTCATGGCTTACTGAACATAAGCTCTAACATAAGCAGCCTCAGGAGGGAGAACGGTTCGATCCCTGGCTACTCCAGTCCAGGCGAAATACTGAACCCCAAATTGTACTGAATGTGAATGTGTATAAATGATTAGCTGTCAAACTGATGAGTTGTGCATGGCCGCCAATGCTATGTCAGTGTGTGAGATATGTAGTGTAAAAGCACCTTGAGTGGTTAGAAGACTAGACAGGTGCTACATAAGTACAGTCCATTTACCATTTACAATAAGTGCAGTGGAAAACAATCCATTAAATGAAATATAAGGCTGCAAAGTCCTTTATCTTGCTAAGGCTTTCTGCTTCTCTCTGCATGGTTTGGAGGGACTTCCTGGTTGTGTCGGGTGTGGTGGATACTTGTGATGTATTTGCAAAATGCCAAAATCTACCAGGTCTTTTTTTTAAAGATATTTTTTGGGCTTTTGAACTTGAGCCTGCAGCCCCAAACCCTCGACTGCTGCGGCAAGGACTGACGGCTTAGTAGCTACCTGGCATCCCATCTAGCATGTCTTTGAATTTTTCTCTTTTTTTTAATGAACTAATAGTTTGTGGTGTTGCCCTCACTTGTACAGTACCTGTGTCAAGTAGACTAGAATATAAAAGAGAAACAGCAACCACCTACAATCCAGAAAACCATTCTGACACGGTATGTTTAATCCAGATTATATACATGCATGGGAACAAATGAATACATGTGAATTCACCAAGTAGAAATCAATATGCAAACTTTGTAATGCAATTCTATACAGGTTGTTTTCAGCATTTAATCAATGCTCAGAGACGATTGATCACTAGTCAATGATAGAAGATTGTGAGTGTTGGTCACCGTGGTTTATGCACACACACTCATGCACGTATGGGCACATGCACACATCATCTAAACAGATAGAAACACAGGCAGCAGGCGAATCACCCCGTAACGGCCGATTAGCCTTCAAACATCAAATCAATCAATCTTTCAATCCACAGGTCATTTCACCAGCAGTTCAAATGTGCAAGTCGTCCTTGAGCTTTATATCTTTTAGTATGTGCTTCTCCTGCACACACTCACACACACACAAACACACACACACTAAGACAAAACGAATGAAAATCAATAAATAAAGCAAAGCACTGCTGGGATGGTGTGAGCTGCTGTAGGCCATTAAGCAGTAAATAATTCCAGGCAGCTCTGACGAGACTGAGGGAGCGCGTGTGGATGGACTGTAGATGAGCACAAGAGAAAGAGGGATGAATGAATGGAGACAGGACAGGACAGCGGTGCTCCCCACACGAGCCAGTCAAAAGATGATGGAAAGAGGAGGCATAAATGGACAGCAGGGATCCAAAACAGGACATGGAGGGGAAAGCGTGCGGAAGAATGGAAGAGAGGCACAAGGATGAATGGAAGAAGCGATTCATGTTTTTCATTCTATAAAAGGAGTGCAGCAGCTATGTGTCCACTACATCAAATGCAGTGGGGATAGCGTTGTGCTAAAAGGGGGAGGAAAAGAGTGACAAAATAGATGAAAGGCAGTGAAAATGGGAGGACAAGAAACACGCGTGCAGCCATAAATCCACATCTGCCCAAGATATTAGTGTCTCCTCTGACCCTGACAAGCACTCACCATTTGATTGATTGCAAAGCAGATCGATATTTCGAGTCTGCAACGGTTACAGCAGCAGCCAGCCAAGTGGCCCAAGAGTTACTCAGGGGGCTGAGTTTACACTCTCAATCTGATTTTTCTACACAACGGAAGAATGAAAATTGATTCTTTATTCAGGGACAATGCATTGACATACAGTATATGTAATTTTAATGTAAAAATGTGATTTAACTTAACATACGATTGTCCCACCTGATCTATCTTTGTTCCATATACCAGTGGGCAAGGCGCTGTGTTGGCCAGTCACATACATGTTTACCTTGCGACCATCATAATGAAAGATTGCTGCCTTGATGTCTTTCCAGAATTGTAAACCTCTGTGTGTGTATTATAAACCGTTGTGGTGTGTTTTGGGGTCTGATAAGCCTTTAAACTCAACTTACTGTGTTTCATTGTCTCCCTGGTACCTAAACAACACACCACCATCAACACAGCCCAGTGCTAGCATGCTAACATGCTAATCTAAGCTAGTAAAGTGGTGTCATAAAGTAGTTATTCTGCACTCTATTGCAAGTGGTAAGGCAACAGCTCAAAGTTTCTAAACTGTAAAAGCATCTACTTGGCAGACTTTGAAGATTTGAGAGGAGCAGGCTAGTACTGCATGCTCGCTAAGATGTCATGCACAAATTAAATGAATTGCAATGAAGGAAAGCCAACAACAAAGTTGCTCTAGCACGTAAAATTTTGATGAAAACTATTCTCTCCACTCTGTGCAGCGTTGTATTGCCATCAGGTGTTTTTGTGTCAGTTAAACTTGGGCTAGACAGATCTTTCTGTGTTTCTGTATTTCTGTATTTCTGACTTGAACGTCCCTTAGATTAAACTTTTCAGTGTTGGAGGTCATTTTTTTTATGAGTACGATGGAACGCAGTATAACAACAGTATATAACAGTATATAACACCATAGTGTGAGCTATTATGATAAGCCCAAGCTATATAATATTGTCATCAAATGATCAAATAGACTTGACTTTGGATAACATCCACATATTACCCAGTAATCATCATTGCATATCTGTATATGACAAAGAAAAGAAAAAACATCATAGAGATGAGACGTTTTGGGATAAAGTTGGAGGATGGGGATGATGAATGTGAGTGTAGATAGTATGCAGGGGGTAGTAAAGCTTAAGAGTGGGTTAAGGCTCTTAAAGCCTGAAAAGGCTTTAAGTGAGACAATATTAAACTTTGATATCCACCCAGGGGAATGTTAATAACACTGAACTGTTTTAAAATCCCTGTTTCTTTAAATACACTGTTTAATTTAAAGAGGATGATTAGAGGGTCTAACCAGCATTAAAGAATGATACTTCCCATTGGTAATGACCTTTGATAGTGCATTATAATCTCATTTGCTATATTTGACCACTTAATCAAGTCTCATGACCATTATACAGCAAAGCGTCATAGTCAAGTAGTTCACAACCTTTTTTATTCACATTAAATTGTCTGTTGTGAAACACAGTATGAGAGATTTAACTATTCATTATTTGGAAATGTCACATAAAACACAGTGCTGTGTGAGATTTTAATGAAATGTCATTTTACTGTCAGGATAAAACTGTAAGCTTATATTCTGACTTTAATGTTCTCAAAGAGTAGTCGCACCTCTCCCCACTATCAACTGCAGTTCCTCAAATGTCCACTTGAGGCTGGCTCCAGAAGTGAGTCAATCTCCATAAGCCCCCATGTTAAAATGTCCAACTTCACAGCAGAAATAAACATGTTTACAGCCTGGTACAAAAAACAGTTTTGGTCTCTGTAGCTCATTTCACCATTGCTTTTTTTCAGAAACTATGGGTGATGTCATGGATACAGCGTCCATATTTATACTGTGTATGAGAATAAAACTAGTAGTGAATGATGCCGCCGCTAGTACCCCAATTACCACTGCCACCACTATACTGTTGCTTGGACTGTTGCGTGACTCTTATATATTATATTAAGGAAAAAGCTTTTGTTTGTTAACTTTTCTTACACACTTAATCCATAATAACACCATTTGCAGTAAACCATATTCTCTTGAGGCAGCTTGGAGGGTACATGAGGGTTAAAAAGATGGCGAGCAGAGAGAAATTAATGTTTCACTGCCAGTATTACTTTGCGTGAACGAATATTAAAACGGACAGAAGAAAAGGTCGACATCTACATCAGTGTACTGGTTAATTTGCCAAGAATCACTGTCTCTGTTTAAAGAGGGAGAATAAAAAATAAAAAAAACACTGCATATCTCTGTGTAAGTGAGGACCCTGCTCACCTGACAGAGCAGGGAGGGGTGAGAGGAGATGGATGGCAGCTGTAAAGTGACAGAAAGCGAGGCACAGAAATGAAGTGTACTCGTGGAGGAGGAGAGATTCATGGGCAGATGATGGATAGTGCAATCCGTGGGCGGGGAGAGAGAAAGTGGGTTGAGTGTGTGTATGTGTGTGTGTCAGGTTAACTCGAGGTAACCAGGGAGGCTGAGAAGTCTTAAGTCTTAGTTTAGATTGCCAAGCAGAATATAATCGCACAATTACACTGCAACTCAACAAAACATGTAGATCTTCCCTACAAAGGAAAATGACTTCCTGAGCCGAACAGTGTTTTTGTCAGCTCTTGTCCTTGTGAAGAATACTTGAATGTACTGATGGCTGTTCTTGACCTACCTCTGATATATTGCTCCTTTGCACAACAAGTGTCCCCACATTTCTAGAACAATCCAAACCACAGATTTTTTTTCAGGTACAGTGCATCTGTTTTCAGCCTTTTCCACTGCTGCTCACACCTCTCTGCAGAGCCAACAAAGCTAGTGGCAAATAAACTACCAAACAAGGTCAGCCAAGAGACATTTATTCCCGTTTGCATACATGGACTAGCCACCACATCAATCTCATCCTAAGAAGCCTGTGTGAATACAATTACAATGGCACACTCTCTCACTGTAGCTGATAAACGAACCATGAGCACTTCCACAGGCAGGCAGACTGTGCATGGAATAAGCTGCCATACAAGCAGATCCCTATCAAGGGCTGTGACTGTAGCGTGCACCCGTATTTGTACTTGATGTCAGTGCCTCGTACTAAACAGAGCAGACAAGCTGCCAGCAGCAGCTTAAATGAGCTGTTTGGTCTGTCTAAATACGTAATTGAGAATTATGTTAATGTAGCTTTTGGCAAATTGTTCCATTTAAAATGACAATGTCATTTTAACTTTGCGTCCTATTCACCATCAGAAGAGGTGTGCTGTTCATTTGGATTGGAATTGTCTCTCGTATTATCCCAGTTTGTTAGTTTAAAGGAGAGGGCTGGCAACATACAGTACCAGTCAAAAGTTCGGACACACCTTCTCATTAAATGTTTTATTACTTTATACAATGTAGATTTACACTGAAGACATCAAAACAATGAAATAACACTCATGGAATTATGTGGTAAACAAAATATGTTTTATATTTTAGATTCTTGCTTTAAAGACAGCTTTGCATTCTCTCAACGTGTGTCCAAACTTTTGACTGGTACTGTATAATTTTCTTTTAATAAATCCCAAGAAAAGAGCAGTATTTTCCCCTCCTTACCCTGTCTGTGGCATTCAGCTCCAAGCCCACTGAAGACGTAAATCTTTCAAGACAGGTCAGGATACACTTTCAAATTTCATTACTCTTAAAAAAAAAGGCTCACAATAAGACAGAAGAAATGCTTTCATTTGTGCTTGTTGTTCATATTTCTTGACAGAGTTTTGTTTGGCAGATTATGTTTGACACTCCTTTTCTATATTTAAAGATTTAGCCATTTCTTGGGATCGATGTATCAGCAGTGGGTGCCACAAATCCTTTGGCTCCACTCACTGTCGCTGTTTGTTGTCTCTTTGAAAACTACACATGAAAGCCGTGACTGTCAGACCTCTGTTATAGCTGACAAACTGCAGTTTACATTATTTTCTCCATTACTTTTTTCATCTGTTGTAAATCCACACCATCTAAAAGCAGAAGAGAGCAACAAGCAGAGAAGGAAACTGCAGAATGAGTCACAATTACTGTTTGATCCCCAAATGGAGTGTGCAGAAACCTTTCTTGCCATGCCACTGTGTCACAAGATATCAGCAATTAAGTCAGTGATTGAAATGTTTTCCAAACTATCAGCAAAGCTACAAAAATAGAATGTTAACAATCCTTCATGGCTCCCCAATATGGTGCTGAAACCAGATTCTGTCCAGGACTGGAATGATAACAACTGAGGCAAATGACTGCTGTGCATACTAATGTTAAGAATGACCTAGACAGAGCTTTTGGCAGAGTCTTGGAAAAAGATGGCTGACCCTAAATGAGCCCAAGGAGAAATACAGAAAGGAGAGAACAGAGACTTCAATATAGAGGACAGTAAGTGGGCAGATGGGAAACACGAATTTAATAGACAGAGGTAGAGAAGGCCGGGGGGAAATGAAACAGACTAATGAAATAAGATGTTAGACAAAGAGATATAGAGAGTATAACTGTCCTTGACAAAGGGGGTATCTATGCACACATGTGTACGCTGTGTCTAAAAAGTAAACCTGCATCACAAGTTGTGCCCTCCTCCACTTCCCCCTCACCTCCGCAGAGACTGAGGGTAGCCCTCATTATTTATCACCAGTGGACATGAGCATCATTAAAGGGCTAAACCGTGGTGCCTCTCCGTGTGACTCATCCGCCACTGCCCCATGTATGTCCTCATCACTGCTGGGCAAAGGTGGCCGAATGGTAATTGTCATTCTCCCCTGGTTGGCGGGAATCCCCGCTGTCACGTCGTCCACCCACGCCCCTGTGACATTCAGGCAGCAGCGATAAATGAGCAGTGGAATCCCGGAGATGATGCGGAGGATTAAAGGTCTTAATTCATTCGCATGATGAGGGAATTACACCGTGATGAGGGTGTGACACCATGCAGCGAATTACAAAGCTCAGATGTGTGTCATTATGTTTGTCCCTCTTTCTCTCTTTTTTCTGTTTCTCTGAGGATCATAGAAACATGATCCAACAAATGTTTTCACTGATTCTGTTCACCTTAGACCAGTAGGATTGTCTTCAATAGCAGCCTCACTGAGGATTTGTGTCATCAAGTTTCATCATTTTTTCTTTTTTTGGCTTGTTGTTTTTTTTTTTTTTGGAAACTTCTAGATGCCACTGACTCAACACTTGATATTACCTACATACACTGCAAGTACTCCATACTGCAGCTCTGCATGGTCTTGACAGTGATGAGATGGCACTTTGCTCTACAAAGGCAGCTATCACTGTCGGCTCTGTCATCTGTACACTCCTGAACAAAAGCAGGCTCTCTTTGTATCATCGAAGCAGGGAAGAGCAAGGGCAGAGCTCCTTCAGCTGTAAGGTCAAACAGTCCCAATCTTTCTCTGCAGTGCTCTCTGACAGCAGAGGCTATCCATTCATATGTAGCAGTTAGTTAAATGTAGTTGTGTAAATATGCGAGATCTGACATATAAATTGCATACTGTCATACATGTTATAATTACTATTTTATATCTATCATACTGTACTGTACATGGTAAATCATCTCATTTATCCAAAGCTCCACATTTCAGACAGAGCCACTTACATCAGGGAGTCTAACAACAATTTATTACAGAGGTGGTTAAGAACTGTAATTTGACAGAAACATTTAGTTCCCTGCAGGCTTTAGTTTCAGTCTAATACACCCTCAAAGCACTCTATACAACAGATTAATGCAGACACATCACGTGAGTATCACTGAGAGATGGGATGCACAAAACGTTAAAAGGCACAAGAGGCCATAAGCAATACATAATTAAAAAACGAAGAGCTGGAGGTGTGCAGGGAGAAATCGACTCAGACGTCGCCACAGCCAGTTACAAACACATATCGCAATGATTTTGACAAGTGAGGAGTTTATTATAGACTGTATCTGATTTTTTTTATCTGATTTACTTATTGGTGACTTGTTTAAAAGACATCGTCTTATTCAGATTAGTTAGTTGATTGGAAAAATGTACTCAAGCTGAAAACTAAAAACTGACTGAATAAGCAAACAAAATTAAAGAGTTTAAAAACCTCATCAGTATAAATGTACCTTATGAGTATTGTGTGTGTGTGTGTGTGTGTGTGTGTGTGTGTGTGTGTGTGTGTGTGTGTGTGTGTGTGTGTGGTTTGATCAGATTAGTTTGACAGTGGCCTATCAACCAAGACAACTCTCAGCAAATTTGGGTTTTTTTAAAGCTCCAGTGTGTACACAGGGGGCTCTGGAAAATGGTAGAAATGGAATACAATATTCATGTTTTCATTAGTATATAATCACCTGAAAATAAGAATTTTTGTGTTTCTGTCCACTTAGAATGAGCCTTTTATATCTACAGATGGAGTGCTCTTCCACAGTCTGCAATGTTGCACTGCCATTACAGTAGCCCAGAACGGACAAACCAAGTAAACCCGCTTGGAAGGAGAGGGTGAGTCGACGGGTTATTCATTTGCTGTTAAATTTCCATTCACATTCACAAATCAGATTTTATGACCTTAAATGTACTGTATGTTGGACTGAAAAAACATGTTTTGAAGTATTTCAATCGAAACTGTATCTTTGGAAACACCAAATGTTTTAAAAGAGATGTGTTTACTCACAGATGTTCTTGTCTACACAGCATGATGGATCAATACTTTGGTTCACTGGCTCTATATGATATGAACCATCCAGTAAAAGACACAAAAATCAAGTTGCTGTTATTCAAACATGGCCCAAGATGAGTTGTCATGTCTGCCCACTGCAGTGTAAGCGGGGGAATTTACAGTGTGGTTAGGGGTGAGATAACTCTAACAGGGCAGTCCTCCAATCTCATTACTGGTCTAGAATCACCTCTGAGACTAATGACATTCGTGTCGGCTCTTAAGGTTCAACTGCAGTATGTTTGTGTGTGTGTGTGTGTGTGTGTGTGTAAGTAAGAGAGTGAGTAGAGGGAAGGCCTTCTTTGTACGTGACACCCATGCCTATCCCCACCTTGTCTCACCTTGGTACTGCAGCATACCTCCCCTTTTCCATTGCTGCTCTTCTGCACCCTTCCCTCCCTACTAAATCGCTCGTAACATCGGCTCCCAGATGACATATTTCCACTATGGTGCTTAATGGATTCTCTGGTTGGCTGTGGAGCAGTGGCTTGATTCTCTGAGAGGTGAAGGAGAGGAGAGAGGGAGGAAGCTTATGGAAGCGGGGAGAAAGTGTAAAATGAGGAGGGATGAAGAGAGGAAAGTGGAAGAGATGGGAATAAAAGTGGAGAAGCTAATGTAATGTTTAATGGAAAAAAGGGGGCACAGGTTGGTGTGGCATCTATAGGAGCGGCTGATAAGAGTCATGGTCAAGGTAGTAGCTGAAAGTGGGACTGAGGCTTTTTCACTTTGTAGCTGAATTCTGTCTTCTTTGGTTTGCTGTCCAGTGTAGATTATGATTTACATGCACAAGGTATTCACGGGAAAGAAGCAGCATGTAATCCAGCCTCCCTGTTTGTAATTTTAGGTTAATTTTAACCTGATGAAAGCACAAGATGAAAAGCCAGAGGATCACCACAGTCCTTAGGATTCATCCTGTGGTTACCTTGAATGTCTACAAAATTTTATGGTAATCCATCCAATGGTTATATAGAATAACACATAATAATATGATATAAACTGACAGACCTCAAATTGTTGGTTCTTTCTTGTTTCACCAACAGTCCAAAGAATATTCAATTTACAACCACAGACAGTATAAATATGGTCGTTGCTGTGAAGCTCAGAATGTGGCGGGTCTAGTCGTCGCCATTTTGGTAGTCCTGCCTCTGCTGCCTCTCAGATAATCTAAAAATGGGCGTAGAGGTGGATCATTGGTCGAGAAGAAGTCTGGGTGCTCAAACAAGCCACCTGTAATGGCACCCACCTGTCAATCAAAGCAGCCACGCTGTTAATTATGCATAAATTTAAGCCTTAATATAATTTGAGTTCTATAAAAATTCACCCTCAGTACAGTTGTCATGAACGGGGAAATTAGCTATAGAGACAAAGAACTGTTTTTTGTACCAGGCTGTAAACATGTTTATTTCTGCTGTGAAGGTGGACATTTCACCATGGGGACTTATGGAGACTGACTCACTTCTGGAGCCAGCCTCAAGTGGCCTTATGAGGAACTGCAGTTTGTGGCGCTTCTGCATTGGCTTCATTTCACAGCCACGGAGGTTGCAGCTTGATATAAGAAGAGTGAAAATTGGATGCGTCCACTAATTCAAGGTTTCCCCGCAGTGAATGGGGTTCTACGTCTATGTTACAAGTGAATAAGAGACTGAAGCCAGCGCTGGCTGTCCTCATAGAGGCTGAATGATAAATTATGGATGCCTGTTTGTCTCTTTTTACCCAAACAAACGTGTCCTGGCTTGATTCATCCACTTCTAGTGTGAATGTGAAAGAGAGAAGGAGATTGAAAAGGTTGTAATATTGAAGCTCGATGATGTCATCAACTGACAACAGATATCCTTCTTTCACTGTCAAACACACTGCCTCTTCTTCTGAGAACTCTGCTGGTGCATACCAAAAACTACTAGGAACAGTGCGTCCTTTGTAGGGAGGCTGGTGATTTACTGTAGCTCCGGGGACATCATGATGAGCTGAATGTGAAGCCAAAGTGCCAGAAAGCGTCTGTCTGTCCTGTGCTGCAGCTCTTCTCCCTGCACAACCAGAGGGAGAGACAGCTGTTCAATGTCCTGACAGATATAAAGGAAACCAGAAGTAGAGTGGAGATTGGTAAACAGGCAGACACATCAACCCGAACGGACACACATACAGCCTGTGATGTGTGAACTCACATATGGATGGAAAAAAAAACAGAGGAAACTATGATGACACGCAGCGTATACTGCGTGACACTGTATGCAGCCGCCCCTTGGGTATAAACTCTTCCATAGCTCGATCCATTTCTGGATAATTTAATTTGTTATTATGGCAAATGTTTTCATAATCACAAATGAAATAATCAAGCTTATCTTCAAAGCAATGAAGAGTGTTTTCCCTCTTATAACTGAGACCAAACTATTCATGTAAAAAGGAAACTGTTTGTTGCTTAATGAAGCTCCATGACCAACAGCTTGCCTCCATCAGTGTTTCACAGACCGGGGTACTGTGGTCCTGATAACTGTGTTCATGAGACGAGCTCACTTGGAAGCCCCCCTCTTGTGGTAATCACAACTTTGTAAAGAGAAATTTTCTGAAAGCTCAAAGTTCGTAGAGATTTTCTTCATAATTTTATGATATACTGTATCTAAGGAAAAGATTTCCTGCATTATGTTACCTGCTTGCTAGCTTGTTAAATTGTTAGCAACTAGATAGGGGCAGTCTTTTGGCGGCCATGTTGCCGTTGCCAAGCAGCGGTGTTCTCACGACTTACCACTTGAAGGCCAAACATATTGTGTGCACGACTTCCTGTGCCGTAACTACAAGCTTTCACGTTCCAGCAAATGGTTGGCATTTTTAAAAAATTGCTTGAACAATTATAAATATTGTTATTCATTTTCTGTCCATTCCCACCTTTCAGGCAGAAAATCAAGCCGAGCTGCATAATGCTGCACATTTTAGTGACATTTATTTTTTAGCTTTGTAAATCAAGCAGGAAGCTATTTTGACATCTGGCGTCTGAGAGTGAGTTGCAGAAAAGCTTTAATAAATTGTGTTTTTGGAAAATCAAACAAAATATATATATATATGAAGAAATATGGAGGCTGTGAAAAGGATAATGTGGATTTGGCAGGTTCCTTCAGTAGAAAGTTTACTAATTGGCAGCTGATGCTAAAATCTTTGATGGTGTCCTTGAATGCACCGACAAGAACATTCTAAAAAATGGTCTTCTAAATGGCATTACCTCAAGACAATAACAGAGCACTTGAAGTCCCCTCTTGAGGTAGCAAGCTGCATGACTCAAGAGGGCACTTAGAGTGCAACTTCAATAAGCTGTAAAAAAAGGAACAGGTACTCCCATACTGCGCTGTGAATATGATCTTCTGGGTGTGTGCTCGCGTCATAAAAGTCTTCAAAACAATCACCATAAAAAGGTGTACTGTCAAATTTTATGATTACAACAGCATGAATGTATGATTTGCAGTTCTCAGATCCAGTGCTAGCCCCAGCACGACTCCCTCTACTGTAATGCCTGCAGAGGTAGCAGGTATTAGAATGTAAACAAATTAGAGTGGCTCTTTGGGAAGTGTCCACTGAGTATATTTAAGCCTTGCCCAGAGTGAATGGGGCTCCACTACAGCGCTTTTACCACTGCAGATGAATGAGACACTGAAGCCAGCGCTGGCTGTCCTCCCAGAGGCTGAATGATGAATTATGGAGGCCTGTTTGTCTCTTTTTACCCAGACAAACGTGTCCTGGCTTGATTCATTCACTTCTAGTGTGTATGTGAGAAGAGAGAAGGAGATTGAAATGCTAAGGTTGTAATACTGATGCTCAGTGATGTCACCAACTGACAATAGATATCCTTCTTTCATTCTCAAACACACTGCCTCTTATTCTGAGGGCTCTGTTGATGCATACCAAAACCCACTAAACAGTGTGTCCTTTGTGGGGAGGCTGGTGATTTACGGTAACTGTGAAGCCAAAGTGCCAGGAAGCTTCTGACAGTCTTTTGGCGTCCATGTTGCCGTTGCCTAGCAGCGGTGTTCTTGTGACTTACCACTTAAAGGCCAAGCATATCATGTACACGACTTCCTGTGTCCTAACCACGAGTTCTTGTGTTCCATTTGAGAGTAGCATAGGTTTCATCTATCAGAAACAGGCGGCAAGCTCTGTGTCTGTGAAGTGAAGCCAATGGAAGTATGGCTGCAGTTCTTTGAACGACCACTTGAGGCTGGCCACAGAACAAGTTAATCTCCATAAGCGCCCATATTACAATGCCCAACTTAACAGCAGAAATAAACACGTTTACAGCCTGGTACAAAAAACGTATTGGTCTCTATAGCTAAAACCCCCATTTATGACAACTGTACTGAGGGTGAATTTCTATTTAACTCATGCTTAATGTTCAAATTATATTAAGGCTTAAAGTTATGCATAATTAACAGTGTGGCTTGTTTGAGCACCCAGGCGGACTGCCAAGATGGCAACAGCCAGAGCCACCACACACCTGTGGGTGCCGTCACAGATACAACGTCGCTCGTTAATTACAATTTGATCAAAATTCTTGATCTGAACAACAGAAAGTTATAGAATGAATACATTGAATATGATTTTTTATTATAACATAATTCTGATAAAGTTGAGAAACACTAAGATTGAATTATTATCCAGTCCAAAAATATCAATATAGGCATAAATATCAGTACAGACATGTTTTCAAATATCCAGTATATGTTGAGCACTAATGTAGAGTAAATGAATGTACGAGAGCCTGAACGTTCACACACCTGTGGTTTCACAGGCAAACCAGATCAAGCAGATTGAAAGACAAGTAGATAGATTGTTGGACAGATTGGATGACACACAGAAAATAGAACAAACAGACAACAAATGGGCAGGCAGATACACAGACTGACAGGGCAGACAGCGAGATGACAAAGGGCACATTGATCTGATTAAACCTCTTTGCTTCCCAGCTCTCTGCTCTGTCTCACTGCTCGGCTGAGAAAAGGTCATTTCTTTCTGACTTGGTTTCTCACTCTCTGTGGCCTAATACCTCTGAGGCCAAGCCCTGCCAAAACGCCTCAGATCTCCGTGGGTTGGCAAACAATAAGAAAGAGAGAGAGAGAGAGACAATTCGCTTTAGGAAGGGGAGTTTCCTGGGACGAAAAACAAAAATTAGGGGGAGGCATGGGCAGTGAGAGAAATGGAAAAGGGGGAGAGGCGGACAGTTACAGATGAAAATTGGAGGAGGTGGTGAAAAAGAAGAGTTAAAGGCCCGGACTTGTGAAAGAGATCAAAAAGTGTTGGGGAGATGTTTTCACTGATGGACCTCCAGAGAGGGGAGGCAAGTGAAATCCAGTGAGGGCTAAGCTTTCTGTACATACAGCAGTGAAACATGGAGGAGGGAAGGGGCGTTAGTGGTGACAGCCCATCCAACACAGAATCGAACGGACAGGCGAGTGAAGCGCAAGAGAAGAAAATGATGAATGGGTGGTCGGCTCTGGGAGACCCTGGTGCTGACAGACTGCACTCCCTTAGAGAATGACACTGACA
Source organism: Argyrosomus regius (assembly GCA_946959425.1). Lineage (NCBI taxonomy): Eukaryota > Metazoa > Chordata > Actinopteri > Sciaenidae > Argyrosomus > Argyrosomus regius. The sequence goes on along the minus strand of OX336898.1, from coordinate 16,558,764 downwards.
CACACACACACACACACACCAGTTTCAAGGGGAAGGACAATGGTACATGTTGATGACTGTGCCAAGGAAAATGGAACGGTATTTACAGTATTGCCCTGAATAACAGATTATCATTCATGAACACTGAAACATTGTTTATAGAAAAAACATGGATGTTATATTGGTGACATTTTTAATCTTTGGGGAGTGTTAAACTCATTTTAGTTCATGGGCCACATACAGCCCAATATGATCTCCACTGAATAGTAGCCTATAAATAACAACTCCTCCTCACTGCTCTCTTTATTTTATGGTAAATATTGTACACATATATTCTGATATAATTAATGAACCAACTATTTAAAAAACAGATGAACGGCCTGAGAATGTTTGATGATTTCCACCATGTGTCACAGTTTTTTTCCAGATTCAGTCAGTCTGCTGTCATTACATGTGTAAACAGTGGAATGGGGAACAGGGATGCTGGAAATTAGTCAAAGTTGTGGGCGCTGAGAGAAACTCTGTTTAATAACGTCAAGACAACGCCTTGAATGCACATTTCATACAGGAGATGAGCATATACTGTATGTGGATCTAACGATGGTCTAACCAGTGATGAAGAGTGACAGCTGTCATTCTGTTTCCTGTTAACAGAGTAACAGCTGTTAATGGAGACTAAAGTCTGTCATGTATTATGTATAATACAATATGTGTATATGTACACTTCACTGATAAACCAGAGGATATATAGATACATAGATATAGAGAGAGTTACATCAGGCATCGTGATCAAATGAGTTTTTGTTTTGTGTCTCCATTTTTGTCCATATGCGTGACCTTTTTCTCTCTTTGTCTCTGTCTCTGGTGTGGTGAAGTAGATTTAAACAATAAAACATCAAAAATGTAGTGCGAGTTCTACTTACACATATACAGTAAATCCCAGTAAAAAAGGAGAAAGTCATTAAACGTTTAACTCATGTTTTTTGATTATGCCTGATTTGAGGGGTTGCTACAGCCCACTTGACGCCACTGTTTCCTGAGTCCATGTGAATCTCAAGGTATTTTTACAACAAGAGTTCCTGCTTCTTTTCGAATGTCCTCTCTCTTTTTCATTCAGCGGCTGCTTTTGTGAGGTCTGGTTTTGTTCAGCAGGCTTGATTCTGATGCTTAATAGACATGCATGTTGCATGTTTAGCATGTTGTATCCACCCACATGTTTATTCTCAATGTGGAAGTGGATTAGAGAATCTAAATGACTAAATTGGAGACTCCAAATGTTTATTTGTCAAGTGATGGCCTGGAAAACTTTTTAAGAGACATTTAAAAAAATGAAATAATAACACCTGATTATATCACTTTATGAGGCCATCCAACCAAATTGGCAATGAGGTAAAAGTGTCTCTAAAAACTTCTGCATTTCCACCTCCACAGATGTGAGTTACTACACTAAAAATAATCAGCCATGTTTCAAATTTATCTTTTCTTCATCTGAATACATAGACACCTTTTGTAAAAATACATTATTCACGTCATTGCATGTGCTCTTTTCATGTGGGAGTCTTTCTGTTGTGCGTATTCAAAACCCATGAACCTGTTTCTATCTGGGGAAAAACTTATTCTTCTTTTAGCAGCTGCAAATCCCGGTGACGTACATGGACAGCGAGGTGCTCTCACCTCGTGTTCCCAATCAGCAGCGTTAGCAAGTTATTATTAGCCTGGCAGAGAGCTGAAAGAAGCAGCAGCTCTGCCCAGACCTTATGCTGGATCAACCGGCAGCTGTGACTCAATCTTTGTTTTCATCCTGACCTGTGATGCTGTGTGTCTGTTAACGTATTACACAGTACACAGAACCTGCAATCCCACACACACACAAATCTGTTCTTAGTCTTTTAGTCATATTTTAGACTTTCTGCAGACTCATATTCAGACCCACATAAGCTGTCAGTTGAGGTTATGATTTTTATTTTCAGCTGGCAACATTAGTGTCTTGTACTTTCTTTTTTTTTTTCTACATGTACAACTTGATTATTTGAGGTCTGAAAGCGGCTCCAGGGACAGTTTGTCTTATAAGCTCACCACGCCGCTAATTACATTTCAATAAGAAACAGCGGTTAGTTCTCTTGGGTGGATTGTAGTTGACCTTCACTGCATAACAGCGAGGTGTTGGTGTTTCAGTCTTGCCTTTTTGTTGTCTGGCGGTATACTGTAGGTTGTTGCTGACATTATAGCTAAAGTGGGCTGCGTGTTGTTTGGTAGTACACTGGTGACAGAAACTTGCACAAACGTAACAGGCAATGTGAAGAATTTATCTTTAATACCAACCTGCACAAATAAGTAAGAGATGATACCTGACTTGTTAGATAGATAGTATGCCTGCAACAATAGTAATGTAATTCATTTCTCATTTTGACAGTAACAGGAGACCTCTGAGCCAAGTGTTTGTTTGCTAAATTAAAGCTCTTGTATTAAACTCTAGGCGATGACAGCAACAATTCAACGCCGCAGCTAGAGAGCTTTGAGTTTGTGATGTTTAATGCGTGTAACGAATATAGAATTTTGTATTTTTCTTATTTCAAATTCAAACCTGAAAAATGTGATTTGTGATAATCTGGAAATACAATTAAGCAAACGTAAAGAGGAGGAAGAGAGAGGACTGTTAGAGAGAGAAGAGTGGCAACCCTGAGAATATATCAGACAAAACTCAATTCCCCTTCGCAAAATATACGTAAATATTAGAGGAATTAAGTGTTTTCTTCAGTCGACTATTTTCCCTACATATTGTATACTTCTTCCTTCTTTGTGCCATGATCACAGCCACTGTAGAAACCTGTATGGTGGATGAATGTTTTCTTGCTATTGTCACGTCCTCGTGTCCTGTTTCCCTGGTTGCAAATTAACTAATTTTCTCACTGACAATAATAAAACGCTTACAGGTAGGCTGCAAATTTCACACATATTTCTGCATTTTGTCGTTGGAAATCAGGTAATCAGTGTTAGTTGACTGTAGTGTTTTAGTAATGTGTGTAAGAGTGTTTAGTCTGCTTTTTTTTTTTTCCAGCAGTGTGAAGGTGTTTAAGTGGTGTACTGTGTTTGAGAGCAGCTCACAGATGAATTTTGCTATGTGCATGAGTGCTATGCTGAGGGCTGTTAACATTAAAGTGTTCCATCATATTCACTGTAAATGTTTAAGCATTGCGTTGATGTCTGAGAGGTAAAATGTGTGTTATGTAAAGTATGAATCATCACCTCTGTGGCCCCATGTACTAGAAAAACTACTGAAAAAAAAACCAACCCTAGAAGACGCAGCCTCATGTTGATAGTGTACTGGTACAACAGACAATCTCATTTTCTTCTTATCGCTCCATCCTGTACAGGCCTGCGGCAGTGATCAACTGACTCACGCTGAGACAGATGGAAACTTAGACAAAAAAAAAAAAAAGGAAAAATTTAGAGATAACAGGCAACCTTAAATTACTGGACCCCTCTGAGCCCAGAGCTGACGAAGCAAGCTGATAGGAGGTTTATGTGAAATATTACTTTGTGTCAGAGATGCAAGCTCCAACAGAGGACAAAGCAATTCTACTTGCTATTTAGTTTCTGCATTCAAACCTGAATTCTGATGAGTATTTTCATTACATATATCAAAAAATAGTGAAAAAGGCCCATCACTAGTTCCCAGAGTCGAAGATGCATGACCTCTTCAAATTGCACTTTGTCCGTTATGTCCGACCGGCACTCGCAAAAGACAAAAATGTATTTATAGTACACAAAAGAAGCAAACTGTCACATTTTGGAAGCTGGAACCAAGCAGCAAGCTCCATGACTGTAAAGTGAAGCCAAAAACTGCATCTACTTGAACGGCCACTTGAGGCTGGTTACAGAACAAGTCAATCTCCATAAGTCCCCATGTTAAAATGTCCAACTTCACAGCAGAAATAAACATGTTTACAGCCTGGTACAAAGAACAGTTTTGGTCTCTATAGCTAATTTCCCCGTTCATGACAACTGTACTGAGGGTGAATTTTTATACAACTCACCTGTTTTATTAAATTATATTAAGGCTTAAAGTTATGCAGAATTAACAGCATTGGCGCTTTGATTGACATATGGATGCCTTTATAGATGGCTTGTTTGAGCACACAGTTTTCACTCAGCCCGCCTCAGGTCCACCAATGATCCACATCTTTGCTGTTTTTCAGATTAGCTGGGGGGTGGAAGAGTCAGGACTACAAAGATGGCGGAAGCTAGAGCCAGAGATTTTGAGCTTCAGAACGGCTCTTCAGAAACATACAGGTGACATCATCTTTATGGACATTTGCTGGAGCTACAGCAAATGTTTGGTGTTTTGGATTGATATCACTGATTAATCAGTTATTGAACTTGATTAATTCTCTGTTCTAATCAATAATTTTGCAAAATGTAAATGACAGTTATTCATCACACTGAGAAAGATACTGACAGATTTATGTATGTAGACAGTATGTGGTATTATTTCATTTTTCTATGACCACCTGATACCTGCACCTGTTTCCTTTGGCCTGTTTTCTCTGTATTTTTACTAGCAGTGCTTTTTACAGGCAATTAGACAACAGGAAAAAATAGTTTTGCTCCACTCCCAGCAGGAATTATTTCCAGAATAGTATCCAACATTTAGCTCATAAGGTTTGCAATGTCTAACGCTGTTTAATGCTCTCTTTTGCAATTAAAGTAACTTTATTCATTAAAAACAAATTCTACTCTAGTGTCCTACACAGCAATTGCTAATATATGCACTATAGCTGCAGGCACATCTGCGTAAATACAACATATTCTTAAAGACATTAACTTTTCATCTGTGCTAAACTGCAGCCAGTAACACTAAACACATACACACACATTGTGTGCAATAAAACACTACCCAGACAGACAGTCCTAGAAATGACTCTGCAGCCATGGACACAGTTTTACTTCAAATGAGACTCGCAGTGCTGCAGTTAGGAAAATCACATCTATCAAGAGCTTTTCACTAAGAAGAGAGCATGTTGTGATAGGCTGCCACTTGTGTCCTGGAACAAAGCGCATGTCTCATGTTTTGGATGGCAGAGTTATACTGAGAGGGAAAAGGTTTACACAAGTGGTAGCTGCTGACAGGGCTCTGAACTCAAGGGTAGTGAAGAGAAGTGACTGCAGCAAAATGATTTCAGCTGCGAGGCCTCCACTCAGAATCAGTCAGAAATTATTTCTGTACTTTAGCGAAGAATCTCAAGTGTAGTTAAACCTGAACCGTCATCTAAGATACTCACTCTTTGCTGGGATTGCATCTGGCTCAGACAAAAACAGCTTTCTCTCTCCCAATTCATCTTTTTTTTTTTTTTTTTTTTTTTAACATGGAAATGCAAACATTTAAACTTTAAATCATTTTCTGTCAAAATATTGGAATATTCATGTAGAATAAAAGAAGAATTTGGAAGGATACATACTGTATATGTATACATTTTTTGTGTATACAATTGTTAGCCTAGCAGCTGCAAAAAACAGATATACAGTATGTGTGCCCACTGATGATTGCCTGCATGTCTCACAGTGATAGCTGCAGTGGGACATACAGTATAGAAAATCAAACTGCAATCAGTTGATGGAGAGCAATAATGAATTGGAAGATGAATGTATTGTCTTTTTAGTATGCTTTGGTGGATTCTTGTTTTCACTTCTGATTATTCTATTGATTTCTTTGGAGTCTATAAAGTGTGAACAAGAAGAGTCTACAGCCATGCTAGCATCTCTGTGAGGCTGAACTCACAGGCACCAGTGGTGGTTTTGAGCTAAAATGCTAACATCAGCATGATCAGCATGCTCATAATGATAATGCAAACATGCTGATGTTTAGCATGCAGCATAAACACAAATTACAGCTAAGCCTGAGGGAATGTCTTTCATTTTGCAGGTATTTTAGTGATAAACCAAAGTATTGGACAAAAAAAAAACATGTCAGTGCCGATTTAGATGATGAAAGTCAGCCAGTCAGATCACCAAAATTATTATATGAAAGTCTGAACCGAATTTAATGGCAATCCGTCCAGTAGTTCTTGATTTATTCATTTAAACAGCAAATGTTAAATGTCAGGGATTCATCACCGTGTTGAGATATTTTAACTGGACAGGTAAAACTTCATCTGAGCACCTTGGACATGCACCAAATGTCGTTGCAATCAAGCCAATAATTGTTGAGATATTTCACAGAAACCAAAAATGTTAGAAGAAGAGATGTTTGGGGTCACCAAAGTCGGACTCATCCTTGCTACAACATTTGATTGCAATCCATAAAAATGTTGAGATATTTCAGTCTGGACTAAAGAAGTAGACTTATAAACCTAGAGCTACGCTGCTAGAATAGCAGCAAAACGATCATCTATTTTTGAAATGGATTTTAAAAGTAGTTAAAAGAAAAATTGTAAGACGATGAATCGACTCCTATGTTATATATTGTATGATCACCTTCATGAAATGGCATTCAAGAAATTTCCATGTGCTAACATATTTTTTTCTATACGGAGACCTTTCTGTGTGTTGACACTCTATTTTTGTATTCACACGTCACAGAGGTGCTTTCACTACAGCAACAAAAAAGTGTGACCCACTTACCTGTTTAAGTCCTTTTTGTCCCCATTCTCCTAAAGCCTGTAGGCAGGGGAAGAAGAATGAGAGGCAGTGAAGCGAGAGGGAAAAGAGCAGCGCTGTATGGATGGAAAGAGAGACGTATAGAGTATGTATGTCACTCTGGACCGGTTCATATGACCTTCTATAAATGAAACTGTCCGTCTGTTTAAGGACAGAAACTTCCCCTTGTCTCCCCCTTCGCCTGCCTCATTTTTTCCATAAATGGCTCTCCAAGTCTCTTGCTGCCTGTCACACTAATTCAGTCCAGAGTGGGGTCATTGTGCGCCAACACAGCAGCACTGTGGCACCTCTTGTTCACTGTCAACCTTGTCTTTCAGTCAAAAGACTCTAATATCCTGGAAGCCTGTACTCGTTCACCCCACTTTTTTGTCCCTCTGCTTTCCTCCTTGTGATGTATCGATCGAAGCTGGTGCCACTTATTCCCCTCTTGCTCTCTTCTCCCGGCCCTTCTTCTGACCTAAATTCCCCCCAGTGTGCTCATTAATTAGCTGATGCAAGTCTGCGTTCCCCAGAGATGGCAGATGAGGGGGGGGGATTGAAAAAGCTCATTATAGGACACATCAATAAGGTGGGATTAATCATGCATTGGTATGTGTGATCCATCGCTCTGTATATGTGTGTGTGTGTGTGTGTGTGTTTGGTAAACAAGCCCACAGGTGTGATGATCAACTCTATTTTCTTTTACACTCCCCCTTGAGCTGAACACACACATGCTTTCTTCAGTCTGAAAAAAAACATTTACTCATCTTATTATACTAGTTGCATAAGTTGCATCCATCCATCGTGTATACTTATTCTCTGCAGTTTGGGGGGAGGTGAGTGTGTATCCCAGAATGCAGCAGGCCGAAGACATCCTGGACAGATTACCAGTCCATTGCAGAGTTTCCAGTTGACCCAAGTATCATGTTGTTTGTGTGAGAAATCTCTTTCACCAATGTTAATAACATGAATATTTGTTGATTTAACTTTATTGTCATTTTAAAGGCTTTAGTTTGTGGTGCTGTTAAAGTGTATTGTGTCATACTAAGAGGTTTTTATATGTTTTCTACCCTCTAGGGTGGTACATGTGCTGCACCGGATCACATGTTCTTCATTGGTTGATATCTTACTTATAACACTCCAGTAGAATCCCACAATAAATCTGAGGGGTCATGAGATAGGGTTGAAAAAAAGAAAAAAAAAATCTGCTCTGTAATATTATTTTTCCTTGTAAAGCATATACATATTTTCATCTCTCCTACAAATTAAACAATTTGAGAAGGATCAGTTTCATTTCTTCACCAAGGACATATCCTGTGATGGCTGGGAGATTAGACACACCTCACAGTGTCATCCAGTACAACTACGCCTCTAATTATAGACTCAAAATGGATCATGAAGTTGAATAACTGTCATGAAGGTAGGAAGGAATTATTGCAGCGATTTGTTAAAGTCTTTACACAGAAATGTGCTGCTTACAATGAGGTGATCGCACAAACCGCTGGTCCTGAAGAAGGGCTTTTAAAACCTTTGAAGCTGGAAAGATTCAGGGTCTAGTGCTTAAGCAGGATGGATGCTCTCTTACTCGAGGTTACTTCAGTCCCACTGAAGGGTATTTAACAAGCAAGCCACACAACAGAACCGCTTCTTCATTGGTTGATAATTTATCTTCTTAATGACACTTTATTTACTCTGGTGAGTGTCATCAACATATGATCTCATTTTGAGGTGCCTGCAGTAAACAGCACCAAGCAGATTTATGTATTCTGGTGTTACTGAAGTTAAACCTCCCTCTGAATTTGTCATCTCTGCTAAGAAGTGTCACTCCTCTGTCAGGACTCTTTCAAGGAAACTACAAATGGAAAGAGAAGGAGCTGATTAATCAATAATTTGATCAACAGAAAATTACTGAGCAGCAATTTTTGACTATTCATGGAGCAAAGGTGTCTGGTTCCAGCTTCTCAAGCCCAATCTTGGGCCGTTGGTCTGACAAAATAAGCCATTTGAAGACACCTTGAGCTCTGGGAACTTAAATGAAAAGACACACAGAATACACAACAAACAGTGGTTTATTAGTAACAATTGATTATACATATTTATATATAAAACATTTATCAAATAACATAAATATAGACAAGTAACTATTGTCATTCAGTACATCCTTACTGGTAAACTTCTTCCGTCACTGTAAAAATACAAGCCAAACGAGGGCACGAGTGGTTTTTTTTTTTCCAAATGGGTCATCTAAGGCTTTGTTACATTAACTTCATGGCAACGTTCCACACATTACGTAAGCAATTCATCCATTACCATGTCCCATTTAATAAAGTAGAAACATTCATTCTGCCAGACAACATCAATTCATTGTGCTCGGTTTTTTGGAAACCACCCAAAAAAAAAAAAAAAGTGCAAACACCATTAGCTCATTGGTAAACGGCAAATGTTTTCCCATCTCTGCCTCGCTCACACGTTTCTGTGTCCAGACTCCATTTAGCCGACACCATATGGGATCCAGATAGTGTTTATCACAGGATTTCTCCTACTGTGTACATATGTAAGGCTGCAGGCACTGTAGCACCAGTATTAGCTAAGATCACAGCTTCTCACGGGGTGCTGTATCAAGTGGGAAGAAAATAAAAAATCATAAATCGTTGCATTGATATTTTAATGATGAGAGTCTGATGAATTGGAAAGCTTATTTTTATTATTATCGGCTGATGTTAGAGTTGGTACTTTAACATCAGACGATACGTAACTATTTTACTTTTCATTTGGAAAAATGTCCCACTCAGTATATAACTTGGTCAGAATTCTTTTAAAAGGGATGCTCGTCATTGTTTGTTGTGCGGTATTGTTAGGACTCTTGTAATGCTAATGATTAGGGCTGAAACAATTAGACAATCAACAGAAAATTAATCACCAACTATTGTGATAATCAGTTAATTGTTTAGGCCGTCCGTCAAGCAAAAAAGCCAAACATTTGATGGTTCTCAAATTGCTTCGGGTATCTTTGGGTTCTGGAGCGTTGGTCCGACTAAAAGTACAATTTTAAGATGTCACCTTGGACTCTAGGAAGTTCTGATATCAATTTTTCACCATTTTCTGACACAAGATTAATCTGTTAATTGCAAAAAAAAATAATCATCACACTAATCAATAATGAAAATAATTATTAGTTGCAGCCCTAGTTGTGACTGAGATTAAGTAAACTCTATGAAGAGGTTATAGTGTAATTTAGAGAGGCATGTTAAACAAGGCTATAAAACAATTTGTGCATTGCTTTGCATGTCTGGAATGATTGTCCAGCTGTTTTGACTTGTAAATAAAATCACGTGGGGCTTAAGTTGTATACATTCATGGCTTAAATATGAAAATATAGAATTATTCACTATTTTGACTATAACGTATGTATGCAACAAAAATCTGATCATCTTATCATGGAAGGCTAAATTAGATCAAAACAACAAAAAAAAGAAGCTAAAACACGTCTCGACAGGCCAAATGATCTGTGTTACATGTTCCTGTGAAGAACTGCCCTGCTGCAAATAGCCCCTGTGCATAAACTGTACTGGGATGAGTGGCGCTTCCGAGTTCACCCAACAGATCCACACTGTCTGCTGCTCAGTCTGTGTCTGATAGATTCAAGCCAGAAAACAGATGGGGCGGAGGGGCTGTCTCACCGGCTGAGAGGGAAACTAGTGCTTTGAAGTGGATTGCAGTCATTACTTCCCTCCATGTCCCTGGCACCCTGGGTACGACAAAACTGTGCTGACAGCCATGGCCGCGCAGAGTGCTGCTTGTTTGTGCTCTCTTTCTGGTTTTAAATTAGACTTGTGTCGGTGAGGATCATTACAAAAACTGAGTGTACAAAACATCCAAGCACAGGGTCTGATTTCTGAAGTCTATCTTAACACAACAATGCGTACTCACATGCCAATTTATATTTGTTTGCTGTAATTAGCGCAGCAATAAAACACTCAGTGGCCACTTTATTGGGTACACCTGTACCGTCTGATGCAATCCAACAACTGTTTAGCCCTGAAGTCTACTTTTATGATATCTATGATCAGTTTTCCTTTTCGACACTGTCTTAACTAAATTGTATGTTTTAGCACAGAGGTTGTAGTTAGTGATGGTGTGGTGCTGGAATGGGTTATTTCCAACATGTTTTGTTGTCCCCTCTATTTACATACACCTCTCAACATGTGGGATTCGTTTTAGTCAATATTTTGAAATAAATCCTGAAAATAAATGAGGTAATAAGCATAAATAAACGTCAGTGTACATATATTTTCTTTCATAATGCCACATTTATTCCCCGTTTTTTTTTCATTTCTGTTATATTCAAATGAAGAGGGTGTGGTATTCTTGCCGGATTTGGCTCCTGGCATCCTGTTCTGCTTCAGCTCTCGGTGATTGATGGAGTTCGGTGATTGACAGATAGTTTTACGTGTTGCTAAATTAACCGTTAACTGATGCTAATTGTAGCTGCCGAGCTCAGGAGGAGTGTTTACACTGTTAGCACAGGAGCTTCATGAGGAGATTGAGGAGCTTTTCAGGCCCCTATTTATTCATTTATTTATTATTTAGTGAACTATATTTCTCCTGACTCACTTATTCATCTATATTTACATTTATTTATATACTTGTTTCCTCATTTTTAATTTTTTATTTCAAGATTTATTTCATAGACTGATTTGTTTATTTAATATTTAATTATTAATGGTATTCAATATCAATATACTGTCATGCAGGACAACACCACCTTTAACTACGACCTCAATAAACATGTAAATTGGATTTACACATTTCCAACATGGCCACCAAAAAAATAAACACTATATACAGCAGGGCGGTTGTATTGGTCTGCATTAGACTGACTGTTGTACATGATAAAGTGACCACTCAGTGTGTTTGTCTTATAGTGGTTATCTGGCCAGGTAGATTTATGTTTTTATATTATATGTTTTATATTTAATCATGTGGTTTAGGTTTTATTTTATTATTCATGTTTCAAATATATGTTTCCAAATGTGAGCGAGACTAATGGAATTGTACGTCATGCTTCCAGCACTGAAAAACTACATATGAAAAATTCAACATATCGCATTAGAAACAGTGTCACAGGACAATCCACAGAGCTCACTGGATCTACTTTCTACTGTAGAACAAAACAGTGTGTTCTGCAAATTTTTTTTAGAGCAGTGTTAACCATTAAACACCTTTTGCTTGTGACCCCTTAAAATTAAGTGACGTCTACTTATGACTCCTCATTACAGGTTGAGGCATTACTGCGGAGAGGAGCTGTAAGTAAGGCAAGAGTGATGTATTTTCATTGGCCTGAAGAGGTGTACAAATTTGAAAAGAAAATGCACCGTGTGGCAGATCAAAACTATCTGTGCATCTAGATAACAGAGAAGTGAAAATTAAAGTTATTTTGTAATTTAGGTGAACTGACTCTTTAACTAGCTTAAATCATTCAATGAAAATACTATTTCCTCACCTCTCTCTCTTCTATCTTCCACTGGACTGATGTGATTCATGTACAGCTACAGAAAGTGATCATGACTATCTCAATATGAGAAATTATTACACTTACAGCTGTTCTTGTACGATAGGAATGCATAGGATTTGCATCTGAGTAAATGTGATAACTAGCTGCCTGTATTTTTTTTTTCAGCCAGCTAAAGAGGCCAGGTTATGGAGGGCAAAATGGTAATCACTGTCATGCTGACAGTCTCAGGGGCAGAGGACAGGTTTTGAGTCACGTAGGACAGACCGGAGGGTAAAATGTGGTGAAGACGGGCAGGTTAAATTGTGATGACCTGTTCTGAGCAGAGTCCATTAGACCTGTCTTTACTTAATGGACTGTTTGGAAAGGACTTCCATGTTTGACGGCAGGTCCAGTGAACTGTCAGAGGCGGTGGGGGACTGAGGGTGACCGCTGGTGAGTGAGGTAATGTGGCGTCCACGTCTCCCATCCAGCTCTTCATCCTGAGAATCAGAAGTACGGTTATTTATCAGCGAAGAGTCCATTTTAAACAGGTTTAAAAATGCATAATAAATTCAAAGAGAGTCTACGAGACTTAGCAACTACTGACGTTTTCTTCTCAAATTAAACAGTACAGCTGTACTTGCCAGTAAAACCCAGTGATTCCAGTAGACCTGACTCTTTTATGGACTGGAATATACAATCACTTTTTTTGTTGTACATTCGAAAACATTATTCAAGCCTTAATCGAGTTCTAACTACAGAAGATCCTCTTATTTTCAACTCAAAGTCAAAGCCCGCCAACTATCTCAGGCACTGGCTGTTACCTGGAACTAAAACATATCATTTTAGTTTAATTAGGTCGACCTGCAGTGTCGTCCAATTAATTTTAGAATATATTTTATGGGATTATTGATCACTTTTAAAAGCATGCATTGGCCTGGCTCCAGGATGAACTTTATAATCTCTTTTTGTATAATTGCCAACAAGGCACTTTTGACTTTCCCAAGGTCTAGATTTAAGAAAAAGTAATTGTACCAAAACTAAAGTACAAAATGCATTACGATGTGGAAGTACCATTCAGTGGTAAACATTTACACTTTGATGTACTTGTTTTCTACTGAAGAGTTGCATTTAATAGAAGAAACCCCAAAGAACCAGTGATTCGCACCGTGTCACCAGTCTCCTCCCCTTCAGTGTGCTCTCCGTAGCGATTGTATAGCTCCATGTCAGACAGAGCACTCTCCAATGCCTCCTCTTCGTAGTCAGTGTGGTAGTCTGACTCCTCTGATGGAGGGAAGGGGAGCAGAGGGCAGGAAGGAAAGAAGCACATCGTGGGAGAATAAGTTGGAATCCGTGGTGTGTAGACGGGGTGACAAATAAAAGTGGGTGTGCAGGTGAATGAGTCAGAAAAGTGAAAATGTGAAAACACTGTCAAGTCAATGAGGGAAGTTTGAGGAGTGATGGATGACAAATAGGTTATAAATAGAAAGAAGAGGAAGAATAAGAGGGATGACAGTATCAGAGAAAAACATATATTATGTTTGTACTTAAACGTGGTGTCTGAATATAATTTAAAAAGGTCCCGTGTGTAACATTTAGGAGGATCTATTGGGAGAAATGGAATATATTATTAATTTCGTTAGTGTATAAGCACCTGAAAATGTTTTCATTGCAATAGAATGAGCCATTCAAATCTACAGAGAGGGCAGAACCACCCCTCCCGCGATGTTTTCATTAATTTATGCACGAGGTAAGTGTATATACAGAGAGCCAGCACAACACACCAGCCTTTCTCCCTGAAGCATGAAGTGCAGTGCACCTGCTTCAAGTATTATGTGTGGCATGCATGAGTGCACCAACTGTATACTGACGACTGTAAACTAGGACCGTCAGCTTTCTATCCGCTACAGGCTCCATTGTGGCGCCTATGGTGATGATTGCTGTTGGATGCTGGGTGTGTTCCCGACCAGTCAACCTATTTAATGCAATGCTGCTTAAGCGATTGAAGGTCACCAGTATTCAACATTGGTTTTCGGTCTTGCCCCTTAAGTGCAGAGATTTCTGGATTCTCTGAATCTTTTAACGATATTATGGATTGTAGATGGTGTACTGCTTTACCTGAATGACAACACAACTTTCTTTCAAAATGCCAAAATTGCATTTCACTCTTTTTCCTCTGAACATCGTTAATATAGAATTGCTGATATGTTGAATCTTTTGTCTTGTGGCCCTGAATGAATCAAAACATGTATCTTGTTTACATGCAATAGCATTTGAAGTGCTCGATGTAGTAAAAAGTGGCCCTGAACATATATACACTTTCTCTCTATGGCCACTACCATGTTTCTATAGTAGCCCAGAACATACAAACCAAACACTGACTCAAAATGGTGCTTTTTGCGTCTATTTCTCCTCACCGCTGTAGTTTCTCCTATACACCTGGAAGGGAGGGTGGTATTCAGCAGAGATCCTACTCACTGAACCTTTTAATATGTTCATTGTTTCTACTTGATTATAAATATTAAATTTGCAGTGTGTTCAAACCTGCATGCGTACAGTGTAACGCATAATTACTCAAATGAATTCTCGATATGAAACTCGTTTGCTAATAGATTATGACAGGAGAAAGAAAAACAAATAAGAGCGAGCACGGGAAAGACAAACATGGAAGGGAGACTGTAATGGCATTCCTCCTCTCAAGACACTGTGTGTGTACACATGTGAGAGTGTGTGTCAGTAGTTTTACCATCCACCAGGGCAGGTTTGACAGGCTCGATGCGGGACACAATTTCTGCCAGGTCAGTGAAAGAAGCATTGGGACACGTGACCACCTGAAAGACCCACAAACACATACATTATATATTATAGATAGATAGCTCACGACCACCGTAGATTCTCCTACAAGCTTGGAAGGGGAGGCGAGAGGGTTGCAAAATAGATACCACTAAATCCTACACACTGGACCTTTAATCTTTTTGTGTCCATTTAAGTGACACTGTGCGCTTGTGCTTCTTATATCTTAGCTTCTTATTCTGGATCTTTTTTAAGCTTTAACCACATAAACTCTCTTTTTGTTTTTAATTATCTGACACCAGTTTGTCTTTTTGTTTTTGCATTTTGTGCGACACTACTGAACATATTATGTAGACTCCAACGCGGGAAGCGATGCATTATTTCCCCTGAGAGTTGCACCCTGTAGCGGCACCTAAATATAGAAAGGCGCTCATTAATTGCCTATGTGGGATGGTTATTGTTTTACAGATTTATTTGTAAAACAGTCTTAAACATTATAGTTTCAAATCTGCAACCATGGCTTCAGCTCCGTTCTTCTCTCCACAATTGCACAGGTTCATTTATTAGTTTGTTGCTATGGGGCTATTGTAACAACTCCAACCCTGCTATTTTTCCCCTTCATCCTCCTCATGTCGTTGCTCAGATTGGGGGTAAATATCTCATCTTTCTTCATCATTCTCTCTCCTTCCTGGTTTCGTCTGCCCTTTGTCTTTCTTTGTCATTGCTGGAGGACAAATCTTGTGTTCGGTAAACGTGTTTCCATGTCTACTTTAAAAGCAGACTTTTTTTTTTTTTAACTGTTATTACTTTAACAGCAGTGTAGCTTATGGCCTAAGGCATGAGGCTGTTGACGACGAAATGCAGCTGACAACAGAGGACGTATTGTATAAACAATAACAATGAGAAAAAAATCAATATAGTATACCCATGTGGTTGATTAAACATACATGGACTGAAAAAAGGATGTCAGATACTGACTGTACTCAAGAGGATGTGAACTCTGTTTGTTTATGGATAACTTTAAACCTTTTAGGTCAGTAAGTTTATCAGTTAGATATTTTTTAAAAAGTTATTTTAATGATGGATGTGAACAAACTGATCAGGAGAGCAGTTTTAAATAACTTTGATTAAACTATGAATGATATTTTTTAACCTGCCTCAGCAAGATTGTCTACAACTGGTCCAGACTGTTGACCAGGTCCAGAAGAACAACTCACATCACATCCATCTTATCTGCTTTACATTGGCTCCCCATCAAGTTTCATTTTAAGGTTCTTGTTCTCACATGCAGAGCCCTGCACTGTCAGGTACCAGCATGACATCTTGGATCTGCGCCAACCTTTTATGACAAGTAGGTCACTAAGGTCTTCTGACCAGTTGTGCATGGCTGAAAACAAAAAGGTAATCGTGCCCTTGAAGTGATAACTCCGACACTATGGAACGCTCTTCCTGTAGACTTATATTTTTATTAAGTTTATTTATTCAAACCTTTTTTCTTGCATGCTGTCCAGTGTTTTAATGCTCCATTATTGCTTATGTTTTATTGTTTGCTTGTTTTTTTCTTTTTCTTGCTCTGTGAAAGGTGCTGTACTAAATAAACTTTATTATTATTATTTTGATTTAGAGTTAGGATGTCAGCTGCTTCACCATGGACCATGGATTTTTACCGAAGAGGTTTAACCAACTGAAACGCATCAGAGTTGCGATGAGAATCTTTAAAAAAAATTAGGCCTAAATTCTGTTGTTGCTCTGCTCTGAACTCTGCTTAATGACTTTCTTGTCATATATTCTTTCACATGTTTTTCCATCCTTACATTGTTCTTGCACTGGGTGTTGTAGAACTCCTCCTGATGTCTGTCTCTTAACATCTTCTCCACGACTCCGCTGCGACTCCACACATCAAACACAGTCTTTCCATGCTGATATCCCACCTCCTGTATTTCACAAAAACATACAAACACTCGCATATCAATATCATTTTCTTTACTAACTAACCATTAAAGATGCACCAGAAAATCTTAAATATAAATACATTTATTCATGAAATGAAAACAGGAAGAAAACAATATCAGAATCTAAACTTACAGCGATCTCATCAAACTTGCCAAACTCAAGTGTCCGGTATCTGTCGATTGGAGGTCTGATGTACTCGCAGTAGTCACTGTTCTTCACAGACTCTAGCTGCCTAACGCAGCACACATAGGCCAGCCGAGTCTGAATCTCTGCCATGTTCAACACCTAAGACCACAAATGCAGATATGAATCACTGAAAAAAAACACCCACGAAAATATCCTCATTGTTATTCATAGGACTCATTTACTTTTACACATCCTCGCAGATCCTCGTCTGTTGTGTCTTTATTTTTAATCAATCCATTACCTTTACTTTCTCCGCTAGGGGGTTGAGGCGTTTCCATAGCAGCCACCAGCCTGAGAGCGAGTCGCCATAATTAGTGAGGTTGGTTTCATCCCGACTGCCCACGTCAATAGCTATCACCACTTTGGCCCCCATGGAGCGAGCCACATCAGCTGGGAGAAGAGGAGGAAACAGAGGCAGCAGTGGGACAGGAGAAGAAGAGAGAGCTTTGTTAAATAATTATACAGAGGTGGTAAATTAGCAAAAATGAAATAATAAAGGCAGAAGAGTGGCCAAGTCTTAAAAGTGAAGACTCAGTGGAACAAACCTGGCAGGTTGTTGATGTAGCCTCCGTCCATCAGCAGGTGTCCATCTTTGGGGTCACAGAGAGGAGGCAGGTACCCAGACAGAGACATGCTGGCACGAACATACCGCCACAATGAACCTGTGAACCAGCAGAAGTATTTCATTGCAAACAACCAACCTGAGCCGACTGAAAATTGAACTCATCAATGACACTAATGAAAGGGTCATCCTGCAGATAGACAGACAGAGGAAATGGAAACTATTTGATTGGCTAGTTTTTTGTCATTTGGGTGAACTGACCCTCTAAACAAACAACAAGAAAGGATTATTAAAATAACAGAAAAAGAAACGTACCATCAGTGTGTACTCTCATGGCCGAGGCAGTGATGTCAGTTGTGATATTGAAATACGGGATCCAAAGGTCCTGCATACACAAAAGGTTACATCCAAACAGATAAACATTATCGACTTACACGATACATTTACTCATCCTGCACCACCAACAGATATTTCTGGATGTTTATCTGCTAAAACTAAGTGACTGCCGTGTACGTGCTCTCTTATTTTGTTCAGATTCTACTTTTATCAACCTCGTCGCACTCACCTCAATCTGTTTGCTCTTGAAGACATTGCTGATGCTGGAGTTAAAGGCAGCCCCGGAGAACATGGAGGTAACTGGGTACGTCAAATCCAGAACCTTCTTAAACACTGAAGTCATTTCCTGCAGGGGAAGTTGGGAAAAAGCGAGGTCAAATGGAAGTTTCCACCACTACAATGCTGAATTAATCCCTCAAAATTAAAGTTTTATCTCGTTCTTTCCTTCCTCCTGGTCCTGTACACATGGTTTTCTTAGTAATGTAAAAAAACTCACTCCATATAAAAAAGCATCAACATTCCTGTGCTGGCTTTCCTCGCATGACATTGCTAAGGACACATTTTTTATTACAATCTTTTAATTTGATATGAAGGAGAAGCAACCCTGCCAGCTGCTTCTAGAAGGAAGGTTCAGAGCCAAGGACAGAGCCAGGGGAGAAGGGGCTGGACACACTGTGGGAGGACGAATCATACCACATGCTCAGCCTGCAGACCTGGACACTGAGCAGGTGTCTCAAATTAGCCGTCACGGTATTGAAGACATATGGATGAATTTCATATTACAACTAAAACGGGTTCCGTTCATGAGCTTATTGTGAAACAACGACCAGGGACTTTTGATGGGTAACCAGCCCAGTGTGGTGAAATGATATCAGTGAGTGAAATAGAGGTCTAAACGGCATTCAAAATTCAAAAGGTGCTCTTAGAAAAGAATCACCTTCACAAGGACAGACTCGCTGGCAGAAAATTAAAACCGCTTGAAATGATTCCCCTCTCTCTCTGGAGGAAGTGGAGGAAGAACTGTTCAATTCAGTTACTCTTCCACAAAACTGGAAAATGTTTATCTACTATGCTATTTGTTTGTCACAATTATTTGGCTTAATTCTAGACATTAGTACTAATAGAATAATTGTAGGCTACCTCTCCAAGCTCTGCAGCAGCTGTTATGTAACATAATGAAAATATTTGATCAAGGTCAAGACTGGTCTTTTGATAATAAGTGGGATAGAATTTAAAATGTCTACTTGATATAAAGCAGATCGAAATATATCACTGGCTCTTTTATTTGGCTTTATTACAAGACTAGTGTTAATCTGACTCTCACCATTGCCCATTCTTTGGCCCTCATCCTCATGCGGCTGTAGCTACGGTCCTCAGCGTAGAGTGCCCCCATCAGGGAACCGATAGAGGTGCCACCAATGAGGTCCACTGGGATGCCGGCCTCGCAGACAGCTCGCATTACCCCCACCTGGGAACAGCCCCTGAAGAGTGGAGTGGAGGCAGAAAGAGCAGAAAGAAAGAAAGAGCGTTTCATGTTCATGTCGTACATTGCAGTATATTATGATGTGAACTCATTGGGAGGACAGACAGTGGGGTGACGTTACCTGGCCCCTCCTCCGCCCAGAATAAGTGCGATAGCATTGCCTGTGAGGACTCGAGCCAGGCGGGAGAAGTCTGAGTGGCGGTCTGCTGGCTTCTCGAACACACGTTGATACAGCTCCAACTGGAAAAAAAGGGAAATGACTGTAATAAAAGTAGAGAGAATGAGTGAGAGATGAGAGGATGGAGAAGACTTGAATGGATGTGAAATTAAAGATTATGAGAAAATGCGAAATGAGAGACTAAGAGGGGAAGAGCCAGGAGGGGACAGAGAAAAGTGCTTTGATCTGCAGATTAGAAATGAGAGAGGAAAAAAAAAAAACATTTTCCATTCCTACCAGTTTGGGCAGGCTCCTCTTAGAGAAGACCCTTCGGGGACAAGAGAGATGGAGGTGTCTGGATATCCAGCTTCGCATGTTGAGCCAGTCCACAGTTCCTTTGGGTGGGGGGCCGTCTTCTCTGTGCAACAGCACCAGCTGCTTCTGGGCACGCACTGCACTTCCTTCTAACATACGCTCCAGCTAGAGGGAAGGCATCAAGCACAGATGTTTTAGAACATTTTATACTCAGCTCTTTCTTCAGAGTGGCTCCTGTGTGGTGCCTGTGCAGAATTTTGAGTGCTAGCCCAGAAAAATACGGCAAACATGTGACTACTGGAGACTACAGCAGGTTTAAGTGAGCACAATATCAGCACGTGTACAGGTATGTGATTGCAATTTGTGTTTGGGAACTCTTGTTTTGAAACATATTATTAAATGTTAAGAGCTACACTGTAATTATTGTTACATTTGAAATTTTGGGGTAGCAGGCAGAGCGATGAGAGCAAAATGGGAAGATTATTTCAAATGAATTTTTAATTACATTTTCATTTATTTTCACATTTTTTAAAAGTGCAATTTCCCAAGTGAGGCAGTTTCATTATATGACGCTCCTGAATTAGCAGTCCTAAAAAAAGGCTAAATAGTCTGAGACAAAAGGTCAGATCTGCCACCCAGTCATCAGGCCCTCTGATAAAGGTTTAGTGTTTGTGCAATGTGGGAGGGTGTGTGTGTGTGTGTGTGTGTGTGTGTGTGTGTCCCTGAAACATAAAATCAACCCAGAGCTATGACTCATTTTGAGCCTGAGTAAATATTGATCCATTTTTCCCCACTATCTCCTGTTAAACATTCTTTACTTCTCAGTGTCCATTTTTCCCTTTGGAGTCAATTACTTTTCCTTCATCAGCTGGATGAGCGCTTCCTGTTTCTCCCACCCGCCTGTCTCCATCCACCCATTGCTCATTTCTCCCTTAAACCCAAGGGTCAAATACAAAGCTTTCACAGCATGTGTGACCATTAAGTTGGTTAACCCCCCATGTGTATAACCATGATTCAAGAGCATAATTATCAGCATGGGCCTTAATATCAAATCAGACTCAAATATCTCTCTGCCTGGTGACACTTGTAGACTGAGCAAGAGCTCAGTTAATAATAATTGGTGTGAGCTGTAAATGCAGATCATTAACCCACGAATGTGTTCATTCACCTCCAGCTTTACAAAAGTTCCAGATTCCAGATAATGAAACACATCCAGTGCTGTGAAGATTAGTTAACATTTATTGACAATATTGTTTAAGAGTAGTTTTAAGAATCGATTCTGTGTATCTAAAGTCTGATATAGTTTATTCCTCTGTTGCCATAGACCTTCGCTGTGGTACAAAAATGTTTAAAAACAAATCATCGAGCCACACTGTTACTCTGTGTGACATGCTCCTTCATTATAATAAACATGGGCACGGAGTCAACCCTGCAAACACCATCCCACTACCAAGTTCACGACAGAAAATAGTCCAGAACAAACACAGTAATTACCGAGTACTGTGCTACCTGCTTGAGTAACGTTGGCTCAAAACTACAGTGTCCAACTGTTTCAGGGAATTAAATGAAATGAAAGGCTGCACACCCACACACACAGGTCTGGTTATACCTGTAGTCAGGTGGAAGTTGGATGATAGAGATGTCAATCAAGTGTTGATTGTACATGCCTATACTGTCCTGAGAGGAGGTTTAATTAGACAAAATAAGTGAACCTGTGTGGGTGGACTACGGGTGTATGGGGGCTTTAAAAGTGAAGCTATTTATTTGTTTTAAGATTTAAGACGTCTTCAGCAGAAACCACAGACTGGCTAATTAATTCATTGCTGGTTTTGGTCTTTTCATGGGATTTGCTGATCATCAGCTGTGTCCTCTAAAGCAGCGATAATTAATATTTTTATAATAACAATGTGAAAACAATGTTGGTGTTGCTCAATGTGATGAACCTGCAGAGAATCATCACCCGTATCTGCAGCTCCCCTCAGCTTTTTTGGGCTTTATAGCAAGTTTCAGCTAAATTTTTTTTAACTGTCCAGACACAACTTCACTGTTTTGGTTCACTCTCACTGCTCTAAAAACCTACACTACCTACTCACAACACGACAAACTGAAAGACAAAGTTAGCTATCTTGTTGCCATTGATTATAACCCACCCCTAACACCTCACCTCCCCAACAGCAGGGTCCTGCTCTCCCAGTCCCACGATAATAATGCAGTCAGCCTGGCGGATGCACCGCTGTGTCCACGGTGTCAGCGTGTAGTCCGTTTGGTAAAGAACTATGCGATGGATGTCTTCCTGTTGGCCCAGCCAGCTGGACAGACGGTACTCGTGGACACTGAAGAGGAAAGGAGTCAATTAATGATAGGCGGCATTGCCTAGCTGGCAGCACACTGTAAATCCATATTTCCTGTTGTGCCAAGAAAGCATACTTAAACTGAATTTAATGAGCACAAAGAAAAAATGAAATAGACCGACCAGTTGTACGACAGAGGAAAAGATAAGGCGTTGAAATGTTTGTTTGAGACTATTATTTCTATCATTTATTTGTGGGGTGCTAAAGAAAATTTGAATGCAACATTCACAGACATTTTCAGGCTGCTACAAAACTTACCTGTCTAGTGCTGCAGCTCCAAGTCGCTGTTTGATAATATCACTGGTCAGCAGAAGAGTGGGACCTGTAAATGAAATGTTACAGCAGTTACTGTCAATATTTCTGGTTGAAGGTCTTGTTCAAGAGAGTTCAAGTGAACTTTTAATCACATCAGATCTGTATTTATTTATTTTTTTTTTTCTTCCCTTACCCAGTGTTTTTCATTAATTACTGTGACTGTGGTGGCTCTCCACAGTTTCATAATGAACCAAAAATATTTGTACACTTCTTATGAAAACATAAGAAATCTCTAACATTGTGTTTTGTGCCATTGCTCCAGCAAAGAATCTCTCACTCCCGGTCTAGTCTCGCATAGTCAGACCTTCAGTATCTCCACACCTCGTTTTAGTAAAAGACAGAAAGCAATAGATTGACACTGACTTTTGATTAAATGTTGAATTTGAACTGTTGATTAGCTGGGCATATTGGGCAATATGGATGCACATCTCTCTGTAAGTTATAACTATCAAGTATTTGGGGTATCTGGGGGACTTTTTTGCCTTCTCATCACCGTTCATAACTATGAAGCCACTGTTTATGATTAAATTGTTTAATAAAACACAAAAATGTTTACAAGACACGTGTATATGTACATATATCTGGTCTTATAATTCTTCATTTTAAAATGTTCTTTGTAGCCCATAGAGGGTTCAAGGTCCACCCACGACATTCTCACAAAATCCTGTGGGAAACACTGTCTTACCTATTGCGAGGAGCGCATGCTGCAGCTCCAGGGTGAAGGCAGTGAGAGGTACCTCTTCTGATACAGGCAGGACGGTCACAGTGGAGAGATTAGAGGCTTGGTTCCCTGCATCCCACTTACTGCCAGGGGTATGGAGGGCCAAACTGCGAGCTGGGGACATGCATACATATCAGTAACCCTCCCCTTCCAACAGTAAGATGAAGTGGGGTAACACCGAGCACAGAGGAGACACACATGTAGACACACACCTGTCAGAGGACCATTGACCTGCTGGAGGATCTTCTGTCCTAGTAGGTGAATCAACCTGGTGACAACCTGAGAGAGCGAAAACATTTCAGAAGCAACAACTGAAGTGTTAAAAAAAAAAAAGATTTATATGCAGTAAATTCATCTTGAATTTATATTCAAAATATTTAAAAAAAAGAGAAGAAGAAGAAGAAGAGCAATTATTCGACTTTCTTTTGGAAATCACTACACATGTATGCTTTATCCTCAAAAAATTTATTGTGGTTTCACATCCACTGAAATTGACTTTAAAAATTGAGGTTCACTCTACCTGTGGGAACTTCCTCTTGATGGAGCTGAGAGCTCCCTCTGGTAACTTTGCCAGCTCAGAGTCTCGTACAGCGTGCACTGTGGTGGCTCTGTTCTGATGGGTCAGGGCCTCAACCTGCAGAGAAACGAAAAACACATCACAATGTACACATAACACATGTAATACTTAATAAACTGTAACTTAAACTAGAAATATTCACTTCAAGATACTTACATAAAAAAATGCATGTATGTTATTTAAGTTTGAACTCAGTATCATTATTTTATTATTATCATTAACTTCAAGTAAAAAACAAAACAAAAAAGAGCTATAAATAAGATCCCTGCATCTCATCATGCAGAGTTGACGTCAACACAGCTGCGCTAAATATGTCTCTGAATGTTAGCCCTAACAATCTTATCCCCACCGTCACAGAAACGACAGCTTCCCTCCTCCAGGTAACAGTAACCATAGCATCCATCAACTCAGGTATTATTAGAAGCATTGTGGCAGAGACCAGCCACACCAGCCAATGGGCAAGTGAGAGAAGTGTAACAAAGTGACTTTGCTTTACATAGGTTATCAGCATTAAACAGTCCTGATGTTAGTATTCATTTTTACATTAACCCAACATCAGGAAACGTTATAATAACACGTTTTACATTCGTGGTAAATGTATTGATACTGGACAGCTTAACTGCTTATACATTTCTTGTGTGTTTGAAGTTATCCCCAAAAGAGACAAAGTGTTGATGTTTTATATATTTTGAATTAAATTATATGTAAACAGGTTAAATTTATGTATTAACTGTCTGTTTTTCACATTTCTGTGTATGGTACATAAAAATAATAAAGATCAAATGATTATTGAAATTTTATTTTAGATAGTGTTTACGTTTTCTCCCTAAATATTCATAAGATGTACTTTTTGTAGTTTTTATTCACTGGCAGTAGTCATGCATACTAACAGCTGCTGTTTTGTCAACTCTACATACCGAATGTGACGATTAACTACTGTAACTATTTTCCTCTGCCCATTTTTAAATAGACTTTGAAGGAAAACTGAGATCTGTTTATCCTGATACAGTCATTAATATTTATAAAGATGCTAGAAGTGGGAAAAAACACGGCACACACATTCGTAGTTTTTCAATCTACTATCCACCATCTGTCTTCCTCTTCACCATCGTGGTTCTTACCACTCCAATCAGGTCGCCGCGTCCGTACTCTCCTATCAGCTCCTTCTTGCCATCCTCCTTCATGATTACAGAACGCAGTCGACCACTCAGCACTATGAAAGTGCTATCCGACTTCTCTCCCTGCCTGCAAAATATGCAAACCAGCTTGTTAACCAAAAGCAAAGAAGAAAGTTGTTGTCGCCTTGATTGTTGACTTGTAAACATGAATGTGATAGAGTTTATCTTGTTTGTAAGATTTACAAGATATACAAGGTTATCAGTAGGATACCTGTAGACCGCCCTGCCAGCTTCCACAGCCATCCAGTCGAGAGCAAAGTCTATCTGTCGGACAAAAGATGACATCCTCTTCACCACTGTGTGAGCAACATTCAGCACGACTTTTGGCTCCACACGCATTATCCTGAGGAACAGACAAACATCAAAAGAAAAAGGATGTAAAAGGAAACTAACAGACCATTTGCACTGGTCTTTTAAACATTATTTAAAGGGACTATATGTAAGATTGGGCCTGAATTTTAATCAGTATTACAAACACTGAAATAACCTAACAATATCAACAGAATGTGAAGAGGTAACAGTTGTTGTGTCAAAGACATCTATATGATATTTACTGAAATTAGCATGCTATCGAGCTAGCTTCAGCCCACACTTTCTTGTAATACCACTGAGCACCTTGAGAAGCAATAGTGAGTCACTGTAGAAGAAGTACAGAATCAGGTTACAACTTGTATACTACAACAACTACAACTAGTGTTATACAGTTTGGTGCTGAGTCTTCAAACTTCACTGTATCTTTAGTTTCTGCTCTGTATCTTTGTAAGGCACTGCCGAAAAGACTTGAGTACACATTAGTGAATGGATGGGTGTGTGCGGGCGTGTCCATGTGACTGACTCATAGAAGTGGGTTTTGGAAATGGAGAGGAAGCTGCAGTCTCTCTGGGCGCGGACGGTGAATATGAGCGGCTCTCCAGTCAGGACGGCGAGTTGACCAACAAGCTCTCCAGGGTGTGTCAAAAACAGACGTGTGTCTTCTTCGCGGTCGATCATCCGCTGGTAAACATGGAGGAGGCCAGAAATGACAAACTGGATGCTCACCTCCTAAAGCACCAAGAGGAGAGAAGGGCACAAATTTGACAGTCTGAATGTGAATGCTAAGATTCAGTTATGCTATCGGGAGACAACTTTCATTTTCCAATAATTACCACAGCATTATTTAATTATTGATGTTGTGAATTTTACTTACTTTTATTTACTTTTTAAAACAATTTTATCACAGTAAAATGTCAGAAAACACTGAACGGACCAAACTGCCTTAAGCTTGAACAGAGAAGATTAAAATCTTATTCATTTATTTTTGTAACTCTTGTAGTTCAGGTCTTTGTCCTTCGTGAGTTTCAACGTGTTCAAAACTTTACAAGACAGTTTTTACAGAACAAAAAATGTTGAGGACAGGCACTCGATCAAAACTTATTTTAAAAACTGTGCTTGAATAAAATAAATGAATGAAAAAAAATAAATGTTTTCTTGTTGATGAAAGACACTACAGAGTTCTATACACAATACCAGACACAAGGCTCTCCCAGTGAACCTGGTCATGCACATCTGCTCCTGCATTCAGAGTGAAAATGG
The DNA here is from genome assembly GCA_946959425.1 of Argyrosomus regius. Taxonomy (NCBI): domain Eukaryota; kingdom Metazoa; phylum Chordata; class Actinopteri; family Sciaenidae; genus Argyrosomus; species Argyrosomus regius. Next base: position 16,532,156 of record OX336898.1, on the reverse strand, counting down.
AAAAACACCTCAGCAGTTGTAACTGCTTTGTTGTTCTAACCTGGTCTCCCTGACGAGCCACCACAGAACCAGCTTTGACTTGGTGGAGGGTCACTCTGCCCTCGAGTAGACCGGGGTCCTGCAACAGAATATAAAACACAAAACTAATATTCAGAATAACTTTTTATTTACAAATGATCATAAAAGACACAGAGTTCTCAGTATGTATCAGACTCGCTGCCTTAATCTACCAAAAAACAGGGATCAGAATTTTCTCATAAATCGTGTCACATTGCACAACATGCATGTGGAAGTATTTGCATATTTGTTTTGAAGAATTATATAAGCCCCAGCTGATGCTCATTTTCTCTGATCAACCTCTCACCTGCAGCTGGATGATTCCCAGCAGGTCTCTCTTAGCAGCCTGGAGGATTGTGCTGCTCTTACTGAGGTGGATGGCATCAGACTGCCCCCCGCTGTCTGTGTAGTGAAACACTTCAGAGGGAGTGTGCTGCATAGTCACACTCTTCTTGAGGCTGGACTACAAAGACAGACATAAAAGAGTGACTAATGAGGAAGAACAGGACAAGCATAGCAGCAAAAGATGCAGTGGTTGCTGGGATATGGTGTTGCAGTTACACACTTTGGATTTAAAAAAAAGGGAACTTGACTGGAGTGTCTTACTTTGTGAGTGACAGGACTGGATGGAGCCTCATCTATAGTGACTCGAGCTCGTTCACAAACCATGTTCAGATCATTACCTGGAGGAGGATTATGAGTTTAGGTTTAGGTGTGTGTGTCCTTGTTTTCAGATCAGTGACTCTGATAAGTCTGTTCAGGAAATGAATACAGACATATGCCATTTGGTGAATGCTTATGTCTAAGACTCACCTGCGCAGTCGGTGGGCATCGAGATGGATCGCTGCTTCCTGTAGCTGCTTGAAGGGCTGTCCTTTATACCATCTGTTTATTGTAAAGTGAAGTGCCAGCATTGGATAAGTCTCAACAAATACAGGGCAAAAAAAATGTGTTTAAATGTGTGTGTGTGAGTGTGTGTATGTGTGTGACCTGTCTCAGTGGGGCTCTCTGTGGTCCCAGCGGGTAACTCGTCCTGGAAGTGCAAGCGGCGGGTCGTCTTCCCAGAATTCGCCTCTGCCATCACACTGTTTATATTGGTCAAGGGCACTGCCTGACTCTCCTGTCAATTAGGCAACAAAACAAAACAGTTAATCCACATTTCAGTTATTCATTTTGAGTAACCATGAAATATTTTATCCTTAACAGACTTGAAGCACAGAAGTATTAACACATTTAGATCATAAATGGGTTGTGGGCAAAAAATAAAAAACTGTAAAATAAGTGTGTAGAGCATACTGAATTATTATTATTTTTCTTATTGATATTAAATAGTATTTAACGTATTAGCTATTTGAAGATGTTTGGAGATTTTTCAGGAATTAGCTAATTGGCAATTCCAGTTATTTCCTCTCAGGGTATTTTTGGTAATCATAATATCACAGGTGAGCCCGGGTTAAAGGTTAACTGCCCTCCCTGTTTTCTGAGGAGGGGTGGTAATCATTTTTACTCATTTTCAATGAGCGTTATGAAGGACCGAGTTATGATACTGTGCTTAATGTTGTGTGAAATTAGCTTGCATGTGTGCGACTGAGTGTGTACTTGCCTTTCTGTGGTTGTTTATTTCCAAATTCATTGTCAGTGGTGCTTAGGTTTTCAATGAGGGCCACTCTGCGTGACTGTGTGTGTTATATACACAATATGTGAGCGCTAATTAATTTCCCTCCTACCGGATTGAAGAGCTCAGTTGTTAGGCCCAGATAGTTATGTAACGCCAAGAAGGTGACTCTTTGGAGGCGCACCATGATTATCTGCAACACACAAAAAAACAACACTGAGGTAAACAGAGCAGAACATATTATACAATAGATTGTAGTTATACCCAGATTAGATCAAAATGATTTTATTGTATAATGATATGTTCCAGATGCTAGAACACTCTGTACTGTTGGACAATCTGTTACCTGAATGACACGAACAAGTGTCTCTGGGTATTTCTTAAACACAGACTCAAAGGCTGATGCAGGCAAACGTAAGATGGTGGAGCGAGTCGCAGCCCGTGCCACTACCGTCTTATATGGAGCTGGATAACCCTGGCAAAGGCAGGACAAAACAATTAGAGAAGAATTAAAGCTAAGACCGCCTTAAACTGTTTGTTTACACATTGCAAAAATCAATCACAAGACTGTGATTTTCATGTTTCTTGATTTGGCTGAATTTTCTGCATTTGAATTGGATGGACAAAACAGAATATGACAACAAAGTAAATGGAAACCAAACAGAGCATGCCACTGGGCAAAATAACTAAATTAACTATGACACAAAGAGATCTGGGGTTAATAAAGTGACCTAAATATGAAGTACAAAAAAAACACACACAAACACCACAAACTAAGGAGCATGGGTGGAAAAATAAATAGAGAGGAGACAGAGAACTGAGATGCAAACAGCTAAAAGGACAAAAGAGGACAGAAGCTGTTAAGTTAGGCTGATGTGCAGACGGTGGAGAAATAAGGAGCTCACAGTGATGATGTCCAGAATACTGAGCAGGCTGTGGACGCTGTCCCCTGGGTGCACGTCCTTCACAACTGGTTCTGTACCATCCTAAAAAAAAAAAAAAAAGCAAAATAAGACATTTTACCAACAACAGAGTTTTATTCAAACTCTGTGCACCCACATAAAATAAACTCTGGAATGTGATAGCACTCAGGAGACAGGAAACACAGACAAAGGTGTGGAGAACCATCATTTCATGACAGTCTATCTACATACGTTCTCCTGGATGCAGAGCTCGAGTCGTCCATCCTGGACTACATAGATGCTGTCGTCATCGTCTCCTGGCCTGAACAGACCTTCGCCCTCCTGCAGCTCGATAAACACCATGTGGCGACACAGCTCTAAAAACAGGGGCTTCTCAAAATGACCCAGGACCCTGCAACAAGTTGCCGAACACAAACATTATGAACACAAACGGGAGAAACAATGGGAAAGGCTATTGTTGTATATTTATCTACCTGACATTCTTCAGCATGTAGAGGACCTCGGAGGGGAGGTTTGAGCTCTGCACATCAAACTCTGTTAGGTCGGCCTCCAGCAGGGAGGGAGGAGGTTCTTTGGGCTGCAGGGTGGGGGGATCTTTACGGATCCTCAGGATTCTGTTGACAGGCACAAACAAATGCCTTTAATCAATCCACTCAACAAGGCTCAAAACAAATCAGAAGAATGGTTTTAAGGTTTCACTTGCACACACAGAATTTAAAAAATGCATTAACGGAGCATACTTGCGAGCTATGCTTAGAACTTTTGTTCTTTTGCGTATGCGCTGCGGTTGCTTTGATACTGAGGTAGAAGTGGGAGGAGGAATCGCGGACAGCGTCTGGACCTGAGAAAAAGAAACATATTCATTACTGAGCTCAATGCATGCTAGTTATTTTCAGTCTTACTAAATCAGAGTGCATTAGAATGATATTGGAGCCTTCGTGGTTAGAGTGCCAGCGTAGTATGTTTCATGCAGTGGTGCAACAACATATAAATACTCAGTCTTTAGGGACAAGTGTTTCTTTTTGATGCAGAGAGAATCAATGCAGATTTTATTATATTTATTTAGACAACATAATTTTTACCCTAAATACCTTAATAAAAACCTGTTTACCTCATTTATAGTACTGAGATGAATAAACCTGACTCTAAATGTGAGACAGAAATGGAAATAGAGAAAACCTTTCGCATTATCTTCCTTCCATAGAAGAGCACTTTATCTCGTTTTCTGAAGCGATAGTGAGGCACACCGGGCTGCTGTTCACCTGGTCAAAGAATCCAAAAACAAAATGCATATAAAACCACGTTCAGAAGAAAACTGAATGCATGACGTTCATGAAGGAGGACTCACGTGCAAGCTTGAATCTCCTGTAAAGGAAGAGCACCACAATCCCAATCAATGAGACGGCGACTGCAGCTCCGATAAGGACACCTGTGAGCTAGAAGACGGACAAACATGTTACAACAATGGCACTGCTACTGTTGCTAGAGCTCGCTCTCAGGTTACCTTTTTATCTATTCTGTTTCTACACTGTGATCACAGTTATCAAAACAGTTGCGCTGATGCTGAAAACTTTTCTGAAAACAGGAAATTGATCAAATCAGTAATGGAATAGGACCGATAAAAGCAGGGTGCAAATTTAAATCTTTTTTTGTCCGGTAGCCAAATGGCTAGTGAATGTGAATTTTACCAGCCCCTCAATAGATTATCATTGTTTTTTTTAGCTGGTGAGTGAAGCAAATCTACCAGCCACTTGCATATTTTACCAGCAATTAGCTGCTAGATGTAGACCAATAAATTAGATTACTTCCATCAGTAGAAACGGCCAAAAATGGCACAAAAAGTAAATTATTACAACCTGCCCAACTGATTGAAAAACCACCCAACCACCCTGGCAACGCTGTATGTATAGCAGTGTTCTCCTTGCTTAGTGAAAGCATAGGCTGTTGATGTTATTTCATACCATGGTGGTCTGCATCCTCTCCTCCACAAATTGTTGCACTCGTTGTCTGATGTCATTTTTGCTGTTCATCAGCACCTCCTGGAAACATGTTATGGATTAGCACAGTGTCTTACCAACAGCTATCAGAGTTACCACTGTTCAAATAATGTCACCACTGCTGTGTGGTACTTACTAAACTGCTCCATTTGCACAAGTCTCCATCGCCCTCTCCTTGGTAGTCCATTCTGTAAGACAACAATTCTTATAAACGCTGCCAGCCTGGTGACATATAAACAGTTAGCTCAATATGTGAAGGACTTAAACTGCGTGGATGGCTCACAAGAGGTTGGAAAAAAAAAAGGGAAAACCATGAAAAGAGGAACGTGGATTTGTGAATTATCAGCATGTTACGACATCCTCCCTCATCATCTGACTTCGCTGTACGAAGTGAAGTCAACAACAAGCTGGTAAATTTAGCCAACAACAAAGTAACTGGCGGCTGATGTTGACTTTAACTTTGTTGACTGATGCAGCCTCTGCGTTAGCTTCAGGTTAGCTAAAACAACACTAGCTAACAGCTGGCTGACTAACGTCAGCTGTCTTGTCAGTAATTATAAATAGCCAAAGTCAACTTTACATCCAACCCTGAGCATTGGGAAATTAGCAGTGAACAGAAAACAGTCGCCTTACCTCTCGAGGGTGCTGCTTTAAGCTACTAACATTGCTAAACAGACGATGGAGCGAAGTTAGCATGTAGCTAACAAAGTTTTCTGTATGCTGCTGTCACTTGCTTAGCCCCGCCCATGTCTGTATGTCTACCAATAGCGTTTTTGATGTTGGCTGTTGCCTTGGTACCGCCTAAACTTGTCCAATCAGGAACGGACCAGGCATTATCCAGTCTTCCTGTTTACAACATTAGAGGAACTCCAAACTAACAAAGCTCTCCTCCTGAACCACTGTGTGTGCGCACAATGCAACATCTGCATGACAGGAGTCAGGTCACACAGCATATATACTGTAAATAATATATAAATACATCTTACTTAGATGACAGCTGCAGTGGTGTATTGTGTTTTCAGTAGTGTTGTAATGTAACTAAGTACATTTACTCAAGTACACATTTTAGGTACTTGTATTTTACTTTCTATTACTACTGTACAACATTTCAGGGGCAAATATTCTATTTTTTACTGCGTTACTGTTGACAGCTATTATTATTATTATTATTATTATTATTATTATTATTATTAGCTATTTTGTAGATTAAGATTTAAACTTTTACTATGCATTGTTATACAGTAACAATAACGATATAATATAAAGTTAAACTTAACACTACCTTGACAAGTTACAGCATTTAAGTGCTTCTTACATGTCAGCAATAATAATCCCATCCATCCATCCATTATCTGTAACCGCTGATCCTCATCAGGGTGAGTCAGCTGGAGCCTTTCCCAGCTGACTTTGGGCGAGAAGCAGGGTACACCCTGGACAAGTCGCCAGCTCATTACAGGGCACATAGAAACAAACAACCATTCACACCTATGGGCAATTTAGAGTCCAATTAATATTTAAGTGCATGTCTTTGGACTGTGGGAGGAAGCCGGAGTTCCATCCACACAGAAAGGCTCCAGCCGAGATTCAAACAAGGAACCTTCTTGCTGTGAGGCACCAATAATAATACCATGAATGTATAATATAGGTTATATGTAATATTAACATTATGCCCACATAATGAGTACATTTATTACTATTACTTACTTATTATTATTATATTCAAATTTAACTTCATGATTTTTAATCAGTTAAATCTGATCTGACATGTTGGCAGCATGTCAAGTAGATCTTGAACTGAACTAAACTGCATTAGGTGCTCTGTTCCGCTGCTCTGTCCTCTGCCATAGTGAAAAATCATCAAAAAGAAATGATCATCATTTATGATGACAGCTTTTTGAAAATTATGAACTGCACGGTCACATACTGTATAACTGAATATATATTTTAACTGACATTAACATGTACATTATTTTCACACACCCAATCAACACACATTTTTTTTCTGTCTTTATTCAGTTAAATTAAATTAATGTCAAATTAAAGTCACTTTTAAGATACATGCAGCAGTTTATAAAAACAAAAAACCAGGTGGACACGCTGTGAAATATTCTGTAAAGGGGTGTTAACTAATTTTCAAGAAGAGAAACCTTGTTAGTTTAAAAACTTAAGTATGCCTTCTGTACAGCCAACAGCATTTGTTTTGTATGTACACACTTAATATTTGATCTAAAGTTGCATCTGATTTATGACAAAACTGAGTTAATAATCTGCAATCACAATCAATGCTTAGAGACAATACATGCATGCACAATGAGACATTACATAAAACTTCTCTGGGATTTATAGTGCTTTTTCTCGCTCTTACAGGGGCTAAATAAGAAATCCACATCAGCACAACCACAGCATGTAATACAGTATATACAGCATATACAAATACAACTTTTAAGCGTCTTTGAAGTAGCATTTGGCTATTTAAAAAATATTAGATCCCAATTCACACAAACAATAATTATTTCTATAGAAAGCTAATTATCAATAATGCCTTTCGAAGCTATTTTCTTTATCCAGACTCTTACTATTTTGCCACAAATAAAGCATAAATCGTACAGTTTTTTCTCTCTGTTGTTCTCTGCACTTCTCATACTATTCTTCTTTGTTCTCACTCATGCTGCTTTATCTCTCCCTCCTGATCTATTTGTTCAGGTACTTTGCCACAGAGTGATAGGCAATAAGGATCTCTGAGTCATTCGGGCAGGTGTAACGAAACTCATCTCGTTTGTAGGCATTGTCCAGGTAACGTGTCAGACCTTTCAGCTCTGGAGGAATGGCAAAGTCGCGGTACTGCTTACACACCACCTGAGGGAAGAAGGATTTTAAGACTGTGTTATATGTCTGTCTATAAATCTCTGTCCCACTGTTAGAAAGAAAGTTTTTATGCACCGAGTACTTCTGAACTTTTTTTCACCTTGACAATGTTGAGTTTGGGAAGCAAGTTGCAGTCTGCCAAGGTGAGGTTGTCACCGTCCAGGTAGAGGCGTGAAGACTCATTGATATTCGGGTTCTGGTCCAGCTCATGAGGGAGTGGCGCCTCTAGGTACATGTTCACCTTCACCAGAGTTGAAAGAAAATTCTTCTCCAGCACTGGCGGACAGAAAGATGTAACAGACTCAGTAAATGGCTCCACCATGTGGCTATATAAAAAATAAATATACAAATCTAACAAATGCCTTACTGATATTTAATCCAGGATTGGGGTTCTTTATATATGCTGAGAATTTACGGAAGATGTCATCTCCTGCACCGTTGGACTCTTTGTATCGACAGCACAATTTTGGATACCTGCCATTGGTGGAATAAATATAGTGTGTTTAGTGCAATAATGTGCTCTGAGAACTGACAGAAATTATACTTAACAATCAGGCCGTGTGTTTAAATGTCTCCAGGATGCAGACTACTCACTGTGGTGGGGCTAACTTCTCCTCTAGGAACTCCTCAATCTTGTTAGTGTCCGTTTTGACCTCGTCATTGTAGAGGAGGAAGGGAGGCTGAGAGCCTGGAGCCAGAGCTTTAAGCACATCAGGTGCCCTGCAACGGTTCCATTTCAGTGTTACAGATTCACACCACTGTTTCATTGCTCTCTCTGACTTCTTTGCACTGGCACCCTGTATCTTGCATAACTGCATTCAGAACCTTTCCCCTCTCCTGCAGCTTCCCACCACGGACAAAAAACCCCACTCCATCCTTTCCACCATCCTCAGTTCAGCTAAAGCCGCTGTTTAAATAATTAATTATCGTCTAGGGACACCAGCAGGCACTGGACAGCTTTGACCTTTATTCCCTAAGATCTGAAATCTTAATTGCCTTACCCACTACTATTCTTACTATGTTTTAAATTCTAATTGCTCTCCTATTATTCCTCATTATTGTAAGCCTAACATTAAAGTGAGGTGATGATGGAGACCAGGTAGGGTTTAATCTTTCTGTGTGGTTTTCAAACTCCTAAGTGTGCGTGGATGTTCTCAAGATATGTTTATTTCCTCTTAAACTCTAAATCATCCACAAAAATGATGTCTATGTATATGTGTCAGTATTGCTGCCTTGTGTAAAAACGTTCCCTTTTCACCCATTGTGTGCAGGCGAAGGCTGCAGCACCTTTGAAACCCTGAACTGAACTCTAAAGGATGGATTGGTTGATGTTAAGATTGATCTTTATGCCTTGCATCAATCTTTTCTTTATCAGTCCCCTTGAAACACAGTGGGTGGCAACAATAAGACAAATACTTGTGAAATACAATGCAATAACCATAAATGTAACCTCTGAAATGTTTAGTTTTGTTGCGACTATATCAGGAAGGGAGTTGAATTTTATTACAATATGTCATTATATTGCATATGTTAATGTGTCACACCCCTATCAGTCTCAAAGACAGGACAAATTTAAATAAAAATGTGTTCTCACCTCTTCATATCCACTGTGGTCAGAGTAAAGTTGGCCCCTTTTAACCAAAGAATCATGAAGAGTCTCTGACAGAAAGGACAGTTCCCCACACTCTCAGCATCAACGCTGGCCTGGCAGACAAACAGACATAACGTTATTTACCTAGACACATTTCCCGCGCAGGTTGACTTTAAAACAATATACGTAGATATGTTCTTGAAATAGGACACTGATAAGTTGTAATGTATGCTGTAATGTATCCAACCAAACCATAAATACCTGCACAGGTATTCTAGTCGAGCCTGCTCTGCTCTGACAGTGTAAACTAACCGCTGAGGTATTTCAGATGAAGGGTTAAGGCTGTTTTACACCCAGATTACAACAACACAGTATTTAAATAGTCTATGGTGCCTCTGTTGTATCATATATTTTCTATTATAGCCTGATATTATTAAGTTACAGGCATGTGTGGGAGCAAAGGTATTTTTTGAAAGGGCAGGACACAGGTTTCCAAACTGGACAGGCCTCTTTTCAGTTTCTGCTGTTCACCAGGTTTCATACTTATACAGTGACTAAATAACAAGAGAAACATGTTTTTAGATAGTCTTTGACAGGTTTTAGGTTACTGACATTTTGTAATAAACACATTTTGTCAAGCTGAAACAGCATGTTTTAAAGTCTCAGACAATATCAGCTAATGAATGAAAGAAAATTAATTAACAGAGCAGATAAAAAAATACTCAAGCAGACACTTTGACACCTTGAAACTGTCCTTTGTTAACTTTTTGTGAGATTTATTGCTGCTAGAGAAGCTAAAATCAAAAGGGGAAAATAAATTGATTCACTTATGTATTTGTTTGAAAAAACTGCAAGTTAATTCTGGGCATGATTACACAAAATAACAAATAGATACTGCATTTATACTGTTTTATTCACATCTGTAGTGTCGTGCTTAAGCAGAACCTTTTAAAAATGTAACTCATGACAATTACTGTATAGGTCTCACCTTTACAAAAAGTTCAATCTTTGGGGACTCTGCCATCTTTGTTTCTGTCTCGCGGCCTTGTTATGTCCACTGGATTCACAGAATGGTTTGTTTCTGTCACTGCAAAGACAAATCAGACATTCTTCAAAAAAAAGTATAAGTATATAGTATATATAAGTATATATAACTGGTAGTAAGATGTATTTCTAAAGGCTATACTCACACTGGTGGTCACAGCCAACCCCAGATGCAGGAACACCACGTTATCTTCACTCCACTTGTTTTTTTTTTTACACAATTCCAGTACTTCACCTCTCTCTCTCTTCTCTTCTCTTCTCTTCTCTTCTCTTCTCTTCTCTTCTCTTCTCTTCTCTTCTCTTCTCTTCAGTGCGTTTCTCTGCTTTTTGTTCGTCTCTCACCACACCTGTCAGACTCTAAGAGGCAGCCCACACCCCCTCTGGCCTTTCCAGTCAGACCAGCAAATCTGGATCTGTCTCTTTTTGCTCCTGTTCACTCTCTGTCTCTTTCTCTCAATAAGTTAGTTCAGTATACTGCAGGTGGAGTATTAGCATGTGACAGAGGCTGCCCTATCAAAACGATGATGGCGTGTATTTTCTGGAGTTTCAAGTGTGTGTATTAACTGTGTATGAAGTGCAGATATAGTGCAGAATAAAGAAAAAAATAAAGCCAGAGAATATGCAAGGTACAGTTGATTACACCACATGACTGAGTTTCCTAGTTTCCTATATGGCCAAAAGTATGTAGACAGCCAAATATCATTCAAGATCTTTACTACTTAGTACTGATGTTGGGTGACTTGCAGTCCACTTCACCCCAGAGTTGTTGGATGGGGTTGAGGTTGGTTCATTTGACAGCAAACTCTGAAAACCATTTGTTTACTGACCTGGCTTCACATGTGGAGGAAGTGTCATGTTGAAACAGGAGTGGGCCTTCCCCCAAACAGTTGGGGAAAGCATTGTTTTAACATTGTTTGATGTATCATTAATATTTTCACAAAAGTGCAAAAAGTATGTGTCCTCATACTTTAAATAGAATATGAGAAAGATATTGAGAATTGGGGAAATGGTCGCAATTATCACACATTTGGAAGTTTGACAAGAAAAGAGATTCAACTTCATCTTTCTCTCTTGTCTCTCTCTGAGTTGTGAATAGTGTTTCTGTATTTTGGTATTCCTTGTTCACTGTCTTCCTCTCAGGTTGATGTGTTTGTTTTGGGTTCATCCTGTAGCCTACCTTCAGTCGTTGATCAGCATTCATGACTGGCAGAATATGCTCTCATGTAGCAGGTATTCACTGAGGTTTCACTGAGGTTTCTGTGATTGGAGAGAGGAGGGAGGGAAAAAAACCCTGGAGCATGTTGACATAAAGAGAAACGAGGTTGCAAGCAGAGAGGAATGAGGTAAAAAAAATACCTAAACAGAAAGAAACAAATCTGTGATGCAGTGTTTCAGTGTTATTTCATAGGCGAGGAGACATGAGAGAGATATCGCGAGGGTGTGATTCTCAGTCATCTATGACTCTGTGCTGTGGAATCCACAAATTGGCATAATAGATTGTACAGGGTTAATTAAAATAATTTAGTGTTTAGTTAATCTTTTTGTGTTGTACTAATATCTCAGTGGAATGTGCTCTCCCTTAAATGAATTCTAACATCCTTTGTAAGGCTGAAGGTTTTTGTTGTTGTTGTTGCTGGTGGTGAGTAAAGCTGACAGATAATCTAATCCGAAAATCTTCCACTCACTGTCCTAAAAAAAACCCTCCTATCAGGTTCTTTACATGCATAATGAGCCGAAAAATATTTGCTGTTTATTTCCTCCTCTAATTATTCTCTTCCTATTTCCTTGTCTGAGCTCAAAAATCCAGAAACTAAATGAGTGTAAAATTAGGAAGCAGCAGAAGTTTTATTTTGCTGTGCGATGAAAGAAATATGGCTCCTCACTTTTGTTTGAGTGGCTTCAAATAATATCAGATCATTTCATTTTATACATCACATGCACACCACAGGATGTACAGTGAAATGTGAAGCAACAAGCATAAAAGACAACGAGAAAAAGCAAAGCTATGTTTACGTGATGCCAACAGTTCAACCAAAGTCTCATTTGAACGGGGTTCAGCACCAAGAGGGTTTACTTTCTAATTTTATCTTAACCACAGATGTGTTTCTGTGTATGTTTATATGTTTTATATTTAAATTTCCTGGCAACTAAAATATGCTTCTGTGCTGACATATGGTCTTAAACAATGAGAAAGGGAGTGAGAATAAATAATATACCAAAAGAACAGAACACATCTAAAGAATCCCTACAGGATCAGAGTTTTTGTGAAGTTGTGAAGTGTTTAGAAAAAAGAAATTATTGTGCTTTATTCATTGCAAATGAAATTGTTGTGCCCAAGATGCTCAGTATACATAGTAAAGTAAAACATACATTATATTCATACAATATCGAAATAAAAAAAACAAATAGTGCAAATGATGGTGCAATACATTCATTAAAGTGCAGATTACGTTAAAGTTTAAAATTTAATAAATAATAAACCAACAACTATGACCACCCTGCATTAATTATATTGTTTTTATTCCTTTTTCTTTTGTTTCTATTCTACTTATATTGGTGTAGATTCCTTCATATGCACTTAGTCACATACCAATATATAAACCACACACCTACATGAACAAGGGGCCTTTGGGGGCTTCTGGAGGTCTGGGCTTTGGGGAAGTGCATAACCTTTGTGTGTTTTGTAATCCAGCCTTGCCAACAACAAACACAGGCTCATTGTGAGGCTTAATCTGTACAACACTCCCCTCTTGTGGACTTATTATATAATGACATAAATGTAAGGCTAACTATAAACTTGAAATAAATTAAAGCTGTAATTTAGAAATTGGATGAGGCATTATTTTGATAGGAAATGCAGTATAATCTGTGACACGGGTAGTCCTATTTTTATGCTGCCAAAAAGTGTCTCTGATTGTCTGTTCAGAAGATATGAAAGGCAGCTGTCAGAAAAGCTGTAAACTAACAAGAAATGACTTCACATGAAGAATAGATAAACAGTATATTACAATTTTGAACAGGACCAGTGTTAAAGATCACTTTAAAACATCACAAATACAATTGATGATTGCTGTGTGATGTAAAAAGAAACAAAAGCATTATAAGTTTCCTTTGTGGTAACTACAAAGCTGTGTTTTGGTGTATTTAAGTTCAAATCTATGACATTAAAATAATTTTAAAATAGCACAACCAACAACAGAAACTAATTTGATGAGTTTACACATATGCAACCACACACATTAGTAATTAAAAATAAATAAATTCATAATTAATTAATAATTAATAATTGTTACTCAACACATTAAGGACAAATAATCAACTAACCCTCCTCCCAAACATTTTAAAAACAATCATACATGGAATATTGATTAATACTGAACCAGATTTGTATAGTCAATAAATATGACATTACTATATTTGGATATTAACTAACATAGTTACAACTTGTGACTCACTGGATGTACACTTCCTCTTTTAATATCAGTGCACACACACACACACACACATGTGCCAGACTTGATTATGATGCACTCTTCTTGCAGTGTGTTGAGGAAGGGGAACGAAAGAAGAAAGGGTGGGAGCGTCTAACACGATGCAGAGCTCAAATTATGTGCATAAATCTTTCAGAGAGCCACACCTCAGCTTCCTTAAAAGGGCCTGCGCTTTTGGTTTTTAAACGCCTCAAGCTCATCATCAGGTTCCAACCAGCAAATGGTATCGGTGGTGACTGAGAATAGAGAACAGAGCACTCATCTTGTGATCAGGTTAGTGGAGAAAGCTTTGTTTCACGTATCTCTCTGGTCAGTGTGGTCTGACTTCTGAAATGTGTCGTTTTCACACTTTTGTATTCTCTACAGAGAAGCACAAAATCATCAGATGGGTGTCAAAGCTGATAGTTTGTACTCTGTATTAAGTACATTCAAGGTTGGAAGTAAGTTTGTATGACCTTGAATGAATGTGTTATGTAACGCTTAACAACCAGTGAGCAAAACAGTAACACTGTCACCATAAATCTTTCACCACATCCTGTTTGTCCTAAAGTCTCAACTATAGATCCTCACTTAAACATGAATGATTCTAATAATATCGGTCATATCTGGAGGTCCTCATGTCTAAAACTTACACCTCCACTGGAGATATTCTACAGAGACAGTAAGTACACATGGCTATTAATTTCTCAGAATGTAACTTCTGAAATTGAAGGATGTAGAGAAAGGGGAAGGAAATCAGCTAAAACTCAGCAGTTGTGTTAATGTGGAAATCTAGTTTTCTAGTATATCTGTGGTTTGAGCTGTGGTGACCAATCCAGTTCTGTGTAATTTAGCAAGTTCCGTTCATTTTAAGCCGCAGGATGCTCTTAAAGTGCATCTTGTATTCAGATGGTGTGAGGCATGAAAGCAGCAGTTTGTATTAACAGCACGGAGCACACAAATGACTATTGATGCAGAAAAAAAAATAGTTGCTTGCAGTTAGTTGGAGGTTTTGTTTTGCTCTGTTGCTTGCTGTCTTTAAAATAGTGTGGAGTGCAGTGCAATCTAAATGAGTGAGCTAAAGCAAGATTGGTGTATAACAACAACAACAGCAACATCATTTATAAGGGAGCTTTTAAAGGAAAAACCTGAACTGAAACAGAGTTTAAATCTTGTTTCCCTATGGTCCTTGAACCAAAAGAAGGTTCTCATTTTGAAATTAATATTTGTAATCATGAACAATATCTTGTGTTTTTTTTTTTTTTGTTTTGTTTTATGCATGCTTACTTTTTCTCTTTTATGCAAACATACAAAAAACCCTTTAAAAAAAGTCTAATATTTAACTAATACCCTCATTACTAACTTTTTATTCTGTAGTGCCATGAGATAACTTTTGTTATGATATGGCACTATATAAATAAAATTGAATTGAATTGAACTGTAGTAATCTTAACGGCTCTATGCCATTTGTGTTTGTCACATCCTGTGTGAGTCATTATTAGTTCCTTATTCGGACACTGTTCAGCAGTAGGTCTTTTTCTTTGTCTTATACAAAGTGAAACTCTATATGTTTCATAATCTTGTTGTCATAATATCATATTAATCTTTCTCAAGAGGAAACATGTGCAGCACATACATCCATTATGCCGTGAAGACGTTTTAAAAAAGAGAGAAAATAATCACAATCAAAAAGGGCTTTTTTCTGAACGAATGAATTTTAAAAATTCAAATTCATCTTATTAATCATCAAACGAAATGTTTTTTCTATTTATTTTATTCATCCCACCGCATTTAGCTTGTGAGCAACTGTTTCATGAAATATTTATATAAATGTGGTGACTGAACAGCAGCTTATGAACCAATTATGATGTGATGTCAATGAATAGCTCTTAATGCATGTTTTCTAGCTTCAGCTACTGCACTCAGACAGACTTTCTGCTCATGCTTTCTCTCTTTTTGTCCATATAGAAAAAGTCAAACTTACAAGAGGGTTTCTTGAGCCGTGGCTGAGCAGCAACATGTCATGGTCTCTGATTTGAGTGGGTGTGGAGGCATCTTCATACTCGGAGTCAAACGCTGAGTTGGCATGCCTGATGGTGAGTCCTCATTACAATTATCGTGGTCTCATATGTAGGAACTTAAGATGATGACTGATACAGCAGACTTTTAATTATTTTAGGAAAGTTCTTGAGGGTCTTTTGCTTTTAGAAGCAAATTTATATTATCACCTGAATTGCAATAGTTTGTATAATTTACTTCCAAGTGGTTCTTTCTCTGTAGTAGTTTCTCTCTCGTAGTTTCTCTGCTCATTTAGAGCTATTTCAAATTCAAAGTCTGATGTCTTTGCAGATAAAAGAGCAAAAACTGCAAACGGGTGTCTGTATTACTGTCTTGGCTGCCACACCCTAAGTATCCCCTTCGAGATAGTGTCTTGTTTTTCCTGTTTACACACACACACACACACACACACACACACACATTGATGGTATCTGTTAAAGTACCTTACCAGTGTGTTTCTAAGCTCTAACTGCGCAACTATGAATGCATTTTTAATTAACCATTGGCTTCCTTTAAAGGTCCAGTGTGTAACATTAAGTATAATCTACTGACAGAAAGAGAATATAATATTTATATAATAATACCAATCAGATCAACAATTCACATAACATATTCAAGCTCTTACTGAGGGAGAAGAATGAAAATAGCTTTTTCCATCAAGCCTTCGGTGGCATTCTGTGATCCTCTTTCACTAAAGAAATACTCTCCAGTTCTCATATAACTATCGTTGCAGCGTCTATGCTAACCCCTTTAGCAGCTGCCATTGTTTTTGAACAAACAGTCACTTCTTACCTAGCTCATGCTGTCAGTAGTTCCTTATAGGATGCTGATTGGTGAACACAAGCACATAGCTTAAAGCCTGGCAGGATGGGTTCTCCAGATCTTGCGATTTTAGGATCTTTTGAGTCCAGCTGTCTTGCAAGGTTAGAGTGGTATTCAGTTTTGTTGTAGTCTGCAGCCTCACCACTAGATGCTACTAAATCCTATACACTGGATCATTGGGTCATAAGGCATTTCATGCCTCTGGTTTACAGCAAAGATGACGGAAATGGGGAATGAGGAATGAAATGAGGAATTATCCTCTATGTCACCAGGGCATCCAGAGATGTTAAAGCATGTGGTCATGACCCAACTTTTTCTTTTCTTTTTGCGGCAGGGGTGTGATAACACTAAGAAGACTGCACTCTCCTTGAAGAAATGCCTCCTCTTTCTCAGTGTTTTATCGACGGCGGCCATTTTCAATGAATTACTAAGAGAGCCCAAGGCAATTACAAATCCCTCCACCTTCTCAAACTGGAGCAACAATAGAAATGTCACCATCCTGCTGTGGTATTGGCCTCTTGGTAGGCAACTCAGCCTAGAAGGTGATGTATGCTGGGACCGCTACCGCATCCCTCACTGTAGACTTGTGGTACAGCGTGCTTTGTTCCCCTCAGCTGATGTGGTGGTGTTCCACAACAAGGAGCTGGCACAAGGCCGCCAAAAGCTGCCCACTGACCTTCCACGGCCGCAGGGCCAAAGGTGGGCCTGGATGTCTCTGGAGGCTCCTGCTTCAAATGGAAACTTACGGCAGTATGCAAATATCTTCAACATGACTATTACCTACAGGAGGGATGCTGATGTCACTATACCCTACGGCGAGCTACTACCAAAGGAAGCTGAAGGACATCTGGTGGATGACATCCCTCTGAATAAGACCTTTCTGGTCTGTTGGGTGGTCAGCAACTACAGGAGAGAGCACAAGAGAAGCCAAGTGTTCAAAGAGCTTAATGCCACAGTTTTTGTGAAGGTTTATGGTCGTTGGACAAAGACACCCCTCCATTCTAGAGCCCTCCTACCTACAATCTCTCACTGCTACTTCTATTTGGCTTTTGAGAACATATTTACCAAAGATTACATCACAGAGAAGCTGTGGAGGAATGCCTACCAAGGTGGGGCAGTGCCTGTCGTCGTAGGACCACAATTAGGTGATTACAAAGCCGTGGCTCCGACTAATTCATTCATCCATGTTGATGAGTTTGCATCAGTGAAAGACTTAGGGAAGTACCTACAACAGCTTGCGAAGGACAAGAAACGCTACAGTGAATATTTCACCTGGAAACATAAGTGGAAAGTGAAGCTGTACACAGACTGGAGGGAGAGACTGTGTAAGATCTGCTCACAGTACAACAGTTTACCTCAGCAGAAAGTTTACTCAGACCTAGAAGCCTGGGTCAATGCAATTAATACTTGAACTTGTATAGGTGTGGTTAATTTTTCACTGATTACTCACATTTCTGTTACATTTAGCAGAAAATCATGACCTCAGTTTTTGCATCAGGACTCATCTGCCTTCCTTTTGCTTCTGTATGTATATACACAAATGAATGAATAAGAATAATAGTTGGAAAGGTTGGAAGCAAACAGAAACACAGATGAAAGAAATGGTAGAAAACTGGAAGGAAAGAAATTTTAATATTTCAGAAAAATCTGAAGAATGACTATTTAAATTTAGGAAACCTTGTTGGAGGAACATGTACTGTATGACCAATGGATTTAAATCCCTTGCACTTTACACCAGACACCTGACCACTTTCATGTTTGTATCATATAACACCAAAGTGTAACATCACTCAGCATATAATACAAAACTCGCCGTCAGTTGTACTCAACAGTCTAATGAAACTACATTGAAGAATTTTAATTCATCTTTGATTGACAGTTATTGAGGTTTTACCACAAAGAACAAAACTAATAGAAGTAAAAAATAAAAAAATCTGCATTTGGATGCATTTTAAATGCTTTCTTACAGAAGTTGTCCTTGGAAGATTCCAGAAACATGAAAATGTGTTTACCAAAGGAAGAAAGCACAGAATGTGAAATCAACTAGCTAACTAACGCTGTTGTGATTGAAATTGAAAATTCAGCACATCATGCCTTCACATAGTTTGGTCTGTCAAATTGACTTCTGTTCATTTTATGTCAATCTTCCTTTGCCAATAAAAAATGGTTTACTTAAGTTAACTGTCAGTTTCGTTTTAAGGCAAGACCTCCAAAGAAATCTCTCGTGGATACACGAGAAATCAAGTTGTGTTTGACAATAGAGCAGGCCTGTTATTAAACTGCATAACAAAAGAGAATTTACCATCTTTGGTCGGACAAAGATTTTACTGGGAAAAAAAAAAAACATTCAGCAGTTTAGACATATCTCAACACATGGACAGTTTCAACATTAAGTCATTTATACTAGATGCAGAGATACATTTAAGGTTCAGGGTGTTTTGATTGAAAACATTGTGGCTAACATTTCAATAAATTATAATTTAATCCATTTACAATCTGTTGAGAAAATGTTACATTAAAAACTACCGGTTAGAGTCTAATAGTTAGAATTGCACTGGTAAATAGGTCAGTAAAATTCTTCACACTAAGGGGATACACGATTGTTTGTGTTTTATACTGACAGCTTTAGTCCTGCAAATAAATTCATGTTCACTTAAGGGACTGCTAAGTCACATGAGGTATAGTCAAGGTGTGGCTAAATGACATTTAATGTCTTTCCTAAAACTTAGTCAGTGAAAACAAATGTTTCTCAAAAGACCAGACAAGAGAAAGACTCCAGTGAGCACCCAAACTTTTAGTATCGAGTGTTATTCAACATTTCATAAACATAAAAAAAACCCTTTACAATAAAAACAAAATGAAGTATTGAAACACAATTTGGCTGCTGTAGCCTCAACTTGGTAGCATAATTGATCCAAGTCAAGTCAGACATCATCTCACTACTATTCACCTGAGACATTGAGGAAATATTGACAGTGTGCAATTGGTGCAGAATTAGCAGCTAAGACATTTGTGATTAACACATCATTAGTCACACTCTCAAAATATTAAACACTAAAAAATACTTGCTTAAGATGTCGATGACAACCAACAACCATAGGGCGAAAAATCTGGGTTTTAATATGTAAACGGGACATTTTTTAAAAAATATAAAAAGATATGTCAACATTACAAAAGCAACTTTGTGCAAAATCAGTGGAAACCGCTAGTGGAGTGGGAGGCAACATTTCCATTTCATTGACATAGTTTAGACAAACACTGTAGCTGCTCTTTTTGCTTTTTTCCAGATGGACTATAGAAGTATTGCACACCCACTGACAACTGTTGAAGAGGAATTCTTTCTAAAAAACAGGTTCACATAGCGATTCCCTTGATAATCTAGATCTTTCCTAATCTGCACCACAGAAAACCTGTCTAGGATTTACCACAAGTGGATGCAATACCCTAGCAAATAACCCTCCTCGCATTCACAACCTCACTCCACAAGTGGACCACACATAATGTAGCACCACTTTGGCATTGTTCTAAACCTGTAATGATTAAAGCCTAAAAGGAATAACTTACTATGCAACATCCAAGCACATTCAGCAATATTCAGTTTAAATGTTCTTTTGTTTAGGTTGAAGTAAAGGCAGTTATTGAGTTGCATCTCATGGTAACAGGATGTCGCTCTTGGCAGTTCATCAAGTTTCACCATCTAAAACAGAAACCGCTTTGATCCGTCTCACTGTTGCACTGTACAAGAGCCTCCACACTTGGAATGTTTCTGTATTTGGAGGCTTGTCCTCAGCTTGAGTTGGGGTTGGACAGAAGTTTGGCGAAGGCAATCTGTGATTCTGTCCAGGACTATGTGAGCACGTTTATCCAGTCAGGTGACTAACCAGTCCGGGGTGCAGGGCTTGTTTGAGGACGTCTGGTCGATGAAGCTGGGGCATGTAGAGTGTGGGAGGAGGAGCACCAGGGTAGCTGGAAGCAGGGTAGCCCTGACTGGGAATGGGGGAAGGGATCATGTTCAGTGGGGAAGGGCTCTGCTCGTAGTACTGGCCATCACACTCTTCATCTAATGGTAGGGCCAGGCGTTTTCCTTTCTGTCTTCGGTTACAGAACCAAACGCGCACTACCTGCCAAGAACAGCATTCGTCTATTAAACATGTGACAAATTAGACACACATTCTTTAAAGAAAAAGACAAATGGTATTACTTTTAGAGTTTCTACTTACATCTCTCTCCAGACCCAGGTCATCTGAAATGTGCGTGATCTCCTGGGTGTTGGGTTTGGGACACTTAATAAAGTAGGACTCCAGGGCAGAGCGCACAGCTCCCTCCAGACTGGTCCTCCTCTTCCGTTTTCTAGTGTCAACAAATACTCGCTCAATCTTGTACATCTGAGGAATCAGAAGAAAGTTAGTAAAGGGGCCAGTATACTATAATAGTTGTCCAGTTTGGGCTACATAAGTATGGAGGTCAAGGTTCAAAGGTTTCTTGGTGGTCACTAATCAGCTTCAATATGGCCACTAGGCGGCACATTACACTTCACAAGAGTAGAAGGCCTTGATTCAGGTTTGCTCAGCAGGAAGCTAGCTAGGCCTGAAAAAGGCCATCTGACCTCATGAAGCTTGGTGATCAACTGTTGTCTTGTAAAATAGTTGGCAGATGTCATAGTTTCACACTTACATCCTGTGGATTATCCGAAGTCTCTGCCTCATTCAGCCATCTCTGAAGAAGAGGTTTCAGCTTGCACATGTTCTTAAAGCTGAGCTGCAGAGCCTCGAAGCGGCAAATAGTTGTCTGGCTGAACATCTTACCTACGCAGAATACAAACAATATCATCACATGACAATAAACCATGATCTGGTGGCTTAAATGGCAAAACTATGATGTGAGGTCTATTCACAGGAGTTCATATCTGGTAGAGAATTGCTGATTTATTTTATGCTCCTCAAACACTTGCCAAACCTGGATACACTTAATGGACTAGATCACCCACCAGTAATAGTGATTTAGAGTTAAATGCTGATATACAAATGCAGAAAATGTCTACTTGGACTACCATAGAGTGTTTTTGGAGTAGCTCCCTGATTGACATGGCTCTAGATTCAGTTATAATATCTTCTCAAATGTACATCGTTAATGCACTGTATGATTCTGGAAACTTACCATAAAGGTTACCAAGGGCAAGGCCAACATCAGCTTGAGTGAAACCCAAGGTAATGCGTTTGTGTTTCAGCTCCTTAGCAAACTGCTCCAGTTCTTCAGTGGAAAGATTCTCCTGTAGAACATGACAAAAATATGATATACAATACATTGGACAGGTAACTTACAAGTTGCATTGGTTCTCAAACAGTTCTTCTTTGGTTAAAATTTGAGGGCTGATTCAATGGCTGTGCTTACCTCCTCAGAGTCGCTACACCCGCCGCTGGAGGACCCGCTGCTCCGCGTGGAGGAGGCCGGGTTCTGCGTTTGGGGCACGGTGGGAGCCTGGGTTGTGTTCACGCTGAAAAATGCGTTCCCTGAAAGACCATTGCTTGGGGGTGAAGGGGACATAGATGGTGAAGATGCAGAGGACGTTGATGGATTTTGATTATTGCTGCCAGGTGGTGTGATATGGCTGATCCCAGGCCAGAAGGATGGGTTCCAGGCCGGAGAGTAGAAGACTCCATGAGACAT
The DNA here is from genome assembly GCA_946959425.1 of Argyrosomus regius. NCBI lineage: Eukaryota > Metazoa > Chordata > Actinopteri > Sciaenidae > Argyrosomus > Argyrosomus regius. The sequence continues at coordinate 16,510,047 of OX336898.1, read as the reverse complement.
AGCGGCGGAGGCTGGAGGTGTTGGGTACCGCTGAACCTTTATGTCCGTTGAGTAGTCATCACCGGTGTCCTTCTCAGTCTTTATTTCGGGTAGTTTGATTTGTTCGCGGGTCTCTGCAATGGGGGGACTCAGGTTTATGGGCTGGGTTGCTGCTGTTACGCCGGGTACCTGGCCGGTGTACTCGGGCGCAGCGAATGGATACCAGTGTTTGGGTTGCCCAAACTCTCCAGCCTGCACGTCGGTTGTCCTGTAGTCACTGGCGACGGGTGGGAAAGGGAAAAATGTCTGCGCGGATCCCGGTGTAATGCCACCATAAGCGGTTTTGTTATAAAGGAAGCTCGGGTCTGTCAGGACGCCGTGAGGAAGCTGGAACGACGCAGCGCTGCCCATATTCTCCTGGCCCAAAAGTTGGGTGCAAGGATTGGTAGTCCGGCTGAAGTCATAGGGCCGGTTTTGGCACTCCGGACTCTGCGATCTTTCAGACATCTTCCAAACGGTGTGAGATGTTATGAACTAACGTGCGTCCAAAGTTGAAAGATTAAAAAAGATAGCGATGGCTGACTGTAAACCTGCTCATCTGTTTCAAGTTTACGCACAAACCAAAGAGGGACGAGGGAGGAAAAAGCTCTCCAGAAAAAAACCCAGCACCTGTCCGAGAAAAGTCCGTTTTGGGCCTAAGCAGTTGCCGTTTAGGTGCAACATAACCACCAATACGCCTACGGCCTAGTCCATGAAGTCTTTGACACCACCACCACTCACCTCACCTTCAACCTCAAATGCTCCTCTCCTGCCTGGGTGATACAGGTTTTCCTAATCACAGCTGCGGGTGTTGGAGATCACCGTATCTCTTCGCCCATTGGCTGGCGCAGACAATTGCGCACAGCTGATGGTGAATTTGTGAATGACCTTGGTTCTTCCCAAAGCAGTGGGCGTGTTTTCACATAAACTTTGCTGCAGACCAAACTGTGTTTGGGTTTGTTTTTTTGCTAAGTGAATTTAAAACTCATTCAATGCAAAATTACTCAACAAATAAATAATAACTCAACAGATTTAAGTCACCTTAAAAAGCATATTTACATTGCTAAATAGGCACGGGTCAGTGCTCTCGTAAATACATATTGTAACACTATAACTTGCTCACCTCATACATGAATTATAATGCTGAGTTTGTTTAAATTATTCCCCTTTAAGGAGATGGCTTTGATATTAAAATCTCTGTCATTGAGGCTTCAATCAGACCTGAATTCGGTTTAATGACTAACATTTAAACAAAATAAAATAAAGTGATATTGTAATCCTGTATAACTGTACAAATTAACTTAATTAATCGGGACACAACAGATATAGGGCAAGGCTAACTTATGCCTTGGAAGAATGTTTTAACAACTCATGAGCAACACAAACGACGGAAACGGAAAAAAAAAAGTGTGATTGCTTCATAAAACATGAGATAAGCAGGGTGGATGCCACACATATGAAAAATAGTTCTAAACAAGTGTTTAGCTTGTCTCTGGGGAAGAGAGGGTGAACACGCCATGCGTAAATTTTCCGTGACGTTTTAATTATGCGTTAAAACATGTTTGTCTCGGATCTTTGTCTTAATTGTGTCAGAAATGTCTGTTCTCTGTACTGGAAACAAGGATAACTATTTTACATCAGATGAAGCAGATTGTTGTACTTTGTTTAAAAGATAAACAAGATTCATGTCAAATATTTGGTCTACTTTGAATTCTGACTCTCTCGCAAGACTGGGAATGGAAAAGAACTGAGAACTAAATCATAAAATGGCCAACAGCATTCAGGTGAACTTCTCCCATTCACCCTTGATCGGTGGCCATTCAAAAGCCTGGATGGCCCGAGCACTGTACAGATGCGCTCCCCCAGCGCGAGTCGTTGGCCGCAGATTGCGGCAGGAAGACACACTGCGGGAAGGGAGAGGGGGTGCCATTGTACGATCTGGCCCCGGGGCACCCCGTGGATTTCAGATCCCGAGTTGCGATGGTCGACCATTAGCTCCTTTTCAGATTGGAACAATAAGTCTCAACCCTTTGATTCCGCCCAACACCCACCGCCTCCCCCATCATCCCCTCCTGTCCTCTGAAACAAACACCAGGCTGAAGTTTCACTCTGGTCTGCAGGCCCCGGGGTTCACTGAGGGCCAGTACCTTGGCATCCAGTCTGATATGGCCTAAAGGTCCAGAACTGGTCCGAAGTATTGTCTGCAGGTGCAATAATCAAGTGGTTTTGGAATATCTTGTGCATTCGGTATCCAGGAGAAATAAATGAGCATCAGTAGACTATAGAGCAAAGTTTAAATGTTTTATTTACCTTGTAGCTCCTCAAAATGAAGAGATATTTAACTGGTGAACAATCTGGTTAGTTTAAAGATGTAATTTTTTTTATAAGAACACATATGGGCATGAAATAAAATTTTGGACAACCACCAGAAAAATGTGTGAATAAAAAGAAGTCTTGCAGAAAGATATCATTTAACACCCCAGACTTATCTCATGACCACCATGGAGGCTGGTGGCCACAGTTTGCAAACAGCAGTTATTGAATATAGGCTCATTTACTTCTTCTGGACTTTAAAAATAAAAAAAAACAGCTCTTACTGCTTTATAACCAGGAGATTAGCACTTTCTCTGCTCTCTCAGATACAAAGCCATGTAGGTCCAGGACCAGGGAACCTTGGGGAGACCACAAGAGCCTGGTCAATAGCTTAAAAGACATCAAACCCCAACTATACAAGCATTGTCCTGGGCCATGGACTTGGGAGGATAATTGTCATGCAAAAGACAGACAGCAAGAGAGATAGTAGACTTCAGGCATGGCTTCAGAGAGAAAGGGGCTGCAGAGCACAGAGCTCTCAGGGTGTCCAAAGAAGGGAGGGGAGGTGAAGGGGGGGGAGTGTTGAATAGCCTGGTACAGTGAGGAGGAGATGTGTGAGGGGAGTATCTGGGGATTTAGCTGAAACCCCCCAGATGTCTCAGATCTTGTCTTTAGTTCTTTTTTTAAGTGGCCTCTTCAAGACACTTAAGAGATCTGCTCGCTGCCAACCCGTCACATCCAGTCAAACAGAGAAAGCTTCAGATAAAAGGAAGCCTGTTGATATAGCAACAGTATGAACGTGTTGACCAAATCCGGTCACACCAGGGAAGAAGAACCCAGCTCTTACCATGTGCAATTTAACCAATATAAAGTATCACAATCCATTTTTAGCATTTGTACTTCCTATCATATGAAGAAAATTGCTCTCCATCTTCTCACCATCGCTGCCGGTTGTATATATTCAAATGAAAGTAACACTGGGTGTGTATCACACACAGGGAGGTTGATACATGTTGCACTTGTCACCCAAGGAGGAGACGTGTCAGTTTCATGAAGTAGTTCGCGTGTTACTGAATAAGCAATTCTGTGAAGTTCGAAAGTTTAATTGTCAAGAATATTATAATCTAGCCCAGCTTCCCACAAAACACAGCTAAAAGGTAATTTTATTGTTTAATTGTAATAAATCAAACAAGTCCCAGTCACTTTTAAATTTTATTGATTTGATAGAGTAAATATGCTGGAATCTAGATACCACCCCAACCATTGAGCAGCACAACCGTCTCCCACAAACAAGTCTGATGGCTTTTTGATTTTCTTCCTAACGGCCCTGCCTTTGATACCAACCTTCACAGTCCCTCCACCCACCCAGATTTTTATCCGGGGGCCAATGGCTGCCTTCCTTCCACCGTCCACCAGCACAAAGGGCTTTTAATGGCCCTTGGCATGTAGCTCAATGGGGACAGGAGACAGACCCATCCCCTCCCCAACACACACACACACACGGACATACACAAAACTCACATGGAGGTACATGCAAGCTTTCTCTCTGCCCCTACCCCCAACACACACACACACACACTTTCTGGGTGTAGTCATTTGTGTCCTGACGGTAGAGCAAGGTCAAACAGGATTTCCAAAAACTAGAGAGTTAATCAACACACACACTCATTTTCCACCTTGCTGAGGTGAGATGCAGAAGCAGAGTTAATCAGAGAGGAAATGCTCGTATAACTACAGTTTGACTTTATGACTCAGCAGATCTAAATAAATGTTCAGATTTATCTTAATGAACAATCTATTGAATCGCCAAATAAGTAATCTAGGGGTTCATAATATCTTAAGATTAACTGGTTTTACCAAAAAAGATTGTAAACTAGGTTTGTTCCATTTTTTTAGAAAGAGGCTTCTCTCCTTAACCTTGAATCAATCAAGTTTCCTTTTACTTTAAACTTTAAGTTTGGATACACAGTATCACATATTTTAACTCTTCACAGAGCGAAGATAGACATTTATACTTGAAATATTTGGTCTCTGAAAACTTTGGGATCTCTACTAGAATTTAAGATGAACGTGATTTTGAAATTTAGCTGCACAGTTTGTAGTTGAGTGTAAAGACAGTAACACAGAACATAATTTCTATTTCAATCAACACCAGATTTTGTAGATCTTGCCACAAAATGCAACAAATAAGAGGCCAGTTGCCAACATTCTTTGCATTACTTTTGCAACATACTTCCATTTTTTTTTTAATCTAATGCAAATAAAACCTCTTAGTATGTTGAGTACTTTCTTTTTTCTCTTTTTAGAATGCACAAAACAGCCCTGTTACATTGTTGTGGCACACCACCGTGGCTAGAGCTAACACACTGACTATGATTTGGAGCTCTGCTGCATCTCTCTCCCTCATTTTATGTCATTTTGCTATTATCACCAATAAAGGCATTAAATAAATAATCAATCAATTGTACACCATAACAAGCACAAAAACAAGAGACTCATTTTCATGTGGTAAAAAGTTTTAATTCCAGTTCTTGGTCTGCATGTACAAATATCTATAAAAAGTGAACACTTTCACTCTTTGTATGTACATTTTGCAGCACAGAGTTAACTTGGGACAGAAGAGGACAGAGAGTAAAGAGGGACAATACAAGAAAGTGATATTTACCACCTACACATCCATCAGTTATAGTCTGTCTCGAAATCAAGTGCTCAGAAGTCACTTTTACTGTACATTCCTCCTCCATCGACAGGATGCATACATACAGGAGGCAGAGAAAATCATCAAAGCATCGCCATGATTCAAACACAGTACAGTCAAACCATGCAGACAGACGTCATCAAGAACTTCTTTTTCATATATATTTATATTATATAATCTTTATGTGCAGCTTATATGACAAGAAATAAATGAGCAACATCAAGTTGAGTTTTTATAGAGTTATCACAGAGAGCTGATTTGAAGTATTCCTGGGTATCTGGTAGGAATGTGGTTTAGCTTCTAGCTATGCATGATAAAACAAGAGGGGGCACCTGTTTCTCAGTTTATGTATGTGTGTCCTGGTTGTACACACACCTGCTATTGTATCACATTCTTTGGAAGTAGCTGCAGAAATGAAGGGAAATAACAGAGGATGGAGGAGAAAATCTTAACTTAGAGTTTAACATTTAAACAGGACCTAACACCTATAAGGACTCTGAAAAACCTTATGTTAAAAGACAGTGACAGAAATAAATTAACAAGAAACCCAACATACAATTGTAGTATTAAAAGCTGTTCTCCAGGAAGTTATAGTAAAGGGCCAAGAAAACAATCATTTTTATCACCCTGTCCTCTGCCACGAGCCTCCATTTCTATGCATGCAGTGTGAGATCAAGTGGTTTCAAATGGCTTGTATGCCTGTATGTAAGCATGTTTGTGTTCAGCATTCACTTGTGATTCCCCTGATACTGTAAATTTGAGTCATCAAACAAAGGATTTTTCACTTCCATCTCTCCAGTCTGTCAAAGAGACAAGAAAGAATGATTCTCAGTCACAAAACAGAAATCAGAAAATATTAGTTTTGTGTATGCACGTGTGTGTCTACCCACCGGTGCAAGTCCCGGGCACTCGTACACTGTGAAGTCTCCTCCTACTTCTTCCTCATCGGATGTGACCTCGTGTTCAAGGACTTTCTGTTCAGGTTTGTGACTGTAGCAGTAGGAAAAAAACAAAAAGACACTCAAGTTGAGGCAGAGCGCTGACAAGGTCAGAGGATGTGGTTGAAACTTTAAGGTATACGTGAAGACATGAAAAACAGGAAAAAGGGGAAAGAGAGGGAGTGACAAACAAAAAAAAAACGTACCTTCCCACTGAGAGCATCTGCTGTTTCTGATGCTGGTAGTGATACATTTGGGCACTTTGGGCCAGAGTTTTATCTCCTATCTGAGGACAAAACAGAAGAAGGAAGTATGACACATTTGCACACTCATGCATCTTGTGGTTATTGTTTTAGAAGAAGTGAGAATAGGAAACTAACAATAGCAGTGCACTTACCGAGGGGCCGTTACCATTGGTTGCAGCACCAGGCATGCTTGCCCCTCCAAAAGCAGGGTAGTCGACCTTCTGAGCTAGACGCTGATCTTTCTGCAACCTGTGGGTAGCATCATGAAGCTTGAGCTGCCTGCAATACTGAGCGACTGTTTCCTGCCTCTGGCATTAAAACATCTTTTAACTCAACCTTAACCTCAAAAGCCAAAGGAAGCAGGCCTCCTTTTTTTAAGTATCAAAGAAGTGTAAATATTTTGCAATACTATATTATGGGCTAGATTGGTCTTTGTATTTAATTTGGATTAGAGAATTCCCTAAATACTGTTTTTTAAAACCAAACTGAATCTTTTTCTTGTGTTACTTGTGAATGTGTGTGTTCAGACTTACTTGACGTAACAGACAGTTGCCAGGATCACTGCCACTGTGCCCACGGCCACACACACCGAGATCATGACTGTAGGTTGATACAAAAGAAAGAGGAAAAGAAAGGGAGTCAGAGGAGAGTGATTGAGTGGGGGTCAGGTGGCTACCCTGCTGAGACATTTCATATGGGGGTAATTTCCTAACCATCAAATAATCAAACCATAATAAGTGTTTTAAAGAATAATACAGGCATCTGCTCTCCTACCATTACTGTGAAATAAAATCATACTCACTGACAATGATGGTGTCAGTTCTGGCTTTCGTTATAGCTATAGGACCGACTCGGCCCTGAACTCCTGTGGGAGGGTGTGTGTTAGGGAGGGCAGAAGCTGCGGGGCGGGGGGCTGTGGTGGTGGCATGCAGGGTTTCATCTGAGAGATGACTCTGGCTTTTCTGTTTGTGGTTGGAGGCATCTGTCTTGCTTTTCTTAACATCTGTCTGGGAGGTGACGGCAGCTGGAGAGAGTAAGGAAGACACAAAGAGTGACAGAGTTAAAACTAAGAGATACCAGGAGGGAAAAGACACAATATTGAGTTGTGTGATAGTTGTATCAAATTATTTGTGTATTTCTGTCTTAAGATTGTGCTTAGGGTTCTTACCAGAATCTTTGGATTGTTTTTCTGGTTGACTGATCTTTGCCACTTGCTGTTTTTCGATAACAGAATGAAGGTAATCGATCTCCTCCTCCAGGTTAGGGTAAAATGTCACTTTGCCTACAGAACAAACAAGATTCAGAGATTCATTGATCATGCAGAAGTTGTTAATGTAACTGTCTTTAAGTATGAGCTACAAAATGAAGAATGATGCATGATGCATAAAATCTTGTACCACTCACAGCGAGACTAAAGGCTTCCTTATATAAACAAAGCACCTTTATTCATAAACATAACATACAAATCAGTTAGCAACCACTGACAGTGACTTCATATGCATGACAAGCAAAGTTACCAGGGCAAAGCACCTATGGCTGAAGCTACCAAATATTTAGCCACAATTTTGCCTTATTCTACAATTAATAATGCCTGAATCTGCAAATAACTATATTTTTCCATTAGGAGTGAACTTGTTATCTTATTTTTTATTATTAATCTGCAAATTCATTCATCATATTGTATGTAACGTGTGAGGAAAACAGTGAAAATGTCCAATATTTTCAAGTTTTCTCACATTAGATGAAGAGAAGCAGCAAAATGTGGCGTTTTTACCTAAAGAATGATTTAAATGATAATGCAGTTATCAAAATAGTTGTAGATTCTCCATCTGTCAGCCTTCTAATTGACTAATCATGTATAATTTTCTTAGTAGTTGTCTCTACTCATAGCCCATAAGCTTGAAGTTGGGCATTTTCTAGGCCTGGGAAACATCATTTTTAAAGCTTCTCCCCTCTCATGGCTGTAGGTAATGTGTAACTATTGTGTGTAAGTATGGGAGAGACAGGTTTAGGCATATTATACATGTCTGTCCCTTCAGGATCTTGCCTCTGAAGCGATGGACAGGGAGTGTGTCAATGTGTGTTGTTTGTTTGTGGACTGATAAAAAAGGAGACAATACTAAACTGTTGTTAACAGCCTTTACAGCCAGACAGCGAGCCACATTCCTGCAGTACTGCCGAGGTCTCCAGGGCGACCAGGGCTCATAGTGCGTGTGTGTGGCCGGGGGAGGAAGCACCACAGGGGGCAGGAGCAATCAGCCAAACCTTGGCTTCACTGGGCTTCAGTTGCTACATTCACAATAGAGCCCATAGCTCACTGATAATGGAGGTGATCAAAGTGCTATTTCCCTCTATAAAGTTACCCAGCAATATATCAGATATCAAATTACAGATGTTTGGACTCAAAGCTGAAGAGTCACAAGAAAACAAGCTGAGAATACAAAGAGCACAAAAACAAAAAGTGCTTGAATAAAAAAGCAAATTCAGCAAATCATACCAGCTGTAATCCATTCAGCATCCTGCACCAATCCACGTAAAAAACCAGCGTGAACAAATAAATCAGTGCAGATGAATCTAAACAAATGTGTTTAAATTATTATTACAAATGATTACAACCACCTACATTACATTAATGATTACAGTGTGACTTTCACTCCAGAAGGCTGGCCATCTGGCTGAGCTAATGTGTATGATATGACATCCCAGCACTTTCACTGCCTGCTTTGTTTTTATCTTACCCCCCTCCACTAATGGCCATTTAGTGCACTCCATAGCAGGTGTCTGTGGAGGCGGGATGCACCATCTGTACTTTGCAGGTGGCTAGGAGCTCCAACCGTGCCCGTGTGCTCGCCAGTAAGTACGCGGTAATCGGATTTAAGTTAAGATGAGAGCTTTATTGGTGGATTGATTTAAAAATCTGCAGAGAAATGGTTAAAAACGGACGAGCTGCATCTATTTATTGGGGAATCCTTAAGCCCCCACTGTTGAAGTTGATAATTCACCTAAAAAAAAGTGGCGATTGTGTGTATGTGTGTGGTTTGTCACACCCAGACTAAGCACGAACACCTCTCCTTGTGTAAGAGAGTTTTGTCACTGGCTTGATAATGACCCATAACCTCTTGAGAAGCACCCAGGGGGCTGTTGGGTACAACAAACAAACAGTAAACAGCTCAACAGGGATTGAGAATCACACACATCTGTGCTGTCCTATTTTCCCACTTAAAAGCCATTCATTCACATTTCTTCCTTCCCCAAACCACACACACTCACAAACACACACCCCCCCTTTGGCCAGATTTCACAGATCTTGCCACTTTATTTCCAAATTTATGGCATGACAAAGACAATTGGGAAATAGCTAAATGTACCGTGATGTAATTATACAGGAAATCACGAGACACACCAAAGAACTGTGATTAATCTAAATGCTTCCAGATGAAACTTTGTGTTTGTAGTAATTACATTGTGTTGTGTTTTTTTTTTTTGATGATAAAAAAGTCTTATAAACATACCATAACAAAGATACCAATGCAAAAGAAAGCTTAGAACAGGAGATCATTGGTAACATCTAGTATACCGGTCTACGGTTATCTGGCATTATATTCAGCAAATGAAACGACACCATGCTGAATTCTTAGAAGTAGAAGGGCAAATTAAGCTCAGTGCCTCCCCCTCACAGTGAGCATGTCCTGTTCATAGATTATTGTTTTATACTCAGTGTGTCTTGCTGCCCTCTAGTGGGAAATTTAATACATCACGTATGCAGAAAGAGTGTCTTCGGGTCATTCTCAAATTCACTGAAACTAGCTGTCATGCTAGTTTCAGATCCTTCTGGCTGTCATACTCTTACCACAGCGTTTGGAGGAAACATCTACAGGAACAAGTTAAAAGGAAACAGACCAAAAAAGGTCACAGTGTAAACAGAAACTCACATCTACTTTATTAGTAAGTCTGTTTTTAGACTGAGGGGGTGGTACACAGTTAAAATGTAATTTGAAGCTCTGAAGTTGGTAAGGTAATTAACTACCTGCTATTAAACGTTAGTCACAGCTCACTGTAGAGTTTTGAGTCAATACTGGAAATCTGACTGTCAATGTTCTAACCTTCAATAAATAGTCGCACCTGTCTTTCATCCATCGTTTTAAAAAAAAGCATACGCCCAGTAATGGAAATTCCAAGTCTGCAATAAACCACAGAACAAATGCACATTTTTCTGTCAGAATTTAGGTCTGTTGCAAGTGCCAGTACCTGCTTATGAACAGCAACATTTTTCTTCTTTTTAAAAAAGGCAAAATGTTCAAGAGAAAATAAGTATCCTAAGCATTTAATGTATTTTTTAAAATACAGTTAAAAATGTACTTAAAAAGATTACCTATCTATCTGCTTCAGTGAAATAACAGCTCTGATTTTCAGATTTTTCCATTTTGACTTAGTTGATCACTTCATGAAAGTGAAACTTTAACAGTCACTGACTGCTGATCAAAACTGCAGAAGCAATCACTTCCCTTGTCTTCACATGACTACATCAGCAGATCTAAACCTGTCCTTGCCAACAGGTGGTGTAGGCTGGACTCAAAGTGTAGTGCAGATTTGGAACTCTTAGTCACTGCTTTCTCAATTTAATTTAAGTATTAGCAACAACAATCTAATTTTGATTCTCTGGCTGAACATTCTACATAATACATTACCTCACACAGTAACAATGTGTAATAAAATAAAATAAATAAAATGTTATGTTAAAGCTATTTGACTGATTAGTTGAACAAAGTAGAATAATGGCAGTTTTAACATCAACAACTGTAAACAAATATAATGTTTACATGTATTTTGACCAGTTAAACGTTGGGGTGACTTGTTAGCAATTCTCTGAAATTGTATAAACAATGTTTATTTACAATGTACTGTATTCCACTGTTGCAAACTAAAATTGATGTTTGGCTCTCCGTTAGTTTAGTCGTCTATCTTTATTTTACCAAACTGCTTCAGGATATTTGTTCTTGTTACGTGTCGCTAAACCAATCCAACAGCTGTTGGAGCTGGTTTTTGCAGTTTGTTGTGTGTACTGTATATTTCATAATGTAAAAAGGTTTAAACACACATACACAAAAAGGGAAAACGAACAGAGTCAATGTGTGGATGAGAGAGACAGGGACACTTGGCTACATGGAGACACAAATTAACTGCATATAAAGTATACATACTGTTTTTGTATCTTCTGAACAAAGGAAATGCTTCAAGGCACACTGTATGTTTACCAATGGCAGTGCACGCCTCCATGTCAAATACAAGCAGGTCCTACTTCCAATAAAAACTGTTTCCTGCCTCCCTCGTTTACCTACTGTGCACTTATATCCTCTCTGACTGGAGCCTGCGAAATATTAGAGATTTCAGACTGAATGCAGAGTGATTTCCAGTGACTACGAGAGCAGAATAACCTTGAATTTCAATTTACAGGAAATCAAACTACATGAATAGGCCAATGAACGCAAGGCCAGAGGTATAATGATGTATGACAGAGAAGAGCTGATAATAATTCTGAATGCAAGATATGAAAGATGGGAGCGCGATTTCAGAGAAAGAAAGACAAACATCAGTTTACATTACAGTGAAAGATGTGTTGCGGATAAGAACCACCAACCACATTACAGCCAATGCAGACTAAGCTAAACTCTAGCCATGTCACCAATAATGATTTAGTAGAGCACTCATACATTTTCTTTGTTGATTTAATTGAGAAATAATTAGAAAAAACACTATTTATTCTATTTTTTGTCTAGTGAGGATGACTGCAATATCCTGGAACAACTGAACTGCTCTTCAGTCTCCTTTAAAGTCTGGGTATAGTCAGACTAAATTTGTGTTCTGAATTTGTCAGACCAAAAAAGAAAGTGTTATGAACCACCTGGCCAAATTTGAATGATTAAAAATATCGACAAGTTTATTAAATTAGGTGCGACTGAAACGTGTCAGATGAGTTCAGAAAATTACATGACTAACTTTGAAACACTCAAGATGAATTAATCTCTCTCTCTCTGCTAGGCTCAGGGTGGCCTCAGTGTGTCATCGAGCCACCCTTTAGGACCGCCCACAAAATCCTGGACTGAAAACTGGTGAAAAACTGTTTGAACCTCTAACTCCACATTTCAGTAATATATCGTTCAAAGTCTTTTCACATGTTTTCAACAACTATTTTCCAACATATTTAATGTATTTTAAAAGAAATCTCAGAATTGCCTTTACACAGAGTGCTGTTATGATATTATTGTGAATATTCTATAATGGTAAAAAACATATATCTATCTAACTGGGTTAAGGTTATGGTTAGCCAGTGAGTCAGCTCGATGATAATGATGATGAGATTTTGTTTTGTAAGACTGAAATTACAAATTGAAAGAACAAATGAGTGTGTTTTCTGACGCAAACTGTACTTGCTGACAAAACTAAAGTTTCATGATGAGCTATGAGTCATGTTTAAATGTGAAAATCTGTATTTTTCATGCTCTAGCAAGCACAATCCCGAAAACACATCATCAGCCATCATATTTCCTCTGGTGTGACATCAACAGTGAATTCAGAGGTGTAATTTTGCAGTTAGTAATGCTGCCAAACTACTGAGGCGGCAGGTCTTTATTGTGTTTTGATGCATTAAGAGATGTGAGCTGCCCCTGACAGACCAAATAAACCCAATCTGGTATATTTAGGTGAGTGAAAATGTAGCAATTACACCGATTAATTTCAACATTTTGTGCGATTTTGTGTGTGTATGCATGCGAGTGTGAAAAAGAGTCTTGTCTCCAATGCGGATCAGTGTGTTCTGTGTTCTCTCTGGGATTTATGTAACCACTTTAGGGAGCTTAGCTGAGGTCTATGATGTGCTGGATTCACTACACCACACACACACACACACACACACACACAAAACAGTTACAATCTTCATATGGAAAGAAGCACATGGAGATACAAACACAAATACTAATGCATGTAAAAAAATATAAATATAAAATCCTCTCTTCTCCTGCATGATGTGACCTCACACTTATCTCCTTCTCATGTTTACTTCTCTCTCTGATGCTGCCGCCAATAATTTGAGCCAAGTTTGTACGGCATCCTATCCTGCCGCAGAGCCATCTAAATTATTAATCCTGCAGAGAACACACATACGCTTGCGCGCACACACATTCGTGCAGAGGCAAGCCAGTGCGCAGTGCGATGCCATGCCGTGGAAATTAGAGAAATTAGATTTTTTTTTTTTTTTTTTGCAGCTTGGCTTTTTCATTAAATGACATTAGATGCTGTGATGCAGATGAAGGGCAAGAGAGAGAGAGAGAGAGAGAGAGAGAGAGAGAGTGATTAAAGCCGCCAGCGCGGGGCGGTCCGTTTGTGTGTTTGTTGCAGACACAGCAGGGGCAGGGGTGGATTAAAAAACACAGGGGATCAGACCGCACCACAGTTGTCAGGGATTTGGATGGGGAGAAGGAGGGAGAAATGAGGACTCCAACAAGGACATAGAGAGACGAGAGCGAATTGGAGGAGATACTTGAGACACTGAGAGGGAGAAGGAATAACGAGATAAAACTAAGACTGACAGGAGAGGAGAAGGAGAGTGCAGAATCAATAGGCGACTCAGAGAAAGAGGTGGAGTGGAAGAGAAATGTGGGCAACAGGATACAGAGATCAGCTGAAAAGAAAAGAGGCAGTGACAGAGAATGAATGTCGAGTGAAGATGTTAAAGCAGTGAGTCAGTCAGTAAATTTACGTGCACTCTGATAATTTGATTTTAACTGGAGTGAAGTAATTGTTATAGCTGTCATTTAAGCTGCATGTAACTGGAATTAGAACAAGCGTAACATGGTTATTCATCTGTCTTAAAGGAGCAGTGTGCAGGATTTAGTGGCATCTAGCTGCAGATTGCAACCCCTTCGTGTCACCCTCCCCTTCCTAACATTAAAACATGCACATAAAAAAGAACGTGAAAGGCCCTGTTTATAGCCGTTTATGTCCGTTTTGGGCTACTGTAGAAACATGGTGTGTTGGACTGTGGATGATTTCCAGGACATCCAGGAATGTCTGATATGTTGTATTTTATATTTGTATGAGCATGTCAGATAAAAGAAAAAGAAAGAAAGAAGTCAACTCTCAGTCTACTTCTGTTTCTTTGCACTGTTATTATATGCTATCATAAATTTTAGAAGTTATTCAAGTTTTTTGTGTGCATATGACAGTACTGAATGAGTTAGTCTGTCAGTGTGAGTGAAAGAAAACCTAGGAAAGAATGTCTCAGTTCAGTTCACCAATTTTAGTAGAATAGAGTAAACTTACCTCACCTGAAGTAGTAAACACTATATGAAATGTTTCAGTTCTGGCTGTAAGGTGATCAAGTGAACTGAACGTGTGTGTGTGTGTGTGTGTGTAGTGACTGCAAAATCACGTGTGTGTGTGTTTTTGTGTGAAATTTGTCATTTCATACCGCGCTGATGGTGCCTCTTCTTCACCACGCAGCTTCCTTCCTCGTTCTCCTCCAATGGGGAGAGGCAGGGGCCACAATGGGAGGATCCAGGCCTGCAGAAGTGGCGTCCCTCTTTGGCACAGTCTAAATGGAGAGGGCACTTTCTGCCAGCTGGGTGAGAGAGAGAGAGAGAGAGAGAGAGAGAGAGAGAGAGAGAGAGAGAGAGAGAGAGAGAGAGAGAGAGAGGCAACAGGTGACAACAGTTTCATGAGCAGAAATGATGCTTTTAACGAGGAAGGTAAACAAACAAACGTCTTTGTGTGGACGGAAGTACGATAATAATGCTTTCAATAAGAGATGCTTCAGCATTAGAACCGACGCTCCTTTCATTAGTGGATGTGTCAGCTCTCCAGAGATGAAACATCTGCCCTCGAACCAGAACGCTGATGTCAGAATTAAACCACAGCGTCGCTGGGTTTTTAAAAATAGCTTTTAGCGTTTGCTTTAACCTCATCACGGCTTTCATGTGGGCGAGGTTTGCCTGATAGGACAAGAATGTTTGGACAGCAAGAAAAGTACATTTTGAATGATTCTCTGCATTTCACAACGTGGTGAGCTCCACCTGTTTGACAATCTGAGTCAGGTTACACCAAAGTAAAGAGTGATCTACAGCGACTCTGTATCTGCCGGCAACGAGGGTTAGATAATCACTTGACCTGATTACTGCCGCTTTGATGAAAAATGGAGCCCAAACGCAGCATTTAGTTATATACAGAAACACACACACACACACAGCTCGAGATGCACGCAGAGGAAGAAGTGGGTCACAGCAGGTGTGTTTAGCAGAGGGCAGATAGAGCACTGGTCCCATCAGAGCAGATGATGAGCCCAGCAGAGCTACACAGCAAGCAACAGCACAGGAGGTGATATAAGGTAGATATAAGAGAGTGGATGAACACAGTATTTTTGAGGGATAATGGGTCTCAAAAGGTCAGGTTGTTGAAGTATATAAGTGTCAGATCAGTGTTGTGAAAACCTCCTTTGTGAAGAGAAAGCATCAGTTTGAGCTCGGTGGGTCATATTGGTCAGGGGGAGTTTTTTTAATACATTATTTAGAGATTTAATAGTGTTTATCTGGAAAAAGACTTCCTGTTGTTCTGTTTTGCAACATCATTGTGCCGTCATTCCTCCTTACTTAACCTGATTTCTTTCCCCAATTGCTACATAAGAGGGGAGAATTACATATGACAGCTGAGGGGGGAACGCTCAGCGACATCCATGGCAACAAGGCCTGCAATACCAGGGAAGATGTGTCAGTGAAGGAGCACATGGGCAGACATTGTTTGTTGCAGAGATGAGGAGCAGATAGAAGAGGGCCACAACTGTGCCTTTTGTAGCTGTGTATACATATAATATGTATATATAGGAGAAGCACATTTTGAATAATTTTGTGCATTTCACAATGTGGTGAGCTCCACCTGTTTGGCAATCTGCAGGTTACACCAAAGTAAAGAGTGATCTACAGCGACGCTGCATCTGCAATGGGGTTAGATAATCACTTGACCTGATTACTGCCGGGTCGAAAAAAATGCATATTTAGTGTATTTATAACCTATCTGTCCATTGAAACATTTATAGTGTGCTAAAAATATAAAATATGAACTGAAACTGTGCCAAACTTTTCAGTTTATATTGTTTATCTCTTGATTTTAAAATGTGCTCATAACTTGTGGACTTGTCATATGCGATGATAAACTCATGGACTGTTTTTGATACAGTCAAAACTGAATTAATTCAGGCTGTCGCCGACTCGATGATGTACTGAAAAGAGAATGTAATTACATTAAGAAAAGATTTACCAATTGATTTTTTGTGTTACTGAATAACTGCTGCAATAAAGATAAAAATGTCGACACAACTCAGCACTAACGTAAACAAAACTTAATGAAAATGTCTTTAAAAAAACACCACAAGCCTGCTAACATCACAGCCACTTTCAAGACTAATACATACACATTACACATACACACCCATGCTAACAGTCTCCACATCAAGAAGGAAGTGGACAGTGACTGGTGCGCCTCGTTGAGTGAAAGGTGGAGTGACGCAGGTGTAATGTGAGAAGACTTTCTATTTGTGTCAAAGACAGAGAAAGAGCAGCTGGTTGGTGGGAGATAATGGGAGAATTGATTTGAATGGTGAGGCCAAATGGTTTATCGCTGTTGTATCTACGGGTAGAAGAGCAAATGTTTTGCTTTGTGCCATGAATCATACTGACATAAAACTAACATGCAGGTAGACAACTCCCTGAGCGTGTTTAAACGTTAGCTGTCGTTAAGAGTCACGCTCTGTCTTTTTCTGTTCCCACGGCCAGGCAACAACACTCCACCAAAAATTGCCACGTTTCAGCCCTGTTGCCAAGTTATTCCACGTCCCTGCGAGTGTAACGTGCTCACGTGCCAAGCCCCTTCATTCCTGATAAGATCCAAGCTGACTCTCTTCATTATTTTCTCTCTTCTTCCTCCCTCACTTGTCGTGGCTTCTATTTTTATATCCCACGTGGCTTTCTTTAATTTCCCTCCTGGTAGTAAACCTTTGTCTGATCTGTTCACATGTTCGTATTGATTTCCTTCAACCCCATGACGTATTTTAAACAAGCGTGTGCAGTTTGTGTCAGTCATGGGCACATGCCTGCATGCGTGCTACATGAGACTAAAAAAAACACGGATTCATTCGCATTCTAAATACGACTGCCTTTTTAACCATGTGAGCTACTGTAGTCTCTGTTTAGCCTCTAATGCTTACCTCACAAACTTACCTGCACGCTCTGATTTATTGTCAAGTTGCTGTCCGCATGACATTTTAAAATAATGACAGTATTTCAGATTTCTTGGTGGAAGTAGCACATTAAGAAGTGATTGTCACTGGCTTGAACAGAAGTAGATCCAGTAAATCCACTTCAATCTCCATGTTGCTTGATTTGTTCAACAAACAGTCAAAACCAGAAGATATTCAATTTACTGTCTGGATGAAAAATAGCTAATGTTCACACATGAGAAGCTGGAACCAAAACCAAAAACAAAGATATCTTTGCTGTGTTGAATTCTACATGGCTGTAATTAGTTTAACACTGTCCAAATAGTTGGGGTAAGCAATGACATTAACAAACCATCTCAGCTCTCAAAACGCTTCACCCCATACTAAGTCGAGGCTCAACACACATCAGGACCCTGCTGGTGTTTTCTAGAACATGCTGCCGAGGCATCAAGCCTCCTGCCCTCCTAAACCTATAAACCTCCTTCTGTCATCAACTTCCTCTCCCTGTCTAACCCTTTTCACTCTCCTCACCTCAGAGACCAAGACCAAGGCAGGGTGAGACCGAGTCAAGACCAAGACCAGACAGTATTTAGCCTACTTAGGTAGCTAACATGTGGCTCTTTAGGTGAGGCACACGCCTCGCAGCCTTCTCAGTAAAACTTATTGCAGGATTTACAGACTGTTGTGTGTTTTCTTTTGGACGCCGTTGCAGATCCTCTCTTTGACGTTTAGGAACTTTCTCACTTTCTAGTGAGTGTGTGTGAAGGAGGACTGTCGTCAGAAATTTAAAATTTGAAATCAGTCAAGTTATTGGTATCATTCGAAGCAGGAAGTTTTACCTAGTTCATATTCTCACATATACCCACATATGTGAGCGTGTTAGCACGCTGAAGTTAACATTTAGCTGAAAGAATGGCTGTGTAGTATAGCCTAAAACAGAAAGACCGTCGACCGCTCACGTTAGGTTTCAAACTGGTTCTTTATCAGGGCCAGTCTTTTGGAAGAGATTTCCTGTATAAGAGCAGGGATTTTCCATGCATCTATGTCTCAGTATCAGAGGAGAACATATTAAGCAATTATCAATCACAAGAGACGGCATCTGGTTTAGACTGCTGAATCATTTGTCTTGACCTTCGGTGTCATCACGCACAAAAAAACTAACAAAAAAAAATGTGCAACTCCTGCCACAAACATGAATCACCGGTGCCTATAACAAAACGGAAGAGACATTTAATCCCGGTTATGAAAGCTTCTTTTCTTCATTACAAGTCTCCACACCTTACTGTAATGGTGCTAGAAACTCAGCCTCTCTGGTCGGCACTTCATTATTATTCATCACATGGGAAAGTTAATATGGTGGAACCTATTGCAGTCACATGAATGCAGATCATTTTCTCCTCACACACCCAGCCACAAACCTGTGTCCTTCATTATGAATGTGCGAGGCAGACTGACGGTGAAGAAAGAAGTGTGAAAATCAGTGAAGAGCAGCGGTCAAATACATCAAAAACAGCATTCAGACCTTTTTGGTGTGTTAGTATATAAAAAGAACAAGTACGTTCAATTATTATTATCAATATTTTACCAAACTCACGCTTACATAATGCCACTTTTTCTCCAATAAAGATGCTCATGCATCTTTGCTAGGACAAAGCAGCTCAATTCTATTCACTAGCATAACAAAGGATCCACAGAAGTGAATGTCAAGTCGCCATAGGAGGTGGCCTTGCACCAACATGCCTCCCACGCAGTGCTGTCGCTAATTAGAGAGCTCAATCAAGGAGACAGTGGAGTAGAAATACAAAACAAGAGACAGACAGCGAGATGGAGACAGAAGAAAAACTGAAAACCCCAAAAAACCCACACATGTTCCTGTGTGTGCATATCAGGTTATTTGGTATCGACGAAGACAGTGGAGGTGTGAAAATACGTTAGGTAACTCAGGGACTCAGAAAGTAGTCCTTGGAACGAGCGAAAAATGACTTTCCGAACCATCTGCTGCTGCTGTTGCCAAGCTGTGTGCTCAGCAGCAGCTCTGCCAGGAAGAACTGAGAGGCAAACAGAGGCATTCACACACAGCCTGGTGAACACCTACACTCAGACACGCACAGATACACTCGTGAGCAAGTGCACACTTTTCATGTCACTGCTAACTTGTGCTCCTTCAAGCTGTTCTACAGATACAGTACAACAAAGGCCACCCTGCTCTGTGATTGTGTGTGCATGTGTTTGTGTGTGTGAGAGAGAGAGAGAGAGAGGAAGCAGGAAATGGGTAGGCCTGGAGGGTCATACACTCCCATTGTGTGTGTTTCCTGACCCTCTGATAGCAGACAGGAAGTAAGCCAAACACTCCAAATCAAGTGGAAACATTAGAGAGCTTCACTTGATATGTAACCACACAGTTTATGTCCACATGGATAGAGCGTGTATATCTGTGCGTGTCTCCGTGTGTGTGCTCATATGTGTGGCTTTTTGTGTAACCATGCTGGTATGCTTCTGTTTATTCACCATCACTCACAAATGACAAAAACAAACACATGCCAATTAGCCTCTTTCCAGTTAGTGCTTTGCTTTCGCTGGGATCAACTGGGATAAACACTGCTCTTATACTCTATGCAACAAAACTGACACTGTATGCCATACATTTGTTATTGTCAGAGATTTTGCTATACTGTTTATACAGAGGTAACTAACCTTTTTGTCCACTGACCATCATCTGTAACCAACTGTATCTAAGTGGGATTTGTGGTATAGACTGAACACAATGTATTTTTTTAATATTTCCGATAAGAACCTGAGCAGTGGCTCGTCTTTACACCAATCTGATGAAGTACTTTCACTTTTTCAGTCGTCTAAAGCAAAAAATCTGTGTTTATTTGGTCTGAAATGGGTTCTCAATTGATTTTCCAGTACATTTTCAACATCATTATATAGTGATATGGTGAAATAAAGCTTCATGTACTGTGACAGAAGACTTAATCGGTTCTTCACACTGTTAGTGTAGTAGCAGTCAGTATACACAATATCCTCACTCCAATACAACCTTTTAAAAGAGAAGAAGACAAGCAAGATTAAAAGAAGGCAGTATTATGAAGCTAAAAAATAATGAAGCAAACAGATGTAGACAGATTTGTGAATGATGCGTGATAATAAGATACAAATTTATGACTGACTGTTAGGAGAAGAAATAAGAACAGAGGGTTTGGAAAGAATATATCTTTCATTTTCTAACAAAAATCTGCATTTTTATACTTTGGATGAGTTCCGTCTTTGCGTGGGAATTAAAACCACTTCTGATCAGATTTTGAGCAAGGCTGAACACTGACAAACGCAAAGCCCAGATTTCATAATCAACAGCCAATTTATTTTCGCAAAGAAAAATTGCTCAGTCAGCTCTGACTGTCTTTAACGACGCAGCGGAAAAGCTGCCACACCAATTCAGAGAGCCTCAATTCTCAGAAAACAGCCCTGAGTCTAAATTGAATGACTTAATGTGTGGAAACTGTCAACCTTATCAGTTTCAGTACGCTAGTGTAGCATAGGTGCCGGTTTCCCACCGTAACCTCATGCAGTGACTCTTACATTGCCAATACTGGTGGAAAATGGGGCATGACCTAGCACCTGTTTGACACACATGTACAAGCACACGCACTCACAGACAGACAGGCAGGAAATAGACTGGTGGCTTCTTTAGAAGAGTTAAAGTTGAGTCGAGGTAAAGGTAAAGAGGAAGTGAATGAAAAATGGTGGAATGCAGGTTTGTGGAAGCACGAGGCGGAACAAGCCTTTGTTTTTCTACTGTCGTGGTGCAGTCATACGTCTTCTGTCTTATCTCTGCATGCATCTGTCTTTTCTGCTGAAGTTACTTCTGTCATGTCTGACAAAGACGAGTCTAACCCATCACACAGTGGATAATTACTGTGTCATTATCATTAGAGCTGCGCAGAGCAGTACACCCTGCAGCAAACAGAACAAAGGTTAAAAAGGATTTATACAATGGCCGCAAGTAGGTGGCAAAAAAAGCTCTCTTTTTTAATTTCCCCTTTCATGGTCATCATGTTTATGGCCTCTGGCTGTTCCAGTTGTTACAACAGTCTGCCATGCAACAATTTAATTATTTTGAGAGCTGATTCAATTACTGATTATTCTTTAACTGAACTGACCAATGTAAACCATTAGGCTGCTTTGGCTCACAACTATCTTAAAAGGAAGTTTCACTAATAAATACAGCACATTTTTTGCCCAGTATCATGTTATCAAAAGCACCTGATGTGGTGGCTAAAAAAGTATGAGCATTGCAGAAGAAGCGTCAGAACTGATACTCAGATAATATTCGGTGCTTCTATTTTAAATCATGTAACGCAGAGACCGTCATTCTAGGTGAGGATGTGGCTACACACAAATTCAAACCTGCATATGCAAAACTGCTGACATAAAAAGGAAATGTGCTGTTTCTGATTTGTCAGTTTTCATTACAAGACTGGCTTGATAAGGAGACTAAACTTACGTTATGTTTGAGGGTTGTACTAAAAGCATAGCATGATTCATTCCAGCTAAACCGCGCTGCCTCTGGCTTTGTCTAATGTCTGTAAACACTTTGTAAATTGATTAATTGCGGACCTCTCATTTCCTGGAGGGGTCTGGTAACCAACATTATGCTCTCAAATTAAAAAAAACAACAAAACAAACCCACGGCAGAAAAGAAAAAAGAAAGAACAGGAGAGAACAGTGGTTTGAAGAAGCCACCACAGCAAAACCTTGGCAGACCACCTGAGTTGAAACAAAGACCACAACAGGGCTGATCGATGAGTCTTTCCTGGCTGTTGCGTAATTTCACTATGATGGCTACCACCGTATGATTGGGTGGTAAATTTTCTTTTCTCTGACTGATGAATGTTGGTTATGTCACATCCCCCCCAAAGACCACAGAGAGCAGATCCATTTGAAACCAGAGGCAGCACTAGTTAGCTTCAAACTGCATTTTCTAAATGACTTCCTGGAAGAACTGAGTTCACATACAAGATATATCAAGCTAAGATAAAAATAGATGACTTAGTGAGATTTAGTGACCCATCAAAGCCTTTTATAGGTGGTATTATTATTGACAAATCTGTAAAGAGCACAGTTCAAACCTATTCCAATCAGAAAGCTCTCAGCTTAAAGGCCATATTTACTCTTGAACACAAAGGGAAATAAAAATGTCATCTAACCCATACCTGGTCTTTTAATTGCATCATCATACGATCATACGTAAGCTTTAGTTAATCACTAGCCATATGGGGATATAAATCATTATGTGTGAACCCAGTCATCAACTGTTTATGTCCCCTGGCAGTGTGAAAGTGTCCTTTCCCATGATTTTTCCTTGCTCTCAATCCCCACTTCAACGCTGATGATTTTGCTGCAGGGTAAAAAAAGGTGATTGAAAAAACACTGAAGCCAGTAGCTGTGTATGTATGTGTGTGTGTGTGTGTGTGTGTGTGTGTGTGACACTGAAGATATGGATCGTTAAAGCTTAATCCTGGTGGAAGAAAAGGCCGGAGGCAGCGGCTCTCTGAATAATAATCACACCAGTTGTATGTGGGTTTGGTGAATGACAAACCTGGCATTTTAAACGTGGCAGCACAACAATGATCAGGCTGAATATCAAGAGGTGAAGACGATGTTTCTACACTGAAAAAGTGCTAAAATTAGTCAGTGAAAAGAAGTGACTTTTCTGCTGTTGCTAATTCAATGTGCCCTACTTCGTTATACAATTCTGCATGCTAAGGTAATTCATTCTGTATCTTTGCCAGCGGACTAGACATACTTTATGTAACCAATTGGGTTTATGGAGATTTTGGATTGCGGCCATCCCAAGAACCCGATGTTCTGCAAAAGCTCTCTGGCATCCAGTATTTACACATGATGTCTCGATGTTTGCTGAATCAACCAGCTGATAATTATGCACTTCATGCTGTTGTCACACTCCAGCGAAATCATCCTGAAACCTGACTCACTGTAAATACTGAATGTGCTTTTTGAGGTTCTGCGAATGCCTCCAATGCCTATTTAATTTAATATGTAGCCATTTAGTTGAAATGTGCCTGTGACTCCAATAAATTTCTTGTACAGCTACTTATTTCACGCTAGAAAAAAAGTCTGTTATTACAGTATTATTTTGCCTCGTCTTAATGTTTCAACATATGCAAACAATAGCCCACATACTGACACGTTGTCACACGCTGCTACGAGCAAGCTGCGTTCACATGTAACAGGTGTCAAAATCACATCATTGTGCATCACACAAGCAAAATCCTACTGATGACGCCAAACATATTATTCTTTTCTGAACATGTAAAACAGGTGTACTGACGGTCTGACTCCATCTTCTGCATCATGCATCATGAAAGCTTCACTAGGTCACCAAACCACCTTTTTTTTTTCAGCACTTCCGAAACGACGTAATGACATTTGCATTCTGATTCGTGACGAGATGGAGAGTGGAGAATGGCTGGATTTTACCCTACAAGGGGAAAAACAGCCGTGTGACACCTGCGTCACATCCTTTTTGTTGTGCACGAGCAAAATAAAGCTACACATCCTTTTCATTTGACTCCAGCTGGTTGGAGTGAGCAACTAGGCGACTGTATGGATGGATGTGAATATTATAACCTATAAATTCACACAGGTCTGTGTCCAGGCCAAGGCAGTAAATGTTCACTGCGAATGCAACGTGTTTGAGTGTCTGTGTGTCTGTCTGTGTGTGTCCCTCAGATAAAGGCTAAAGATTACATGTGAGAGTCCAGCTGTTGGCTCTCCCACAGGGTATTTGTGTTAAAAGCAGAGAAGTAGATTATCTCTACCACACACGTCAAAAGCAATCATCACTATGTGGAGAGTCATTACACACACACACACACACACACACACACACACACACACACACACACACAGGCATAAGACTCAAATATGTATGTTTCCAGTATCTAAAACAGTGTTTAAACCAGCTTCCAGAAGAATCATTTACTCCACTGAGAAAATATGAATTCCAAATATTTATAAATGTCACAAAAAATAATGATTATGGATATTTCCTCACATATCTACCATCAAAGCTGACATACTCCATTACAATTGAGCTTGATAAGTGTAATAACAAACTAAAAATCAGTGAGCATACATGGAAATGCTTTTAGTTATCTAACAAGGAAGGGAATCTGTATTTTTTTTGGCCATTGTCTTTTCATTGTGTTCTTCTGTCATCAGTTAGAAATGCACCTACTTGTTTAACCTGTCCAAAAAAACACCCTCTGAACTCATGGGATATCCCATATTAACAAGCTAACTGTGTTAACAACAAAAGTGACACTAAACAATGATATAAAGTAAGTAAAAACTCACTAAAACGATGTACACGGTGAGTTTAAAAAGTGTTTCTACGGATTAAAATAATCTGCTTTACTGTTTGTCACGAGCTCATCATTAAAGATGCCCCGGTAACGTTTATTGATAAGACAGACAGTCCCGGGATATTTAAAAAAAAAAAAAGCTTACACTACCGAGGGTTTGTCTGGTGTGTGACACTTGCAATGTGTGTTGTTGTTGTGAATTTACCTGGAAGGCTAGCACTGACAGGGACGACACAGAGCAGGACCGCGGCGAGTAGCAGCAGCGAGGCCCGGCACAGGCGTCCGTTCCGCGGACTAGAGAGCAGCAGCATCCTTGGGGTCTTCTCGGTGACGGAGAGCCGTAGACGGGGACGCAGGCTGTTGTCATTCCCCCATCACTTTTTTTCTTTTGTGTTTATGTTATTTATTTATTTATTTATTTTTTGTTTTCTTCCTGTTTTTTAAGAGAGCTTTAGCGCTGAGTACACACAGCGATAAGCCGAACAGGTCGCACCGGGGCGCAGTCTGTCCACACACTGCGCACTGTAATCCGTGGCGGAGCTAAAGATAGCGGAGCTTCAGGCAGGGAAGGAGGGGAGTGTGTGTGAGAGCCAGTGTGTGTTTGTGTGTTTGCGTGTGCTGCTTTCAGGGTCTTCTCGTAATTCCTCAAAATTCAAACATACAGATGTGTCATCTTGCGGACTTTCAACATCATTTTGTTTTTTTGTTTTTTGACAGTTAGAGACTGGCTCCTATCAAAGTTGCCATTTTGATTTCATGTCACTGATATAAAAAAGAAAAAAAAAACATATTTTACTCAAAAATAGCCTAGTTTATAGTTTATTTGCAGTTTTCTCAGTTGTCATGGTGATAGCTCAGTTGTCATCACATGACATCAATTATAATGACAAAGTTGAGAAAAGGATAAGCAATTAAAACAACGGAATTTTCCACCTTTGCCTTTTTTTTTTTTTATCTTCCCGTACCTGCTTCTGGGAAGTCTTTTTTTAAAATCGAAACTCACTATTTCCGACAGCATTTGAAGGCATCAGTTTACTGAGAGATTACAAACGTACGTGAGACGTGATGACGTAGGAAAAACCGGTTAAAACAACATACGTGTTTGGTTACATGGTTTACTTACCGTTTGAGAGTGGCATGTGCCGATAAAAACTTATAATCTTATTTGAACTCAATTATTTTTTAATTTTTCATTAAGCCTCACATTTTGGTTAATAATAGAAGACTGGTGGCTGAGGGAGAAAGTTTATGTGCAAATAATCAAGTATGTTTGAGTTAGCAGGTGCAGTAAATTGATGCCACAGGACATATTTGAAGATGTATGAATACACATCATGCAAACAAACATATCACGTATAATTTCTTTCCATTGTCGTCCATTCCACTTATTAACTCCATTATTCAGTTACAAACACAGGATACATGGTGAAAGGCAGGCAGCTGGCGAGAGACCTGGACAGTTTGTTTGCTGAGAGCTGAAAGACCAGCTCCAAACAAATGCCAAAATTCAGTGACGAAGGCAGAAACAAAAACCTTTGAGTCAGTCAAAGGACATAACTATTATAAAATTATTTTACATTTGTGTATAAACAATTAACACTAGCAGAATATATTTTGTAAATCCAACATGTCTCATTTATCATGGGGTAAATATTGTATTTAAAGGCACTTAAGATTTATTATCGAACACATGACTATCAGGAACTTCACACACTCAGAAATGTTTGTATTTAATTTTTTTAAAAAGTATGTGAATCATTTTCAAATTTGGGTGATGTAATGTTTTTTCCACTGCTCGTCAGCACCACCGCTGTCATTATCAATAATGTCATCATTCCCATTATTATGCTCTTCCGTCAAGGCTCTTACCATCTGGTACGAAAGCTTTTACGGTCTGTCTCATTCGGTGTATTTACCAGAACACTTCTCATTAGATAAAGTACAGGGGCATTTTATTTCCTGCTTTTTGGAATTAATCTTTGTTTCCTCTTTCACAGGAAAAACTATAAACAGCAGTGTTGTCTAGGTAAGAAATATATAAAGAAATTATGTTGCTCCATCCTTCAGCTCAAGATTTGACTACTTAAATAGAAAGTAAAATTATCACCAAGATCACTACAGTTGTTGTTGTTGTTATTGAATAGCTAAGACCAGTTAGGCTCAGTCAACAACCACATTCTCTTTAAAAGTTGTTTTTAGAATAAGTTGTGATAGAAGAAGCTGCAGCTGCCATTGATGCTGAAATTGTAATGTAAATCTGTAACACTGTGGAGGAAAAAAAAGAGAAAAAGATGTTTGAAAGTGTGATTTTTAAATTTATTGACAAGACTGCCTCAGCTCACAGTCAGAAACTAAGTACAGAGAAGATGTGAAACAGAAACAGGAGCCATGTCATGCATCTCTTTTGGCACTTTCAGCAACTGATTGACAGATATCGTAGAAAACAGCTGAACACAACATTAAATAGTATGAAATATTATGAAAATAATCCCATACTTTTTGTCCATGGTCCTTTTCTCTGTGTGAACAGAGAACACAGTCCACAGTAGGCATACACAGTCCTGAGGTATACCGGTTGGCAAAGCCTCATACAGGCTAAACAAACAAACAATAAAATGGCATGTTGGATTAAGACTTGAAATGAATTCAGCAGCATCGGGAAAAGGTCCACTGTACAAACATAAAAGAAAAAAAAAATACTCTGGTGAGTGTCCCCCCCCCCCACGCAAACATAAGCTCACATTTCATGTACCACAAAAGACAAAAATCATGCAACAAATCATTAGTGAGAACGAAGTAAGTGAATTAAAGAGTTGTGCATCTTTCTGAATTGTTGCATAAAGTTATTACACATAAGAATGCCCATAATATGGTGTAGTATGTGTTTCGAGGGTGAGAGACCAACAGTGAACAAAACTAGAAACCAAAATGCAGCCAGAAAATTCAATGAGTACCACTGTATCAATCCTACTTTGGAGACAATGTACAACATTCAATCGGGATTTCCAGTTTGACTGTTATCATTTCAGATGAAGACAAAACCACTGCTGTGCTCCAGCAAGCTTTATGGATCTTAGAAACTAACCCTGTAGAGTTTTCCTTAGATTTTAATGGATACAAACATTGCATCATGACAAAATTCTAAAATTACTGCAAAATACAGAAACAAATGCAAAGACAGGCTGAATTCTGAATTTCTGTTTGATTCCGCCACAGACGATCATACCCGTGTTTCAAAGTGCATAGCAGTCTGGGACTGCAGACCAACCTGTGATGCTGCATCTGGACCTAAGCAGAGGTACACACATGGACTTCAGTTGCAAGAAAACCAGCTTTGGTCATTTTTGCAAATGTTTTGACAATGACATGATTAAGGGTTTTTATCTGATAGCAGTGATGTTTTAGCTGAGACGCTTTCTTGGGTATTATAGTTGTTACACACCCTGCACACACACACACACACACACATACATACATACACACATTATAGCAAAAAGAAAATGCAGAACACACACACACACACACACACATTTCATCAAATTGGTTAACCTAGCAAACTGCATTCACTCGAAATTCCCTGAAGTTGCTTACTAGTACAAAATAAAATAAACTCTTCAAATTGGCCCCAGTTCATCTCCTTCATCTGCTTACATTATACACTGAGAAGTTAAGGTAGCTAACTCCACCTACTGGCCAGTTAATATTCCATCCACCATTACTGAATATTTAACAGTAGTTGTTTAAGTGAAAAGGTGCAATCTACATTAAAAACAAACTGCATTGCATAAAAACCTAGCTGAGTACATTTTTGCCTTTTTTATGTTTTCCTCTAAGGTGAGGTCATTTGAAATCCTAAAGTCAATGATCTACATCATTATCACCATGAACCATGTATGTGCCTACAATAGCAACACTACAGGCTAAATGTGGGAAGCACCAGCCCAGCAATCTTAACCTACAGCTTAACCTACGGCCTTTAACTAACTAGTTTAGTTAATGGACCCTCATTTCTGAGAAACCTGCACCGCACAGAAAAAAAAGTTCTTCCTGTCTAATAAATACAGAACTGTCTTTAGGTTTCAGAGTCAGGACAGGATGGGTGCTTCACTCTCCTCCATTGGTTGTAAACATGCGGGCTGGGTCACTCAGGGCTCCATGTAGGGCAGTGAGGGGCTCTGAGGCACATGCCATTCAGAAACTGATGAGGGATCAGTGTTAGGAAATGTGACTGCTTCGGGATCAGCAGTGATCAAGGGTTTGTGTCTGGTTCACTGTCAGAGTTTGGGGTTGGGGATGAACCCTCTGAACATGGTTCTGCTCTGTCATCCTCTGCCGCCTTTGTGCAGAACTGTTGCTGTCCTCTGAGCTCTTCTTCATCCTCTACCTTAAGAAGCACCTCTTCTTTCTCTAAGACAAACTCCAAGGTGGGCCCTCTGGCTGCCCCTTCCTCCAGCTCCCCTTCCTCTGCCAGGCGGAGTTTGATGTTCATGCCGAGAGGTTTTTCTGTCTTATCTGGACAATGGGGAGATGATATGAAAAAAAGAGAGAAGAATTGAGATTTGATCAGAGTAACTAAGATTTGATGTCCGATGTAGTGCTGCGTTCCAGACAAGGTCGGAATTTAGCAGTTGTTTTTTTTTTTTCTCCAAGTGTTCCAGGTGTACGACACTACATATTCCATTCATTAGCTTAATATAAATATCACAGTGTCAAATATTCTTCATTAATATGGAGTTTACAAGTAAGGAGGTTTTCTAGTTCCGAGTTGTCTAGAACGCAGTACAAGTTTGAATGCTGGAATCCAGTTGCCCAAGTGCCTGGGTGTAAGTAAATCCTCACTTACTTTCACTCACTCACACCAACTTATTCCACTTTAAAACCTTTTTAATTAACTATAAAATAATAAAAGATTTATGTCTTCAGTAGGAATGAATGGGCTGAGTGTTCAGACAGGCTGGGGAAGTTGGAAAGCATTGAAAGACAGCTGAACACATTGCTGGTTCTGGCCTTTTCATAAGATTTGTTGACAATAACAAACATGTATTGCCAGCCTTATCCTTTAATCTCCATCTTCCTGGTTCTCACCATGTCCCAGCTGCCTCTCCTTGGGCAGCAGCAGCACGTCCACATTGTGATGTTCCTCCAGAGCAGCTGTAAGCACGGCACCCTCACGGCTAAACAGGAAGACCAAAGGCAAAGTGATGTCTTCAGTGGAGTCGCCATCTCCAACCATCTGGAACAGGGGAGTCTCCTCGCTGTTACTTCCCTCACGGTGGTCTGAGAAAGAGAATAAGGAAATCGTTTAATTTTCTCTGTTTATATTGAGCTTTAAGGTAGTTTCAGCTCATCTTGTAATCATTCTCACCTATAAAGATGACTCCTATGGCTCCTGCCTCCTGCAGACGACGAGCCTTTGCAGCGAACATGCAGTCACCACGCAATGCCAGAGCAATGTGGCCTTTAAGCTCCGCTGCATTATCTACTGGCCCACATGCAGTGTACGGAGAGGCTTTCACTATGCTGCCCTTCACCTGCAGCACAAGAGTTTGAGTGTGTTATTATGATTTACTGTGTTTCTTAAATGGATGGAGATAAGGAGAAATACAGATAAAAGAAAACATTTAGATATAACATAACATCATTTTTGGTCAAGTTATTATCATGTCACATGGGAGCTATGACGGTGTTATTCTATTATTGGCACATTGGAAGCTCACCCCGTGCTCCTGCTTGGTGAGGTCCATTCCAAACTTGGCAGGTCCCGCTGTGAGAACCGTCCTTCCCAGAAATGGCGGCGATATTAGTTGAACTGCATGAGGCACCACTTCCTCCTCCTCCGGTGTCTGGCTTAATTCTGCTACGAGTTTAACCCGGTACACTCCTTTATGCTCCTGAAGGGATTCATATTGAGACTTAAGAAAGGGAAGTTGTATGCTATCACCAGTTCAAATGTTATCATTGTTTATCAGGGAATTCATAGACACTGCGATACCGTATATTATATTAACCCACATTCAAGGCATTTTACATTTAAAGAACATTCATTACCCTGACCCAGTTTTCACTGTTTATAAGCCGTTTAAAAAAGCAAAATGAGATTGGTAATCCATTTACTATGATTATCATATTGTAGGACACCTCATGATATCAGAGGGAGCTTACTTACTGCTTAAGTAAAAACCGAAATGAGCGTAGCATAGCTGATATGATGAAGAAATCTGTTCAAATATCATTTGATTTATAATTTTTTAAATCCATCCTCCTCAAAGCCGTGTAATTTATACAATTTGAAAGATATAAATAGTTCAACAGCAGGTTATATAATTAATCTGTTTTGATGGCCCCACTGAGGTGAGCCAAATTCTTCAAAAACATCCTGATGATCTTTGTTTTTTCCTTGTTTTTACCAGCTAAGATTCATATTTCAGTAACTTTGATGTGCAGAACTTCAAGTCATGAGGTGAGCACAAAGTAACTACAAAGTAATACCTTCTGACTTCCAGTGCCTCCTGTCATGACTTCATTCAGTGGAGTGAGAGAAATGCCCATGCTCTTCAAGAACTCTACTGGCTCCAGGCCATTATCATGGAGCGGTAGTTCAATTTCCCTGACAGGTAAGGGGTGGAAGGCTCGTCCCACCCCAGTGAGGTACTTGTAGCCATCCCGGATGGTTTTGGCAAATGAAGGGTTGTTGGGGAACAGCGTCTCCATGCTAGGACAGGAGTGTGTGAACAGATCTTCCTCTTGCGAGACAGCAACTGTCTCCTAAAGCACAGAACCAACAGTTAACACCCTACACTCGTATATCAATTGGCAATAAAAGCCATAAAAGGCTCCTTATGTAATAACACACACAATGTCAATATGTTCCATTCTTACACAGCAACATACGGTATCAATTATGGCAATAAATAATTATTATGATTTGCATTAACTTAAGCTCTCACTGTATTGTTTCCTTGACAGGGTGGTTTAGTGGTGGAGAGAGATACAGGGAGGAGATGAGCCTCTGTTGTGAAGATGTAGTCATCAATATCGATGGGTAGCTCACTCTTTTCCGAAAACAGCAGGTACAGGTATTTAAACATCTCCGCCAGAAAGAACGAGTCCATCCTATATACACATAAACATAAATACACACAGAAGCTGTTATTACACATTCATTAGAGATATTTTACGTTATTTCATCAACAGAACAGACCACACCCTTTAAAAATACATGTGTAAGGGCATTTGCATACCTGTCTTCATGTGTCCCAGTACGAACATCTTGCACAGCAGCAAATCCGCAAGGCACCCTGGCGTAGGCATTGAGCTTTTCCACAATGGACTGTCCCACTCTGAGGTAGTAGGGGTCACCAGTGGCCTGCAAAGATCAAAATATCATCTTGACTACACAAGTTTGTAAATAACAGATCTGAGGTTCACATTTTTAGAGAAAGGCCATTAAATTTAGGTCAGGTTTTTCACCTTATAGAGGTAGTAGGTGCTTTCTGCAAACTCTGGTCTCAATAGGTGCTGGCCCCAATGAACTCTAAACTCTGTAGTGAAAGCCTGCAGGGAGAGGAAGCAAAGAAATGAAAACCTGTTAGTGACACTGGCTTCTTATAAAACATATTTTATTTATATTAATAAACAGATTTCATTTCAGATTTTCCATTTAGTAGTTCTTGACTTGTTAGTAAATCACACCTGAGTATTAGAGTTGGGTGATATGACAATATATATTCAGTGGTAGAGATTTTGATGCCGTTATCCCTTCAATGCTACTGGTTTCATTAGGTTATTGCAGGCAATGTTGTAATGAGATGGACTGCTTAGTGGCAATATTGGATTTTCAATTCTTTTTCGATTTTTCGATCATTATGATGAAGTACCTTGATTTATCGAGTATCTGAATTGGCAATGGCAGATATTCTCACCTGATTACTGTTTTCGTTCTTACATGTATTTCATTACATTGTGATATTATGAATATTGTAATTTTATCCATATTACCCATCCTTATTAAGTGTAAAAACTGCCAATATATACCTAATATATGAAGACAAAACAAAAAGAGCATAAGATCTTTACCTCTGGAAGAAACTTGTGCTGTTTGGTGACTTGGTAAAGCATTTCATGAGTCTCAATAGCTGGTTTCAGATCTCCTCTCAAAACCTGTGTGGAAAATTAATGTCACTCCAGAGACACACGTGCACAATTACCTACACCATGTACTCGATGACTGTTTTTAATGGCAGTAAATACGATTAACTGAGTGCGATCTTAAGACAGGATACCTGACCTGTAAGCCAGGGAAGAATGCCAGGAGAGAGTCCATCCAGCTGCGCACACTCACAGTGGGGTTGTGCATGTGTACATTGAGCAGCAGGGGAGGCTGACTGATGTACTTCATAATGGCACTGTAGTGCTGTTGCAGACACACATTAGCAAAAATGTCTTTAAGCCACAATCATAATTCGAACAAAATGGCCAGTTGTTGGCCACTGATGATACAATAGGGACTAAAGTACAGCAGGTGCTAAACGCTCGTATATAGATTACTACGTGGGCATGCAGTGATGGAGGACTTACAATGTTGAACCTCTCCAGAAAAACATTGTCTCCTAGAAGAATGTAGGCCTTCATCAGATATTCATAGTATGAGTCGATACCAGCACCAACTCCACTGTCTGCAAACACAGAAGTGAGAAGACAGGTTCATATATGGAGCTGTGGAATATATATCCACTGTATGTAGACAGTATCAATGTTCTGTATCATGTTGCCTCACCCCTCCGGACCCATTCTTCATTATGGATATTGATGACAGTCCCCACCAAGTCACTTCCTCTCTGTCTCCTCTCCCAGAGGACGTCCAGAGCCTTTCTTGCATTTGCCTGTAAAACAAAAATAACAGTTTTTCTGGCAGCAGGATTATGGAAAAACTATTCTGATTTTCATGAAACTGGCATCAGTTCTAGCCAGTTATAATCTCTAATGGGGGACTATTAATAAAACACAAAACAAACATTTAAAAAAGGCCTTGTTTCTAGAGAGGCAGAGGGAAGTTGTACCTCAAACACAGACTCTCCTGACAGTCTGCTGAGGGCAGCAAACTCCAGGATCATCGTTCCAGCACATGCTGTGCAGGTGTCCGATTCGGTGCCTGTGCGTGAAAGTGGGTTTAGGACTCCATACCGCAGATTCACCTGGAAAAGCAAAAAATGAATCTTAACTCAGCTCAAACTATTTTTAATTACTTTAAAAAGGGAAGTCAATTAAATAAGTAATATGTTGAGTTCCTCTGAGGTGCACCGACTGTGAGGAACTATTCTCTATAAATCATCTGCATATAATACATCTAAAATAAGACTGGTGATATTTAACAATAAAATGAGAAAAACCTTTGGGTAAGGAAGGCCACTTGTGGTGTTAAAGGCAGGCAGTAATCGATGGCCTAGCTCTTTGGCCATGTGTAGGAGCTCATCACGATACCACTGCATTCTCTCCCCACGCTGCCGTAACAGGTCCGCCATCACGTGGGCTCCTAAAAGCCCTCTGGGGAGAATTAAAGGAGTATGGAAAAATTAGACATTTATGTCTAGTAAGTAACAGTACTAAGTGGTACTGATGTGGAATAATTCTACATTCTCCACATTCACTTGAGTAAGATGTTGTTCTAAAGACATATCTATTAGAGAAAGAGAGAGAAAAGAGAAATAAAATTGTATACACAGCACAAAATAAATAAACATGACATGTTTCATACCCTAAAACTCTGATGTTGGTCTCAAACACAGACACCACCACATCGTTGTCTAGGCGTACATCACTCACAGTCTTCCTCACGGCGTCCTCAAACTCATCAAGCTTGTTTAGCACCTGTTCACACACAGACACACAGGATCTGCTGTCAAAAAAAGGTGATAGGGCGCGAGGTAAAAGCAGATTAAACTACTTTTACGCGAGCGTAAACAGAGGTAACGCAAATACTCACCACCAGGGTATCAAGGGTGTCGATCAGTGTGAGAGAAAACCTACAGGAAAGGCATAAAAAATGTTACAACAGCATCTGACACAGCACAGTGGGGCTGCTGTCCACTGTAGCAAGTTAAATGTCCATCCTATTGAATTTGCAGTGATATTACATGATGCAACGTGGGTAATGTAAATGCACAAATGGGTGCATAGTACTGTAAGTCCATAATATCCTGCTTTTTTTTATTTCATTGTCTTAAAGGACCAGTGTGTAGGGTTTAGTAGCATCTAGTGATGTAGTTACAGAAGCACCTCACCTTACCTAACCAACTCCTTCCAAGGGTATAGGAGAAATGACAGTGGGCATGAAACACTATTATACGCTAATGAAAACATAGTTATGCATATTGTATTCCATTTCTGTTAATTAAGCCCCCTAAATCTGACACACTGGACCTTTAAATTAGCATCTAAATAATCTATTATTGTAAAACTGGGGCAGCTATTCTGTATCAAATAAGCAAAAAAAAAAAAAGCATAGTATTATAAAAAGAAATGAGTCCTCTTCTTCTTTGGAGATGCAAAATACACAAAGCAACTGTACTCTATAAAGGAAGGCTCTAGAGAGACACTTAAAGCCAGCCACTGTATGTATTAGACTTTAAAAGGGTACATATGGCTTTGGTCTAAACTTAAAAATACATGGCTTGTTTGGTGATGATGAACTTACTTCCCCAAGGAGTCATCTATGTCCCCTCTATTGGGCTCCTGGCCACGGACTCTCCCCCTGCAGCTTAGAGGCATCAGCTCATCTGCTGGATAGGCATATTTCTGCAACACAAACAACAGTCACTGTCTCTAAGCTTCATTTAACAGAAAAAATATCATTAAGAGAAAAACAGCTGGAGGGAAAATTGTTAAAAATTATCTAGGTGGAAATAAATAGAATAGAGAAAATAGCAGCCCAAAGCTAAATACCTTACACAACTGCCATATCACTGTTAAATCTGGTATCCTAAATGTAAATTCTGATTATATGGCTTGAATGAATTAATGCTGTGAGGTCTGAGAAGTAGAGCCCGACTGAGAAAGTTTTAAAAAAGCGGTACTATTACATAGTTTGCATGTCAAGGAGTGCTGAGTAGTTTATTTTAGTGAATGTAAATTACCCCGCACATTATCACGTTTGTCCTTATAACAAATTTAAAAATGTTTAAAAACAAACAGAGCCGATGACCCAAGTAGAATAAAATGTGCAGAAACCATATAAATTATATATAATTACTAAAAACAGGAATCAGTATCAAGGGTTTCTTTCATAGCCAAACATAGCGCTTCATTCCTGTGTGTGTATTCTGTTCTTCCAACATGCTTTAACGCCTCTGAGGAAAATCCTGACTCCTGAAAGACATCTCAATCACTGACAAAAGACAAATCAATACTTTTTAAGTTTTTCTTAAATAGGTGATGAAGGCCACAAGCTGAAACACGCTGGTCTCAAAAAAAAGTTGTTCTTTACTACTACTACTACTTTTACTGGACTTTTGATCTCTTCAGCTTTTCTTAACTTCCCTCTGGACTCCTATATCATGGAAATATAAATGTATTATCACATCAAATTAAAAACCTTACCATGTAACTGCCGTAAGCGTGATCAAACATTTCAACAATCTGATCCCTGCGGGGGAAAAAAAAGGGGTAAAACATTTAGAAATGAATCAAGCTACAAGAAACAGTGATTTTTTTGTTGCAGGGACTTCCACAGCAGCCACTCATTCATAAACATATATATATGCAGCGTTATACGTGTGTCGGCAGGCACATCTTCACCTGATAACAGTCTTCTCCTCTGGTGTCATGCTCTGGCTCTCTTGACATTTCGCCCAGCCAAGAAGACTGGTGATCAGTAGGGTCTTTAGCATCATCCCAGTGCCAGAAGTGTGGACCAGTTCCCAGCACGGTTTATTTCCTATACTCCTCATGCAGTCCTGCCTCGGCTTAAACTCTAATATGGACAAACAAACTCCTGTCTTTTGTCCAACGCCTACGCCAAGTCAAATAGTCCAGCAGGTACAGCTGTCCTCCTTCACAGCCCCGAACATCCTCATTTTGGAAGAGAGTCGGCTGTATGATAAACGTTAGCTACCTCCCAGCTCCATTTCCATATTTCCACTTTGGTTATACTGTAGTGTATCCAGTGTTGTTACGACCACCACATGCCCAACGGAGCAACCTCAACTGCCCGTGTCCATGTAAACAATGGAGGGCAGCTAGCTACAGCTGAGCCTCGATAAACAATGTTGACGTTTAACCTGTAAAGAAAAACAAGGCTGACCACGAAGCACTGGCTGATAAGAGAAAGCCCAGATAGGACTAACAGCACACGTCTTGTTCAAGCAATAAATGAAAAGAAATATGAGGAAAATATTTAGGTAGTTCCCAAATTGATGGCACACTGAGACAGTGTAGCTAAAGCTCGCTAGCCACCACCACCACAGTGCTGGGGAGGGTCCCTGTTGCTAACCAGCTAACAAGTTGCTAGTTCGCCGTTAGTTGCCGGTTAGTTAGAGAGCAAGGTTAATAGCTTAATAAAGAAATTAAGATAGGTCTAAACATCCTCTTGGTTTAAAAACAAACGGTTCACCTGTCGTGTAAACTGTTTATCATACAGTTAAATGGTCGATGACACGTCGGCCAGTACCCTGACGTCGAGTACCGAGCTGTCAAAGGACGGGCAGTTTTTTTTTGCTACCCCGCTGCGAGCCCGCCCTGATCCTACACCCTCAGGCAAGCTTTACGTCCCACGTAGGCTAACGTAAAGTCAGTCCCATCGGTACTTCCAGCCTTCAAATGGCTACATGTGTGATTATAGGAGATTTAGATTAGAGTTAAGCTCACGGTTGCAGTCTGAGAGTCTACCAGACGTCGGAGTGTTTTTCCAGGCAGAAGGGGAAGGTTCCCTGGCAGGCTGTACTCAGGGTTAAACACGCACACACGCAACAGAGATATACGTCATAAGGTAGGCGGGGTCAAAAGTGCCTCAGTGATGGAGAACGGAGTAACCTCACCCAAACATCTCATGTATTTTATCTATATATGATTATATATTAATATGATTATATATTAATTCACCCACTAAAATGATCATGTTGTATTTGACTAAATGTTTACACTCAGGTAATATTATTTTGTATTTTAAATAACCCGAAAACATCCATCCAGGTCTGTACCCCACTAAAAATAAACTATGCAGTGTCATCATCCACTAATCCTCACATTTTACCTCATAGCCCTGCATGGTTCCTTGCTGTTAAAGAGGTCACATCACATGTTTAGTCTCTACAATTTGCCACAAGATGTCGCAACTTCCCCTCTTCTCTCAGTATCACTTTTCTATTTTATACTTCACCTGGATCTTATACGTTGGTTTGTTCATACGTGATAAAATATATATAATATATGGACCATTGGCGACTCTGCTGCCTGTCCTCAAGAGGCCGTCAGTGTTTCCTCTTGGACGGGCCCTTGTCGCCATGGTTCCCTTTGATATCAAATGTCCCCAGGATAGGACGCTGTGTGTTATGCACCTCTACTTTTTAAGTTGAAACTTTATTAATCATGTTATATACACACATGAAATTATTCCTCCGCATTTAACTCATCCAGCTTTTTTTAAGTAGGCCCAGGGCTATATATGAATTTTAGCTCAGACTATACAAATTAAATTGGTTTATTG
The DNA here is from genome assembly GCA_946959425.1 of Argyrosomus regius. Classification (NCBI taxonomy): domain Eukaryota; kingdom Metazoa; phylum Chordata; class Actinopteri; family Sciaenidae; genus Argyrosomus; species Argyrosomus regius. Next base: position 16,471,482 of record OX336898.1, on the reverse strand, counting down.
TTTGCATACACAACAGTCTATCATTTATTTATTTGTTATGTACATATAAATTACATTTAGGATTGAAGGTCTGGTTTAGTTTTCCTAAAGGACACAGACATAGGCCTGTCTCTATATAAACTGTGGTCACAACATGAATTTACTTCTGTGTTGTAATAAGGAGATAAGAATTAGATAAGAATAAACAAATATTTCCTTCCTCTTTCTCTCTGACTCACATCCTTGCCCCTGCCCTAAGAGCAAATATGACTTTGGACCCACAGTAGGTTCTTATAGAAACCTGTCATGTTATTACAGAAGTCTAACAGCTCTAGACACTAATCAATATTGTGCGTTACACTAAAAAGTATGAAGTGTTTGAGAAAAGCTGTGCAGCAGCAGATGTTACTTTTAATGAGGTGGGGAGATTGTTGCGCAAGGGAGTTATTATAAATCCGGTAAGACAGATGAAATGTCAGTGCTGTGTACAAACGAGGAGGAGTTTATGGAAAAGGTCTCCATGATTCAACTTCCTCCGTCTGATAATGGGCGTTGCCTTTTTAACTTCTCAGAAAGGTGTGGTGATTTTGGCTCGCTGTGAAATTTGTCCTCTGACATCAATCCTGTCCTCTAACTAAGGTAAAGACGAAAAATCTAATTTTCTGGCTTTTGATCTTTACGCATGTACACGTCTTTATTCTCTGTCTGTGTCCCGTGTTGTGTTTCCCCATGTTTGCAGATCGGGAAAAATGTTTTTCTTGTTCTGCTGGGGTCGACATAGGGTTTCATTTTCTGCAGTTATATTATCTTACACGTGTCTACTCGACTATGTTGACTTACCGAAGCTTAAACTGTCAAATGAGGGTCGTTTTTATGGATTTACACAGTTAGTAGAAGAATCCAATGGATTTGTTTGTTATCCGAAAGGATGCCAAGCAGAGGATGATGTGCAGAGAGAGCAAAAAATAATCAAAAGCAGAGCTGAAGAAATAAATTATGATTTAGTGATATGAAGATGCTGATACTGTGTTTCCTCTCTCTCTAGTTCCTCTTCAACCTCAACAATGTCTGTTTGGGTGAGTAGTTACAGTCTGTTAAATTGTATTTTAGGCTTGAAGCATGTAAAAGTATAGACGATCATTGAAGCTTATTTGTTTTGTAGGATGACTTGGACCTGCTCTTGGACTCCCCCTCCTCACTGACTGTGACAGTAAGCTGAACACACTCTTATCTTTTAGTATGCAGGCTTATGAAGATGATGGATATAAAATATTGACCAGGAAACATTACATACTCATGTACTTTGAGAAGTGTTATTGTTTTGCATGTGCAACATGATTACTGGTTGACTGGTTATGTATACATGAGCCTGTGAGTGTGTTTCTGTGTTCATCAGTCCAGTGCAAGAGGAACTGTGAAAGACAAGGCAAACTTCAAAGTGGAGGAGGATGTGTCTGCACTGAGGAAGGCCATAGAGGGCATTGGTAAGTTAATGAATTACCGTTATCAGTGTTATCTGACTAACATGTAAAACAGTTGGATCATATTTTACTAAATCTATAAATTAGTGGAACAAGTTTTATATCTGTTTATATATGGTTGTAAACCTGTGAGCTCTCCAACTGTAAATCTGTCTTATGTCCTTCCTCTTTATAGGTACGACAGAGAAGACACTAATTGAGGTGTTGACCCAAAGAAGTAACGCTCAGCGTCAGCTCATTGCTAAGGCCTATGAGAAAGCCACAGGAAGGGTATGTAAATGCACTTTTAAAATATTAAGTCAGAGTGACCAAACTGCACTTCATGATGGTGGAGTAAGATTTATGCATCGCTGACATTCCTCCATCAGACATTAGTAGCTGACTTGGAGGGCGACACTCATGGAGACTTTGAGGATGTGTTAGTGGCCTTGGTGACGCCTCCTGCTGTCTACGACTGTCGTGAAGTCATCAAAGCCATCAAGGTGAGATCGTGTCGAATTAAGAGAATCTGTACTGGCCTGCTGATGCTCAGACAAAAAAGTGTCTGGTCATTTTAAACAGAGAAGACATCAGTGCAACGGGTTTCATTTGTTTAAACAGACTCATTTTGCTTCAGATTTGTTTGGCTGCATGACATTTTACTATGCTCACTCCACCATGGTCTTACAGCAGCATTTCACTGTTGGTGTTTTGCATATGTATGATCAGTGGTGTAGTAGTGCCTGTGGGAAGTGGGTATACTTTTAATTGATGCCCCAATTTTCTTTTTTAAAGTGGCTGTCCAACAAAGGATAAACACCCAGCGACATGTAAAACTACTCTTGCATATTTAGCTCACCCAAACGTGAGCCAGGAGTATTTGCACTTAACTTCTGCTGCATTACTTCAGAGAGGAAGGATCATTATGAAATGAACGTTAGCTACAGAGGAGCTGCAGATTTTGCAATAAATACACCCACAGGCAGGTGAAACAATTATGCATTTTGAGTAGCAGTATTCCTAATTCCTTACCATTCCAACCATGTCTGTTCAAAATCAGTTTGCAGAACACTGAATCATGTCATCAGAGATGATTTAGATGGGGGTATAGCAAATGTAGACAGAAAAATGATTGTGTATACTCCAAATACCTGCATATACCCTGCACTACACCACTGTGTATGACAGCATTTTGTGTCACTTTATTATCATTAACTTGTGTGTAATACAATCAGGGTGCAGGGACCACAGAGAGTACGCTGACAGAAATCTTTGCCTCAAGATCCAACAGACAGATCAAGGCCATGTCTGAAGCATACCTCGCAGGTTAGTGTCTTCAACGTAAAGCATTTGTAATCTCACCGTTTAGATGGTGACTCAAGATTATTGTGAAACAACTGGCAAATGTTCCTGATGAAATGTGTCAAGATCATTGTGAAAGTGTCTTTATTGTGCTGTTTTATTCAAGAAACTGGAAGAGCGATGAGTCATGATCTGCAGTCGGAGGTGTCTGGAGATTATGGCAAAGCACTGTTGATTCTGGCTGAGGTACCGTATATTAAATTAAAACAGTGATGTGCGTATTGCATTCTCAATAAATGTGAATCACACCTAAATCATTACATTTATCGTAGCCAGACAGCTCTGAACATTCCTATCCTATCTCGAAAAACTTAACTGTTCACCACTTTAATGAGCAATTGTCAAATATATTGGATTTATTCTGTTCTCCTCATCCTCACAGGGGAAGAGAGATGAGAGCACCAATGTGGATGCAGCCAAAGCTAAAGCAGACGCTAAGGTATATTCACTACATTTGAATCGTCCATTGTGTTGTAAATTTTGTTTTTTCACCTGTTCCTGAGTAAGAATACTTCGGTTTTTCATTGACACATGGTACAGTCACAGGAAACATTGCAGAGCAGTTTAATTATTGTGTCAGACAGATCTGTAACTTTACTTCTTCACTTATTATTTTGACATTCTTAGCTTGACTTTCACGGGCACCACTTAACTGAGTTAACACAGCTCTCTCGCTGATTTAAGTCTGAACCTGAAACTATGAAAATCATTTTATTTATATCTCTAAACCTGTATGGTTTTTTTTACACCCAGGCCCTGTATGAAGCAGGGGAGAAGAAGTGGGGAACTGATGAGGGGAAGTTTATTGACATCCTCTGCCACAGAAGTATTCCTCAACTCCGACAGAGTGGGTACACCACTTAAATATCTATCCTGTAGATACTAATGTAATAAAGAGTTTATTGTCATGTTAGCAGCTGTGTGAGGTAGTACTTAGGCAAAACAATGGTTAGAGCTAAATGCTAACTACGCATACTAACATGCACAATGACGATGCTAAATAAACCTGTTACACCTTCATTAGGAGAAAAGGGTTGTATTAAAATCTGTGTTATGTTTTGGCAGCTCTGGTAGAGTACAAGAATATTAGTAAGAAGACTTTGCAGGAGAGCATTGAGAGCGAGATGTCTGGAGAACTGGAGAAGCTACTAGTGGCTGTTGGTAAGAAAGATGCGTCACATTATCTATTTTTTTCTGGCCTCTTACATTGAACAGTGGCCCATTTGCCATACTTACTTATTATGAAAAACATTTTAATCTATTAAGTTTTTTTTTTTTTCTAGTTAAGTGTGTGAAAAATGTTCCTGCCTACCTCGCTGAGAGGCTGTTTAAGAGCATGAAGGTAAGCTGTACTATTTGCCATGAGAGGGGGGTTCCCAAAATCCACATATTGTTTGGTTGGATTCTGTATTTTGGCCACACAATACAATTGTTTGTGTCACCAGTGGTGTGGAAAGGAATGTTAAGCCACTGTTTTACTTTTGTGGCTTTGAAAAAAATGTGCCAACAGGCCGTAAAGCAAATAACTTGGAAAACATGTGAAAGTGCAGACATGGCACATGTCATTCAATTTATATCTTTACTGTCCCAAACTTTACTTTGTCCAGGGTGCAGGGACAACAGAGTCCACTCTGATCAGGATACTAACCAGTCGCTCAGAGATCGACTTGTTGGACATCAGAGCCGAGTACAAGAAGCTGTTTGGATATACCCTCTACTCCCAGTTAGAGGTCAGGACACACACCCACACAGCTGAAACTGAATACACTCATTACACTACATAAACAGAAACGTTCACCATAGTTTAAATGTGATGGTATCTTGTTTTTAACATTGGACACATTGTTTTATTTTAGAGTGTTCTTTAAACATGTTGCTGTTTTTCCCCCTCTTCTCTCGTTCGTGTAGTCTGAAGTGTCTGGCAGTTTCGGCGACGCCCTCAAACATCTATGTGGCCAAGACTAACTCCTCCAGACTCTTGTGATGAGAAATGTGGTGTGAAGAGCAGCTTTACTCCATAGCAGATGGGAGGAACCGAGTCTAATGAGGAGGAGGATGACCAGTCACTGACCTTTAGCATTAACATTAGCTTGAACTAACCATCTAGAAATGCTTCTTAATGTGGAATTCAAGTAATGTCCAACCAGACATTGATGTTTTGAAGCACAGTGCCGTGCAGGCTGAGCGATTAACACAAAAACACTTAAGACACTGTTGAATGTCTTTTTTGAATATTAAATTGTTTGTGTAACTGATACCTGTTATCATCTCCACATTTCTTACGTATTGTATCTTGTATATTGTAACAGAAAAGTGGACTAAAGTTGCCCAAATACACAAATAATTGTCATAAATTTCACATTTACGAAATAAAAAAATACTGTATTCTATTATTTGATGTGAATGAGCAAATAAATACAAGATGACACTGTGGCATTTATATAAAAAATACTTTTATTATTTTATGGTTTTGTTTATGTTGCTGTAACCGACTCCTACACAGGTCATCAGGATCTTGTCTCCTCCTTTCCTTTTGTCTTCTGAAGGTTTCTGAACCTCAATCTTGAACATGATCTGGAAGAAATCTCTAATGTGTCTGAGGAACTCAATCCTGGAGGGACAGTGAGAGAGATCGGGAAGAAATTTAGAAATATGACAAGAATTTATTCCCATCTATAAATAATACACACTGGAAGTTGGAGAAGACGGTGTCCTGGGTTGACTCCAGGACGTCTTTTCTCCATCATGCACATTCAATTCTCAAAGCTAAGATGTCAGACATTTATAGGCGGGGCTAAAAACCCAAAACTCATCACTGAGGTAACAGGCTGTGTCGCCGGTCATGAGCATTACCTGAGTAAGAGGAGGAGTGTATTGCGATGGCACTGCCAATCTTCAGTTATCATAGTACTGTACTTGAGAGGGACACAGCACCGGTACCATGATAACTGAAAATGGACAGTTCATAGTTCGCTCCTCGTTTTTCGATGACGGTCACATGTGAAATCAACTTTGTGTTAGATTGCTTTTCTATTTTTTCTTCTTCAGTTCGCTACAATGACGGTTGGCTTACAAAAAATGAGTCATTAAAAAGCATCTTAAACTGTCATTTTTATCATCATGCATGACACAAAAATCGTTTAACAGCGGCTTGTTATCTAAAGACTTTGTGAGCGGTGCTCATTGCAAGAGCGGCTTGTTTACCTTCAACTGCAGCGGACTGTGTGCAGTCACAACTTTTGGGTGCATAGGGACAAACATATAAGGCGTGTAGGTATCTTGATATGTTGCAGTCACAATCAGTAACAACATACAATGAGACTTTTGTGTAACAAACTGATGAATGTATTTATTCCCTCCGATGTTTGTTAATGTTAAGATTCTGTTGGCCTTTTGCCTTTATTGGACAGGAAGTGCTGAAGAGAAACAGGGAGGTGATGACATGCAGCAAAGGGTCGGGGATCAAACTGAACCCATGCCGCTGTGACGAGGACTTGATTCATGATGCGTGCGCCCTGCTAGGTGAGCCATCAGGACGCCCCCCTGTTTATTTATCTAGCATTTCATGGGACGAGAACTTTGGAATACTGTCACTTGCCAAGACTGGTCAAGTAAAAGAATAACAAAACTTCCTACATTTGGACAAAGTGCATCTGTTTAACAATTTATGAATAAGCCAAGGGCCTGTTTGTGAAGTTCAGAGGGGGCAGGGAGCTTTGTGTGTGTGTGGATTACTGAATGACAGCAGCTTACGTGTATGGGGAGAGGGGACCGAGCAGAACCTTCGACACGTCCTGTTGGCCAAGGGTCATCAAGAGCAGCGCCAGGCTTTGATTGGATGAATCCACGCAGCCACCCTAAAAACAGATAAAGAGGAGGGGCGACGAGGGAGCAACAAAAACAACACAGAAATACGTCATGGAGGTGGAGATGTTTATGAAGAACTCAGCAACCCTGTGACAGGGGATTGATTATCTCAGGTCCAACCCTGAGAGCTATCTGCACTTACAGACAGAGTGAGAACTCAAGAGAGCTGACTGTGGGTCAGATGGTTTTCAGCTGTGGACACAGATTTGTGTGATAATCTCTAAAACGGAAACCTAGATCAACTAATGAAACATTTTGAAGCACATTCATTTCTAGTTTTAAGTCATAATGTCAGTTATCTCCCCACAACAGGTTTCTCTTTTTCCTGCCCCCTTTGACCCTCCGGTCCACTTTCCTTCGAAATAGACAAACTAGAGGACAGAGGATCCTCTCTCTGCGTCCAAGTGATCACATGCCATCCTGCTTACTCAACTACAGCTATGTGCTATTCACCAGGCTGTATGAAGAGGCCTATGTAAGACTGGACACACCCAAAAGCATTTTAGAAAAACCAAATGAACTTGGCTGTCCATTCTGTGATTTTGTCAGTTTAAAAGACTTTTACCATGTCTCGTACTAACCCCAGGTGCATGTAGTAGAGCCACCGCTTAACTGCAGCTACACAAGGTCACGCAGTATTATGGCATTGTGACATCTTGTCAGCAGGAATATGATTCAATTACATAATCATATCACCGAAATCATGGCCAAACTGTGGTGACATTGTCCTAATTGTTGATCAGTCAGAGTTTTTGCTAACTGCATTCCCTCTCTAACTGGGTGACATTCATCAAACCTGGTATGTAAAAACGAATACAAACACAAACTTCATGACTTCCAACCTCATGAAGAACTGTACCTTATTTCCACCATTTTATTCCACTGACAAGCCTTGAGAGTCAAAGTAGATAGTTGATGGATTTTCCATATTCTGACAAGGTTTCACCATATAATGCAAAGTAAATCCAGTAAAAACTCAGCAGTGCTCATTAAGACCAAGAGACTTTTAAGTGAGGTTTTACCAAATCTCAACGAAATAGCTCCAACATTTTCCACAAAGTGAAGAGCATATAAAGTAGACTGATTGCGCCTTACCTTTTCGTGCCGCTGTTCTAGGCTACCTAAATCTTTCCTGCACAGTTTCTGGTTTTCCACCATTTGTCTGGCATGTCCTTTTCAAAACAAGCAGCTTCATTTCAGTGTAAGATATATAAACACCTTAATACCATTTCTGACTGCTAGTTTTAAGACTCTGCCTTCCAGACAGTTGAGATCTCCCAAGAGACCAGCAGCCACCAACCAACCAGCCACATGGAAAAGTCCCTTGAATCCTTCGAGCAAACGGCAACCCCCTTTCCCAACGACATCATTCAAAAAAAAAAAAAAGTGCCTTCAATTGAGTTCTATTATGCAATAAAAATGTAAAATCAAGCGTCTAGAATGACTCTGCCTGAACATGTAAACCTCTGACATAAAACTGAGTGGATGCCAACAGGGTGGAAAATGTTTTACATTTGTTAATACAGTGAAGAAAGCAATGGGTCTTTCCTGAGAAGTAATTTTAACCACTTTTAACACCATCATTACTACTGTAGAAAAACAATCTGATATGTTCTGAACCACTCTAATGCGGCAGCAATACTTGGATAAAATTATAATTATATATTTTGGTGAACAACAATTTCCACGAAAGTCTTCTTTTGTAACCACCACTATGGTCTGCTTTTTTACTTGAAGCTTTCAAACTGAATATAAATCAAAGAACAAACAAACACTGACACATTCTGGACATGACAAATGTTTGAATTTCAAGGGAAATATCCAGGAAAAAAAAAAAAAAAAGAAAAATCTTCAAAATTGCACCACTTACATCAGGTCTTCTCCAGTGTTGATGTTGCTTCCAAAAACAAAATGTCCATCGAGTAGCTTGTGGTTTACTACAAGACGACTGTACTGATTAACCATAAAACAAACAGACGCACACATACAGAGCGCCCGTGCCCTTTAATGCGAATCCAGCAAATTTCTTTTCTCAGTTTTCAAAAATTAACTATTCCACCACAGGAGACACGTCCATTTTACTCTGGTATTATCCTTTCTCTTCTCTGCTGTGGTGATCACGCTGTACTCCTGCTATAGTTAAAACAGCAGTTATTCAAATGCTGTTCAATTTCCAAACTGGTGAATATACCTGTTCTACCACTCGTTTAGCTTGATGGACAAACGTCTCAAATCGAAGGATTTTTAATCCACCACTCTCTGAGGCTGCTAAAGAGAAATGTTAGCTACCCACACTGTTGCTTGGAGTTAGGAGGAGACATCCAACAATATTCCTGTTTCAGAGTTAATCAGCACTACCCTGACCAGCTAACTGGACTCACATGGCTCCTATGAGAGGCAGAGCCATGTGGAGGCGAACTGAAGTCACTGAATCTAATTGGACATATTCTGATGAAGTGAGCTCTTTTTCCTGCGTGCCTATGTGAAATTATTTGTGGCTGTTTCACTTTTTTAGGAGCAGCTGTTCGTCTGTCTTATGGCTACAACTGAAAGTCACACTTACAAACTAAGTATGAAGATATGGAAACATGAAATGTGACTTTTTGTCTGCGGCCACAACCATATTTGTAAATCTCCACTCGAGAATTCCTCATTTATCAAGCCTGTTTGAACGGACACTGTTCTAGTGACACATTTCCAAACCAACTGGAACACTGGTTGGTTTGAGTGAGTGGAGTCACTGACCTTTGACCTCCATACAGACCATTCTGTGACTTGGAAGTAGATTCCCAAACTGCTTAATACTAACTTAATAAATGAATGAGTAATTCTAAAATAAATACACATATGAAGAAACTGTGTAAGAGAAAATATCTAAATCTTAAGATCAATATGGAATAATGTGGTACAATAAAGTAAAATACATTTATTTAAAAATTTGTTGGGTTTTTCTCATCCATCTTAATAAAACTGAGAAAATACCTGATCAAAACATTTGATTTTAATAGAAATACCCTTCAGTTGCTTTCTACATTGCGGTGCTGCCCACAGACGTTTTCTCAGCTGAATTCCAGGCTCGGGTGATTAACGAGGGAATGTGGGTAAACAAGGGCAGATAATGTCATTGTTACATGCTGAGATTCTTATGTGTCCTGACTGCGTATGTCAGGTATTCCCCAAGAATTTAGATTTGTTCGGAGAGAGGCAGAAAAACTGTTTCTCCAGCTGGTGTGTGCAGGCCAACTAAGACCTGATATCAGCTTGCAGAGATAACAGAGACTTTCCAGCAGTTATCAACCAACAAAAAGTAGTTGCAGAATAAAAGTCTAAAGAGATTTCAGAAGCTCTATTTACAGTATATGACAGAAATGGAATATATGTAGGTACTGTTACTATGTTTTCATTAGTGTATAATTACCTGAAAATAAGAATTTGTTATGTTTTTGTCACCTCAGCCTTTTATATCTACAGACGCTGGAGTCCACCATGTTTCTAAAGTAGCTCAGAATGGACAAACTAAACAGTGGCTAGAGCATTTTGTGCATTTTACAGCCACCTTATTTTCTACTTCATACATGGAGAAGGTGCGGCGAGGGAGCAATGAGGGCGTTGCAATCAGCAACTACACCACCAGATGCCACTAAATCCTACACACTGCTCCTTTAAGTTTCACTGTCAAACGTACTGCTAATAACTTCTCACACACGTACATCCCTATAAAAATATCTGATAATAGATTTGTTATATAGATCTGTGAGCAGATTCGTTGGAAATGAGTACATGCAGGTAACCACTATGTCTGCTTGAATTATGCAAATAAAAACAGGACAGGTTTGGTATTTTGAATGGCAGTTGCTTTGTAGATCAGTTAGGTGATGAGAGAGCCCTGCAGTATTAGAGCAACTGAAACACAAACACCGTGCATAATAAGTGATTGATTTTGTCTGCTGCCTCGCTAAAACCAAAACAGCAGGAAGCACATTTTCATGGCAGGCTATTGCAAATCAATATCAAGGCTTTGCTATTTTTGGATGTTTATGGGCACGTGGCCTGTTTGTGCAAAGGCTGAAAACATTGGGCAGATTGGCCACATCTTGTAAACCCTCTTCACAGCAGCCTGAACCTGTAAAGTCACTGTGGAAAGAGAATTACAATACATTTCCAAATGAGAGACAAAGTGAACACAGCCACTTAAAACTATAAAAGTCCAGAATAAATCTGATCCCAGGCTGAAGCCATGGATCTCGTATTTGACAACCAACCTCAGAAACCAGACCGTCGAGATAAGTGTGTGTGTGTGTGTGATCGAGTATGGGCGGCACCTACCCGATACACCTCCTCCAAAAGCAGTTTGGCACAGTTCCTGCCGAGGTCCTCTGGTAGTATGGGGTCTCCCTGCCCCTGCGGCGTGGACGCCATCTCAGCACTGAGGAAGGAGCCGTTTAGCGTCTCTGCCACCAGGGTGAGACCAAAACCTGGAGACCTGTGGATAACCAACATGGAACGTGATTATTGTACTTTTTATTTTTGTTTCCACAATGAAATTTACAGACAATACTGGTCTGTCTCCTTTGACAAAGCAACTTTCAATCAGGTTTTACTCTGTGGAGTTATTCATCTTTAAACATTTTACAAATCATGTTTACTTGTTGACCTTATATGGGCATAAGGAGGTGCTGCTGGCACCCTCTGGTGGTTTTTCCCAGACTACATACATACACTGTATGTTTACATATACGCAGTACTATATAGTAGTGTTCTTGCCTATATGCATTTGCTCTCATGAAGGTCTGGGGACTTGAATATTGTGGATAAAGTGAGCACAACAGACAGATTTTTTTTTTTGTCATAACATTAATGTTGGGTCACTCACTTGCCAGAGTTGGGTCCCTTCATGTGGTCGGTGTGGATGTAGATGTCTGGAATAAACTGGTTGAGAACGCCCCGGGCTGACTCCACTATCCTGTTGGCCATCTGAGGAGAAACTCGCACAGAATATCTGGGTTCAGACTGTCAAGGATGGTTGGTGATTCATAGAACAGCGGGAGTTTGTAGTCTTACTACTCTGTGGTGTAAGAAAAAAAAATGTATTCAACTTCCAGCTGAAAGGAACACATTGTGTGGTACATTCCAGCAGAGAAGTTATGTTTCTAGAGAGAGATTCATCAATACATCAGTCAATTAACTGATGAGTGAAAGGATTTGCTGATTTTCTCTGTTTATTAAACTCTGTAAAATTAATATCTTTGGCTCTTTGACTGTCTTTGTATCACTTCAGTTTTGAGTTTACAGATAAAAAAGGGCATGACTGCGAGCCTGAGAAGGATACGCCACTCCTCTGATCCTCTTGATCTTTCCTGGGTCAGTCAGCTGTACAGGTCTGATGGTCCTGCGGACGGGACATGTAAAAACTACCTCTCCTCCCCCACCAGGCGCCATCCCCCTCTTTACAACCTGAGGGAGCAGAAACAGAGAGAGAGAGAGTTATTTTCAGGCAGCATGACTAAATTTGAATGTTAACTTTAAAACCATGTATCAACAGGCCAGTATGTGTCCCCACCTTGAGTTCAAAGCTCTCCCCATCAATGCCAAACTTCTTCATCACAGGGAGGGCTGTGGACTTCAGCAGGTCGACCTGCAGGAGACAAAAAGTGATTAAAATCTTAAATTAAAATTTACTGTGTTTTTCAGTGGTTTACTAACTTGCAAACGAACGTCAGAACAAGAGTCTATAATGGTCCATTTCTCATTACAGCAACAAACAGAGACGCTGTTCTCTGTTTCCATGACAACACCTCTCTCTCCATGTGTCTGCTTCATCTTCTTTCTGCTTTCTTGTCTGTGGTTTGTTGACATTACAGACTAAACTGTGCACTGCAGCTCATATCAAAGAGCTTAAAAAAGGGATGATTCAACACGTCAGACATGCAAACAAAAATGGATGTGACAGCGAGACGTGTTCACAATTTTATAAACTAAACTTATGAAACCTCAAAACGACCCTGACTTATTATGTTATGTGCCAACTTCCCTGCAAGTCAAGTGCATTTACTTAGTGAATTTTTTCCAAAGAAGTCGATGTGTCTTTGCAGAAACATGCTTCAGCTCCACGAGATAGATGAGTCATGCTTTAATCAGAAGGAGCAAAATAAAGAGACAAAAAAGTAACAGCTGCAACGATCAGGTGCATGCACAGTGTGTCCTCACCGTCGGGTCGGAAGGGTCGTTGGTGACTCCCCTTAGCGTGGCCTTCAGAGAGGTCTTCATGAATGGAGCCAGCATGAGAAGGGCCTCCAGATAGTAGCCAATCGAGCGCTGCGTGTTACAGTCATGTTCTATAGGGCCACCGTGCAACAAGCCAGGCTGGTAGAATAACACAGTACCTTGTAGGGAAAGACACATAATAAGTGAGGTCATAACGTGGTGGATGATCGTGTTTTTACAGTTTATTGCAGTCAGCTGACTCTCTCTGAGGGTTGCATCACTACAGTTCAACATTACATCAATGCCACGTGCAAAAAGAGCAAAAATGACTTATGAGAGCACAAATTATGAGGAAAACACTAAATTAATTCATTTTAAATGCTGTCCAACATTTCAACACTGCTATCCTCTGACATTAAACAGTAATTATATGAACTATACAGTCTGTGAATAAGGTAATATTACAATCCTATCCTAACTAGAACACTCACCTGTTTGGTTAATCTCTATTCTGGAGCCATTGGTCACTTTGTCTAGCAGTCTGATGAAGCTGGCTTCAAAATCTGCATTAGGCAAGACAGAAGACGACATGAAGTTAGTCTAATAAATCATCTTCCAACAGCTGAATATGAGAATAAAAAACATGTTTTATAACATTTAAACCAAGTGTGCATAAACTGCTTTTTTTTAAGTCAACAACTAGGTTAGGGTTAACTAAAGACATATTTTACATGTGGCGTACATTACCAAAACATATGGAGTCAAACAAGTGATTTGAGGGAACTTCTGACAATCCTAACTCACATGTGCCAAAAGAAGTGACTCTAATAATGTGAAGCAGAGCTGAGTTCAACACAGTTAACAAACAAAACAACAATATAACTTTGTACCGTGTCGTAAAATCACATTTATCTCACATTTACACTACTGTCCCATCGTTTCCCCCACCTCCTACGCCCAGTCAGAAAACACACTCCCAACTGCGTAACAGCTAGCCCGTTAGCCACCGAGCTAACTGCGACGCCACATGCAGAGTGAAGCTGCGACTCACCGCGCAGTCCCGGGTCGTCATCTTTAGACCTGATGTTTTTTATCTTAACGCGCTTCCCGCTCAGTGTGGACAAAACCAGCCGCTGTCTGAAGAAATTACAGCCGTCGTACGTGAGCCCGTGGCTTGCCATGTTATTGTTGTTTCTGCCTGGCGTCAGTGGGAATCCACGTGTGTTTGACCAGGAAGACGTTGATGGGAGGCTGAAGATACGGCAGATCACGAGGATCAATAATGTATTTTTTTTTAAAGGTGCAGTGTCGCAGTTGGCCACCAGATGGAGCCAGACCTCCATTTATGGATATGGTGTGGGCGTGGCTAAATCATACCCTTGCGTCTTAAAGTGACAGAACATGATGAAGTGTAAACAAATCTGTTTCTCCCAATATTTGTTGGGATTATCTCCTTTATGTGTCGTCAGTATGAACTGTAGGTATGAAATAAAGCAAATAAAAGCGAACTGAACTTTTAATTCACTAACACAATGATCAAATCTAACCCTAAACATGTGCTATTGTTTTCTGAACTGTTACAGTCATTTAGATCAGTAATGTCTCTAAGCTTAAACATTATTTAACCCCATTTAAAATGGGCAACAAATGCTGAATATAAGAACAGATTGGTCGTTTTATGTCTGCCAATCCGCAGGTCTGTCTGTCGAGAGGATCGAGGGCTCGGAAGGGATTAATCACCGCAACCTTGCCAACAAGCTCTTTCCGCCTGTAGTCTAATTACATAACCGCATTATACAATAAAGACATCCCCAGTAAACCGCTAACAATGACAATGACGAGGAAGTTTGTGAACACGCCGTGAAAGGAGTTTTGCTCGTAGTGGGCCAGCCAAGGGAGTGCATCCTCATCTGAACTGATCGCATTTCTCGTCTTCTTCCTCCTCCTCCTCCTCTTTCTCCTCCTCCTCCTTCTCTTCTTCTCCCTTCTGTTTCTGCAGCTCTGAAGGAAATAAGAGTCAAGGTCCAGTGAGAGTCGAGACTGGCTGCAGAAGACTCGCCCACTCTTGGTTACGTTGCGCACGTCTTGGAAAAGAAAAGCATACCTGCTCTGACCCAGTCTTGGTTGCGCATCCAGTAAGGGGGTTTCATGGGAAAGATCCGGCTGCACTCTTCCTAAAAAAGAAAACTCAGTTTTAACAAGTAATCGACCAGAGATGGCTCTTCATAAGATTTTTCGTGCTGTTATTATGGGACCTCCGGGGTCGGGGAAAGGAACAGTATCTGCGCGCATAACCAAAACTTTTGGACTGAAACACATTTCTAGTGGGGACATTTTGAGAGCCAACATCAACGCAAAAACCGGTAAGACAGCGGTATCCTATCTCAAACATCTAGGCCTACTTAAGGAAGTTTACACATGACCTTAAATCACACCAAGAGGCTGCAACATAAGATCATTTCAGGTGTGTGTTACCTGGTTGACAGAAAGACAAAAATGTTACTCTACATCATGTTTTTATGGAGGATATGCACTGTTAGAAACAATCCACACAACTTATTAGCATGCACATAACATAAACAGATTATTACACACAAACGAGACCACTGCAGGAGTTACTGTAGTGTGAAAAATAATGTGCACTACTGGGATAAGAGCACCACGCCTTAACCAGTTGGCTTTCTTATCATGCTGTGGCATATGCTACTATACTACAGAGTTTGAAGTGGGATTGGGTAATCTGTGATGTCATCAGACAAGGTCAAACTGGTTAACAGGGTTATAAAGCATGTTGTTTTATGTTTATACTGCAAACACTTGAACTCATCATTACCTGAACTTTGGATGGAGGCCCACTGTTCCTCAATATCACCTTGGATGAAGGTGTGAAGATAAGAATGGCTGCTACACGTGTGTTTTTACAGTCATAAGACAGAGGAACTACTCGGTTGGAGAGTTTCACAGCAGTAATTGTGAGGTTAAAGTGGGTTTGGAGTTCTCAGGCAGTGACTGTATAATCAAGCTTAAACCTTCATTTATGCACACATGCTTTTTCCCATCATGCCCTGTTATACTTTCAGACACATGCAGACATTTTCAAGATCCTCTGTTCAACTAAATCCTTATGCTGTTGGTTTGCAGCTGGGCAGCTCTAGTGGAGCAGTTGGCAGCCAAAACAGATCTTCTTATTTACTTCCCCTACTCAGACTTTCTCAAGTAGACCTTGGATCTGAACTGATCATGACCTTCTACTTCCTGAGATTGCCTCAGTAACCTTCTCACAAGTGACACTGAACATCTTTTTTTTGGGTGTGAGCATTGCATAGACTCTTGTCAATACTTGCCTTGCTAAACTAGTAGCCATGACACAATTCCTTTACTTTCCTAACACTTTATGCATTAGTGTGCAGTCTGTATCATGCATAAACACAAAGGAAACAGCTACTGTATATAGAGCAACCCAGAATAACAGCCTTTCTGGGTAAAATAAAAATAAAAAGTTATTTCCTATATGTAACATACTGTCAGTTTTAACCTTTCCTCTTTCATAGCCACATCACTGCACTGTCAGCTCGTTTCTACAAGGCTTGTCAGGAAATTCCTTTCTTCAGCTGGACTCTGGCCAATTAAAGTGGAAGTGAAAGGAAACAAAAAACTCTTCCTTGACCTCCTAAACCCAGATTATCCTTTCAAGTTATTTTCCATAGTACAATAAACATCTTTAACATGCCGTCACAGTGCACACATATTTCTCTATTTGATTGTAGCTACAGTATATGATGATTATACTGAGTTAGATGCCATCGATGCACTGATATTCAAATGGAAATGTGCTGTGCATGATTTTATTCACATTTCTTGTATGTTTTCACCTCTAAAATACATTTCTGTGGTGTTAATGCACAGAATGTCTTTTAAATAATGGACTCCTTACAAACACTGGCAGGGTGGAGGTGGCTAAAACATACAAAAGTTAACATTTTTCTGGAGAAACCTAATCCCATTAAATGCTTTTGTTAAACAGGACGAGCTAATCTTTCATGCTGTGATCAAAGTAGCCTTTATAAAGTCAAGATAAGATCTGTCTTTGTTATTTTGTGTGTGTGTCAGAGCTCGGTCTGCTGATGAAGTCCTGTATTGATCAGGGTCAGCTGGTACCCGATGACGTCATGTCCCGTCTCATCCTGCGTGACCTGAGAGCACTGGACCAGAACAGCTGGCTGCTCGATGGTAAGAGCTCACAGCACTCATTCCCACTGGATAACGATTGCTAGTAAAAGCGTGTCATCAGTATTGTTTGGTCTTTAAAAAACTGTTATCATTAGTTTATTTTTTAAATGGACCCAGTTATATTCATATTTAACTATATTCAACTTTAAGTTCTTTGTAGGGATGTTTTTAGTTTTCTTAGATCTCATTTGTGCTCATGCTATTTAATTGAAATCCTTCTATAGTTATTTATTTACCTTTTGCCTTTCTCTCCGCTCTCTGTCTCTCTACCAGGTTTCCCTCGTACAGTATCCCAGGCAGAGGCTCTCGATGACGCCTACACCGTGCATACAGTCATCAACCTCAATGTACCTTTCCAGACCATCAAAGAAAGACTGACCTCTCGCTGGACTCATCTTCCCAGCGGCAGAGTTTACAACACAGATTTCAACCCACCTAAAGTTCCTGTAAATACATCTTCTCTTTACCTATTACTCATTCCCTGTTACAGTTTCTGTTTTTTTAATGTTGTCAGTACAGAAACTGCATTGATAACCAGAGTCTTTTCAAACAGAAATGTCCTTGAGCGTTATGTTGGGCTTGTATTGTAGTCAGAACTGCTCACAATTGGTTTCTCTTTTCTCCTAAGAGATTTATCTGAGATTAGTGAATTGTTTCAGGTTTTCTAAACTCCCTCTGAAAAAATGAGGTGAGGTCTTGTTGTTCACAAGCTTGCTTCTCTAATCTTTAGGCCACGACTTCCACTTTTTAATAGAATAACTGATTTTTGCTTCAATAGTGAATGCTTACACCTATTTGTATTTTTTAAAGAGCCATGGGAGCAAGAATGACTGTCATATTCATTGTCACAGTATCCAGTTGCATGTATTATTTAATAATGCACACTACTGGAACTCAGGTGTCTGTTTTCCTTAATTTACTTGTTGTTTTGTGAAGATGTGTATCAGCATCTCTCTTGTGCATGCTGCATCTGTTTCCATGACTACAGACAGAGCTCTCTGAGAATTTCAGTCAAATCAAGGATACTGAGTGTATTGATTATAACAGTAGTCATGATAAGATATTACATCACTAATTTTGGCTCAGCTTTGTATGGTTACACTGATCAGGTCTTAAGCTCCTGTTTCTGTCTAACTGGTGGATGACTCATAGCTAATGCTCCTGTGGTCACATGTTCTCTCTGTGGCAGTGATTTGCAACACGTTCCTGTTACATTTCCTGCATGAGTATCACATTTATAGTTAATCATTGTCATTGTATTCATCACAGTCCTGTTAGAGAGAGAACAATGAGAGACTAGAATAAAATCAATTAGGTCAAGAGTTTTTTTAAGTAGTTTTCACCTGTCCTTCAGAAGTAATCTCTTAGAGGTCATTTCATATAGGTCACCTGTACCTAGTACTTGATAACTTTGTTTGAGGTATGAATTCAATGAGGTGTTAATGTGCAAATATTCAACAGGAGTCTTGTACCACGTAAATCATTCATTTCATGCCTATTTTGATAGAGCACATTAATGCTGTTCCAGCCCAGCAGTGTTGCTTAGGGACTGTACAAGACAGAAGATATTGTCATATTCCTGGAACTGTCTGTACGTTTCATAACAACACCTGAAATATGAAAGGTAGACTGATACTGTGATCTAGCTGGTTTGTGTTAATGTTAGGAACTAAGGGTTGTAATGTGAATGCATCTCACACAGTTATCACCACCCCTCCCCCGTGTTGGTGTCTGACCATAACTTTTCCTTCTAGTTTTTCTGATTAACTCAGTTCAATCCACCTGCTGCTATGCTGCTGAATTTTTAGCTATGCTAGCACGTGGCTCTACAGATGGTAAAGTTGTTCTACAGGTCAGATCTGGACAAAAATATGACTGACTTTTCCAATACTTTGGTTTATGACCAAATACCTGCAAAACTAATGCCATCCCATCAGCCTTAACAGTTGTGTTTAGTGTTTATGAGCAGCTAGCATGCTAAACTGAGATGACAAACATGGACAACATTAAATACTAGCCTGTTAGCATAGTAATAGTTACAGTTACTATGCTGATGATGCAAGCATTTAGCTCTATGTTTTGTACAGCCTCACAGAGCTGCTAGCTTGGCTGTAGACTATTATTCACTGTAAACAGCGTGTGTAAGATTTAGCCCCTTTTCACACTTTGACATGTCACAGTAGGACGAGCACAGGTGTAAATAATAAAATTAATGATAGCTGAATTAATTTAGTAGGTTTAAGATCTTGACATTGTGTATGCTGGCTCACTGTCATGGCTTACTGGGATACTTGAATGGAATAGAGCCATTAATATTATAAGTAACACCTATGCTTGTTTTACTACGTCAAATCAAAATGTCATGCTGTAAAATAGGCTTGTGATTTTAGCTAAAAAAGAAATACTTTGGTTATATGTATGGTGATTATCAAGGAAATGACTGGGAAATGAAACTGTTACGCTGACCCATGTTTAAACCCTACATGTATACAATAGAAACACAGACATGATGTCTCACCCAGGGCGAAAATACAAGAAAATAGAGGTGATAGGGGTGAGCAATCTGAAGATTTTATATTATCTGAGATTGTGATCTAAGGCCTGCATAATGTACTTTTCACTTTTTAGAGATTAGCATATTTAATATCCTCTTAATTCTGTTGTCAAACTTTACATATCCTCATTGACTAGCACATTTGTGCTACATGAACAAACAAAACAAACCTGTGCAGTATTTCAAATGCAATGTTAGGTTTTAATAGTTCAAATGTAGGAATTCATATTTCTTTTTTTTTTTTTAAATCATATAGTCACTAAAATGTCTTTTATGGTTATTCAGCTCAGTCTTGTCTCTCCTGTAACTCAGCTGGTTTGAAAGCCAACACTGTGTTTACATTCCAGTCTCTGTACTGTGTCTGGGATTGGACTGAGCAAATCCTACGGCTGCAGACTAGTACAATGACTGGAAGTTACAGTGCCCCAAGCATTTATTAAGCAACTCTGTTCAAGCAGGTTTCTCACATTTTCTGCTGGCAAACATGTATTATATGATTTGTATGCATGTTTTTCAGCACGTACGAGAACAGTGAACAAAACAATTAATTTGCTCCTCCCATAAAGTATTTAAAAATACTATTACAGAATGTTGTACAGGTTTAGTTTTTAGTTACCAGCAACATTTTTTTATGTGTTTTCTCCAGGGTTTTGATGATGTGACAGGGGAACCTCTGGTCCAGAGGGACGATGACACACCAGGAACGGTCACACGGAGACTGAAGTCCTATGAGACCCAGACAGAGCCAGTGTTAGAGTTTTACAGGTAAGAAAGTACAGATAAATCAAGAAGATGAATTTGCATTACAACATAATATCTCACTCAAGTATACTCCACATGAATGGCTTAACATACTACAACCAAATGCTTCTGAACCTTGACCTCGGGCCTTCACATTCCTTACAGTTGCTTGCATGCCTGAACAATTACTTAAGAACCACATTCCAAGAACAAGTTAATAAGCACAAATCCCCATTAATACACATATATTTATCTTTAAGGTTTACCTGGCAAAAAAACACAAAAGTACAAATATGAGACATATGTTCCTGTGGACCCAGTTTGAAAGCACATGCATCAAAATAGTTATTTCTGGACTAATTAGGCAGGAAAACATTCTTACTCTGTGTCCCCTCAAACCACAGGGATGCGCTTAGCTTGTGTCCCACTTTCTTTTTTTTTTACCACAGTGGTTGAGAGGCTGTGCATCATTTGAAGCAAGAACATGAAATTATAGACTGGGAATAGAAGAGCAGAGAGTTTTCACTTTAAAGGAAATGACTTTGATTGCTGTTTAACATGTTTCATTTGTTGCACACAACATTTTACTGCAATACATAGTTCTGTGCACATTAAAAACTGAGTAGATCATACATATATATATTTCAGATCAGATAGTGACTGCAAAAACTGGTTTCTGTGTTTCTTCCAGGAGTAAAGGTGTGCTACAGACCTTCTCTGGGACAGAAACAAACAAGATCTGGCCACACGTTGAGGCTTTCCTTCACAGAAAACTCCCCACTGCCAACAGGAAAGTTGCATAGAAAGCGTGGATAGAAAGGCACAAGAAGGGATCAAGTTTACCAGCAGAAACCACTCTATACGTCGACCAATCAGGTGCCACTTTCTGTGAAACAAGAGGTGTGTAATATAAATCGTGAATGTTCAAAAAACCACGAGCAAGCTCATACAGTTTATGTCAGGAAGCAATAGTAAGACTACAGATTCTGTTGGGAAAACTCCACTATTGCAGGACTTTTTGCATTACTTTGTGTTGTTTCCACAATGCTGCAAAGTTTTGGAAACTCAGGAAGTGTGCATAAAATCCCTCAAGCATTCGATTTAAGAACTGAAAAAGATTGTCTCTTTATTCCATAACGTGCCTTTATAAAGCCAGGAGACGTCACTGAATCAAAAATATCCAGATCTGTAACAGTAGAACATCAAGGCTGTGTTCATGAGAAATGATTAAGGTATGTCCTCTCTGGTGAAAGCAACCAAGGAGTGGAGCTGTGTATACATTTTTAACTTTTAGGTTTTCAAATTTTTTAATTCTTGTCTTAGTTGATGGCAGCAACACTAAACAAATTGGGCAAACACAACAATATGTTGAGCTAAATAAGAGACTTTCCAGCTTTTTTCGTATCCTTTAAATCTTTTTAATCCTTTAAAAGCAAATATTGCATGGGCTTTTAGCCCTAGCATAACAGTCCCAATATGGCATAGGGACTGTTTCTTGTGTACATTCAAATGCAATTGTATGTGCTCTTTCTCTCTCAGCCGTTAAAAACTAAATATAAATAAAGACATGGATAAATAACAAAAATAAGAAATCCAGTCAATGAAAATTACTGCAAGTTATGTAATGTGCGGTGTATCATGTTCATTATTCTGACTGCCTGCCTGTCTTTGAGGCAGCTCTGGTGATCTGTAAATGTTTTCCAGAGGGAACAAGTGGGAACAGACTAGGTGTCTGGTGTCCTCCATGATGTTTAAGGCCATCACTCTGCAGAGGGTGGTGTAGTTGTCTTTAAGTTGTGATGTTTGAAGCCATTTTTACTGTCCTTGTTTGTGGTCTTGTTCAGTCAGGTTGCCAAACTACACCAATATGCCTCCTGTAAGGATGCTCTCTATGATGGCCTGGTCATAATTGACCAGTGTTTTTTGTGGGCATGCCATATTTATTTACATCTCAGGAGGTATAGACTCTGATCAGCCTTCTTGATGACACAGCCAGTGTTTAGAGACCTGGAGAGAGAGAGATCTGATGAATGGAGTTCTTCACAGTCCACAGCGACACCATTAAAGTAAACTGGTGTTCCATTTTTGTACTCTTTTGCCCCCCCACTGTCCCGACACCATATGGATTAGTCCCACACCTCCTGCCTACAGGCGTTTGCATCATCATCAGTCCAATCACTGTGGCGTCAACTGTGAACTCCACATCTGCTGTTGTTATATTTGGCATGTGAACAGACCGTAGAGTGAGAGACTAAGGCAACAACCCTGCAGTGCTCTTACGTTGAACTATGGTAGACGAATGTCTGCTCTCAATGTCTGAGGTCTGCCTGTCAAAGAATCATATAACCACTCACAGATCCCTGAGTTTAGATGGTACAGTGGTATTAAATGCAGAGCTGTAGTTATAACAATAACATTCTGACATGAGTGTGGAGGGAATAAACGTCTTTAAAGGGAATTATGCCATGTTCTACAAATTATTGTAAATTCACTGTTGCACTTTTCTGTGCCTTCTGCTGCTTTTGAAAATGTAACAGGTAGCTCAGTGAATGTAGTTTGTAAATACTTTTTATGCATATGGACCACAGAGTGAATAATGTATAAACTGATCACACTTCTTATATTGAATATTTTTTAATTATTTAATTAAATCAGCTTCTTTCAACCACCTCAAGTCTTATTAGTGTTGCCTTTTGAAATACACCACATCGTTTCCATTTTAACCGGACATTTCTTGTTGTGACCAACTCTATACATGTATAATGTTATTTGACATTTGAAAACCTGAAACAAATGTATTAACTTAGCAGTTTATCATCTTGTTAAGAGATCACAGCATTCAAGTTTGATCTGCATTTCTGTGTTTTTGCACTATGTCTTAACAATATTGCACTGTGATGTTCAGCCACAGGAATGCTAACTTGCCTTTCATTGTGCTGTAGACTTATGCAACAAACGTTTCCTGAATTGTACCATGTGTATTTCTAAAGACTTGAATATTTAAAAGCATCTCCTCTTCATTGACAGCTTACAACTGTGTCATGAGTGTTGTGTGTCTGTGTCCTGATACTACTGTATGCAGTACATTAATGTAATGTTAGCCATAATAACACAACTGGATAGCTTATTGGTCATTGTTTTAATTTGACGTATTGATTTTGACAGTTAACACACCGGCCCCTAAAATAGACATTTTAAAGAGTACTCCACCAATTCAGCATTGTGCTCCTATAAACACTGTCAGACTCACGATGGACAGTTACAAAAAGAAAAACATCAGAATAATCGCAGCAGAAACAAAGGGCAGAAGATAAGGGTTCGGGTGTCTTATGCCACTAGCAGCTAAAAGTAGCCACTAACCTCAAGGGGAGGTCTGGGAAACTTCCTTCTTTCTAAACCCCAGATGTTTTCAATTTTAAAACTTAAACACAAAACTCAAACAACAATAAAACCAACATTTCTTATATTTAATCACACTTTAAGAAGCTCCCTCTGGAGCCACAAAAGGCAAAAACTCAACTTTTGTCAAATGTGTAGTGATAAGTTTGTGATATTCCCCAAGAAAATCGGCGAAGTTGGTGACTGTTTAAGGATTTAATGCTGTTGCATTTCAGTGTGTAATTACTGCAGGTCTACAAAGAACTGTAGCAGGTGACAACAAGACACAAACATTGAGCACTGGTTTTATACTTGACTTGCTGATGGTGACAGGAGAAGCCAGATCTTACAGAGTAAGTGTAACACGTCATTTTCTGAAAGCTCACAGCTCAGTGACAGACATTCTCAGACCTAGTCTCTCAGTCTTACACTCACAAATTTTTGTAATAATCTTAAAATAATTTAGGAAGTTGAGACACCATGGACACTGGCCACAGGTTTGGTGCAGCAGCTTAAGCCATACAATAATTTTGCATAGTTAATAAGTCACTGTGGACAAAACGGTAAGAGAGAAAACAAAAAACACACGACTGCTACAGCACAGCACATTGTTTTTCTCTGCTTATACCGGTTTATGTTTTCAGTATTTGTGAAATGCATCAAATGTGAAGTGCCTCACCTCAGCACTTTGCTCAAAATAGATGGAAATCTGTGAAATAATAGTGAGATGACACCAGGTGCACCGCAAAAATCAACAATGCATCACACAGTGACTTTAAGTCATAAACGCGTGTACTGTCCTTTAATGCATCGTATGGTATCTTTAACTCCACAGTATGCAGAAAAAGTCCTACTGATCATGTCGCTCAGCAGATTGTCACACCGATTTTGGCTGTCTTGTTAAACAAAAAGTGGGACAGTTAATTGGAAGCCTAATAAATTTGGAACAAAACTCAACACACACAAAAAAAAGTGAACAAAAAGTCAACAAACGACAGAATACAAAGGAAAAACAAAGAAAAGTGTCAAACTCAAAAACAAGCTCAGCTTAAAGCCTGCTTGTAAAATAAAAATCATTCCAATCATTCCACACGGACCTCTTTTTTTTTTTTTTTTTTAAGCCATTTCTGGGTTGAAAAGAGAATTATAAAGTGCAGGACACATTCAGATGAATTCAGAGAGAGTTCCTCTCTGCATACAAATGTACAGTAAAAGTCTTTGCGGAGAACTCAGCCCTTTTTCTCCCCCTCATCCCTTCCATACAGGTGATCTCCTCTTCTCAGGAGTAGATACCAGAATCGAGAACTTGAACACCGATTACAGTCTGCACAGAGCACTTTGTTTAAGGAAACTGGCGGTTGGGGACACAGCTTCAGATGCTGGTTACAGACGGCAAGCTGATAAAGAAAACGTTAGCTAGTTTTACTAAAAAAAAACAAAAACAAACACACAAAGGCCGCGCAGGCCTCGTAAACCTTTTACGACGGATTTGAACTCTATCAGCTGTTTGCCAGTTGACATTTGAGGCTTCGATTATGTGAATGCCTGGTCAGAAAAACTCCAAGGGAATAACAACTAAACTGACAAATGTAGTGCCCTATTCACACCTGACATTACCATGCCTCTTCCACCCAGATAATACCTGGCTGTGGAGAATTCACATTCAACACAAAGATTGTCTCAGATATCCTCATTTAAATTAGGCCGACTTTGCTCCTCTGAATCGCATGATTGCACTGAAAGCAGAGGGCTTTGCCATGTAATAAATGCTGAGTTATTATATTGCGTACATACTAAAAAAGCATGCACTATTCTCTTAAGCTCATTATTCGGCTTTGCTTTATGTCAAAGAAGCAAGGGACTATTGTTCTGAAAGGCTGGATGGTTTCTGTCAGAGTGCACACGAATAACTGTCATCTTCTGCTGCTGTATGTAGAAATTTAACTGATTCTGTTACGATTAACTGTAGGCATTATGTGTATTGGTTGAATTTCTACAAATCTGTCTGCAAACTTAAAGATGACAGATGTTTAATGGCAGATGTAAAGGAGGTAGTCTGATTACTTGTGCACTTAGCTGGACTCTCCAGACAACACTAGGAATACGTTTAACACTAAAACCACTCTTGTCCCACCTTCCCGAAGACGAATGAATAACAAACATGAAAATGTCCAAAGCAAAAGATGTAAGATCCCGCCCTGCGTTTGTAAAAGCAGCACTGTGAGATGACCAGTCATTTTTTATTAACTTTAGAACTCTTGTTTTACTTCGAGCAACAAGTAAGGGCTCTCGAAGGAGTGACAACAATCGGGCAATGATGAAAAATAAAAGTTAAAACATTTGCACCGAAAGCTACTATCATGACATGATCTGTTCATTTCAGACAAGTGTGAGTCAGCAACTGATCTACCCACACACACACACACTGCATTATTTATCCTCTCATGATAATGAGAGACCTGTGGGACTGTGTGCAACTCCCAACGTGCATCAGCTGGGAGTCTGAAAGCCGAAGCCTGCAGGGTGTATGCGACCCAAGACCTTCTAATCTGACCTTTTTACCTCATTTTATTTCGTTCCAGCCCGACAAGTGAAATACTGAAGACACAAATCTAAATAACGAGTGTTCTCTGTATTTTGTTACAGATTCACACGTTGCACCATTAAACACAGACAAACTGCTCTTTGCTCATTAGCATTCAGCAAGCGGGTTAGCTTTTAGTGAGACAGTTTAGAATAAAATATGTAAAGCATGTCTTTTACCAAATACAATTAAGGTACGACAGCTGCCAAGAGAAGGACCAACGAATCAGAAACTTTCCGGTAAAGAGATTTCTCTCTTTCATTCCAACAGCCTCACCTTCGGGTGAACTGTACTCCAAACATGCTCAGCAGTGCCTCATCATACGCATGTATCACACCTACTGAGTAACCACTGTCTCTCTGTACACTGGACCTGTAGACACATGATCAGATCCTCCTAAGTTCTGCTTTAGGTATTACCTAACTGACTTTTGCCCACAGACTTTATTGGTTTAGTATTCTTTGTGTTGTCTGGATTTTGCCTAATTTGTCAGTTTGTTTTGCTCTTTAAGGATGTTTCTCTCTTATGAAGGATAAAAGAACTCCATCTGTTAAACCAGGGTTATGGCACAACACATGCATTTAGCTGGCAAGAGACACCACGGCCAAACCAGTGGCTCCACTGATTGATAATGTCTCTGGTTGTTCCTGCTCTGCACTGGTGTTTGTCAGCCTGGTTTGCTGCGTTAAGGGCGCTTAAAAACTCAGGTAGTTCCTAAATGGGGAGACGATGGAAATGGAAGAGCAGAGGGGGCCGCTCCTACAATCCCTAGGAGGTCTCCATCATGCGCATATCGTCCGTTTCTGTTGAGTCGTCCTTTGTCCATCTCCCTGTGCTTGTCCACAATCCGGCCTCTATACATCGCTTCATTGGATACTCTGCCACCTAGTGGAGGGAGAGAAAGACAAGAGGGTCCAATAAAGATCCAATAAAAAGCACAGTGGTGAGGAATGTCAGGCAAAAAACAAAATCAAAAATAGGTTTAAATAGAGCTGGAGAGACACTGGGGGATTAAGCTACTGTCGCCTCATCAGGGGATTACGATGGTTATGCAACTGCACTCTGCCTCTTAAACATTTACCATACTGATCTGAGCTGAAGCTACAACCCTGATTCCAAAAACATTTAGTGCTAAAATGTACAGTAAATTCAGCCTGGAGGACACAGCTTCCATGATTTCAAAAAACTATTTGAAATGTGGACTCTTTGGACCACAGGACGCTTTTCCAAAACTCTGCCAGCCCACCTCAGATGAACTCAGGCCCGGAGACATCGGCTGTAATCTGGATGTGGTTGGTAAATGGCTCTCTTTGCGTGAGCAACAAACTGTTTACTGAGCCCGACGTAGTAATATCTTCATACATCATGTCCGTCTGGGGGGGGGGTCGAAGGTCACAAGCATTCAGTGGTGGTTTTTGGCCTTGCTCCTTAGACATAGTTATTTCCCTGGATGCTCTGAATCTTTTAATGAAGTAGATGTGAAAAATTTGACATTTTCACAACTTTCCAAGTCTTTAGTTGCCCCTATTCCAAGTTTTTTGGAATGTGTTGCAGGCGTCAAACACAGAATGAGATTATATTTCAAAAAAAAAAATGAAAAAGTTTGTCAGTTTGAAGATTAAAGATCTCATCTTTGCACTGTATTCAATTGAATATAGATTTAAAAGGATTTGCAAATCATCTCATTCTGTTTTTATTTTTGTTTACACAGTGCTCCAACTTTTGTTGTGTCATCATGTCCATCCTGTCACTCTTCAGGGACTAACGGAGTTTGAAGTAAGGAGAGATGCACAAATTCAAAAGCAGGACCTGGAGAGTCGAGCTTCAGTTTCTACTGGCTCGTTCGCATTCCTGGGTAGCCCTCTTTTCCCCCCCCCCCTCTTCTCTCTGAGTAGATGTTTGGCTGCTATTCAAGCTGTGGGGCCAGCAGGGGGGAGAAGGCCTCATTGTCTCTCACTCACAAAAGCCTTTCAAACTACAAAGATTAAGTTTACTAGAAAAAAAACCATTTGGCAACTTTCACACTCTACTTCATCTGAATATTGAAATACTTCCTTTCATGCCTGTTATTTGTTTACAATGTCATATATAATAAAGGCCTTTAATGTGAATGAGACCGACAACTCAGGACTCCAGAGAGTGACCATTTGGTCCTCCTTTTCTTTAAAATGGCAAAGCTGGTAAAACTCCACTCATGCATCTGGGGAACATAATTATCTCTGAGATACCTGAGCTGCTGACACAATGATTCAGAGCACTGCAGTGGAAAAAAGGATATCTGAACATTTTAATTCATTGGCTTTTCCCTTTGCACTCCAGCTAGATTATGATTAAGTTTTAGGCTGGGACAAGCATCGGATAAAACTGAAGCTGGTGAATCAGCAAAATGAAAAGTTATTTTCTGAATGTTTTATAGTGGTTACGTTCAGCACAAATAACACACAGGTTTTTCCATTCATTTGAACGGGGGTAGTGCGTTATGGCTGCAGGGAGGGGGCAACAACAACCTGCGGCATAGAAATTAAGCCAGATTCAGCTTTTGGAGAAACGCAACCCGACATCATGCTGCGGTGGCCAATCAGACCGGCTCAACTCCCCCACAGTCAGCCTGAAATGTCACCGAAACTGAGCACTATACAGGTGTAGGTCATAGACTAAACTATGATACGCTGCCTGTTGTGTTTTAGTTTTGTTTATTTCATGTTCCCAGCTTGTACGCCTGTGTCTGATATGCAGTCTGCGCAGCAAAATAGTGACAAAGAAGTGGGTAAGTGAGTGCCTGTATTGAGAGACCTGATTAGCGTAATAAAGTCATTTTCTGATTTTTCATATTGTTTGTGTTCAGCACAAATAAACACATCCCCAGCACACCGACTCCACACATATTGGCTCACAGCTGTGAGAGCCCTGCAATGCACGATTTAGTCTGAATACAACGAAAAGACAGGTCTTTCCATTCACTTGATTGGGGGTAGTGCATTTTGAGTGTGGTGGTTGAACAAGTAGAGCCACCCATTCAGACCAAATCAGGCACTGCAGCAAATAGCTGCATGGTTGTGCAGCGGTGTGTGCTTGGGTGTCTTTATTTGTGCTGGACACGACTGCTACAAAACAATCAAGAAAGCAACTTTTTATTTCGCTGATTCACTACAGATTTCAATACCAGTGCTCCTTTACGTTCACTCACTGTCTATGTTGCTTGACTAATGCTTGGACACAAACCAAAGGAAAATTCTTCATGTCAGATTTTACTGTCTAGGAGAAGTTGGGCTTTATAAATACAGAAGACAACAAAAAAGTCTGCAAAGTTTCTGGTCTGTTGATAAACAACAACTTTGCACATGACAATATAACTACAAATTTTAGAACATCCAACAATCAAACTAAAGATGACCCCTAAGTTATGAGCTCTATATATGAGAGAACTAATATACAATAGCTCAATGGTGCCATCTTACAGCTGGTACTGGTAACTGCAGTACCTGCTTATGAGTCTCAGCAGCTTTGGGAAAAACAGAGACTTACTGGAGGTAAAGAGTCCAGAGCTTCTTTGGGGTTGAGCCTGCAGTTTGTGCCAGTGTTCTGTTGTTCAAGGCTGTTGACTGTATCACTTTTACACTTCACTACATATTCTTTCACTCTGTGTTTGAAGGCCTCAAGCTCTGTGTGGAAGACTTCTAAGTAGACGTCTTGTCCGTCCTACAAAGCAACAATATAAACATTATTTCCTGCAGGTAGGTTCAGTACATTCAGACACAGTATTAATTTTAGATGTGTGCATCTTACTTTGGCTTTGTGGAAGAACTGTCTGAAGCAGCCTCGAGGATCCTGCTGAGAGTTCGAGGCCATCTCCAGGATGAACTGCATGACTACAGCTTGGTGCGCCACCTGCTCCATCAGTGCTTCTTTCTGTGAGACACAAAACAAAAAAACTGATTGTGTCCATTTATTTTAATTTTAGGTCTCATGTTTCATCTCTTGAGCTGTCCACAAACCTTAAAAACACTTTATCCTCAATTCTGAATCACTCATGCTATATGATTATTGAATTCTAAACATTTCTATGCATCTATGGCGTGTTTACAACTACTTGGGGGTTTAAACTCATGGAGCAGCTCCTAAAACCTAAAAGAGATTTCTACAGAGAGGTTAGGCATGACAGCACAATGGTCAATTCTGGACTTCCAACAGCTTCACATTGTGTGACAGTGCATTAGTTTAAAAATGAATATGTGAAAATTAGGACCCACAAACGGGATTACCATAGCAGGTTAGGACATTTCTTTATTTAGAAGTGTAATACTCTCAGTTGGAACAGAGGGAAAGAGGAAACGCTAAATATATCTAACAGCTGAATACCTAATAAAAATTTCAATAACTAAAAAAAAAAAAAAAAAAAGTATCCAAAAGTAAGATTCAGGGAGCTCAGTTTACAGAAATGGAATACAATATTCATAATTATGTTTTCACGAGTGTCTAATACCTAAAAAAATAAATAACTTGGAGACTGTTGTTGATAATAAAAACATAAAAACACCAGCCTTACCCCTTCTTGCTGTAGTCTCATACACCACAGGATTAAGTAATTGGCCGTTTCCTCACAGATGAGCTGAGGCATGTCTGCGAGGAATCTCTGACTGTCGTCCCATCTCCGCAGCATACCTGATGAATGGATGAAAATCCTATCAGTTGTTTGTTTTGTTTTCTGAAGACGTCAAAAAGGAGCAAAAAGGTTGATGTGTGTATGTGAAACTACTGTCAGAGAAAAAACAAGAACATGATTGCTGCTGTTTCGTGAGAATGTTACTAAATGTTGATTAAGTATTTAGAGCACATGAGAAGATGAAAGTTTTATATCATTAAGCTCTTAAACTCAAAGTTAACCGTTACCTCTCACCCATGAATGAACAACTTATGAGAAGTTAGTAATTATTCAGCTAGTTGACTGGCAGAGCCTGCTTTCTTATGGTAACATCTGAAACTCTCCAGCACCTCTGCTTCCACAATGTGTAAACCGTATTTTACATATGCTCAGGTCATTTTCCAAAAGCATCCAATATGTTCCAAGACTGATTAAATTCCTTTCAGTACAGACACTGCTTTTATACCATTAAACTAAACTTGTTTGCTGCAATAACTTAACAGGACTTCACATACAAAGTGCTGATGATTTGGATAAAACATCAACCATTCTGTAACTGTCAAGTGCCAGGAACTGACTGAAGATGATGACTTCTTCTGCCACAGTAATGTGTTGAGATGAAATTCCTGCATGAAACTTATTCATTAAAAGAGGCACATGTAATCCTGCATAACACGGCAACTTCATCTTCATGACATGTTGAAGAGCTAAATAGTGAGATTTTGAACAAACTACACATACAACCTTTTTTTAAGATCATTAAGTTGAAACTTATTATTACTCCTTACTAGAAACTTCAGATTTTGGCGTCTTACTTACCAAAATGTCTGAGCTCTTGCTCATACTTTTGAAGAAATGTCTTGCACTTGTCCTGATCCATTTCTACAGGCTGATTTTGGACATTGATGATACTCTAGAGGGAGAGAAGACATTAACTGTTGATAACACTACTACATGGTTTTTTGTCACAGTCAATTAATGTTAATAGACATCAATAAATTATAACTGTTCTCATGGAACCTTTCCAATCATGACAGAGGTCCAGGTTCCAGTCATAATTTTATTTTCTACGTCAGCTTTATGAAAAAAAGCCATAGTGTTTGCACACTCACCTTATCAAAAACGTCCCAACTCCCGACAGCTCCGAGCACAGGACTACGGCTGGGCTCCACACCTCCCAGCATGCTCTCCTTGCGGCGCCACTCCTCCTCGGTGTGTGTGAGCTCTGTGGGGCAGGCCAGAGTCCGAGCACGCTCCTGCTCCAGGGACTCTGAGCTGTGGACGCCAAGAGAACACAGCTGATCCTGGGCCTCGGCCAGTCTCCAGCTCGAGACGATAGAGGCTTTTACACAGCGCTGCTGGCTCTGGCACAGTGACGCCATGGCACAGTCACAAATGTGTGATGAGGGCGACTGGTGAGAGGGCAATGGAAGAAGAGTCATTTACTCAAATTAGCAGTATAACCTCATTTATTATACACTGACAGTGTTACTGTGGTTTGTACAAATTAGGGCAGGAACATCCTGTTTAGAAAACAGGTGCTACTAGACAGAAATGACATTGACGGTGCACACTTCATATGCAAGAATATCCCTCTGTGGTAATGCATTTTAATTTGTTTGAACAGTCAGTGCCAGGATTAGATGAAACATGCAGACGTGCCCACAAGGGGAGGTCACGTTAATAACATCCCCCTGATGGGAGTGGATTGGCTCCATTAGGACTAACAGCTGACACCTCAAAGTGCCTGCTCACTCTGAGTCACAAGCCAAATGTAGGCCACTGGCGTTTAAGCTTTCATGACCACAACCATGCTGTATTTGGTCCAGGGTGGGGCAAAGGGGCGCTAAAAATAAATAAATTCTAGTTTCCATCATATCCGTGGATACCCAAACAGCCAAATACATACTGTAGTCAACAACAGACAGCTGGATAACTTGACTGCGCAGCTTTTGGGTTTGCATCAGGTTAGCATGCAGCCTGGACGCTGATGTTTTGCACCATGAGAGTTGTTGGTGAGCTGCTGTCTCCATGCTAACGGATAATGACACGCTGGCGAAGCT
This sequence comes from Argyrosomus regius, assembly GCA_946959425.1. Lineage (NCBI taxonomy): Eukaryota > Metazoa > Chordata > Actinopteri > Sciaenidae > Argyrosomus > Argyrosomus regius. The sequence continues at coordinate 16,438,418 of OX336898.1, read as the reverse complement.
ATAAACTGGGCACCACAAACACTACTGAAAAACAGACACTAGCCAATAGTTTTCTAACTGTCAAGCAGTCAAACTTGGCATGAACTAACTTCAATGACCCCCCAAACAGGCTTAGCTCGTTAGCACCCGTTTTAATACCAATCCGTTATCTCTGTCGAGCCCAGTAAAGGCTTACGTCTTCCGCCAACAACCCGTCCTAGCGTTACCTGTTGGTGAGGATAAACACAACTGAAGCCCCTGGCTGTTGAAGTTGGGTCACTGCTGGACTCTTCATCGGGGTAATCTGAAGCTCCGTTGCCCAGCCACTCCATCACTGCTAAGCAACTAGCCGCTGGCTAGCTCTGCTGCTGTGTGGGATCCGCTAGCTGGCTAAAGCTAGCCGTGTTGGAAGAATGAGAACCAGCGTTGCTCTCTCTGATCAGCTGTCTGCCAGAGTTACGTTTGATGTAAATGTCAGTCTGAAAAGTCAGCAGAACCGACTGACGGATACGATTCACCACGACGGGGGAGTTCAGCTCCTGTGAACAACAACAACAACGTTTAGCTACAGTAAAGAAAACAATCACTGGCTGATCCAAGTAACGCGGCTACGTCTTTTTAAGAGGTGACGCGCAGAACACGTGGTACAACAACTTTGACCACGTGACACGGTCTCAACTATTTCTATTAAATTCGGATAATAATAATAATAATAATAATAATGATAATAATAATAATAATAATAATAATAACAATAATAATGATAACAACAATAATAATAATGATGATAATAATAATAATAATAACAATAATAATAATAACAACAATAATAATAATGATGATAATAATAATAATAATAACAACAATAATAATGATAAAGATAATGATAATAATAATAATAATAATAACAACACTATCAATAATAATAATAATAGCAACAATAATAATAAGAACAATAATAATAATAATAATAATAATTATTATTATTATTATTATAAAATTTGTGACATCAGTATAAATAGAATAGAATAAACTCTAAGGATAGATAGATAGATAGATAGATATTCTCATATAATTTATTTCTTGTGTGTGTTGGCCTCAGTTCAGATTTCAGGCTAATGTTTCAAATCAATCAATCAATTTGTATAGCACTTTTGATACAAAACGTATAACACAAAGTGCTTCACAAAATAAAAGCCCAACCCTCCATCCCACTCCATGATAAACAAAGCACAGCACAAACTGAGGAATGATAAATAAACACATTTAATACTGTAATTTCTTCAATCTGTCATTAGTTACTGAGGTTACAGCTTTACGTACCTTATTAAGTCAGTGATAATAAGAACACATCGTGTGAGCACTCTGATGAAGTGATTCTCCCGTTGTGTTACAGAAATATTCATATTTGTTTTCAATAACTATTTTCTTTGAGACAAAGCCAACTGGTTTATTGTATTGATTAGAGATTGGAGAATGTCATCATGCTTTGTTAATGATCACATTGTGGCTTCAGTTGTCATGTCTGCTTAGAGTGAATTTTTATTTTATAAATGGCACCAGGACATGCCAGATAAGACTCAGAAATACTGGATCAGAGCCGGTGATGAAGTCAGTTAATGATACATAAGTGACCTTCATGCAATATTTCCAAATTCTTTCTGACTGAAGATTTTTTTTGTTAATACATCCGTTCCTTTTCATTTGTGTCTGTTTGATAATTGCCATCTTGAAGCAATAAGTGCTATTTGAAGTTCAACATGCTGCAGGTGACTTCCAACACAAAACCTGACTAATCTAATCTTTTACACATCAGTTAGGTAATGACTGTATGAAGTCTGCAATATAAATAAAATTGACTACATCTTTGAATGTCTAAATATGAATGTAGAGAGCTGTACAGTACAAAGCAAATAACTTTTCAGTCACTACAAACAGATGAATGTTTATAACAATTCAATTACAGTACAAAAGCTGGAAACTCTTTACCTGGTCATCATTTCAGATTATCTTTCATACACTTCAACTGGTTATTTGGCTACTTAGTAATTTAGTGATATTATGAAGTCATTAATAAGTAATTTGCACTCAGTGAAGATGATGTGAAGTTCAAAGTACCAAGATTTATTTATTGTAATTTTACAACACAGTGTTGGACAATGACAGTGGGCCATATACACATTAAAATGAGAACAGAATGATATAAAAGAAGAGAGATTAAATAAAAAATGAATAAATAAACAAATACAGTTGCTTTTATTTTCTTAAGTGAACACACACAGTGAGCTGCAGAGGCCTGGCTGACGCATCAGGTGCTGCAGGTGTCTGCAGAGGCAATTGAAGATGATACACATCACTAATCTGTACACACAGAAGTCCTTTCATATGAATCTGAAATGATATTAATATTGCGCTCACGCACACGCATGCACGTGCGTCAATCACGCAAAAAAAAAGTGACGTTTTACGAGGTGACGTATGACCTGCTGACCTGTCGAACTTCTCATTTGAACTTGGTCTTGACGTGAGTTGACACCTGGTGAAAATACTTTCTGTTGGCAAGCTAACATTTTGACTGCTTTATCATCCGGAAAACTACAAACTACATCCTACAACAAACACAAACTGATCCTGATCCTGATCCTGATACTGAGCTGAATTAAAACCACTGAGAGAAAGCTACAGCAACATCCACCTGCTGAAAAGCATGGCTCCACCTGTGGACAGAGTCCTTGGCTCTGCAAGTAAGACATCTTTTAATCCCAAAAATTTTAATTGATCTAAATCTTAATCTTAATTATTCCATAACCCTAAGACTCAAATTAATTTGTATTTAATTAATGTAAGTCGTTGAATATATCGATAAGTAATTAATGTAATTGTATTTGGCCTGTTAAGAAAACACAGTGTTTGGTGATGCTCGATCTTTTTTTAGTCTAAAATGATAATTAAATGTGATGAATGTGTAAATACTTGTGTATAAATATAAAAATATGCATTATATATATATTGTTATTTTATTTTGTTATTCAAAATGTGTGTTTAATTAATGTAAGTCGTTAAATATAACGATAAGTAATTAATGTAATTGTACTTGGCCTGTTAAGAAAACACAGTGTTTGGTGATACTCGATCTTTTTTTAGTGTAAAATGATAATTAAATGTGTAAATACTTGTGTATAAATATAAAAATATGCATTATATATATTGTTATTTTAATTTAAGGACATCATATTTAACAAATTTGAGTATACATTTTTTTTAAAAAGATGGCGACTGGGACATTTTTCGAATATAATCACAATAACATATTATTCTCGTGCACCATGGAGACGACGTCAATACGTCAGGACATCAGTCCTGGTGCATTAGAAATTAAATTAGAATGTTGTGATTGTTTAAATTTGGTTCTAAGAGGGACTGCACACTAAATATTTATTTTTTACTGTGCACCATTGATATATTCAATATTATCAAACTCTAAGGTCAAACTCAAAGTCAAAGGTTATTACAAAGTTATTCAGTTTGAGTTAATTTAAGATCAGTTTCATCGAGCTTAGGGGAAAATTCTATGGGGTGAAATAAACAGTCTCCTCCTGAGGAAAATAATGAATATAGACATTTAAATCCTCATATCTCATACCTGTTGATGCAAAAGAAAAAACTTTGCCCAGTGCATGTTGACAAAATTTATATATATATATATATATATATATATATATATATATATATATATATATATATATATATATATGAGAGTTACTAGGGGACAGGGAAACTCCATTTTGGGAAGTAATATTATCCATTGCAAGAATCCTGTGTCCCACCTTTTTGTGTTCTCCCATTGCATTGTGGATGCCCAGTTTTCAATGTGCTAGTGTTTATGTCTTAAAAGACTTTGAGGCATGACTCTGGGTGTTAGACTCTGAATCTAAGTACAGCTTATCTGAGCAGAGCTGTGCATAAAAGTGTGCAACTGGTGTCTATGTAATCAAATCGATGCTCGTGTATCCTTCATGATTAAAACCTTCTTTTTAGATACCTGATTTACATGGTGAGAAATGAATAATCAGCCTCCTGTTTAACACTGTTTTTTTATCCTTCTTGTCTTCTTCAGGCGGTTCCTTTCCTGCTGTTGGTTTGGATGCTGGACTTCAGGGTGCTGATGTTCTGCCTGTCAGATCTCACACTCCTCCAGTCCAGCATGTCCTTCCCTTCCTGGCTGAGGTCGTGAGAGGTAAGATGGAGGAAATTGCCATATGTCATGTGTTTCATGTGCACCTTAGAGACAATGGAACTTTTAGGAGCAAACATTAGATCTTGCAGAACCAGTGTCTATTGGTACTGCATGTGGTATTAAATTAGCTCGTTGTGATTGTTGAAGTTTAAATAAAAGTAAACTATTATTTTTTTCACTGTACACAATTGGGAAATCCAATATTATAAGACTTTAATTTGGTGGTTATTTTCAGAGATGATAAATCACTTTCATTGAGCTTAGAGGCAGGTTTTATGGGGTCAAAGAAACTGTCTTCTTCTTCCATTGCATTGTGGATGCCCAGTTTTCCCCGTGCCAGCATTTATGTCATTGTGTTGTTAGACTTTAAATAAATGTAATCAGCATCCTGTTTAACCCTGTTTTTTATCCCTTTTTTGTCTTCTTCAGGTGGACCTGTTCCGCCTCTCGATGACCCAGTTCTTCCCGACTACGAGGAAGATGACGAGCTTCTGGAGGCTGAGGTTGTGGGAGGTAAGAGGGAGGAAATGTCAGACATCATATGTTTCATGTGCACCTTAGAGACAACCAAACTTTTAGGAGCAAACACCAAAACTTGCAGAACCACTGTACACAATTGGCAAATCCAATATTATCAGACTTTGATTTTCAGAGATGATAAATCACTTTCATCTAGTTTAGGGTCAGGTTTCATGGATGAAAGAAACAGTCTCCTTCTAATGAAAATAATTAATATAAGCATGTAAATCCTGATATGTCATACCTATTGATGCGAAAGAGAAACCTTTGCCACAAGATAGAGTTATTAGATTTACATAGTCATATAGTAATATAGTAACCCTGTTTTTTATCCTTCTTGTCTTCTTCAGGTCCTCCCATTGCCCCAGTTCTCCCTGGCGCTGGGTTGGATGCTGGACTTCAGGAAGCTGAGGTTCTGCCTGCCAGACCTCACACTCCTCCAGTCCAGCGTACCAATGCACTGCGACGTGTTGTTCTGGATGCCCGTCCAGACACACGTCCAGTGCAGCGGGTCCTTCCCATGCGTCGTGGTGTGCCAGCTGACGAAGGTGAGAGGGTGGAACATGCCAGACCTCCCTCCCCTCCAGTCCAGCCAGCCCCACCACTGCCAGATGAGATGCCACGGCAGCCACCACGTCTTCTTCATCTGCCAGTCCTGAACCCTTTTCCCATGCCTGCTTTCTTCCCTGGTCCTTTTGCTTTTCCCCACCTTGCTCCCTATTCTCTTCCCTACCCCTTTGCTTATGCTCCTCCCTACGCTTTTCCCCACCCTGCTCCCTACGCTTATCCCTTTGCTGCTCCTCATCCTTACGCTGCTCCTGCTTTTCTTCCTGCTGCTCATGCTTTTCCTGCCGCTTTTCCTCCTGCTGCTCCTGCTTTTCCTGCCGCTTTTCCTCCTGCTGCCCATGCTTTTCCTGCCGCTTTTCCTCCTGCTGCTCCTCCTGCTGCTCCTCCTGCTGCTCCTCCTGCTGCTCCTCCTGCTGCTCCTCCTGCTGCTCCCCCTGCTGCTCCTCCTGCTGCTCCTCCTGCTGCTCCCCCTGCTGCTCCTCCTGCTGCTCTTCCTGCTGCTCCCCCTGCTGCTCCTCCTGCTGCTCCCCCTGCTGCTCTTCCCGCAGCTTTTCCTGCTGCTCTTCCCGCAGCTTTTCCTGCTGCTCTTCCCGCAGCTGATCCTCACCCTACCCTCGCAGAGGCTATTGATGCGCTGATTGCCTCTGTCCGGCATCAGCCGCCTGATGAGGTGGGTGAGGACAGGTCTGGCAATGAGGAAACTGACGAGGACATTGACGTCCTCTCTGTCAGTTCGGACGATAGCAGTACACCACCCTCCCCAACAGTTCCCTCAACTCCTGACCTTGGCTCCTCTACCCGGAGACACAGGGAGGAGGAGAGTGACGGGGAGGAGGTTGCTGCTAAGAGGCCGCGGCTCTCTGATGACAGTGACAGCGACTCAGACTGCTAAAACACAGGTACATTAACACACATCTTGTACATCTTTTAAGTTTGAAATATTCTTTATACTTCATATTTTTATATTTGATCTTTGGTTTCTTCCATTCTGATTCTGATTCAGTTAGCGTCTTGCACCGGAGCCATGATTTCTGCATGTTGCCTTTTTAACCTTGAGGAACAGCCTTTGTGTCTGGCAGGGCTGAGGACATCCCAGGTACGTTAACGTACATCTCTTGGCCTCCATCTACATGACAAATATTCTTTATACTTCATTCTGTGAACTTTTCACATCCCGTGGACAATATTTGTTTATTCATTCTTTCTTTTCTTTGATTCTCACTCAGGTAGCGTCTTGCACCGGGACTGTCATTTCCTCATGTTTCTATTTTATCCCTGATGACTGGCCTATGCGTCTGTCTGGGCAAAGCCGAAGTTAGCCTCTGCGTCTGGCAGGGCTATCAACATCCCAGGTAGCGTCTTGCACCGGGATGTTTTTTGTCCTACCTCCTCGCTTTTGCACAATGGCTGGATCGACCTTTCTTTCATCCTGAGGACCATCCTGAGGACCATCCTTCGCATCTGGCGGGGTTGGTGATGCCCCAGGTAGCCCTTGTGACTGGCAGTGCGGTCGACCCCTCGTGTACAAGGCAGGACAGGAACTATGAACTTCAGTGGTGTTCTGTAGCAACTGTTCTGAAACAAAGTACTCTGACCACCAAGAACTCTCCCCAAAGGCTGTTCCACAGGAACAGTTTGGAGTTTGGTGCAGTTCATTCAGCTCAGAGAATCTAAAAAACACAGAACAACCCTCATCTCACCCTCAACAGTAGACATCTACAACTAGCTGGTGCCATCGACTTCACAGATAAAAAGATAAGTATGATCTTCTGAGTTGTAAGCAAATTACTAGAAAAGTAATATCACTTATTCAATCATTTAAAGACAGTCTTACTAACAATCTTACATTTTTTTCTGTTCCAGTTCAGGATGGATGAAAAAAGTAAGTATGAGCTTCTGACTGACTTAATAATATCAGTTATATTCTAATTCAAATATTATTTATCTGTCTTACTAATCATTATTTTTTCTTTTCTCCTCACTCCACCGCCGGAGCTGTGGACAAAAAAAGGTAAGTACAAGCTTCTAGTTTTGAAAGAAAGTGACTTAGAATAGAATATGAAGACATACCATAGATAGTTATTCATTTTAGTGTGTAAACCTGTTTATCCATGTATTACTTATTCAATAACTCAAAGATAATTTGTCTTGCTAACCATTATTTATTGTTTTCTTTCTCACTGCACCACCTGAGCTGCTGTGGACTCAAAGGTGAGTATGAGCTTCTGACTCTGCCCATCAAAACAAAGTGTCCCCAAACAAGACTGGGTCCATATTCATAACGTGTTTTTTGATATGACAGGGCAGGACTCTTCCTGTGTCTTTGGCATTCCCGGTGCAGCTGAGTGAAGAAGTCAGACAAACCAACAGCAAACAATCCACTGAACCACCTTCAGCACCCTCTTCTCACAGCACATTGAAGCAGTCACCATCACCATGCCTCAATGCGTTTCATCTATTTTTTACATGATTTGATTATAATTAAATTTTGACCTAATTGTTTAATAACTTGTTGGATTTTGTGTGGAATTAAGTAAAAAAAACAACACTCAACTATAACAATATAGTGTTCTTTGAAATCCTTTACGCTCACTGATGTTGATAACATGAGGTTTCTTGAAATATGAAATATTTAATCAGTTGCAGGAGTCACAATTGCACCTTGTCTAATGTGCCAATCATTACATATTAAAAAGACTATACATACAGTACATGCAATCACAGACCAAAAACTATTTTTGACATTGGCCATTATTCTTAACATTTTGACACACAGCTGATATTAACCATCTACACAGTCCATATTCCATTTTTCTAACTTTGTCTAACTTCTGATACTGTATTAAGTTCACATAAAGGCAATAAAACCCAAAATTTGGGCTCATTTTCCATCACAGAAAAATGCACCCTCATATTTTATTGGGAGCACTGACAATACAATTAGATTGGGTGATATAACTGATCTCAGCAGCAATCAAAAAGAAAGAAGCAAATAAGACACAGATGTTAAGGCAGAGAGCTGAGTCATTATACAGAGTTATGGTCTTTTTTTTTTTTTTTTTTTTTTACAGTGGAGCTGCAAGAGTCTCCGACTGAAACTACTCTGTTGTTTGAGCAGGAGGTCATGTAGTGGATGAGAGTTATTGTCCATGATACTGTGAAGTTTGTGGAGCATCCTTTATTCCACAACCACAACCACAACTAACCAGCTGCAGGGGCTGGCTGTCTCCTTAGTGAAAATAATACATATGATGCATTTAAATATATTTAAGTATATTGGTTTAAGTAAGCGTCGTCTGTGTGTTTTTTAAACTATGTTATTCTAGTCGGATTATGCGGGGAAAACTCATTTAAGACAAATTTATCTTGACCACAAGGTGTCAGTACTGCACTATGAACCTGCATGACAGCCTCCACTGAACAAATAGAAGAGCAACACTTACCTTCGGGTTTTTTTTAACCCTACTTATTGACTTACAGGCAGCGTCACCTACACTGTGTTTAACGCTTCAACTTTACTTAATCAATAAAATATCTGGAATTGTAGATACTTATACAGGACTATAGGGTGAAAATATGTTTCAGGGGTTTACGATTTGCAAATCCTGTCGAATAAAGTCGGATTTGTGCACAGTGTCAGGACAAGAGCTGCCTGGGAGGCTCAGCGCAGGGCATACATGAGTTAATAGCATCAATAACGGTGAGCAAACTGGTCCAACAGTCCACACAGATGTAACTAGCTAGGTACTGTAGTCGTGACGATATTTAACTGGAAGCAGATAGCACATGGTGAGTGCATTCACATCGATAACGTAACGTTACATCATTTTAATTAAATATATTTGAATAACTGTGTGTGCTGAGCCCAACGTGACAGGCTAGCACTGAGTTTTGAGCTGGCTAAAGTGAGTCACTAGCTAACCTGTGCTATGTCACTGGCAAAAACTACAAAACTACAAACACTGCCGTGTGTGCATTTTTCTCTCACACCTGAAACACTCGAGCAATTATAAAATGAACACAAACACGGGTGTCATCAGAGGCTGTGCTTGATATGTCTGGAACAGCCAAGCTAATGTTTGCTAACAGAGAGATATGAGGAAGTAAGAAGAAGTTGTGTGTCACCGCTAGGTGGGGATAGAAGCCAATGAACAACTTTTACATAGTCCAAGGAGAAAAGAGAAGTTTACAGGCAGGACGGTGCTGAGTGTTAGAGCCCGCCTCTAGAGCCTGCAGACAATCAGACAGGGAGAAACAACCAGACTGCGGGCCTAAAAAACATCCTCAGCCTGAAATCAAGTCTCATAGCCAGCTGGCATCTTGCCCTTTCTCAGGCTGCTGTTCCCACAGGTTTCTGTCTGTCTGTCTGTGTGTGTGTTAGGAATTATAATATCAGCAAAACTGAACCATAATCATATTACATTTTCTTCTCGTTTGACTTTCACTTCAGTTTTTGTTCTGTTTTGTTGTTTTTTGGCACAGTGACATAATTCAAAAGACTTCAAGTTTTTTGCTCTAACTTCATCGAAAGCAAATCAATAATCTTTACCCCCATGTTGTGATAGTATATTTGAGTACCTGTAGTGGAGACATCCCATTTAATTAACACGCACTATATATATTTACACCTGTAATTACAGTTTTGCTGCTGCTGCCAAGCTGTATATAAGTTGGTATATTAATTTTACTCTATTCATACTGTTTATACTGTGTATATACCTTATAATATATTCATATTTATATCTACACTGTTATTTATATATCCCTGTTACATGTACATACATACTGCTTTGCACTTCTTGCTAGATGCTAAACTGCATTTCGTTGTCAAAGTGCTTGTACTTGACCTGTGTGTGCCTTCTTCAACAGAGTGACAGCAGCGGACCATCCCGTGGTGACAGAGATGAGCCATACTACTCCAGAAACAGTCGGTGTGTATTGCAGCTTAACTGCACATCTCTCTTAATAATTAATATATAAAGAACACACATGACCGTTTGTGGTTTGTGGTGACGAATTGTGGTGCGATGACAGGTAAACATGCTCCAACGGTACAAGTGTGAGTAATGCAGTTAAATATATATTTCCTCCCATGTCATTAATGTCAGGTGACACAGATTTTATACTGTGGTTATAAGACGTGTGGTTTCACGTACATTTTATCCATACCATTTGACAACTGGAGAAAAAGAAGTAACGAGTGAACGCTGATTATGACAGGAGTTTACATAGCAATCAGTCAAGCATATTAGACTGGTTTGATTGACTTATTGAGTTTTGGCCAGCACTTCGATGTGCTCAAACTATTAACTGATTATGTTAAATCACCCGTTCAGACTGTCATGTTCATGTCCTAAAAAAATATGATAACTGAAACTGTATCCCAACAGTTTCCCGCACTCGTTCAGCTACAGTGATTTTGTGGAGATAAATGTGTTGCCACAGGTCAGTGACTAACTTTGACTCATCTCTGATTTTAAGCTTTGTTTACATGTGTTTCTTGGCAACGTGAGATGTGAACAAAGAGCTCATGGAGTGCACAATGATATCAGCATCATCATTATTTTTTTTTTTCTCTGGAGAGCCTGTATGTGTCAGTTCACATTTGGATAGAAACCAAATTGTCGTGGGTCAATTCTGGAGAGGTCATTATGCAAACAGTGCATTAAAAAGCATCAAATTCTGCAAGTGCTGGTACTCGCCTCATTTTCAAGATTCTGTAATGGCACCTGTTGAATGTTTCTTTCTAGCACCTACAACACAATACAAAAGGAGAGAAGTGCTTGTATAAGAATGTTGTGGCATCCTTCCAGTGGAGTTGAGCCACTTGCACAACCTCTGCCAAGTTACACTGAAGCTGTTCTGGTGGCTGTAGTGACACCAAATGCCCTATTTAGACACTTGATCTTTGTGTATCCTTTATTTTGGCAGCTGCTTGGCAACAGACAGTTAGACCTGCCTGTTGATTTAATCTCTGTCTAATTTTACTGAAATTTAAGTGTGACTTTTATTGTTTTGTAAGAGTGGGAGGTCATGAATGTGTCTGGTTACGTTCAAATCCACTTAGTGCAAAATGCAGCATTGTCTCACATTTCAAATTATCTTGTGTCAAAAAAAATAAAAAATAAATAATCACTCTTCCGGAGGTGAATGGGTGCATCTACTGTATGTGCGTCCGTGTATTTGTATGTGGTGATGGAGGTTATTATGTTGTAGTGAATGGGGAGCCTCCAGCTCTGTCATTCACCCACAAGCACAAGAATATAAAGAAGCTACATGCTCCACATTCCTCTGCTCTCCTTCCCTGCACTCTCCTCTCCTCACCTCACACAAACAGCGAGACTGAAGTGAAGTGGGTTGTGCTGTTTGTGTGAGTCTCTGTGCATGTACGCATGTTCGTCAGTGGGATGAATGGCGCTGGAGTGGGGTGTATAACAGCAGAACAGCAAAGGAAACTCTGTACCTATTCAAATGTTTGAATCTAAAGGACCTTTCAGTGGACCATAACAGCGTTTTTGCACTTCTTAGCCCATTTACTACATATCAAGTCTACTTAGCTGTTTTCCATAGAATGATGTAATGTTGCTGTCAGAGCTGTGGCATCACTGAAGTGTAGGTTAATTTGAAAAGCCTATTACTGCACTATCAAGTATAAAATAAAGGTGGATATTAAATTAATTGAGATGGATTGCATATAGTTTCCCATTGATTGTCTGAGAGTCTGCTTTGGAAGTATGATGTAGAGCATGTGTAATCTGTGCTAAATGGGTCAGAACATGCAAAAAAAAAGGCTGGCATGGCACCACTGCTGGCAATTTCTAAGATAAAACACTGAACCAAGTCACAGGATCAAGCAGCTAAAGTTCATATTTAAGAGGCAACATGAACGAGACAATAAAGTGTCAAGCCAGGAGAGATACAGAAAAGAAAGAGGCCAACACAGAGAGAGGGAGAGGCCTTTTGGTCTGCTTTCCCAGGCTATGCATCAGGAAGGTTGTATTTTTTACACCATGACCACCACATAGCCCTTTCCTGGGGAAATCCGAGACAAAACCGAGAGAGGCTGCTGCAGGGAGGGAGAGGAGAACAGGAAAACTAGCCCTGGGAAGGAGGGAGGGAGGGAGGGAGGGAGGTAGGGGAGCAGGTACAGTGGAGCCCACACAGCATGAGCGACAGAGAAAGAAGCCAGAGCTTTTGGGACGGCTCAGTGGAACACATGCACAGACAGACAGACACAAAACGTGAAACACACATGCATGCTTACATCTCCTCTTGTTTCGCAGCCCTTTTACCCACTGAAAAATGTGCCCTGAGAGTTTTCTCTAAAGTATTTTGGCTGCCGATTCAGCTGGAATGCAGAGCTAATGCCGGGTTCCTCTACTATCCAACCAGCCTCAGCTGTTAATCCGATGTTATGGCTGCTCTGCTATGCTTGTTAAGGAAATAATATTTAACATTATGGCTACTCAGCTATGCCTGTTTTAACAAACAATATTTCCAGTATATCACATTACCTATAAGCTAAGATTTAGCTTGGACACAAAACATGATATTTTAAGACCATTTGGCAACAAATTTGACCTTTTTATTAACATGACTCGTACTTAAGAGCAACTGGCAAATCGGCATTGCTGTTTTCAGAATAGATTTTATGATTTGTGCCAAACTCATGGGCCATTATAGCCAGGAAGAGGTGAAATAAACAACATTTGCTCAAGCAGGCAAATGTGCTACCTAGATAAAATAAATGTCTTGTCTTTGGAGGCTTCAGCAGAAAAACAAAATGGGTTGTAATTGTTGGCAAAATGATCCATTCGCATATCTTCAGCACATTTGTTTTATGAATTACAGCCTTGAGAATTAGATCTAGAGGACCTTCAATTTCCCAAATCATAACTCTTTACTATAATAACTAAAAGAACTGAATAGAAAGTCATCAGGACTCATATGGCCCATAGGTTTGATTTCTTGACAGGTCAAAGGTCAGAGTGAAACCCCACCTCATCTGAGCGTGTGTGATCTGCCTAGGTCTCGACCCTGCCGTGCTGAGAGACGAACTCTTTGAGCTATGGAACCGGAAAGATCTACAGACGGTGAGAATCACTTTCACAGCGTGTGTCAATTCCACACATGCAATATTGAGTGTGTGTGTTTACAAAGGTAGAGAGACAGAGTCTTTGTGTGTCTGCAAGAAGCACTTGCACAGGAAGGAAAACCAGAGAGAGAGAGAGAGAGAGAGAGAGAGAGCTTGGATACCAGCATGTTAAAATGAGGCTCTGCAGTGTATGTGTGTGTGTGTGTGTGTGTGTGTTAATGAGGAAACCAGAGTGTCTGTCAGTAGGAAGGAAGGAATTTGCGTTGCACTGAATGAACTTGAGATCTCTGTGAGGAGGATATTGAGTGGATGACATCTGTTTTGCAAATTAAGACACGGCGCGAAGCATTTTCTCACACAGATATTATTTTCTTGTGTAGGAAGTTTGTAATGCCAGAGTTTACATTCTTTAGCTGAGACCTAAAATGTGTCACAAGTCTGTGTGTATGCTAGACGAGGAGGAGGAGGAGGAGGAGGAGGAGGAGGAGGAGGAGGACGACGCAGGGGGGTGATGAGTTAAATCATTTTAACTCGTTTACTAGAAAACTTGTGATATTTATTGTATTTACAGACTGAAACAACTGTGCACACAAGTTTATCATTTTATTTTTAATTCACACCTCACTTTTTTTTTTTATCCCCCGCAGCTACGTTGGGTGGCCCTCCAGGGATTTTCAAAGCTGTCTGAGCCTCTGGAGGGCTTGGTAACAATCCTGGAGGGCTGTCCAGGCAAACAGAAGGGTCGGAGCCACACCCTCGGCCATCACATCCTCAATGAATTTCAGTCATGGGTGATGGAACATCCACAGGTAGACGAGACTCATCCAATTAACTTTTTTAAATTTAAGAATGAGTGTTACAAGAACCTTTTTTAAAATAAGCAGTTTAAACATTGTATGTGCATATATTGTAGTAATAGTTTAATATGTACATTTTATTACACTGCCATCTTTGTAAGAAGGCAGAAGACATGCATCATGCTGTATAAAATGTGTTTACATATCCAGTTAAACCATAACATTGTGTTCTCTCTGGCCATCCATGTGATTTCACAGATGTCAGAGTGAAGTTTCCAGAGGTGCTTTGCATCTAAAAAAAACACTACAGCACACGAGAGTTCCAGTTGTTCCAACAGTTACTGCTATACATTCCTGGCTCTTCTTTTTTTCTATTCTTGTTTATGTTCTTTGCTTTCTTATCGTTCGTGTCCCTCCACCAGGTGACCCTGAGCTCACTCTCAGAGCAGCAAGCAGTCACGCTGCAACGCCGGGCTCTGAGCCTACTAGCTGATACCCAGCCCAGCTTTGTTGACGGGCTAATAAACATCTACGAGCTGAATACCCTGGATCCGGCCATACTCAGACTGAATGTTGTGAGCTTGCAGGCTCTTAACTGCTACAAAGAGGTGAGTGCCTCATTTGGTGGAAGTCAAATTAATGCTGAAACAAAAGCCGTTTTGATTTAGACCTTGTGTTTTTTTTTTCGCAGGCAGCAGTGCTCAGCATAAAGCTGCAGTTACAGAAAGAACTCAATATGGAGGAGGTGAGACAGAACATACATCTTTTGTTCATAAGAAAACAAATGGCCTCTCTAAAATCTCCTATTTTCTCCTGCAGATGTGCATACCGCTAATCTTGCAGAACAAGTTGCCAATGGCAGAGTCCTATGTCATGGGCCACAATCATCTAGAACAACAACTGGTCACACTGCTAGACTCGTGGTGCCACCCCAACTTCATTGTGGAGGAGATATGCAAGTATGGAGCATGTGTGAACATATTGGAACATTCTGTATGTGTGTAGGCATCATATGGTTTTTGCATGACGCTGCACATGTGTGTTTTCACAGACGGTTCCCTCGCCTCTCTCTGTCCAAACAGAGCATGAGCCAGTTCCAGGCTAAAATGCTCACCAAACAAGTCTTCCGGCTGATGGAGAAATTCAGCATTGACCAAGGTGTGTGACTGAGCCCGTGTGCAGTTGTTGATTTATGGGTGTACAGCTCAGGCAGATGTGAACGTAACCTTGTCTTTTTCATACAGGACTATGTCCCAATGCTCTACACAAGAGGAGACTGGACTCTTTGCGTTTCCTCATGTACAAGAGGTTTGTGGAGGTAAGTGATGAAGCAGGCTTCTAATTTAAACATCATGATGTATACCAGATATACATCAGCAGGCAACCCATCAGTGACTTGCATTTGTTTTAGCTAGAATAAATTTTTGGCGATAATGGTAGTAATTTTGAGATGCTGCTGAATCGCTAGTAGCTCGTAAGGTCTAGTGTGTAAGATTTAGGGGCCTCTATTGACAGAGTAAGGCAGAAATGGAATATAGTATGCTAGATAATATTTGTATTTGTGCCTTCAGTGTTTTTAGGTTTTCTGACTGTTGGTTGAACAAAACAAGGCTCCTAATATGGGTGTTTGTGTTGTGGTGACTTGGGAAACGAATAGTTGAACCTTTGTAATAAAGAGACAAATGTGACACAAAATACTGAGTTTGATACAGACCTATTTGTTTCTGTCCTTAGTTTAAGACCAGATTGAGAGTGTAGTTCAGTTTTGCTTCTTTTAGTTGAAAGAAAATTTGCATCAGATGTTTTTTCAATACAACACGTATATCTCTTATTTTCTAGATTTTACTCTCTAGAGCAGTGCAAAGGAGAGAGGATTTAGCCTCATGTGAATGAGTATGATTTGCATATGAGAGGAAGACTTTCTCAGAAGAATGTTCAAATCTCTGAGGGTTAAGACAAGCCTAGCTGGCTTATAATCTTCTATGAAATATCTATAGCCCATGGGTTTTATATATATATACACATACTCAGTTTTTCGAACATGAAACTAAAGTAACACTAGATTTGTTTATTTTTATTAAGTTGTTGCGGTTTCATCAAATAAAAGAAGTAGAAGTATGTACACCCCCTGTGTCTGCACTTAATTGTATCTTTGAAATGTTTATTCAAAATGTCATGTTTTTCTGCAGATCTCATGTTGCCGTTTTGGTTACACATATGTCAACTTTAATCACTGTCAAAATTGTCGTAATTCCGTCTTTTTAGCCAATAAAAGCTTGTAACAGATCTCAGTGGAACCTTGATTTTAGAATGAAACATAGATTCAGTTTCTGAAAATATGAACAGTGGGAGGCATTTGAGGTTCTCTAAAGAATGACCTTTCTGCCCAGGTCTGTGGGTTTGAGACAAGAAATGAACTATGCCCACTTTATACCTGGTATCACTATGTTACTGTTACCGTAGCATTCTTGGTTTATTTTTGTGTTGGCAGCCACAAATCGGGCAATATCAGAGTCAGTTATAGAGTTAATTAATAATACTCTTTTTCTGTATTTCACCCTCTTTCTTTTTAGAAAAGCATGACAGAGGAGAACTGGAGTGACCATGTAGAGGTAAGTAAAGCCCGTAGGTCTGTATATGTTGTATGTGAATTAACATCAATAAAATAATGCAGGATGTGTGATTTTTATGCATAGTACGTCGTGGCAGATGACCTCCAGCTGCAGATCCACTTGGTGGAGATGTTGGTGAAGTACTCTGATTTTCAGAAAGCCTCTCAGTGGTCACTGAGATACAACATCCCAAGGAATCGACTTCCCTATGGGGTATGGGAAACGCAGCAGAGTCTACCGCCTGATCTACAGTGAGTGACAAAATATGCATAAACATATCCTCTTATGCAACTTGTGGTATGAAAGTACAAGTTGTACTTCTTCATATACAGAGGAATAGTTGCATGTCACTGTTGTCACCTCTTTAGCAACAGCTGTTCAATGCTGTCTTATTAGCACATATTTTGAACTGAATCTAATGATGAGTCACTCAAAACGGTTTAGTTTCTAGTCTCTTTTTTTAATCTTTTGGTGTCTCTTCAATGATACCTGTCATTTCCCAATCTGCGTTTGCTGATTTTTCTGTCCCATTGCTCACTCTTGTCTCCTTTTTAATGTGCATACTCACACGAAAACACTATTTCTCGTCTCTGCTCAGACAGATACGTCTGAGTGATTCAGCACAAACTGAGGATTGGACGCCATCTCAGTCTCACTGTCAGAAGTTCTACCAGGTGCCGATCACCAAAGACAAGGTTCATTTTGTGGACACGTTGGAAGCTCTCCAGAGATGTCGAAACATTGTGCTGAAGGTACAGAGAAGTAAATGCTTGATTTAAAAATTAATGAAAATCTCTCTATATAATGGGTGGGAAAATGATATTAGAAGTATTTGTGGTGAATCATTTTTGTTTGTTTTGTGTCCTTTCTTAGGAAGGTGCTATAGTTGGAGTCGACATGGAGTGGCAGCCCACATTTGGCTGTATCTCAACCCAGAAAGTTGCCCTGATACAACTTGCGGTTTTTGACCAGGTTTTCTTATTAGACATCTGTGAAAACAGATTCTGCCAACACCCAGATACTATTAGCTTCATCAGAAGCTTGTTCTCTGGGAAAAATGTTCTTAAACTGGGTAAGCAACAGACATGACGAAGATAAAAATCAAATTCATCAGCGGTGTTCCTGTTTTTGCTTTTGTCTCTGATGTTTCTCCTTTTTTCTCATTCAGGGTACGGTATGTCAGGGGATCTCAAGTGCCTCTTGGCCACCTGGCACCAGTTTTTAGAGGAGCCATTGAAGATGGAGGGGGTGCTTGATCTTCTTAATATACACCAGAAGGTGATATCCTGTCATTTACATAACTGCATGTCATTTACTTCTGAATTGAATCCTGCAGTTCTAGAGATTAAAAAAAATACAGTATTATGCTTTCTTAATTAGTAGGGCTGTAATATTTTACTAATATTTTTCATCATAAATATGTGCAATCATTTGTAACTTCAGAATGGGTCCAGCAGGTAGTGTGGAAAGTAGTTTCTCAGCAGCATATAAACAGGAGGAGGACCTCAGTTTTGATACTTCAGAATGGCTAGAACTGAGAGGCAAAGCCTGGTTCAGCTCATCAAGCGTCAGTGTTGCCATTGTCACTTGTTCACAGTAACCAGGTTTACAGGACCAGAGGATTGTTACATTTAGGCTATCACTACATTCAGAGCTGCTCTTTTCTGTATATGACTTGGCTATGACCTTGGGTACATACTCCAGCTATGACCCAGTAGTTTGCCTGAGATAGCTGTAGCTGAACTCTCATAGTCGCTAAGGTGGACAAGAATGTGGAAATGGCAACATGGGTCTGTAACTGATGAGGTTGCTTCACCATCTGCTGGAGTAGGCTGCATGTTGCAGGAAAAATCCAAGAAATATTACAAGAAATGGTAGGACTGTCAAAATGTCCAAAAACGTATTATTTATTTTTCTTTTATTATATTATTTCTCTAATGCTTTTTACAGATCCAGCGTAGTAAGGTCAAGAGGACTCAAAATAGACCTAAAGAGGTGCTGGTAGGCGAGGACTCTGCAGAGAAAGGCCTCAGTCTGCTGGTACAACAGGTCCTGGGAAGGCCCCTGGACAAGACAGAGCAGATGTCCAACTGGGAGAAACGGCCACTGCGCATCAGCCAAATTAGATATGCAGGTAAGGTATTATGCCTGAACAGACAGACAATGACAGGGAGACAGATGGCCACTATTCTTTTCATGATAGAATATCAAAGATTATTTTGTTATCCCCTGACGAACTGCAAACCAATAAACTCACCCCCCCCACTCTCTTTCTCCCTCTCTCATTTCTTAACCTCCTTCTAGTGGCAGATGCCTATTGTTTGCTGGATGTGTACTCTGTCCTCTCCAGCAACCCGGCATACTTTGGGCTACCAGCTGACTTGCGCAGCATCTCTTCAGGCCAATCAGAGAAGAGTGGAGACAAGAAACACAAAGAGAAACAGACCCATGGCAGAGAGGTCAGGAGTCAATTTACTACTTCTTAATTAAGTTTTTGCCGGTCACGTGTTTGAGCTTAAACTGGTTTGATTTTATGCAAATGGACTGAACCAGGATTTATCATTGTATAGTATATTAAAAATAAAAAGAGATGCACTTTTAGTGAAATTGAACACAGACGACAAGCACTTCAAAGAAAATGAAATGTAACAGCCACTTCACTAATGGTTGAAACTATAAACCACCATGTTCTGATGTCCTGTTAAAATGAACAGCATTATGCTGTCATCTGGTAGTGTAGTTTCTGATTGTAACCCCCTCACTTCACCCTTTCCTTCCCAGCATGGAGGAGAAACTCTGGTAGCTGCAAAACGAAATCAAATCAGAGCCAGTGTTTAGTTTGTCCATGCTAGGTTGCTGTAGAAACACGGTGGTTCAATGTGGCAGACTCTGTGGAAAATGATCTGCAACATCTGTAGATATAAAAGGTTCATTCTAAAGTAACAAAAACATGAAGATTCTTATTTTCAGGTGATTAAACACTAATGAAAACATAGTTATGCATATTATAGTCCATTTCTGCCACATTCAAAATAAGGGGAGCCCCCTAAATGTTACACACTGGACCTTTCAATACAAACTCAAAACCTGCATCTGTTTCAAATTAAAAGCTCTCTAGTGTTTTAAATGGAAAGAAACCCTTAATTTCTTAACAAGCCTTTTATTGTGAAACATCTGCAGGAACGTATTGTGGAAAACTCATTGACTTGCAGCAGCCTCCATGGCCCTCAAATGAAGCCAACGCGCAAGTGCCAAAAACTGCAGTTCCTCAAACAGCCAGTTGAGGCTTTAGGATACCAAAGGCTGAAAGAAAAGTCACAAGTGGAGTTAAACACACAAAAACATGCATCTCAGAGAAACCACTCTTCCTTTCTCGTTTTTATGGACCGATGTCAGACAGACAGATGTTTCTTTAGATACAGATATGTTGAAATCAAGAGGGGAACATTTCATTAATATGACAAGAAACTGAGAAACCCAGAATCTGTTTACTACTTGACCTGTTCTTGACTCTGACCTCAACAAGTTTGTGTTTGAGTCTGTATAAGTGTTCGCATCCTCTCAGACCCATAAACTGTTATTTCACTCCAATAAAACATAAACATATACAATAAAATATACCCTTTTGTGGGGCTCGACTCCATGGACGTGGAAAAACAAAAAGAGTTCTCTTTTCGTTGGCCCAATTTAACTCCTTTTCTCCACGTCTTTAGAACATTCAGTCGGCAAAATGGCAGGGTAATTCCTGATGTCTGCTTAACATGATATGGAACCAAGCCAATTGCTATTTTAATAACTACTGTGCGAATACATCTATTCTTAGTTCTGTAACAAGCAGTGAGCTTTTGAGAAAATCTCCAACAGAAGAACCTGCGTTTGAGCATCCAACCTGCAGGGAGGGACAATACGGGTTTGACCAAGACACTTCAGCAGTTCCTATCAGCTCCGGGGGTGCAGTTGTATAGCTCACCCTGTGCTTTGACCTCCCTGCACTGTGGTGCAAGTGAAAAGAAAATCCCCCTGTGGGGATCAGTTAAGTATCACATTATTGTCTCTGTCCATTTAGGAATGTCAGGGGGCTCAAAGGGTCAGTCCCCCACGCTCTGACACAGAGAAAGGCCTCCTGTGTGGCGAGAAGCCTTCAGAAGAAACCCCCCCTCTGGCCCCGCAGCAGTTGCGGGTGGTGTGTGACAACATGCTGCAGGGACTCGGGAGGTACCTGCGCTGTTTAGGAGTCGATGTGGTCATGCTGGAGAACACTGATGATCACAGATTAGCTGCAAAGGTTAGTTAGCAACCCAAGCTAAAGACATGCTTTTTATATGCAGACAATAACCACATACAAGAGCTAAAATTCTAAATATATTATATAATATATATAATATATTATTTATTTGATCTTTTGTTCTGATGAGTATTTCTTGTGTGTCAGTTAGCACAAGCTGAAGGCCGTGTCATACTCACCTGTGGACAACCGTTCCAAAGTGTAAGTACTTAATAATGTGAACTCACGAGCAAACCTCAAAGCTACAAGTTCCTTATTTGCCTGTATACACGTCTATACTCCATCTCCTCATATAGCTGCGGTCCCAGGTAGGAGAAGGTCGCTGCTTATCCCTTGACTGCTCAGAGAAGGCCAAAGACCAGGCTGTTCGAGTCCTCAGACACTTCAATGTCCAGCCCACTCCGAGTGACATATTCAGTCGCTGCCAGGTAAGGAAATTCATACTGGTACTGAATGTCTTCCAGAAATGAACAGTGTATAAACTTCAGCACTGGCTGCATTCTGTGTTGGTCTCCTTACTAAATAAATGTTGTTGATTATCAGTACATACAAATGGGGAAATGGTGAGTACAATGAGCACAGGGACTCATAAGTTCACCAACCGATGTCTAACATAAAACAGAAAGAGGTGAAAGAGGTAAATGCTGATTGAAATTCCATACATACATACCCCATACCCCCATACATACATACATACATACATACATACATACACACACACACACCGACGGCGACATTTCAGTTCCTGTATCAGTATCAGTATTCATGAATATGCAGGCAATATTTCTGTGGTTATAAAACAATGCAGAACTGGTTAAGTTCCTGAATTCTGAGAACAAAGCTTGTGGTGTCTGTGGTGTTTTATAATCCCGAGTGAAAGGGGAAGAAATAAATATATGATAAGGGGGAATGGAGAAGAAAGGCTTTAATATGTTTTACTTTCTGAGAAAATGTAACGTTTGGAGTGTTGTCATTGTGACAGAGGTCGTGCCCTTGACATGTTGAACTACAGAAACGGGTTGTTTGGACGTGAATTATTACTTCTCTGTTGGGGAAGTTGCTGCAGTTAGCGCAAGAGGTGAGGGTATACAAACTGATATAGTTTGGCTGACCTCTGCACACAGCCCCGGCTCTGGAACCAAATGATCTCCTTTCCCAGTGCTAAGGGGAGACAATGGTGGAGTTTTAACCTCAATGTGACCGTGACTGGGTCTTTGGCAATGAGTAATATTAAAATGGAGTGAGAGATCGGTTTTCTAATTGGTATGGCATTGACAGTAATGTGGGTGTTGTACTTGAATGACCGAGCGAAGGAGCTTTCATATACAAGCAGCCAAAATGAGCTCACCTTTACTGAAAGGATGGGGAATCCAGAAGAAGCTCAAAGTTAAACCACTGCGCCTTCACGTTGAAGGTGAGACTGTTAAAGTCTAATTTGTATCCCCCCTGGTTATCTCCCCGTGGATGTCTTCTGGGCATGTCCAGACCCTGGGGCCGACCCTTGAAACACTGAAAGGGATTACATCTCCCATATCACCTCATCTGGGACCCCAGGGGGAGCTTGAGGGTGTGGCTGAGGAGAAGGGTGTCTGAGCTGTCACCACAACCTGAATACACATGCTGGAAAATAGAGGGATAGGTAAATAAATGGACTGTGGGGGAAATCATTCAGCAACAAGAATTAAACATGAAGTATAGAAAGAAAGATATTATCACCAGGTGGTGTAACACAAGGATTTTAAAGGTGATTTAACCACCAGGGAAAAGTGGAGGAAACTGGATATATTTTGATATAAAAACATTCCTTATGGATCTCATGCATTTTATTTTTCGAATTCCTGTCTGATCATGTGTTTGGAGCCTGGAAAAGATGTTTGTTAGTCATTTTGTTGCCACCAGTCATCGTTGTCAGATTTACGGTACCTGACCTGTAGATATCTCCATGGGTGGCTATTTAGAGCAACCTGTGTGTGCTGTGATGTTTGTGTATCTGTGAAGGGGGAATCTTTGCAGGATAGTTTCTAAACTTGGGTGTTCTGGCCTTCTCCTGGTAGGGGGCCCTAAATTTGTCAAGATACACCACTTGGTGCATTTGTCCTAGACCCAAAATGTTAAAAAAAAAAAAAAAAACCTGGACCACCTTGATGTTACCTCCTGTCTTGATGATACGGTTACAACACAGACACAGACACACCAGGAAATCTGCCTAAATGACCAGTGACCAAATGGTCATTCACCTAGCTTTCCTATTGATTACTCCTGATGGCAGTCGCTTTGATATATTATGGCTAAAGGAAGGCCAAATGTGATTTTAGTGTTAACAAACCACTAGTAACAGCTCTTCCTCAGATCTTTCCCATCAGCTCAGACAGCAAACCTGAGAAAACCTTTGTCCCAGCATGTGGGTAATCTTTTAAAACCTTTAAAACCTTAGCCTAAAATGAATGGGAATGATAGCTACCTGGAAAAAGAGGACCATCTTTTGCCTTTCCAGTTAAGTTGGATTTAATGAACCATGGTGGATGGATGAAGTTTAAAATATAAAAAATGGGATTTCTAAAAATGAAAACCAACAACAGATGAGTTTATTCAAGCACCTTACCACGTTATAAAACATAACAAGTAGTTCATGTTAAAATTTAATTGATTACTGTTTGAATAGTTTTATATTTTACTGAAATGCCAGTTTATTCCAAATTAAGGTGGCCTTGATTTTGTGTGTGTTTGTGTGTGTGTGTCTGTGTGTGTGAGAGAGAGAGAGTTTCACCCTGGGGGCTTCTCCATGGCCCACCCAGGCAAAGTTAACCCCTTTGTTATCTGATTGTAAAGCTCTCTGATTATCAATGGATGGGTTAGTTTCTCTCCCTTTGTCTCTCTGTGTTTCTCCCTCATGCACATACACCACTGATGAATGTCATGAGGAAAGAGGAGTAAAAAAGTAAGGACAGAGAGAGGCAGAAGAGGAGATTAACCACAGACTTGTATACGTGTGTGTGTGTGTGTGCACGCGCGCACGTGTGTGTTTGCGTCAAGAATTGTGGTGCAGGGAAAGGGTTAATGTTTGTGTCTGTGTATCAATAGACCCAACAGAGATTTTAGAGGCATAGGAATGTGTGTCCACCATGGAGACCCCAAGAGGGAAAAGGAGATGTAGAAGGGCCTCATGTGTATGTGTGTCCTTGTCTGCATACTTACTCGTACTCAAGTATAATGAAGTGGTGAAAAAGGGGGAAAGAAACTCTGCTTTTAATTATTTGAAATTTCTGTCTGTGATGTTTAATTGGTTTATCTGCGAGTGGTTTATTATCAGTGTGGCTCTGAGAGAACCTGACACCAGAAAACTAAGATTTGAGACCTTTTATACAAATAACGTGAAAGAAATATTTATTTGTGTAGTAAAAGAGGCAGAATCCTGTCAACTTTAAAGTCATGTCTGTGTGTAGGAATTTGTATGAAGGCCTGTCGGCCATTTGGCATATACAATACTTGTCCCTATAAGAATAAATAACCAAATAAGTAAATATTGAACATGGTTGAGCTATACCACAATGGATTCATTGAATGTCCCATAAAGAAACATCCATTGTTTTTTTAAAAATAAAGACAGGGGCAGGAGAATTTAAAGAATAAATGCAACGTGGCTGGGAAAATTTATCATCTAATAATTGTCGACAAAGCTTTTCAGTTATTAATTGAAATACATTTTTACTTTCATCCATGTTCTGTATGCCATCCATGTATCCAAGTGTGCCGGTTTCTGGTTTGTAGTCACATTTATTTTTAACATTTTGAGTAGTTTGTGTGATAAAACATGAATCTGTTTGGTTGCTCTTAAAGTCAGTAACACGTTAACAGTTTCACACGACTATCGGATCATTTTTTTCAGCTTTGTCACTCTCCTCTGGCACAAATGAAAAATGCAGGACGTGAGCATACAATGGATGTGTTTGAGTGTTGACCTTATTGGAATAAACATACGTGATGTATTTATTTATAGTTAACTTAAGGCCTTTTTACACAAAGGTCCCGCAATGCTGTCGTAGAGAAGACCAATCATTACGGCGGCTTTGCTTTTTGTACACGGAACCAAACAACGCTGGCGTCATGCTACCCAGCGAGTGATCTTTAGATAGCATGGCGGTGTCCCGGAAGAAGCATGACGTGTACAACACAACAGCTTCGGCGTCAAGTGTGACGACTTTGTGTCCCGTCCTGCCGGCTCGGCCTTCTAACACACACGTCGATTTGGCTTTGATACTACCTCCACTGCCACTTCAAAGGCGGCACTGCAATGCCCCTCCATTCTGTGTCGCTACGTTTTATACAGAATGGCGAGGCAGAATAACAGCACAACATTCCCGCCTTGAACAGGCTGTTCAAAAGGGGCTTTAGTCTGTCCTTAAGTTTCATCTGCGTGGATTCCTGCAAGGGGTTGGGTAACAGGGTGGAGTTGGCGATTGGTCCATTACAGTTTCCTTATTCAGCTATATCCTATCCCTACCACTAATGCCTGCTGCGTCTATACTTTCCATGCACACACAAACTCGCACACAAACACACACACTTCCGTTGGGTTGTGCCGTTCCATCAGATGTCCCGTACTGGCCTTTTTATAGACATGTTGAGATAACAGATATGTTGAGAGATAGACATTAAACCAACCAAACACACACACACACACACACACACACACACACACACACAGCACACATATACATATACAGTGATACACATACACGCTTAAAACCCAAAACTGACAAACACACATTTACACCATCATAGACACACTTACATAGTTAACTCAGCACATTTATACACAGTGGTGTGATTAGAGCAGATTTGGTCACAGATTCAGACACACTCAGACTCATGTCATAGACAATATTGCAGCAGAAACGCTGGTTCCCACGCACCAGACTACTGGGGAAGTGAAAACAAGAGCAACAGGAACCGCCACACCGTGAGAGGGAGGGGTGGGAGAGATGGAGGGGGGTTGGGGAGAGGAAAAGGGGAGGGAGGGAGAGAAGTGAGAACAGAGGTGATGGCAGAGAGGTAGAAAGACAGAGAGAGAGCGAGAGAGAGAGAGAAAAAGGGAACAGTAGTGAAAGCAAATGAGCAGGAGCAAGTAAGTCCGAGAAAGGAAGAAAGACAAAAATAACGTGGAGTAGCTCAGACTGCATTACAGAGATTGTGTGGGAAATAATCAGTTGGTGCGCAAGTGAGATGAGTGTCCATTGAGTGAGGAAGAGCGAGAGGAAGAGAGAGTGTCTGAGAAAGGTGGCATTGAAGGAAGAGGAGGGGTGGAGGAGGGCGAGGCGATAGAAAGACTTGTTGCCTGTCCTTTGATCTACAAAGAGAGCCGCGGGCTGAGAAACAGGAGGAATGTGAGAGGTTGAGACACGTTTAAAGTTACCCTTCACTGGCTCTGTGCGTATATTTGTGCATATGTGAGCGTGTGAGTGAAATAAGGCAAGTCAGTATCAGGATGTGTTAAAACTCAGAAGAAAAACAGAAGCCACTTTTTTTATAGACTTGCATATTCTCGCACCTTAATTCATATTTTAAATTCATATTTTAAATACACACGCATGCAGTTTGTAGATAGCCACAGATATGCACATTTGTCACACTTTGGTCACACACTATGAAACCCAAACACTTCTTCTCACATTTGCTTCTTCTGCATTTATGTTGCCGTCCTCTGCGTTATATATCGGTCTTGGTGGCGACAAAACAAGGGTCAAATTTGTGCGCCGCGCCGTTTTTCCCACTCTCTCTCCCCTCTCGAGAGGGGAGACGAGCGGGGAGAGAGCGACAGCGAGAAAGGGGAGGAGGAGGAGGAGGAGGAGGAGGGGGCATTCCATAGGCACGCCAAGACATTCCGAGGGAAACCATCCCAAATATTTCCCACTGTGTGTGGTGAGAGCTTTGCGTCTCCTGTTACATGCACACACACACATACGGTTTGAGAAAGTGCTAAAAGGGAATACGCACACACTGGGAGAAAGTGTTGTTCATGCATCACACAGGTCACTCGTACACACATGTAGATAGTTAGCGGGCGCAGCTACGAGTGACTGATGGGCAGCCTGTATGTCCGTCTCGAGGGGCGACGCGCTGTCTCTGCGTCTGTCTTTCTGTTTGTCTGTAGGGGAGCCAAATCAGGAAAGGCCATTGTGATTGTTGTGTCATTCCAACGTGTGGCTTTATGAATGAATGAGCAAGACATGACCACAAATATTAAGCTTTCACTTTGGCACTCAGGCGGGCAATGTTTTCTGCTGAAATGACTTCATGAGCGGAATGAGATGTTGACTCACTGAGTCAATTTTCCTCAGAAATGGGAACATATTACTGTGTGCACTGAAAATGACTGGAATGGTGAGTGGTTTGCTGCTTGTGGTTTGTGCATAGAAATCATTATCACTGTACATTAATTGACATTTATTATAATAATAGTAGTAATTATGATATAGCAAATCACATATTATAATAATAACAATCAATCAAACAATACTGATTGTCAAGGCAGACCAAAGTTTTTGTATGTGCAAATAAAAAAAAACTAAAAGTTAGTTAATCAAAGCTTACTCAGAGTTAAATCATCATATCGTCACGATACGTTTCCGCTGAAAGTAACACGTAAGTGTTAAATTTATGAGAAGCAGGCAGTTTTTTTTGGAAGTGGTGTGAAAATCCCACAGATAAATCTGGGGTTGTCTTTAGTGTCCCTGACTCATTTTGAAGTTGATTCTCATGGCTGCCTGAGCAGACACAATAGCAGGTACACGTACACACACACACACACACACACACAGATAGATAAGGAAGAAGATGAGCCATCACTCAACAAGCATCTGCTCTTTAAGAAATCATGCCTGCTCTTTTTTTTTTCCCACAGTCTAGTTGGCCCCAGGATAGCATAGCAGCGCAATGACACCTGTGTGTGCGGGTGCACGCTTGATATGCATCTGCATGTGTATGTGTGTATGTGTGAATTTATAGTTGTTCTGCCACCACTGAGGCGTCTCTTTACGTTCAGACGGGCGGATGAAAACGTGTTTGTTTTTTTTTTACAACATTTAATTAGAGATTCTTTCAAAACGTGGTAATCTGTTATGAAGCCAGCTTTCCCTGTGATGGCTTATGCAAGTATAGCCGATCACGGCTATGTTGTTGACACATTTTCTGTTTTAATAGTAAAACAAAGATCCTGTTGATTAGCCTAGACAAATAGCATAGATTTGCATCTATGACTGTAAATCATATTGTTTTACAGTAATGTACTTCTCTGGAACTAGAAACAGAAAATAAGGTCAGCACCTGTGTTGTGCAGTCTGTATATTGAAACAGAAAATAAGTGATCACAGAGAGCGTGTGAAAACTTAAGCTCTGTTCCACAGAAGGAGTGTGCTTGTTTGCCAACTACAAGAAAGACAAGCAATGAGGAAGGAGGTTTTTGAGTGTGGACGGCAAACTTACAAAGAATTATGTTTGAATTTTGTTTAAATAAACTGTAAACGGTGTTGCAATGCTGTAGACATTGGCTTTGTTTGTGTTTTTTTTCATTTCCCCCTTTCTCTCCTCATCTGCTCCACTCCCGTTTTTTCTCTCCCTACATGTTTCTTCTCTCCACCTCCGCACTCTATTCTATTCAATTAAATTAAATATCCTTTTAAAGATCAAATTTATTTGTACAAAACAACACTAACATCTAACAAAAAGGACCCGGTGAAGTTCTGCTCCATCTGCTGTGCCTTATCCGGTGCTCACAGTATCACATCATATGCATATCATCCTTTGTAAACATGAAGACACAGTTGTATGCATGGATTCTACAGTAACACATGATTGTTTTACTCTTCACAAACCCTTTCTTAGTCGTGCTTCACCTTCTGTAATCCCCTGCTTTCCAATTTCCCCTCTTTTGCTCCCCAACATTTCTTTCTCTCCCTCCCTCCTTCTTTGTATCTGTTTCTCTTTCTCACCCTCTGCTTGGCTCTCTCTCTCTCCCTCCATCTCCCCTGCTCTCTCTCTCTCAGCCTCTGTTCTCACCCTGCCTCCCTGCTCCGATCCACTCCCAGTCTCACTCTCCTCCGTTTCAGATTAGCCAAGGCGAGGAATCCGGTGCAGCCGGCAGCTGGAATGTCCTGTTTGTCTTGCACTGTTTGTGTGTGTGTGTGTGTATGTATGTGTGTGTGAGTGTGTGTGGAGTTGGTGAGGCTGGTGCTGTTTTTTGATGTGTTCCATTGTCTGAGAGCCAAGCTGCTTCCTGCCCTTGCTTTCCCCAAAAGCCTGAGAGAAACATAGAGGAGGAAAAAGAAAAGGGGGAGAGATTGCCTGTAATCATTACAGTTATAGGTTGAGATGGAGAGAGGGAAGCTAGAAGATGGAATAAGAAGGAGGAAACCGGCTAGAAAAGATGGGGAGGGGGTGGCTAAGAAAAGAAAGATGAGGCAGGAAGTGATGGAGGGATGGAAAAGGGAGGAGAGAGTTAGAGAGAGGAAGAGAGGTGAGAAGGAAGGAGGGAGAGCTTCAATAGGGCTTTTCCTCCAAACACCAATACAATGAAGTAGTGCGTAATTTCCCATGTCCCCCACACCCACACACCCACACACCCACACACACACACACACACACACACACACCTACACACACTCACACACACTTTTTCATAGCTGATACAACTTTATTCTCCATATTCAGGTGATTATACTTAAGTACTTTCGCATTTCTCTCTCGTGCTTGCTCTCTGTTTCTGTGGTCTGTGTGTGGTCTGACACTGCACACAGCGCAGGCAATACAAATATGAGAGGATGAGAAATTAGGGGTGAAGAACGAGCAAAACAGTGCGATAAAGATAAGGGAAAAGATGTCCGTGAGCAGTGAGAAATAAAAAAACCAAAACAATGGTGAAGTAAGAAAATGCCAGACGAGAGAAAATGACTCAAAATGCCATTTGAGTGCGTGCTGTGTACGCGGTACATTTCCCTGTGAAAATGTGGACGTGCATAAATCATTCAACATGTGTTTTTGTGTATGTGTGTCCGTTCGAGTGTGTGTGCGTGTGTGTATGTGTGTGTGTGTGTGTGCGAGTTGCTGGCCGGTGGAGGGGTTTTGACGGGGCAGAGCAGAGCATTCCTGCTGGGTGGTGATGTCATGAGAACTAGCTCTCCGCTCGCAGACAGACAGCCCTGTTTATGTTCCCCTCCAGAGGAGAAACCACACTGTGTGTGTGTGTCTGAGTGTATGTGAGTGTGAGCATGAATATGTGTGTGTGTGTGTCTCTGTCTGACTGCGTTATTGGCTCATGGGGGAGGTGGGGAAGCCGAGAGGCACTCGAGAGGGTCTACTTTCCCCTGCCGCTCAGGGAGAGGGAACCACTTACTGATGCCTTCCTCTGAAACATACACACAGAAAGAGGAAGTTTCTCATGTTTTTCTGAGCACAGTAGCTGCACAGCCAGACTGTGCTGCTGTGAGTGATTGCCCTCTGCTTCTAAATAGTCTCCTAAGGGAGGCAGAATTCTTTGCAGTATAATAACAAAGCTTGGGTCAGCTAATGACAACAGCACCACACAGAAAACAGATATGAAGCCATTAAAAATGCATTGTTCACCGGGTTGAGTAACTCGAAAATGTGTGCATTTTTTTGGTATTGGTCTGGCTCAAACATATCTAGGGCGTGCTGAGATATAGTATGAAAATAACTGCAGAAGTAGGTCAGAGATTTGTTGATTAGAACTTTCAAAATATCAGCGAACAGTTGGATTCGATTTGTTTTTGTCTACTAAAGTGTGCGTACCCGTGCAGCTATCTTGTCGAGATTTAAGGGGACTTACCCACAAATTTTGCTTGCACCAATGAAACAGAAATCTAATAGGTAACTTTAGAAAAATGTTGTGAGAACTAGCTCGAGCAATCATGTTTTGAGAAACCCAGATACTGCTGGTATATCTTTTTGTGTCTGTGGTCACGGTATAATGATTTCCCTTGCGATAGTGAAATGTGATCTTCAGTTCTTTGGCGCTTAGTGAATCATAAATCATTCTCCCACACTCGACATGCAGTGTGACATAGCAAAACCATCCAAACTCTGACTGCCTGTGTCGCTCGCATCTAGGATGATAAAGAACACTCCTGTCAACCATGCTAATACCTGCCAGTGAGAAATAGCTGAGAGGTTTAGGGTTGTTATTATCACAACTCTGTGACACACGGACACACTTTAGTAGCTTAGGTAACTCCTCCACATGCAGTCAAGCTTTTGAGACAACCTTGCTTGCTCACATATGATATTATAAATGAGTCATTTTGGCAGAAACTTTTTTTTTAATCTTCTATTTAAAGTGTTTTTTTTTTTTTTTTTTACAAGGATCTAATTGCTGTGACTCCCAGAAGAGAGAATAACTTGATTGTAGGTTTACATCAGTTGTTGTGCAGGCAGACAACTTAATACGTTAACGTGGAGCCAGTCTTCTGTTTGCTGATTGATTCAAGACTGCTTATTACACTGTAGTTGTCACTCCACCAATTTACTCTCAAGTTTGTAGGATTTTATTCCAGTTTAATTACATGGTCAAACTGCATCATAGCACATAGTTCTAAACTACAGAAAATTATAAAGTAAAACTTTATGGTTCGGTATGTGGAGCATATTTTTTTTTTACATGTTTAGGACACCAGTATAAACACTGGTATAAAACAATGTATGAGAAGAAAAGGTACTTCATCCTGGGCAGGTTTGTGCTTACAATAACAACATCCCTTATGACATGAAGGAGTTATAGGAAGCAAATCATGTTTTCCTTCCCTGCTGTGTTTTTGCTAATGTTAGGTTATTAACTTCATAATTTTACCTACCTTTCAGCTCATGATTGCTGTCTCCCTGCGTGATGAATGTGTGTGGTCTGTTGTTTGTGCTTACAGTCTCACAAGAGTAGGGGTATTGAAATTCTGTGGTTATATGTGTCTTCCTGTCGACTGTTTACAGACTTTTGGACGTGAAAAAAAACAAAAAACAAATCTCTGACTTGAGTTCAGTTGCCGTCCAGAAAAGGTGGATGCTCCGTCATTTCCAGTTTTTGTAGAATCCTATAGTGTGTGCAAGACATATACTCTCAGATGTATAAAGGAACTCAGGTCCGGGTTCACAGGAGCCAGAGTCCTGCTGGTTTTTATTCTAGCCATCAATCAAGAAGTGATTTACACTTTTAGTGTCCTGAGAATGCGTTAATGCAACTGATAGAACTGATAGAAACCATCAAGACTGGGAACCGCTGACCTATATATCTATATAACAATAACCCCATCCATTGTGGTCTGAGTTGTTTTGGGGTTTTTGCCAACACCCCTCTGTGTGTGCATGCGTGTGTTAGTGCAACCTTGTGTGTGTGTGTGTGCAGTTTCCGAGAATGAGTTGTGTCAGCAATTAAATTTAAACCTCATGGAGACAGAGATAATAGATGGTAACCCCCCACATAGTCTGTGGTTTGAGAACTCAACCACTGTACTCTGTGTGTTGTGTTGTGTCGAAGCTCCCGTGATGTATTGCTGTTTTTATTACTCGTCTCTCATGTGTGAAACTGTGAACTCTATCATTGTGACTGTGTGTTTTCACAGTTTATGTTCTGAGCGTCGGTCTGTACATTCTGTGAACATTCTTTACATGTCTGATCTGCATTTGCGTTGTGTTGTGCAGCTCGTACGTGGATTTGTAGGTCTTGGGAATGTGAGGCCAGCACAGCCTTAAAACTTAAAACTCAAGTCTTGCCGTGGTTCTTCCTACAGCCTGCAGTTTGCGTGATGTGATGCTATCAGGAGGTTAGAAGTCTGTTTGCTTTGGGAGCCGCAGGCTTGGCAGGCACGCACACACACACACATTTTCTCTGTTTTGTTCTCTCTTTCTCTTCTGCTACTCACAGAGTCAGATTAAAGTGAAAGTCCTTGCGGGGTGGGAATGGTCATAGGCAGACACCCTCCCCTCCCTCTCTACCCCCAGGGAGCAAAGAGGTAGAAGGCTGGAGAGGTCAGTCTGCTTGGCCTGGGAAAGGCCTAAGAGAGCAAAAGGGGGGCAGTGTAGATAGATAGATAGATAGAGAGGGTAGATGGATTGATAGAAATAAGAAGAGAAAAGAGCAAAGAGAAAGTTCAGAGAAGAGATATATGACATAAAGCAGCTGAGTGAAAGGCAGAGATGGACTGAATATGAATAATTACTGTAAGTTTCAGGGGGAGAGAGAGAGTGATTAAAATAAGAGACGTTGGATTTCTTTGACTTCTGAGCTACTTAGAGACACACAGGATATAAAAGGGATGGAAAATTCGACCAGCAGTAGGTAAAAAAAAAAAAAAAAAAAAAAGATTATGATGATGCGCAACTTACGTCTTTCCCTATTTCCTCCTCCTCCTCCTCCTCCTCTCTCAGGCCAAGGAAAACCAGTGTGTAATGTTTCTCATAGGAACGGCAGCCCAGCATTTTAACTAATGCCATGAAGTCATGGATGCATGTATTCTTGTGTGTACTCTCCAGAGACAAGCTGCATTACATACGCACCAAATATAAACATGCCAAACAGTAAGTATTAACAGTGTTGATACATATGCTATTTGTTTTATTGTTGATATCAACAGAAGTTTGTATTCAAGCTGTGATGTGATCATTGGAGGTAATCACATCTCTGATATCTATTTTCCTATGACCAAGGACCCAGTGAGGCTCTGATACGTGCAAAATAACCATCCTTATGCCATCTAAAAGCAGATACAAATGATAATAATGGCCTTGATTTATAAAATATTAATTACCATGTGCGTTATAATAAAGTTAAAGGCAATTAGATGATGATTAAGATGATAAAGAGATGGTAACAATCTGATATGATATTGTAACAGTGTAAGTGTACATAAGGTTCAAAGTTATTTTAACCAAAAGTATTTTAGGTTTTTGAATGCCAGTCATTCCAGTCATCTGACTCCTGAACTTAACTTTTAGACTGAATGCTTGTGTTTGCACGTGTGCTTTCAGAGGTGTGTGGTTGCGGGTGTGATTGGGTGTGTGATAGGGTAGTATTAGTGTGCTGTTTGGGTGTGGGTGTTTGTGGTTAAGGGTGTAGCCTTTTCTTGCGTGGGACGCTACTATCTAGTAACTGTAGGACCATTAAAAGTGTGTGAGAAGGAGAGCTCTCTGTATGTCCCACCAACTCCAACCAAAGCCGCATATTCACTAATGAATTAATGTAGCAACTCAAGCCACCCAGCGTCCCCTTTGTTGCCAGTGGAAACCAGAGGTGACTGGAGTGCCTGAGTACCTGTCTGTCTGGATGATCCCATGGACCTCCTCCTCCACACACACACACACACACTCACTCACAGGCCGCCTTGGATGCAGGGAGCCCTTTCTTTCTTTCTTTCTTCCTTTCTTTCCCTCCATTTTCCTGCTGTCTATTTTGGTCAACTGGCGGCCCGTTCCCACAGTGCTGCTGTTCCCATGGTTATCGCCGCGGAGATAGCAAATGGGGGTTGGGGTGGTGGTGGTGGTGGTGGGCTTGACAGAGAGCAGGAGAGACAGCGTTGCTCTGTTCGAAGAGATAGGGGACTCTGTGGCTGTGGGAGGGGGGGATTGGTTGGGTGGGGGGCTGTAGGGTATGGGGTTGAGTGTGTGTGAGTGTGTGTGATGTGTAGCTCCCATGAACATCACAGGTGGCTCATGAGGATTCAGTCCATATGGGTGTTCGTTAGGTATATGATTTATATCTTAATTGATTGTGCTAGTAGGTCATATGCATATCTTCAACATCCTTAAAACTGTCATCCGCTGTATGTATTTGAATGTATTCATCATATTAGATGATTGGTACTTGCAGATACTTAAATACTTATATAAGATATATATATATATATATGGTCAATATCAGCCTTGGATGTCAGCATTACATCTTTCTAATGCCACGTGAAACCACTTTCTGAGGGTAGATGCTACTTCCTGAGATTGAGAGATGAGGTGGGGTGCAACAAGAGAGGTGGCAAAGGAAGTGGTGGGAGCTGGGAGCTGGTGAGGGGCGGGCGAGGGCCAGCGAAAGGAGGGAGGGCAGGAGGGGTGCGGGTGGGAGTGCGGGGCTCAGAAAGAGGGATGGATTCAGTTCCCACACTTCTAATTACTGTGTCACTGGAGACTGAAAGGGGACTGCCCCTGGCCCTAGGGAATTTGCTGGGGCCGGTCGCAGAGAGGGAGCCATGGTGGAGGGAGAGAAGGGGACAGAGAAGAGGAGGGGGAGGGGGGGGAAGGAAGGGTGGAATTAAAGAGGGTGTATGACACAGGAACTCTCTCCATCGTCCTTTCTTTTGGTTTTACCTCATTGCATTGCATTCACACTAGAGGTGAACCCCTTCACCACGAGTCCCCTCCCCTCTCCTGCCCTAATACCCCAACCTCTCACCTCCGACCCACTTCTCCTTAACCCTTCCTTACCCTCCTCCAATCTCAGTCCTCTCTTTCCCTCTTTGTTCACCATCGTGTACTGCTTCCTTTTTACCCCCCCCCCCACACCCTACCCCTACTCTCCCCTCCTTTTTCCCCCCCCTCCTTCTCTACCTCTCTCTGTTTTAATGCTATGTCTCCTGTTGACATGAACAAGGCTACCAGAGACACTTTGAAGTGAGTTTGAACTCACGCACACACACACACACACACACACACACACACACACACAGATGTCTTATTCTGCATCATTATTGCCACTTAACCCTGAGCCCTTTCCCTCTTGTATTTGCCTTTATCTCACCCTCCCATAGCCTGTCCACTCTGAGCTGTCCTGTCCTGATAATATACATGATGACTCTGACATAAAATGACTTAAAGGATATTTTCTTGCTGATTTGCTTCTGTCCATCGTTCAGACACTAATTTTGTGAGCAGTAGTTCAGGCAACATGCAGGCTGCAGTGAAACGCGTTTACATTGCATTATTAGGCAGCTCAGCATTTTTCAACTCATCACCTAACATGGCTAAACTGTGTCCAAACACCAGTTCATTGGGACTGGAACCCGTGCTCTCAAGAGACACCTCCTGTTTTGCAAATAACGACCAAAGCAGGCGCTCTTCCCAATCTTAAGAGAATGAAAACGTTCAAGGGCTCCTTGAGACTCACAATGGTATGCACTAAACACCTGATGTTTAACCTCCAACTGTTTTACCACCTGGGAGAAAGTGCAAGACATGAAATTACTCACCTGGTCAGTTGCGCCACTTTTGGAATGCCAAAGATAATCATAAAGGAAGTCAACGCTTTCAGCCCTGGATTGTTTTTTATGTAGCATAAAGGGAAATCAGCAGGATAGTAATTACTTTTACACATTACTGTCAATAAGTACTCCCAGCCTTACTCTTTAGAAGTGGATCCACACAATAAAGCAACAGGTATTCAAATTGCTTCTCAACCACTGAAATCAGGCTAAATGGAGTTGTTGTAATCTGTTTGATTGACCTTTCCGGGTGACTGATAGGTGCTGCAAGTTTTACAATATATTGCTACATCGTTTTTTAGTACCAGCAGGTAAAATGAGCCAAAATATCTTGCACAAGTTCAGCATGATTTTGGTTGTGCCCTTTCTTCCAGTTCCTAAATCTCTGCCTGTGTGATTCTTGAACTAGTGCATATGCTTTTAGATCTGTCCCTTTAACCTTGGCGTAATCACCACCACTTTGAGCAGAACTAAGGGCAAAAAAAAGCTCTCTGGGACTTGCCTGTGAAAACAAACTGCAACATCAAAGTTTTATGTCTTTGCTTCCATCCTCTTACCTCTGCCACATGCTCAAACAATGCGTCTGAGTCATTTTTATCAAGCTTAGGCAAAAGATCAAGCTTTCACCAACGTCAAACCCAGTATACACACCTGGAGTTTTACTTTTTCTACCACAGGCCATCAATGACCCTTGTGCTTTTCCCTCTTTTATCAGCTCCAACTTTAGTTGTTCTACTTTTACTCTCTCCCTTTTCAGTGCTACTTCAGCCCTCAGCTACTCATATTCCAACTCAAACTGTAATCTCTGCTTCTCCAGTTTGCTTTTTCCCTCTGCATGTACTGTTTAATTGACCACAAAACAAGAACAACTGGAGCCACTGGAGCCTGAACTACCTCCAAAAGCTTGGCAGATACAGCTAGCCCCTCAACAATACAACAACAATAGCTCAGCCTTTTTTTGGCACCTTCTCAGTTTTGACCAGCCCAACTGTGCTGCCAAATCAACTAAATCTGCCTTTGCAAACTGATTTAAAGTACTCAGAGAGTGTAGGAACTCAGAGACAAAAGATTACTATGCCCAGTATCCATGTTCAACATCGTCACATTGAGTCACACAATGCACAACCATGGGGGGATTGAGTGATTATGGAGTGCCCCCTCCTAACTGCCTAGCCCAAACTGACTAATTGCACCCTAGTGTTCACGTGCATACTGCTGGTGGGTATTTATGCACCTACAAACCGTCTGTATAGGGGAAGACAAATTGTCCCAGCCAATACTTGGGAGGTCCTCTCAAGCCAAATGCTACTAACCACATGGACAACACACAAAAATAACAAACAAAAAAACAGCAACCCCTCCTTGGGAGATAAGCGCTGCTACATCCTATTTGGGGAACACATTAAGGGCTCCAGCCAGGCATCACAAATGGCACAGCTACCCAGCTACAATCCTCTCCACAGCTACATAGTGCATAACCCAGACTTACATATCTCGTCATATGAAGTCTTCATAGAAGGTTTTGTGAGTCATCTGACAAAAAAAAGAAAACTTACATCTTTACATTTCACTTTATTGACTATCACAGTGCTATCACCTGTGAGTTTTTTCTCATGTAAATACTTTATGTAGTTATATACTTTCTATATTTATGGTTTTGACTATGTGGCTTGTAACATAGCGGATAACAACCCACCTCTTCTGCTCGTAGCTGGAAACTGCAGTGTTGAGACAGGTGATAACTAGCTTCTTGATACTGGTTATTATCCGTGTTAGTTTTAGTGAAGCAAATAAGCTGATGAGAGACAGAGGCCTTAGGACACAGCTAGAGATATGGAGGTTGACTGCTAGCCAACTTCTACAAACCTTTTTTTTTTTTTTTTTTCTCATACCGGACAAACTCTGAAATGAACTTTAATTCAACTCGCAAATCGCTGCCAAGAATATCGTTAGGCAATGTCTTGGTGCTCACCTTGAACCTGCAGTGTGCTTCCTGTCTGCTTCCACTGTCTCACTTTTTTACTGGCCTGTGGCGTGCACCTATTCACACACATGAATACATGTATGCCCGGAATATCTTCTTCTTTTGTTTCTGTTGTTGTGCACTAGTTTGCATAGTAATATAAATAATATAAGTAATAAGTAATATGATTAAGCACAGAAGAGAGTATGAACTTGAACTGAAAGTGATCACGGCCATTTTTGGAGGGGTCACATTCCCTCTTTTGTAAATCAGGGGAGACGTGACCTCTGGGTCCTCCCTGTGGAGATTATGCGCATGGTCCTAACTAAGGCTGATAGAGTATATAATGGCTGCCAGATAAAGTCCAAAAAGACAAGCAGGCAGTGGATGCACATGCAGTTCTGCATACACAGAAGTGGGTGTGTACAGTCTGTGCTTACAGTCCATGCAGAGCCTCACAAACATGAGCAGATGACAAATTTACATCACATCGGAGCCTCACAGTCAGACTTAGGCGGAAACCATGAATTTTACTCAATACTTCTTGGGGTGTTGTTGCTGTATCTGAAAATATGATGCAAAAGATGATGCATTTTCTTTTTCCCCACACAAATGAATAAAGTTATCTTATACTTAGTCAGCCCAATTATTCATCAGATTACACCTAAAGGAGCATCCATCTGTGTTTCACTGGGATCCTGCTTGGACATGAAAAAATAAACCAGCCCACACCTGCATCAATCCGGCCAGCAGTGTATGCCTAAACCGCAGAATTAGCCAGAATTTCTACCACTCCCCATGAAGTCAGGAGAAGGGAGAGAGCGGAAAAGTAAAGATGCAGCAGATCAAGTTGAAAGAAAAACTTGCCAAGGCTTTAAAGTTTGAGTCTCCACCACAGATGATCTTTTTCTTATCATCCTCTAGTACATTATCCAAAGCCATGTGTTTGTTTGGAACTTACACAAGCATTCGACTGTCAAACCAGCGAACATGAAGACCAGTATGATTAAAATGATTTGCTGCTCAGCCTCCCACCCCCCGATGCTGACACCTTGTCTGTCAAAAAGCCATGTGGGAGAGTCTTTTTTCTCCGTTCCCTCATAGCTCCTCAGGAGAGCGAGAGAGAGAGCAGACTAGACCAGCAGCCACCACCGCCACCACTGTCAATATTTACAGTCCTGGATGAATCACTGTGCATTACAATAACATTCTCTGCGTGCCTCTACATCAGGAAGAGGGGGGAATAGTGAGAGTGAGAGAAGGGGTGAAGAGGGGGGACTGGAGGGTGAAATATGCACCAGCGGTGATAAACGTTGAGCAAAGGAATCTGCCGGTGGCTCTCCCATGACGGGGCTGTCTGTGTGTTTGTGTGTGTGTGTGTGTGCGCAGATGAAGTTCAGGTTGATGGATTCAGGTCGAGTGGGTGGAATTTCAGTTTGCAATGTGTGGGTGTAATGACAGTTTGAGAACTGTTAGCGCATGTCGCAGAAAGCTGTAGATGTCGTAATAATATTGGGTTGAATGGGTGCATTCAAGGCATGGGAATAATTAGCATATTTAGACAGTTTTAGCGTGTAAGCGTGTGTAAACGTCACACTACACAGGCGAACGGGTGGGAAAACATTTGGAGCACCAGGTCTGCCTCAAAACGACAAATGCTGTAACAAACTGACAGTTGCATGGATAATCTATTCGAGGGAACCAGTTGTCTTAATTGCACATGTGACAGCGCCACAAAACCCAGCATTTGTCTCCGCAACAATCATGTTTTGCAAAGGAAAATGGGCAGAGAAGGATCCCAGGGTTTTTCCCCGACTTTTGCAGTCAAGCATGTGGCGTTTTCTCTCAGCTTATTTTTACTCAATAGGTTGTGATGACAATTCGAAGCACTGTTTTGTTTCATGTCTGAATCTGAAAAGCAATGATTATTTAGGATTTCTCAGTCAAACCACAGAGTGTGCTTAAGTAGAGTTACTTCTTACATTTACAACAGTTATGTACACATACCCGGCCAATAAAAGCGATTCTGTCACAATAAATTCTGACATCACATCCTAAAACATAATGCAATCTTTGGTTCAGGGTTTTAGGGATTCTCTGCAATTTTCAAGTGATCAGGGTTGCAACTAATCATTATTTTCCTAATCAATACATTTGCTTGTTAAAGCCAAGTGTGACATGTTTTTACAACCAACAGTTCAACACTGAGATATTTATGTTCATAAGAAACAAAGATTGACAATCGAGGAGCTGCTATACAAGAATTGTTTGGCTAGTTAATTTTCTGTCCATCATCTAATCAATTTATTGGACTTATTGTTACACTATTGACCGATCTGCTCCTCATGAAACACCCAATACAGGCTGAACTTCTGATGCACTGAGCAATTTTCAGTTGCGACCCAACCCAACACTCACATGGGAATTAACTACCATGGCAGGGCAAGTGTTGAATGTCATGTGTCACCATTGCCCCTCCGACTTGTTGAATATTTGTCTGGTTGTTTTAATTTTAACCCATAATCCAAAAAGCAACATATCAATAGAGTCTAGCCGACGGTTTAATCCAGCTTTTTATGTTTTTGAGATGAGCTGTTTTTACCCCCCTCTTCAAAAACCCATTGCCCAGTGAGCAGCATTGTCAGCGGACCTTTTCAGTAAGTTGTTTTCCTCAGCTGTTTGGCTTAGAACCGGCCCCAGCTATCTGGCGTCTGAAGAGAGGGAGAGGGGGGAAAAAAGTACTTGGAGAAGGAGAGAAAGAAAGAGGTTAGAGGTGAGAGACAACTAGAGAGAAGACGAGAGGCAGATTGAAGGGAACACTGCTAGGGGGTTGATGGAGCTTCAAGCAAGGCAGAGAACAAGAGAGAAGACATAGGTTCAATTGGCGAGAGGGAGAGATAGAGGTTGAGGTTGAAGGTTGAGTGGGTAAAAAACAGAATGAACTGACTGTGCCAAGCGAAGGGAAAGCATTAGTGCTATTTGTGTGACGGCTAGACTGTTATCTGCTAGACTCTAGACTATTATCTTCTTCATTACCCCTTTTAGTGAGCTCCAATAAAGAGGGACTAAGGGAGCAAAGGAGGGAGGGAAGAAAAGGCAGAAATGTGGAGGCTAAGTGGAGGGTGAGAAAATGGTCGAAAGTGGACAACAAGGTTGACGCGAGAAAGCAACAAAAAAGAGATTGAGCAAGAGTTAAACAGATGGAGGGAGCGGGACTAAACGAGCAATGCATGAAATTAGAAAGATCTCTACATATTAAGGGCAGAGGCATGAAGTCGTGGATGTTACAACAATATTCTATATATATGAAATATTAATGGTACATTTCACATTCATGTTGTGTTACCTACCATAAATTAATGTATCTACATTTGGGCTTTTAAGCTTTTGAAAATAAACACATAACAAAATAATAAACACAAAACTGCAGTATATGTACAGTATATCTACACTACATACAGAGATTTGTCTG
The DNA here is from genome assembly GCA_946959425.1 of Argyrosomus regius. NCBI lineage: Eukaryota > Metazoa > Chordata > Actinopteri > Sciaenidae > Argyrosomus > Argyrosomus regius. The sequence goes on along the minus strand of OX336898.1, from coordinate 16,396,650 downwards.
TTAACCACAGACTTTGTTAAGTCAACCACATATGAAAAAGAACAAATATACAATAGCTTTGATGAACACAGAACATCTAGTCATTTTATTTCAATGTGAGTGTCTCTAATGTCTTAAAAAAAAGACATAATACAACCACTTCAGTGATCTTCAGTCTGTAAGTTGATGCTACATTTCATATATTTAGAGAATAAATGTTTTGGAGTGAGAGGAGATGAAAGGATAAATAGGTTTCTATTGAGTAAAAGGCTTTTAATTTTTAGAACGTAAAGTTAAAGAAATAGATTTAAATTCTAAACCTTGTTTAAAGAAAAAAAAACTCAGAGAATTTATCCATGGACATTGTTGCCAATAAGAAATGGATGCTGGTGGACGGCTTCACGCCCCCTCAACCCTTCGAGAATTGACCGAGTAGAGTCCAAGGAGCAATTAAGCAATACTGAAAAAATAAAACAAAGTCGATATTGAAAACATAGCACATCTGTCTCGGGTGATTTGAAAATAAGTTCACTGGTTTTGTAATATCTCTTTTATGCATGCCTACTTCTAGACTGTAACGGCACGTATTCACAAATAGCATTAGGCTTTCGTGGTCATATCTGACGTAACACACCTGGATGCATCCCTGGGAAAATCAGGAAGGAAATAATTTGACTTCTATAATTTGTGTTTCACGCAGGTGAAATGAGTGGGTGCAAACGTGAGTCAGGGAAGGGTGTGCGTTTGTGTGAGAGTTGCATGTGAGTTTTTTTACATCTTCTGCATGCCTGTGAAGTATGCGCGAGCGCGTATGTTTGTACATGTGTGTGTGTGAAGTGAGTCAGAGGAAGGTGTGTGTGATGTCAAGCCCAGACAGGCTCTGCTGTGGTCCAAGTTCAGGTTGCTGTCAGGTGGTTGTGGTTAGTTAACAGAGTTGGTAATTACCTCAGACTGTCGGTCTGAGACACTGGCCAGATACCCTCAGGATACTGTGGGAAAGTACATTTAGTAGGTCACTGCTGTGTTTCCCTCCTGTTCCTGCTGCAGAAGAAGAGTGACCTCTTTCTACAGGTGTTTAGATACAGGATATACAAAAAGAATTATTTTTAAAAGGATCTTCCAAACTACTTAAAAAAATTGATAACTAGCTGCAGCACATTGCACATGCATTGCAATTACATTCTACACTGTCAAGTCAAGTCGACTTTATTGTCAACACGGCCATATGTACAGGACATACAGAGAATTGAAATTCCATTTCCCTCATATCTGAAGTGTAAAATGAAACAATAACATTAAATCTGAAATATATATACAAGTGTAAAGAAATATTAAAAAGAATATAAAAAGAATCCCACAGGTCTATGTGCGTCTTGATGTAGACAAATGCGCCCACCAAGCACGCAGAGGGATCCGCCTGACCGCCATCTTGGTGACATTTACTTAATTTTGAAGTAAAACATGTTTTGAGTACATTTGAGTAAATGATGAACATGCAGCCTATCTAAAATTTTTCCTAAATGATTTACCCATATACCTTCAACATGAAAAAAGTGGTATTAATTGTTTGAATTCACCCTAATTTGGCGGTATTTCAAAATTTGAGTATGTATCTTAGCAAATAAAATTTGGTTTTAGCCTGTTTGCAGACTAAAAAAAATATTATATTGACGTTGTGGCTGCTGAACTACTTCCACTTTAATTTTAAATCAAGTCTTCCAGTAAGTGTTTTATCAGTAAATAGAATTTCGTGACTCTCTCAACCCCCCTTAGGCACTGGTATTACATTGCAGACAGACGACTGGTACTCAGGCTTCATTTTCCACTCAAAGATAACTTGATTTAATGATTAACTCTGAAATGATGTCAGCTTTCTCAGCGGGGGAGAGTGCTAAATGAAGTAAACTGTTTCCACACTCCTTTCTCCTTCCGTCTGTCCAGCCAAAGAAAATTAAAACAGGTCAGGCTGTCCGAAGTTTGCATCAGTCAGTAAAAATCATGTGTGAGATTGTCCATCGCTGCTGGAAGGTGTCCAAATCACCTAGCATGACATCAGTGCTGTGTGGGAAAGTAGAGAAAAAGGTTAAAGCTTTTGGCAAGTTCGCTTCTCCTTACTCATCATTTTTACGGTAGTATGAGGATCATTTTTCCAGTTCAGCTTTCCATCTCACTTACAATGGACCTGCATCATTTCACAGTGGCAACAAAATGTTATATCTGCCCAACAGAATGACAGGGAACCAAAAGATGGCAGAACGTCCCAGACATGGGATGATGGGAGCAAACAATGAATCTCTGCTTTTGTATGTTTTATTTTTCTTTTCTTGGAAGGGATACAGTAGAGATGTTCTTTTCTTATACATTGTATGTATGTTTTAGACCACAGCAGCCTTGCACAGTGGAATTAAGTATATTTAAACTTAACTTGGACTTGAAATTCACATCGAGAAAGGAAAGACAACATTTTCAAAAGGAAACGATGGCGCAGTTCTTGCTCCCCCGTTGTTCTTCTTCTTCTCCGGTTCCCACGCTTGCCCCTTACCTGACTTGCCACAATTTGAATCAAATCACTAGTGGCCAATTGGCTGCTCTGACCATGTGACCTACATCGGCCTTAAAAGCACCGCCTTTTGAGATTGGTCTAGGATTTTCCCATGGGAGCTGCCTACAGAGCCAGTGCAGTTTGTGTGTGTGTGTGTGTGTGTGTGTGTTTGAGAACGTTAGGGAAAAATCTCCCACCCCCCCTCCGTCTCTTTCCTACCTCCCCTCCACTATCCCCCCTTTTTCTCCTCTTTTTTTTTTCCCACCACCTCCCATCCTTTGAAACACAGTATCACACTTTAGATAGCCTTTGTTGTCACGGCAAGGAGCATTCTTTCTCTGGCACGGCCACACGGAGTGTGAGAATGCAGGAGGTTCCCTGAAAAACACAGAAAGAACAAAAGACAGACAGAGTAAGGAAGCAATGTAGCAACTGCCTGAAACTTTATAAAGTTAAATGAATAAAAAAAAATGAATGTTTGGGTTTAATTTTGGGGGGCTGTCCTATAGCCAGTATTGAAATATATTTTGGCATGGTTACTGCTGTCAAATTGAAGAAAAAACCAGAATCCAGAGTCAGGACAGTGCTATATGAAGCAGCTTGTGAGCTGCAGTTATTGAACACGTTGAAGCATTATCAATAACGTGGCAGTGTGGGCTGTCTGCAGGCATCAGTTCTACAAAAACCCCAAAAAGTACAGCTGACTAACCGGCACAGACTGCGGTGACTGAAGCCACATGTCGTGCTTCTTGTTGATCGCAAAACATGATATTTTGCCTGTGCAAACATGCCAGATTTGAATTGGTTTGACAGCACTGTCAGTCTAAGCCTTTCGTGTGGCCAGGCGTGCAGGAGGAGCTGCAGAGAGGGCACCTTCATACCTTTGCGCTTCTAAGGCTGTGACAATTGCGTGTCTGAAAACTTCAGTACTTAAGTGGTGCTGTGGAAAAATCGAGCCTCCGTGTCCCGCAGCGAGCCAAAATGTTACAGAAATCATCCGGTCGAGCGCAAAGCCACCATCTGTGTTCATTCAAAAAATATGTAAAGCACTGCAAGACCTCAAGTTTGTTTTGTAAGATTAATGCGCTGAAAGCACTGGTTGACATGTTTTACCTGCAGAATTGTTAACGTCACTGCAGTATTTGTCATAATGTAGTTTCTAAATTGACATGATTTCACTTTCTTCTCATCTTTTCTGTCTAATGAATCTCTGCAGGATCTTTGCATTTGTAACTAGCTGTCTTTTGATTAATTATAGTTGGAGTTATTTGCATCCAGGTTGCGTGTGTGTGCGCCGGTGTGCGTGTGTGCCTGCCGGTCCATGGCTTAGCCTTGAGAGTTCAGAGCAGGTTCTGGCTTGCTCAACTCTGGGAAACTTTGAGCTGAGCAAATAGCTGGGTCTGTTTTCCTGGCTGCCGCCACGCTTGTATTTGTGAGCCATGTGTATGCACCTTGAGCACTTGTATGCATGTGGTTTATGCACACTGTAGCGTAGCCTGCATGTGTCTGTGTGTGTGTGTGTAAGGCAGAATACAAAGAGGAGAATACAGAATATACTGAGGGAGAGATGAGCTTCATTCCCACAGGCGAGGCAGGAGATGACACCTCTGCTATTCCCACACCTCCACTGTCTAGCCGCTTTCTCCTGTCCGGACCTCAGTTACCACAGAGGCAAACACCGCTCTGCATGTGCACACAGACGAGAAGACACACTTTTTCTGATTTGCAGTCTTCATTAAACTTTTCCCAAGTGCAGAGAAATATGCTGGCCTTAAGTGAACTAGTCGAGGAATCCTTGCTTTGTGAGGTCTGCGAGTGTGCTTTGATTTACAGCCCATCACTAAGTGGAATGCTGTTTGCTGGGTGGAGCTCAGGTGTGTTGACAAGGCTTTTAGCGCTGACATGCTGTCAGGATGGCTTACAGACGAGTGTGTGTGCATGTTAGGGGCCGGCGAACAAGAGGTCACTAATGTCCCACCAGGCAAACCTTTACCATGGAGAAGGACAGGACGGCATGGACATGTGAATGTTACTGAGGCGTAAACGCTGTCTCTACACATACACTCACACACTGATCTGATCTTTCTGTAACACTTTGGCTCTTTCACACCAAAGCAGCAACTAGGGAAGCATGTCTGATTGCTACTGGCGTGAATGTTTACGCCAGGTTTTTAACATACAGTAGGCTCGACTTAAACTCCAGAGACAGAGCTCAAAACAAATTTTTAAAAGTGGTCACCAGGGATCAGCATTTTTAGATTTTTAGTTTGTACGTCAGTGTATTTATGTTGGCGTGCATGTTTTTCTGTTTGTCCTTATTTTTTATATATTAAAAAAGTGTTCTCCACTGATGGTTACCAAAGGCAAAGAATTGGTTGCCAGTTTTTCAAAATGGTTGCCTATGGCAACCTGGCAAGTGTTACCGTCAAGCTCCATGAGACGTTTTTTTCCTCTTCAAGACATTTTTGAGGAGTGAAAGCTCTTGAAAACATTTCTTTTAACCTTCCTGCTAATGTTTTTATGTTTGTCCAGGTGTGTAACAGCGATCAGTACGTGGCGGTGCCCAGAAAGGACATGACCAAGATGCTTAAACAGAAAGGTCAGTCACACTGCACTGTACCATGGAAGAGGGTTTATTTTTAGTGGAATCATGATCCAGAGCAGTATATACAAGAATGTATCTACACACCATTACTTCCCATGTCTTTGTGTATTTTTATTGTAATAATCTAACTTTATTTTGACTGTTGAAGTCATTAAATTTTAGTATTTTGTTTGTAGGATTTTTGCAGGACCAGGACAACACTGACCACACACAACAACAGGATGAAGAGATGACCCCCAGTGTGACCCCCGACCTCCCCAGGTATGCCCTTCAGTGTCAATGGGCCCCCCTTTCAGATCTGGATCCCGACACCCTGACCTTTCCCGGGGGGGTACCCATACAGCTCCACACCGTGCCCCCCGCCCTCCTGCCAAGGATACCGCTCTTCTATGTCTGCACCAGATGTGGCAAGGTGTTCTGGGAAGGCTCTCACTTCGGCCGTGTCTTTTCCATGTTTCAGGAGGTCTTACACATTACAGACTCTGAATCAGCTGCAGCGGCCGTTACAGCAGCTCAGCAGAACTGACTGACACACAGCTCATACTCAGCTGTCATCAAATACAATTAAATTGCCTCATATTTAATATTACTTTGATTTTAATTTTTTAATACAATGGATGAACATTTTATTTTCACATCTTTGACAGCCCAAAGTTCTTTTCAGATGTTTATCATTTCAACGGTTTTAAAGTTATTAGTTATTTAAAGTCATGTTCAGGATTTTAAAGAACCAAAGAAAATTGGTCATTTTTGTTGTTGATTGAACTTACTGTTATACCATGGCACATTCATGGTGATTTATGGTTCAGATCCTATTGAGATCATTTGAATTGCAATACATTTATTCCTCAAGAACACTTAGCAGGGAATCGCATCATCATCCTAGGAAGCGCATGAAGTCGGTGTGTGCATCAGCGTTAAGTTTGTTCCAGTTAATATTTTCTGTGGTCACGTTTTTTTGTGACAACTTTTTTTTTTTCTTTGATTTAAAAACAGCTCAGTTCCTTATGTGATTATTTTATTCTCTGTGATAGTATTTGTATACTGTTCAATTATTTAGCTGGAAGCTGAATAAAAAGTATGGAAAATCTTTTAAGATGTCCTGTTGAAAGCATTATTTTGTGAATTAAGTCGCTGCGGAAAAAAAAATAACCAATATATCCATAATAATAAAACCATTCAGAATTTAAATCATAACATTTTACTGAGATAATAGCAGCGGGTGTCAAGCTGGGCCACAGCAGCAGACACAATCACAATCCGCGGGAACCAGCGAGACAAGAAAGTAAAACTCCGGGGAAGAAGCCAAGTCAGTAACATGCATCTACAAGAAGGGTGACATCACTGACATCAAGGTAAAACACAGAATATGTGATGACTAGTATGGAAACAGTCACCTACTGGTAAAGATGTATGTATACACAGTTTTGTTTTGTTTTTTGCACTACTCAAAATCTAATTTAATATTTTTAGTATTTTTCTTATCTTTTGCTTAGGGTGTCCTATATATCTAAAGTCATGAACTAAAACTTTGTGAGAGGCTGGAGTGAAAACCTAAATACTTAAAGTACCAGTAAACAAAGGATTTAAGAGAGGTGGCAGTAATTTTCTGAATGGGAGATTTGTTTGTTAATTAGATAGTTTTACTTAAATGCACAGTGGAACTTCTTACACTTAAGAAATTAGAGCAATTCTGCGCAACTATGAGCTGGAAATCAATTATCAATTTGTATTGCAGTATGAAGTGGAGCTGCTCATTCCTGTCAGATTTGACACAATGGAAGAATTGTATTTGTTCTACATTGTGTTGACTAATGGTAAAAAAAAATAATAATAAAGCTGACGTTATTGCTCCATCATAGCATGTGATTTCTTTTCAGGGCACAGGTACCATTCAGAAAGGAATGCTCCCGTGGCAACACATGCTGTGTACGACGTGTCTAAAATGTTGCCCAACATGCTGTCATCATCATCATTATCAACAAGCAGGTCAGGTAAGGAGGAAGTGACATTTATTGTGACATTTGTACGTGTCACTTTGAGCTGCACACACCAAAGAATTCAAACTCTCCTTCTAACTAATGACATCGTAACATTTAAAATGACATTCTTGTGGTGCATGTGGTGGTTTAAAGGATCAAACACGGTTTATGATGAGTGTACATTCTTGCTTCAGATCGTCATTGTTATCTTCTGGAACTTCAATCATTTGCTGTGTGCTTGCTCATAGACCTTTTAAAGGGAGGGATGTGACCCCATCTTGCCACCAGGGTTGTTTAGTGGGTGGTCATTCATGTGTGGAAAAAGTATTTCATCTTTACACACCTCAATCTAACTCCTGTTTGACCTGAGGAGACGGCAGCAGAGTGCAGATATTATAACACTGCTTTTGAATTTTGATCTAAAGCTTTATGTGTTTGATATGAACTCATTTATGCTTTTGGCTGTCCCAGAGGTAAGCTCGTGGCCAAGAGGAGCAACATGTGCATTGGGCATGTGAAGCACTCAAAGAGCACGGACAGTTTCCTGCAGCATGTCAAACAGAACGAGGGAAAGAAGATGGAGAAACAGTTGGGCAGCTGGGTGGAAGTGAAACGCCAGACATTAAATTACTTTTAAAATGTTTCCTTTATTAATGAGTGTTAATAAACAGATTTTTATTTATTTATTAAACTGCAAGAAGTTGTAATCGTTTCTGACGGTCTGCGGTTTTGTTTCAGACTTTACAAAGCATATGGTAAAGGACTAAGAGGGGACAGATTGATGAGATCATCTAAGCTTCACTGATGTCTGTCAGGTGTAACACTAACAGTGTGGGGGTTTCCTGCCCCGAGGGTGAAGAGCAGACGGGTCACAGAGAGTAACCCAACACATACACAGCCTGAATCCCTTCATATTTTCTCATACCTTTCTTTCAAACTCTCCTCTCTTCTGTCCACAAATCCCACGTTGGCTTTGTGTGATTGCAGAAAATTAGATTGCCCAAAAGGGTTTTAAGAGATCTAATGTGGAAAAGTTCGCAATTAAAAATGTTCTGGGTTTGTTTCTGGACAAGTAGTATGCATTTTGTTCAGACTACATTGGAGTTTTGCACTCATAAAATCTACAAAACCCTACAACCAGATGTGCACTTTATTTAACTGATCGCTTAAAACGCATCAAAAAAAGCCACAGCGATTTCGAAAGACAGGTCCTGCTGTGAATCACAGAGGTTAATGTCTTTTCAATGACTGCGTTTGAGTCACAGCAGCTGCAGTAGGAAGTCAGAAACTAATCTTAATCCTCCTTTTTTGAACGTTTAAGGTCTTAAGTGAAAGCAGTTCTCCAGACCTGATTATCATGTAATTAATAACCACATTGAGGTTACAGATATCAAATAGTAAACATGTGTAAGATTTATTACAAGAAAAATAGGGAGGAAAATTCTTTGGAAGGAGGTCCATATGCTTTACTGGTAATTTTTCATCATCCTGCTTGAATCACATAATGCTATATTATCAATCGCATAATCTTAAAGGTATGGCAAAATGTAGGTTTACGGGTTTTGTTGCATTAAGTAATATTACACCATCAATAATGCAATTACTGCTAAGGACATAAGTATTCTCACTTCTGAAGAATAATGCTACAAACGTGTGTGTCTGTGTCTGTGAATGTGACATTCACTGCTCATTGTTTTGAGCGCTGGGTGAGCTGTTGTACTCGGACGGACCTGAACCTTGTACGTCCCATCTAAGCTGCCAATCCGACATGAAACTGTCTTGGACAAAGGAGATCATGTGGATTACTGTCTCAGACACGACTTAGAAGTTCTCAAGCAGCTCATCCTGTGATGATATGCTTAGTTTAGAGTTTTTCTTCAACTGTCTTTGTTTTAGAATACAGTGTAATTATCTACATTTATAATATTTGTTTTTTCCAGCTATATATAGTATTTGTATCACTTGTGGACTAGTAGTAATGTCATGGTTAGTGATTAATACTTATCAATACTTTGTAGATTGATTATAATCCACAGGTTGGTGTATATGCCCCTCTAGCATCAGCTGTTCTCAAAATACACCGGGCATGTTAACAAGTTATAAATAAATGTTCTCTGCAGCTCCCTTTTTTAGAAGGTTAAAGAAACACTTTGGGAAGTATGTTTATGACTAGATAATGTAGCTGGAGCTGGCAGGGAGTTAGCTTAGCATAGTTTAGCACAAAGACTGGAATCTGGAGGTAACATCTGGTTTGTTTTTTTACATTTGGACAGAGCCTTGCTAGCTGTTTCCACCTATCTCCAGTCTTTATGCTAAGCTAAGCTAATAGGTAAGGTTACAGATAATGAGAGCGGTCTTGGTCTCCTTATCTTACTCTCAGGAAGAAAGCAAATAAGTGCCTTTTCCAAAATGTTCTCTGATAATCAAACTTAATTGTTCTTTTTTGGTTCGTATTTAAATTGCTGAGGGGGGTGAGTTCAGATCTGGGCAACTTATTCACAGGTTTGGACCAGGCCAGGGTCTTCCTGAAAGACAAAGAAGACAAGAAAAGACAAAGAAAGTGTCATGCTGTGGGAGGACACATTAATTAAGTTAGTTAGAGATTCTAAACCCTTTATAAAGGGTGCCTTATTAAAAAGTTACACCATTATTGATGGAATCAGCTGGAGTTCATAGATACCAAAGAAATATCAAAGAACACCTCAGAGTTTTAAGCCATTATGAAAATATTCAGTTATATTTCAGTCATGCATTTAGATGAGGGGACATATTTCTATCTCTATATTAAATGACCTCAAATTCGACTTTCAGGTGTGGAAAAAGCAGGACTGATCTTGCCAGCAGGAGATCAATCTGTCTTTTTTTTTTTTTTTTGTAGTTGCTCATAATAATTTAGTTTTAAGATGACGTAGGCCGTTTACATACATCCTGGCATACCAAAAAAAAAAAAAAAAAGAAATCTTGGCATCTTGCCTTGCGTGTTTTTTAAAGGCAGACTGTATAAGAACTACAGTAACATTAATCTACCCTGAAGTATTTTTATTGCTATGAATGAAGTCGACACCCTAGCCTCCCAAATAAGCCCCTCTCTGTGTGTCTTGTCCCGTCCTTGTCCGGGTGGTCGCAGCCCCTGCCTCTTGCGCGGAGCGCGAGCTTTCTGCCGCAGCACCGTGTTATTTGATCCCTGCTCTTTCTTTGCTGGGAAGAAAAGCTCGCCTCTTTCCCACGCTCTGGGGACACGTGGTGCCCGGAATGAATTGGATTCAGAAGACCCTCCCTCTTGGTAAAACGTCACCCCTCTCTCTCTCTCTCTCTCTCTCTCTCTCTCTCTCCCCATACACACAGTTTAGTGCAACATGCTCTCTGTCATGAATGTAAAAAGAAAAATATTGCAAACGCGTTTTTTTTGTTTTGTTTTTTAAATCTACATTTTTTGCATGAGTTTAACATTTCTTTCCTTCGTGTATCCCGGTATGTGACTTCTCCCGCACTCTTCAGTGACATGCATGATGCGCGCAACATGATGGGGACGGACCGGGTGGCTCCTCCCGTCTTGTCTGCCCCCGGCTGCCCCGGGTCTCGGCGCCAAAACTCGGCACAGATCACGCTCAGATCTGCCTCGATCTGTCCGGCGCTCCACACAACACGATGTGACTCTGGGTTCTTTCTATGTCTCTCAAAAAAAATAACAACACACGTCTTGTTTATCAACACACAGCAATAGAACAGAGATATGGCTGCAAAAATAGAACCAGAATAGACTCGTATTATCTTTGTGTTCTCGTTCTCGTAGAGTTTGCTGAGAATCGGCCTCAGCGCAGCCTCCGGGCCAAGGCGACCCATCATGCTAGTTGTACAAAACCTGATAATCCTCACTTAAGGATGACTAAAAGGTTTTTTGAGATCGATTGTTGCAAATTGTGATTGGAGAGCGCTTTTACGCACGCATGGATTAGCCCATATAAACTGGATTTTAGCCTTTACACAACTGTTACTAATTCGGCCCGTCAAACTGAAATTAAGAGATTGCAGAAGTATTCCATCTGTGATCTAAGTATATCTACACAACAGTCGCATGATTGTGTCTGGTTTTGGCTGCTTCCCGGACACACATTACCAAGAAAAGACTCAGGAGCGAAGTGGTGGGGGGGCAGAGAGAGGAGAGCAAATGCCACAGAGTTTGGGGGAGAAACTCATCCAGTCGGAGAAACTTTTGGCTCCTGCGGTCTGTGCAAATGTTTTCCAAGTGTCCAGACGCACTGTAGCCAAAGCTCTGATAGCGGACAGATGTTCCTGATTTTCCAGAAGATGTTCTGCACCATTCAGTAACCCTAAAAAATATATACAGTATGTGTGCATGTAATAAAAACTTATCCTAAAAATACCAAATCTGAAATCTGAAAAAGTAAACATAACCCCAGAAAGTTTGTACATTTCCATGTCTGGTTTTAAACCTAACACTTCAGTGGGCCCATGCAGGTCAATGCTGGTCATATGAGCCCTATGGAGAGGAACACATCTGTTATTCAAGCCTACGTTTTTTAAAAAAAAGATCTGTGTTAGGTATTCACCACATTTCTATGAATGAGTCAGGGCTGCAGTCTTTGTTTTGGAGCATTTGCAGCTGTGGGTGCAGAGGAACAAACAGTAAACAAGTAGCACACAGTCACCTACAGATGCATCTAAAAGTGTCCAAAACAGATGAATCACAGTCTCACACTCAAAATGTTTGGCCTATTGTCCAACAAACCTATGACCAACATCTACAGCGGCATACTGAAAGACTTGTTTCTACACTGGGGCACCTTTTAAACGCAGTGCATCCGTTAAAACCATTTTTCCCGATCAGCATGCATGATATGTTAACTTGTTGGTAACCATAGTAACAGTGCTGTTAAAGTTCACCTTACCACAGGTGCAAGTTAATTTTATCTATAGGTTAAATCACAAATGTGCCTTAAAAAGTGTTAAAATGCTTATAACGTTCGAGGACATGGTTTAAATCTTGATAATGCACCCCAAGGTGTTCTGTTATAGAAGATAATGTACGCACGCACACCCAGTTTAATATACATGATGATCACTTAGTCATTTCTTTCCCCTGAATGGATAGATTTGATTATTAAGTGTAAAAATGATGAATGAGGCGGATGTGATCATTTCCATGGAGTGGCAGTTCTGCTGAAAATATGTTTTGTTTTGTTTTTTTTTCTATCCTGGGACACTTTGAGATGCTTCATCACCATGACTACCCAAAAAAGGGGGAAGATTATTATATGGCCACTGTATATCATATCCTTTTTTTTTTTTTGAAGAGTGTTTGTAGTTGTTTGGTTTAGTTTCTGTGGTAACATAACTTGAAGCATTAATACTGTCTCATGGGTTACCTGTGGTTTAATAAACTAGCTCATACATTTATTTTAAACTGTGGTTTGAACTGTGTTTTAGGTGACACAGTTCATCACTTAAATGCACACCTGCCATCCAGTGTAAAACAAACATCTGTCATGATAATGCACCGCTAATGTGCTCATATTTGAAATAATGAACCTCGCTCTATCTTCATTATAATTTATTGCTGCAGTCATGTTTTCAGTCACATACAGTGGGTTTTTTTTGTTGTTTTTTTTAGATTGCATAAAACACGTTGTGACCTTCACATGTGGGATAAACGTTGCTGTCTCTCCCACACTGAAGCACAGTAGCACAATGTCACACTCACGTACACAGATGCAGCCACAGACGTGCGCCAAATGTACAGTTCAGAGTGTGGGAAATAGAGGACAGTGTGAAAGCCACCAAGCTATCAGAGCGGAGAGCGGTTTATGAAGTGTTACACAGATGAGATGAAGTATCCGCCAAACGGAGCAAAAGGCCCGAGGGAGGCTGAGATGTACCTGGTGTGGTTTCCACATATTTTCTCTCTCTCTCTCTTTCTATCCCCCTATCTATCCATCTGTCACTTTCACATGCATTCTTTCTGTCAAACTCTGTTTCTATCTATCAATATCTATCACCACCTTCCCCGTCTCTCTTTCTCACACACACATACACACACACACACAAACGCACACAGGCACCCAGTTCCCACGGTGGCGGGGGGAGCAGAGCGGCGTGTCAATCTGCGCACAGCGTCACCTCTTTTCACTTGCAAAAAGGAAGTAGCGCAGGGCTTTTGTTATTTGAAGTCCCACAGTCTAGTCATTGAAAAACAACTGGAATATATCCGCAGTTTATGATTTAAACAGCCACCTATAATCTCCTCCTCAGGGGTGTTTTATATGGAGCGGTGCGACCGTTTGGGGTTTGTATTTTTACTGTCCTTCCCATTTGGTTCGGAGGCAATCACTGTCTTGAGAGAACGCACAGGCTCTCTGAGGTTTTAGATTCTGTTGTGATAAGATGCGTTCACTGTTAAAACTACATTTACATGTCTCCAGTGAGCTTTATAAACCTCTTTGTGTGTCCTGCTTTTAACTTTACGCACCAACAGCCTCTTCATTCGAGCCACAGGGGCACATTTTGGAGCTAACATAGCAGTTCATCGTCACTTCAGGGTCAGACTGCAGACAAAGTTGAGCTAAGTAGAGCTCCAACAGCAGCACATAGCAATACACCACACCTTGTCCTGAACAGTATTATTATCAGCACCTTCTCTGTCCCGATTTGACATGAAAGGGTGTTAATGATGCGCCTAAAATACATTTTAATAAACCATTTTGACTAATATTATGTGTAGTCCATGAGCCAACGATCAGGAGTGATTGAAGTTAGATAATATGGTTCCTTTTTGTGAACTTCCACCTCTTGTGTGAGTTAAAATAAAAGTGTATAGGCCCAGTGTCACATTTTGATGTTGCGTAAAAATGTCTCATTAATTTGGTAAATCTTTTTTTTTTTTAATAAAGTGGCTGTTTGGTCTTATTTCCATAGATTTTTCAGCTTTGAATGAATAAAATCCACTCTGATGCTCTTTAGTCACAATTTACATCGCTGTCAATGAGACGTGGAGAAGTTTGTTTCAAGTTCCTGTTGCTGCTGATCCGGTGGATGATCCTTTACTACGTGCTCGCTTTCTCAGCAGTTTACAGCTCTGGCAGCACCATGCCTCTGGCTTTCTGTCCGCTTCCTGGGGTCGGCTACGGGAGATCGGATACAGAGCTCACCGTAATATTGCTGCGGGCGGCTTGTTTAATATTTCGGCAGCAACATTTGGCTCCCCCCTCGGAAAGCCACGCCCCCTCCCTGCAGATTCACAGGACCCTGATCCCTCCCCCTAACCGAGCCGGCAGCCTATAACCTCCCCGGGTTTCCGCCCATTCCTCCACAGTTGATTCTTTGGGATGGTATTGTCATGCAAATAAAGGACGCGTAAAATATTCCCCCAGAGCGCAGCGCAGGGCAGAGACTCACACGGACCGCGCGGAGGACACAGACCGGGCCATACGGTGGATTTGTATCGTTTTCGTCGCTACGGACCCGTCCATCTGTCACAGGTAAGTCACAAATCTGCAGCGGATTATATTTCCAGACATGTTAAGTGGCAAAAAATCAAGCAGTGTATCTGTGCGTAAACGTGTGCGCACGGAGGTCTCCTCTCTCGCTCTTGGATGTGGCGGAATGTGGGGTCTCTCTCGCAGTCTGTTGGTGAGGAATCGGGATTCATACGGACTTCTCTTGTCTTTTTTTGTCTTTCCCAGACACCCTGGCCACATGAGCAGCGACATATAGCCAGGACGTGTAGCCAGGAAACAGGTCGGACCGTTCAAGGAAAACCTGCGGAGGCTGCCCTTTGGAGATATACTTCCAGTTTCCCCAAGTGAAGTCGGAGGTGTCTCTCTTCTCCATCCCCTGCTATAGGCTACCTGCTGCTGCTACAGAGGGGGAACTACATCTATAGAGACCCCTGGATCGCTTGAGAGCACCCTTTTTATGTTTTAGGGATTCTAGGATCTCTCAAATATTAACATTTTTGCACACCACGTGTGTTATTTCCTTTCTTGTCCTTTTTTGGATATATACAGTGCTCATTTTTTCTGTTTTAGTACTTTAAAGTGCCTTAATAACTGGTTATAATCCAGTGTAACTGTGGCATTGTCACCAGACCAGAGACGCTCAACAGGGAGAAGACGATCATTATCAGCTTTAGAGCCCAGGCGGGATTACTGGTTCCCCACCCTCCAGCGAGCTGCAACCATGAGCCAGGCGGATGTGTCGACTTGCTCCGCGCCGCAGAGGGTTTTCCAGGAGGCGGTGAAGAAGGGCAACACCAAGGAGCTGCACTCGTTGCTGCAGAACATGACAAACTGCGAGTTCAATGTCAACTCCTTCGGGCCAGAAGGACAGACGGCCCTCCACCAGTCTGTCATTGACGGCAACCTGGAGCTGGTAAAACTGCTGGTGAAGTTTGGTGCAGATATCCGGCTGGCCAACAGGGAAGGGTGGAGCGCTTTACACATCGCCGCCTTCGGGGGCCACCAAGACATTGTTCTATACCTCATCACCAAGGCCAAGTACTCCTCTGGCGCCCGGTGATCTGTCTCTGCTGTCAGGTAAAATAAGAAAATAACAAATCAACAAGTGGAAAATAAAACTGCAACACACGGGAAAGCCAGGCTCTTGTAAAAGCAAAAAAAAAAAAAAACTGCCATTATCTACATAGTTGTGCCAAATTCTATAGAAAATGAAAAATTAAAAAAAAAGGCCTGCACAATAATCTTCCCTCATTGTAAACCAAACGGGGCCCTCTGTGCACTCTTGAGTGAAGCACCACATGGTTCATACACAGCGCTTCAACACGAATCTTTAACAAAAGAAACGCCATTTCGGTGAGTTTGTTGGTACTAAAGCTTTCCTCTTGAATGTGTATACTAGATCTTTTCGTCCACTATAAAAGAAGCCAGTGTCTGTGTATCACATGTGTGTGTGAGTCTCTGTGTGTGTTTGGACTCCAGAGTGCAGATGGCCCAGTTTTTTTTTTCTTCCTCTCCTCTCTTCCCTATCCATGACCTCCCATCCCCAGTACAGTTGAATAGTTTCTTTGTGGGAGGGGGGAGGGAGGGCAGCAGATTTGACCTGTTGCTCCTCATTGTTCACTTGTAAAACCCCTTTTTAAGTTATTTTATATGAAACACGGCACTTGATGCTACATGGCTGCATGCTGGAATATCTGAAAGGGAAGACACATGAACAAGAGAAGAAGGGTTGCCCTCTGTTGGCTACCAGAGGTCTTTAATTTGATTCATTTTTTATATTATTTTTTTTTTTACTCAAAGAGCGGCATTATGGCTATCCAACACGCTTTCAGATGTGTAATCATTATGTAACAACAACTGACTCCATCATTGTTGTGAAGTACTGTACACAATAGCTTTACTTTTGTTTCTGTTTTTTTTTTTTTTTTTTTGGAAGAAGAGAAGAGACAGTAGCTGAATGCGCGCTGCAGATCTTTTTTTTTTTTTTTTTTGCCATGCTGGCGTTCAACTTTTTCAGGCCAGTTGCGACCACTTTGCCAGTGGTCATTGTGTTATTAAAAGAAACCCCGCTGCTTTCGCTTTGTATCAAAAGAAAAAAATGAAAAAGAAATAGAAAAAAATCGCATTTGGAATTCACTTTATAATCTCCTTTCAGTATTTTATTAACATCCTAGTCATCACTGTGAAAGCAGGCTGGGTTTTTTAAATTTTTTTTTTATTTATGAAGGTACATTGAGAAGATGCATTTTTGAATATGTCGTGATTCTTCTTCTTCTTCTTCTTTTTTTTTTTTTTTTTAAATCTATAAGTGTAAGAATATCTAGGGTGACTCAAGCTGCTTCAGACTCGTAGTATAAACTGTCCCGTGTGGAGGTAGACTTGCCAATCCCCACCACCACCACCACCACCACCACCATAACCCCAGAAACCCCTCTGTTATAGCCTGTTGACCATCAAGAGGACTTTCTCCCCTCCACCTCCTCCTCCTCCTCCTCCACCTCCCCCCATTAAAAGGACTGTGTTTGGTTGCCTTTTGACAGCTACCTCGACTATAAAGTATTCTCAAGTTGTTCAGCTCTTTCACCACTCTGCCACGTTGTTTGGAGTCTGAACAGATTCACAATTTGTCTGTGATCATCCGCATGCCAGTATGTTTTTTTTTTTATATAAATGTTTGTGCTATGTAGCCTAACAGACACGATGGATCGACTTCAATACAGAAGATGCAATGAACCCATATCCTGCATCCTCAGTCGGGACAGTTTATTCTACACTACAACCAAACCTATTCTGACAAGCAAAGCATCGTTTTGTGTTTTCTGCAAGGGAGTCTGTTCTCTCTCTCTCTCTGTCTGTCTGTCTGTCTGTGTATCTTTCTTTCCCTCACACACACTGCCATTGTTGCATGTATTTCCTATGAACCTCCACTTTCTTGCTCTCTTTTCTTCTCTCTTGTCTTCATCAAGCCTGTATGATTTTTGTTTTCTATATTTTTTTCAGTCATTCATAAAAAAAAATGGAATTATATCGCATGACTTATAAATGCAGGGAGTTTTATTGCACAAAAATGCGGAGCCTTGTGCGCCCCCAGTGTCTGTACGGGGTAACTGCAGGAGCCAAGGCTTTGGAATAGTTACTACTACTGAGCAGGACCCTATTACTGTTGGACGATGAAGACTTAAGAAAAAATAACAACACATGACTAAAGCAGGATGTCACAGAAAAGGAAAAAAGAGAATTTGGTTTCATAAACTTGCCTGCTGCATTTTGAAAGTCATGGCACCCTAACATTTGTATCAATGCTGCTTGTATGTATGTTTCTTTTTTTTTTTTGTTGATGTTGATATATATTTTTTTTAAAAGCCTACTGCTCAAATGGCCAACAGTTGTATAGAAGCTTCACAGCAGCACTGGTTCACCTCATGATAATCTGTTGAGAGAGTGTGTGTTGTTTAAGTGTGTGTGTGTGTGCGCGTATGTGTGTGTGCTTCTCATGAGGTCTCCTGTGTCGCTGTGTGAAAACAGTCATCCAGACTGACAACATCCCATTTTAAAACCTGGAACAACCACAAGTAACTGAAGCGATAGATCCACTACATCAAGGGTATAGATTGGTATCAGGCAACAAATGAAATATGCATGAAAGATGCATCGCTTGTCTTAAACTTGATGGGTTTTTTTGTTTTGTTTTTGTTTTTTTTGAATATTGCACTGATGACTGTTGTTGAAAAGTTGGCTTTTATGTGTCAACATTTTAATTTTTTTCTGAATAGAAAAAAACAAACACAACAAAATACTATTGTATAAATATATGCTCCAGGTGATAATGTCCTAATGTGTGTGTTACTTTGTGGAAAAAACATGATGTTTTTTTTTAACAAAGATGCGTGTATCTCTGTGATTGGGTGTATGTATATATACATATGGATATATATATCGACGCTGATGATGATGATGATGATATCTTGGGGCACTTTCTTTTCTGAAGTGCTGTCTTCCTGTTTTTTTTGAAAGGGGAATAATACATTTGATGGTAAGATCATTGTAACATGATTAAAAATTGCACGGTTGTGTGGTTGTTTGGCTTACCAGGGTCATAACATTTATGATGTAAGGAGCCAGCTGCCGGATTGGTGTATGAGTGAGATGATTTTTAAAAAAGAAAAAAGAAAAAAGTGCTGACTTCTTTTGGACCAAGTTGTGTTTCTGGTCTTGCTTCATTTCAAGCAAGAGGAAACAGCTGATTTTTCATGAGTGATGCAGATGTTCCATCATGTTTGATTTGTTTGTTTTTTGTTTGTATTCTTTTATTTTTGAACGTTTGTAACACTGTGATGATGACGTGATGTCATGTGGAGATGAGTGCTGTATTATTTTTGTACGTTTGTGTACAAGCCAGTAAAGAAATCATTAAACTCAAATTCTCTGTGTATGCATACAATTTCTTCCTCATCTCCCAAGCATAAGATCACCCCTCCTCCCTCCCTCCCTCCTGCATTTTTCATAGAAAAGGTTGGTTTGGGAAACACACCCCTACCCTTCTCCCTCTCTCTCTCTCTCTCTCTCTCTCTCTCTCTCTCTCTCTCTGTCTCTGTCTCTCTGTCTCTGTCTCTGTCTCTCTCTCTCTCTCTCTCTCTCTTTTCCCTCCCCTGTCTTCCAAGCCGGGCCCAACCCAGATCCCCATTCTCTTTTGTCATTCATCTGGCCTCATCCTTTCACTGCTGGGATAAAAGAGCCCAGTGCATTGTGGGTAGGCTCAGTTTAAAGAAGGGTCCCCTCCCCTGTGTGTGTTGTGGGAGAGCTGGTTTTATGTTACCCCCACACACTCAAAAACTTTCCAACACACACTCCTCTCTTGTGCTTCTCTTTCTAACCACTAAGGCCCAATCTTTGCGCTACAATTCAGCTCTCTGCTTGCAACCTGCTTTTGCCTCTCACTTGAGTACGTCTCATTCATTATCTATACGCTTTTTTTTAAAAATGTTCCTGTTCCTTTCATTTTACTAAACCCTTTCCACAAGCAGTTTAACTCTACTTCTCAAAAAGCTTTGCTGATTCGCAATCAGCCGAGGCTCGGACAGGAGCGAAACTTTTTATTTTTTATGTTTTGTGATTTATCCTGTGAAATATGTACTCTGAAGTCTCCTGGCTCTCTGTAATGATGCAAGAAATGGCCCTGAATACGGTCGGTTAAACTGTTAACCACTCTCACCTCATTTGGATGAGTCATGATTTAAAAAAAACTGGATTCATTTGCTGCCAAAGAATGTTAGGAAAACACTGTGTTAATGTGTGCATTGTATACTAGCCAACAGAAGCTGATGTGATTTTTGAGTTAAGCTTTCACATTTTTCATTTTTAACCATTTTCTGTGGTGCAGAGTCAGTTTTTGGCGTCTTATCCTTTTTTAAAAAAAATCTCTTTCTTGCACTGGTAAAACAAGCACTAACTGTGGTTTACATCTTGGCCGCTTGCATTGTGCTCATGGGTCTCTGCACCTGTTTATTTGAAAAGAAACCTTTGATTGAGTCATGTGTTCCCCCGTTTCATGCAAATGCTGGGTTGCAACTGATATTGCACGGCTGTGGGAGGGTCGTGGGAAAAGCGACACGACAATACATCTTTCTACATGTCGGACCTGTTTGTGTTGTAACATTCACTGGTTGCCGACCTGCAGTTTATTGCAAATGTTGAGTAAAGAGGGTTACAAGTTTGATGAAAATAGCAGTTGTGGTTTGAGAGTTTTCATTTCAGTATGATCCTGAATTTGAGTGAAGAATAAAAAGGAGTAGTATCTTACATCTGATCTTCACTGGCAAGTAAAAGTTTGTGCTATTGTTAGAGCAGCCGTTAAACTTGCTTTCTGGGCTTCAGCTGAACCGTCTATGACCTCAGCTCAAATGTTCTGCACCGGCCACACCAAGTGCACCAATCTGATGAATTTCTTTGTCCAACTCAACACACCAGGAAAGTTAGCTCCTCTAAACACCAGCCCCTCTGTGTTTTGATACCGTGGCAGGCCGAACGGGCTATCTGGCTTGCTGCTCGCTTGCCCTTTCCTCTCTCCCTCCCAGTCTCTCACTTCTGCAGGATGTTTTTGTTGAGTTGGGTTCCCTATTGTTCACACACTGAGTTGGCTGGCCTCCCAGGGTTGCTGCTTGCTGCTAGGCCCCCTAATAGGTTCTTCATGTGCCTTGGCTTTCCTCGCTCTCTTGGTCTGGCCTGTGCATGGAGCAGCTTGCTTTAGTGAGCCAGGCAACACAAGGCATTTTGGGAGGAATTTTGCAGAAAGAGAAAAATCTGATGAAAAATCGTCTGGGGAATCGCATAAAGCCCAGAAAACTTAAGAGATCTGCATCAAATCATTTTATTAATAAAGTAAACAGGCCACATTGGCAGATATAACCAGTTACAGCCCTGCCTATGTGTATGTATTGTCTGTTTATTTACTTCACAGATAAATTGAGTAAAATATTGTTGCTGGTCCAGCAGCTGCAATCAAGTGCATCTGTGTGAAAATCTTCCATCTCCATTCAAAAGGCCATTGTTCAGGGGCTCATAAAATATTCATATCCATGCTTACACCCCTCATCTGAAGGGTTACACAGGATCTGTAAGATACAAGATTAGCTGAACATCTTGTGATATATGTAATGCAATTTAATTGGTTTTGCAACACTGATTTCCTCATTTTATAACCGCTCATGTTCAGCTTGCGTACAATGGTTAGGAGCTTTGATTGTGAGACCCTGTGTATGACTTCCTCAAAGTGGCTCGGTGATTAGGTAATAACGTAATACAAACGGTTAGTTTGTATGCGACGTGTTTCAAATGTAGGATGTACATATGAGAGCCTTTTGCTGTGGGAACCAGTGCAGTAAAGAAAGCCACATAAAGAGGAACCTAGAGAAACGTTTAACAGTTGTTCCAGTATCTTGAATTAGGCTACACAATAGGTTATGATTTCACTTCATGTTGCCCTCCACATGACACCTGTGACACCGTTTAAATGACTTCAGGCTGTTCAGGTGAACTGACGTACTGTTTTTCTACAGTTGAATTATTTATCCTTGTGGCAAGATTTTTTGTTTGTTACTTGAACGCACCAGGCCAGTGGCATAAGTTAACTACAATGAGCCTCATGTGTGAGCTATTATGATGGGCCATCATATATCATATCATGTCACATGATCAAGTAGAGACTCTTGACATTAGATAACAACAACATACATATTACCCATCAGTCATCACTGCGTATATGCACAAAAATACCAAAGAAACTGTGACAGGATGGGTAAAGGTGTATTTTTGAGGTGGCAATCTGAATCACTCACACCTGTTCTCCACCCAACACATTGTTGGAGGGCGTGCTTTTTCTCTGATAGCCCACAGGCCTTAGTGAAACCACACTGCCTCTACGGTTATCATTTACGCCTCTGTACCAGGCACAGTGTGAGCTATTACAGCAACACATTTTCACTCCCAGCTTGTCAGAAATGGTAACTTGGACAGTACAACTTGGACCCTAAGCTTCAAACTCATATGATGCTTTAGCCAAGCTTGTGTTTGTTTCATCCATCCATCCATCCATCCATCCATCCATCCATCCATCCATCCATCCATCCATCCACATCAAAGCACTAATCAAACTGTTATATCTGATGACTTGGGAGTGAAAATGAGCTGAGTAAAAGTTTGGTTATGCAATTTATTTCTCATCATAGCTGCATCCAACTTCTACCTGACAAGCGATCTAATCAGTCAGAGTAATTGAAAATACCTGCGTGGGTGTGAACTTTAGCAGTCCTGGCATGTACTTTGTGCTCACAGCTTTTCTGGGAATTTTTTACAGCTTAAAAAACGGATCTCTTTGCCTGAGACTGGTATCATACAAGTTAAAAGTTAATGACTTACTTAATGATCATTCTCTGCGTTTTTGTCAATACAAGCGGCTACGATTATTAATATAATAATATTGATTATAGCTGCTTTAAAGATGATGATAATTCACGGACCATCACGGATCATGATGATTTTTACTGGGTCCTTATGAAAAATTGGTATTCTCTGTTTATCAGCTCATCAAAGTCTTTGTATAAATCTTATTAAGCTGCAGCTATACTGTAGCCACAAATTGTGAATAGCCTGCAGGATAACAGCACACTGCGTTTCCCAACAACTCTCTTGAGACAGTTGCTCTAATCATCTTGTGATTGGTGAACTGTGTGTTTCTTTGTGTTGTTTTACGGATGTGATAAAATCATAGAAATCTGTATCTGTGACATAATATAACTTTAAAGACTCTAAAAGTCAATAAACTGACTCACTATTGTCCCGTTTAGATGTTATCTTGGCACAACAACTCTCCCTGGTGTCTATAATAACGTCCCTCTCATTTCCTAACTCATCAGCACATTTTCTTTGTGAAATCCTTTTTGACACTCTAGCACTATGCTGGTTACTTTTATGGTGATCATTTCAACCACAGTACCAGACCTTAATGAAATCAGCCCGGAGTCAGTGATGCTGGTGGATGACAGTGAGCTTTAAATCCTGCTGATACAACACTTTCTCCCTGAAAATAAAAACATGTCTGTCGCTAAACACCACCAAGTGAACACCCCCTCCCCAAAGTCTGCCTGTGAGTAAGAAGGGGAGTAAAAGAAATAAAGTGAGAGAGAGAGACAGGTGGTCGGGCCGGTCTTTTCCTTGCCCTCCGCTCCTTTTTGAACTTTTCTTTCATTCTTCCAGTTCATTCTGGGCTTCTTTCCATAGCACTAGTGACAAGGCGCTCCATTCACTGCCTCATTCTTCCACCCCTCCCTCCTCCCTCCATCTCCCTCACACACCCCGACCCCATCCCCTCCCTCCCGGCTCCTTTGTCTAGCTTGTGGGGGCCTGCTTTAGCTGCTATTCACCAGCCAGACGGACCGCCATTGACTGGACCCCCCTCTATCCCCCCCCCCCTAACATCCCTCCCTCCGACAAACACCCTCACACACACATATGCACACAGCAACCTGGCCATTCCCCACCCTACGCCATGTATCAGGCAGCTGCTATGCTAATAGGGAGGAAGGGATGGAGGGAGGGAGGGAGGGAGGGATGAGGAGGAGAGACAGAGCAGCCAGCCTATAGTAAAGGGACAGAGGGAGGGAGAGCAGGGAGAGTGACCCTGCTCCTCCATCTCCATAGCCATGCCAGAGCAGCAGCAGACCTCCTGTTACACAAAGGGAGTCCCCCGGCCCTCCTCCCCCTTCTCACCCCTCTCCTCCCCTCCTTCCACCCCTCTGTTCCCCTCTTTCTCATTTAAATCCATTTTATACCCCAGTGGTAAAGGGAGCTGTAAGTGCAGTATGTAAAGTAACCTTACTCCTGCCCTGCGGGCGTAACCATTCAGGGCTCAATACACAGAGTGCGTGTGTGTGTGTGTGTGTGTGTGTGTGTGTGTGTGTGTGTGTGTGTGTGTCTGTCCATTCCCCTGCTTTGTTTAGGTCTGCAGCCCATACCTCCACACACACATACAAGTGACACCTGTCCTTGAGTCGAGTTGCATCTCCCTTCATAGTCAAATAGTGCTAGACACATGCATGCTTCACACACACACACACACACACACACAAAACACACACCAGTCACAGTTTGGTGTTGAGTAATTTAGACTGAAATACACTCAGATGTCTACTTATTCACCAAGCTGAAAATAATGTAGTTTAATACAACAGCCATGCAATCTATGCTAACTTAATGACAGTTAGTTCAATGTTCAGTAAAAACCCTTTCAGAGCTGTTGATTCTACATGATTGTTTTAGTGTGAATTGCAATTCATTATTTTGTCCACCCCATTTTTATCAATGGTGGTAGACTAAATGGGATAATGACTCTTAATATAGCATTTATGGCCTAAGCTCATTTGCAATGCTTCTTCCTGGATGGACTTTTATTGTGAAAGGAAAAAAGGAAAGATAATAAAGCAAATCACATACATATAAACTGATTCAAAGATTCAAAATATAAATGAAATATACATTTTATTCATATATATGTATCATATATATATATATTTTTACATATTTTTATCATTTGGATTTTTTTTCTTGCATGAAAACCAATTTTAAAGTGACTCGATTTGATCAACAGTCAGGATTAATATGCCAGACGTTTGTTGTTGTTTTTTTCAAGCGGATTGTAATTCAATGGCTGTGGCTGTGTGTTGGCATGTTTGTGTCAGCAGCTTTTCTTTTTTTTTTCTGGTTAGCATGTGTATACATCTCTTTTGGTGTGTTTTGGGGAGCGTGGATGGGGGTATGTGGAGGGAGGGGTGGCAGGAAGGCATTTCTCTGTCCCTCCTGTTCTGTTATTTACCCCTGTGCAGTGTGACCCTGTGCCCCATCAGGGAGGCACGTCCCATTTGACATCTGTCTGTTTGCAGGGGGAGGGAGGGCTGATACAAGGGGTGGGGTGCCCATATGGAGCTTCAACCCCCCCCCCCCCCCCCCCCCTCCCCTCCTTCACACACACACACACACACACACACACACACACACACACACACACACACACACACACACACACACAACCAATCCAGCCTTCCCCCCTGACACACACAACAGCACATCTCCTGCTGCCTGCACCCTTTGTTCCTTCATGGGTGATAGATAGATAGATAGATAGATAGATAGATAGATAGATAGATAGATAGATAGATAGATAGATAGATAGATAGATAGATAGATAGATAGATAGATAGATAGATAGATAGATAGATAGCTGGTTAGTTAGTTAGTTAGTTAGTTAGTTACTTAGATAGATGATGGATAGACGTATGGATAGATGGATGGATGGATGGATAGATGGCAATAGAGTGTAACAATTACCCTTTATGGATTATCCTCCTACACAATGATTCAGTGTGCTGGACGCACAATGAGCAGGCTGGCCGCAGGGCTGGATCTAGGCTAACGAGCATGGTGGAGTTTAAATGGCTCAGTGTAACACTGACAAGAACTGTCGGTGATACTGCACTCTGTGACAGCACTTTCTCTGTCAAGGCCTGCTGCCTTTGTCTGACAGACTGGCTACATTAATACCTCTTGTCAAAGGGCTTAGAGTGAATTAGGTTGTTAATACATATTGTGACACATCTGTTGCAGCTAGATAGCTTTGGAAATTAATCTCCATATGCACTGGCTGAATTGTGTCAAAGAATGCATACCATATTTAGGACAGATGCAGGTGAACAACAAATTAAGGGATGGAAAAAGTACAGGCAACAGGCAACATTTAAACCCTACCAGGTCTTCATCGAATGACATCTACAATTACATATTCAACTCCCAGAATTCACAAATACTACACACAAAAACATCTCCTCTATACATGTATATTGCACTGGATAACCAGCCTTATCACTCACTGTCATGGACAATATTTCTACAGATCAAAACATCCAAACATGTTTCAGAATGACTTTCTGGCTCTTTACAATTTGCTTCAATGCAACATTTATCATCAAAACACAGCAGAAACTGCAACTGCATTCAAAGGGATCACATTGCAGCTCTCTATGCAGAGCAGTAAGCTTCTTCACCACCACATGGAAGTGATCTGACTTGAACAAAGCTGTATATAAGCTACTGTACTCTAGCTGCAGTGCATGTGACGTGACAAGAAGAGAGAACAACAAGGCAGGTTCTTCAGATATGAAACTTTCACGGATCAGCAATTTTTATCAAAATGATCCCAGTTATGTCGGCAAAATTAGTGACATAACACACAAGTTTTTAAACAGTATGAACACATAAACGACAACTCAAGATTTGAATGAAGATATTTTATTCATTAAAAAAAACACCAGCCTTCACCTACTGCCATGAAACTGTATATTTACCAGCATACTTCTTGTTTTTAAGGAATGACACGCTCCATTTGTGCTCGTTGTGGGTGTCTGCAATGATGATACAGTAAGTACTCTTTACCTATACAATAACAGTTTTCATTCCTTATAGATGTACGTGTAAAGGGCTTACAACTAACACTTCACACACAACACTTAACACTTTCACAGTTTTAGACTGTCAAGAGTCAGCCTGCCTGTGTTACTTTTGGGATTAGTGCATCCATATATATTTAGAAGTATGTATGCACGTGTATGTATGTGTATGTACAGTGTTGTGTGCGTGCATGCATGCGTGTATACATGTGTGTCAGGGAGTAATTATGGAGAATAAAGGCCTGGTTGTACAGAGTGAAACTGTGGGTTTTGAAGTGAGATGGAAGATGCTTTTCTGTTTGGCTGAGCAGACTCAATGGTCCTATTCAGCGAGCCCCCTTACTGCCCATTGTCCTCCCACCACCAGCCCTCCACGCACACACACACACACACACACACACACACACACACGGCTGTAGGGACTGAGTGGAATTGGAGTGGAGGCCTGGAGGAGAAAGAGGGATGGAGTGAGCTCCTGCTGAATCTGGGAGCTGTTGGGGGATGAAATGAAGAAGAAGAGAGGGCAACATTGGATGGCGTACAGGAATGGAAATAAAATTGTGATTCCTAATAATGTTTTTTAGTTGGTATATCTTTTATGTGTGCATAAAATATGAAACCTACTCAACCTGGTCCAGAACTCTGAGCTGTTTTGTAGCTGAACCAGTGATAACACCACACTGCATTCCTCTGTGTTGATGAAGTAATCATTTCTTTGTAAGTTATATTACACAAATCATGAACTAGAACAGCTGCAGAAACCATCAGATGTGGTGCTCGATCCACTCTATGATGATGATTTATTAGAAACCATCATACTCTGAATTTAGAGAAAACACAAAATGTCTGACACTTTAATAAATAACTTATATTGAACTGCTTCCAGAAAGTCATAACTTAAAGACAAACTTAGAGAAACTCAGCAACAACAGTAGTATGTTTATATTGACCAACGCCACAATATAAACATACTAAATTATAAGTAAAAGTCCTTTATTAAAATTCTACCTAAGTAAAAACATTATTAGCATTGAGCTTAACAATTGTATATACTGTTAGATACAGTAGTTTAAGATATCAATGCATCATATTATATAAGATGCTCATATGTTTTATATGTAAACTCCGAAAAGTCAGTACAAGTACCTCTAAACTGTTCTTTAGTACTTGCTCCATTCCACCACTGTCTGTCACTTCATGCACCTTTTTTATGGCATATGTTAATGTCCAGTTTTCTCAGGTCAAGACAACACACGTCAACATCTCATGCCCTAAGTTAGACCCCTCATCCAGCAGTTAACCAGCTCCACACGACAGAAAAAAGCCTTACACAATAGTCTGTATACGAGCACACAGTGGTCACACAATAGTCTGGCTAGGGGTATGAGGAACTGACACTCGTCGGGGGTTAATGATCGTCGGCCATTGGTTTGGAGCCCATTAGGCCATTGATCTGGCTGCGTCTTTTATGCCACCTGGGGAAAGGAATGCGCTGGGTCTCCTATTGTGTCTGTCTGTCTGCGAGTGTCACTGAGTGGTCATATACCCTCTGTGTGTGTCAAAGAAAGGCCAATCAAAGGAGAATGGGCCACAGTGTCACACACACTGTGCAGAGACAGTGGAGGGTTGAATATTCTTGAGGTCAGTTGGTCAAGGGTCACTTGGTCTAGATTGATTTGAACACAGAAACGAAGACACGCAGAAAAAATGTGTTTACACATTTATGAGCTCACACTGACTGTATATGAACACAAACATGTAATCACATGCTAAGATTCTTAGTCAACGTGATGCACACTCAAATACCGCCGTGCAGTGCCTGAAGAAATGCCAGGGAAGTAGATAAATGATAATGCAGAGCTCAGCACCTTTGGTGACTACGTGAGGCGCATACATACACAGCACACACACAAAGGGAAGAAAGGGGCTTCATTCATAGCTGCTTCTATTAGTTGGCTGAATTTATCGCCTCCTCTTATAAAACATCCTTTATTAAAAACACTAAAACTTCTCAATGTGTTGAACAAAACTAATTACAAGCACTCTCAGTTTAATTCAGCATCTTTTTCATGCACTTCTTTTTAAAAACAGTTTTAAATCAGTGACTCTGCCTTTCACTAAAGTCTGATAGAGTCTGGATTAGGTAGACTACCATTTAATGGCTGTGTAAGGTGTAACTCACAGCTTTATTAGTTGTAATTAATACTATAAATCTATATTTTGGCATTTCACTTTATTTGACAGGACAGTGTATAATCACCAGAAAAAGGAATTGTTATGTTCTTGTTACCTCAGAATGAGGCTTTTATGTCCACTGTAGAAGAGGACACCACAGGTCTTCTTCTACAGTGTCTACCATGGTGAACCTCCATGTTTTTACAGTAGCCAATAGCAGCCAAACACTAGCTCTAGATAGGGTGTTTCAATCCTACACATTGGTGCTTTCTGTATCATTACTCTGACTTTTCATACGCATTTTCATATATGATTCCTGTGGATATTTATAATAATTTATCCTCACTTGTTAGTTAATTTTGTCAGCTGGCTTAGTGGCTAAACTGCATAACTTCGAGAGATGTACAACAAACTGTAATACTGATGATTTTATTCTTAAACCGTAGATACTAATAATAAGATAAAAACACAACAGTGAAAGACATGTCAGTTAATAAATAATAAATAAAATAAAAACATGGTCATCTTTAGATTTAAGCATCGATTTGGAACAGGCAGAAGGGCCCTGAGGATCTAAGAATCTAAGATGAGGGTGATGTGATGTTATCTGTGAAAACCAGTAGTAAGCTGAGCTGCTGCATTCTGAACTAGTTGAAGATGAAGGAGTGACTTTTAGTTTGAGGAGGAAGTTTGAGTAGTCAAGTCCAGAGTAAATAAAGTTAATAAGGAATTCAAGTAATTAACAATTATTCTAATAGGGGTCATTTTTTTTATCCACTTATGAAAGAGTGTTGGTTAGTTCCAATAACTTTGAATCTAAGGTTTAGTCAAGTAATAGTAAATTATAAACCCTTTAATAAATGTTTCTGTAAATTCTTTTTTTCCATGATGGTGTTTTGACACAATCAGGTGGATATTCCATTTAAATGTTTTACGAATCTCTCGAGTCTCTCATAAAGTTATTTACGAGACAGCTGCTGGTCACCCCAGCACTGACAGACAAAGAGTTGACTTGGAAAGATTCTTTCGCTTTAAGAAGGCCACGGTTTTTCAAAGCAAATATTTTAGCATTTTTACTTGACTGCTTTTCAACACAAACAATGTTACTTCTACTTGAGTAATATTTAAGTACTGAATTGTTGCTTTCCCCCCCCCCCACACACATGAACTCCTTTTCAAAAAATGTTCTGGACTTGGAGCAAACATCTGTTCGATCTCAGACTTGCTGAAAACACTCAGATGACACAGCTGGGGTTTAGGGGAGGGGGCTCGCAGGGTCTTTAAATGTTGGGGGCTGCCAGTTGGTGGGCCATGTAATCAGAGTTGAACTTGAAGAAGGAAAGAAAGTGATGTCCAACACAAGATGAGAGAGTCCCATGAGAGAGGGAGAGAGAGCAAGAGAGAGAGGGAGTGTGTGTTTGTGTGCATGTGTGTGTGTGTGTGTTGAGGGGGGTCCTCTGTCAGCAGGACAATAGACAGTGGCAGCAGCAGCTGACCAGAGAATCCCTTCTTCTTTTGTCATCCTGCATAATGACGTCTCCACCACACACATTCTGTCTCTCCCTTTGCCCTCCCTTTCTCTCCCTCGTCACCCCATTACTACTCACCCCTGCTCCCCCTCTTCCTGATTTGGCATTAAGGGACTTCTGCATCTCCTCTTTCTTTCTCTCTTTACTTCTCACAACCTTCATTTTACTCCCTTCTCTCCTTGTGTCCTTACCTCCCCTGTTCCATGTCTTCTTCTGTCCATTCTCCTCTTGAGAGGCATGTTCTTTCAATATATAATTTGCTGTGTGCGTGTGTGTGTGTGTGTGTGTGTGTGTGTCTTGGTATGTCTGTGTTTGTGCAAGTATGTGGCTTTGTATATGTGTTTTCCAGCCTTTGCTCCTAAAGAATGTAACCCCTGAGATACTCTCCATACTCTGTAAATATCTCCACTACAGGCCATATGTTAACTGCGTGTAAAACCATCTCCCATCTGTGTGCAACCTGTGTGTATTGACGTCTGTTTCGCTTTCTTTTTTGGTTGGTGGAGTACCACCAGTACCAATACAGCAACATAAAATATCAGTCTTTGCTTTAAGTGAAAGCACAGAAACATTATCAATAAAACATACTTGAAGTATCAAAAGTAAAAAGTTTTGCTACATAAATGTGACGCTATCAAATGAATGTAGTGGAGTAAAAAGTACCATGTTTTCCCCCTGAAACTGTTTTAAGCCTAGCTAGTGTTAAGCTTAAAACAGTACTTAAGTACAGTGCTTGTGTGTCAGTCATTTTTCTTTTTTTAATTACTTATTTGTGTTTGTTAAAAGATATTCAACCAGAAAAAAAAATCGCTGACACACTTCAGATCATTTCAGACCCGCTACTGCATTTAGAAACAGTGTGAGGATGTGGTCCCTGATCAGGTGTTACAGCAAAAGGACTGCTTACTACAGGATGGTGGACAATGTGGAGGACAGAGGTCTGGTTCTATCCTTCTAATAGTCTTCAATGTTAAAAAAAAGACTTTCTTACTTTCTTAAACATTCTTCTAATTTGTTATAAATGAATTGTAGTTCATCAAAAATTCTGGTATATCTGTATGTTATTGAAAGATTTTGAGCGAGCAAGCTTGCGCAGCAGCACACATTGTGGGGCTGACTTTTTTTTTTAGTTTGTGGTAAGGTTTTTACTGTTAAATATGTGGTCAGCTCAGCCTGTCTGTGCAAAATTATTGGAATTTTTTTTTGCATGACCACTTGTACTTATCACTTCCTCTCTTTTCATGGGAACTTGCGCACTATTTCTCTTCTCTCTCTCTTTCTCTTCTCCTAGAAAGCAAACCGAAGTGTGTCAATAAGGTTTCTGAGTGAATGTGCTTCTGTTTATGTGTGTGTGTGTGTGTTTGCACTTGTTTGGTAGCTCTCCTCCAGCCAGCACCAGGTGATATGGCCTGGTACGGAAGGTCACCACTGTGATGTCACTTCCCCTTCCTCTCCGGATATTCCCAGCATTCTACTGCCAGCAGCCGGGAACTCTGGGAACTAAGAGCAGGAAGCCTGGCTCCTTCACAGGAGAGAGAAAGAGAGAGCAAGTAGTGGTGAGGGTCTGTGGTGATTCTGAAGCACCAAATGACTCATTTGCTGTAAAAAAACAAACAGACATGAGCAGCGAGGAGAGAGTTAAAATGGAAGTAGACGTGCTAACTACACAGGAATGAGGAAGGCCCTGTTCTGTTTTGTCTGTTTGTGTCTTTTACTGTATGAATGTGTGTGCATGTACTGTATCTGATTGAGATTGTGTGAAATACATGTGAATCATCTGTAAGTAGAGCAATATCGCCCCCTCTTGGTTATGCAAAGTCAATGAAAAGCACCAGGCATGTATATAAGGCCCCCGGTGAGTTTTTTTTGGGATTGGCTCTATTCCTTCATTGTTTCGAATTCATGATTCATGTGTGAACATGATGATAGTTCATGTTAAACTGTTTTGCAGTAGTTTGATGGTTATTTAACTATCTGTATTTGTATAGTGAGAACTTTCTTTTGCCAGTTTTTGTGTAGTTAACTACTAAAATGTTTTATTTTACCATTGCTTCTTTACTGACTGATGGACATTGCATACAAAACTAAAGCTGACATTCGTTGCACTTTCCCATTAATAGTGGGGTGTTTGCCTTTTTTGGTTGAGCTTATCTATGTCCTGTGAACAAGTGGCAAAAAGGCTGGCATGTGACTTTTTTGTATTATATTATATATTATATATTTCTTTATTTGGCTGTAGGACTAAGTAAGTAAGTAGGACAATGTAATGTCTGGTTTGGGACAAGGTGTGAATATATGTGACAGTTAAACTGAATGTTACCAATAATTGTAATTCTTTAGATTACATCCCGCAATAGTACAGCATAATTCCTTCAAATTTACAGCATAGTTTTATGGAATACAGTACTTACTGATACATACATATAAGGGAACAAGATGTGAAGTTAAGGAATAAGAGGGTGTAACAACGTGGGAATGTATAATGTAGGTATTACAGGAAACAGAAGAAGAAAACAAGGAGAAGAATCACTTTTATTTATCCCCTTGAGGGAAATTTGATGTTTTTCACTCCATTACTTATTTTTTACACAAACACTGGCCCCAAAATAAACACACAGATGAGTTCAGATGAGCAGCAATGTTTTTTAGTTTGCCTCCAGGAGCTCTGGCTCTGTAAAAACAAAACAAAAATACATTAAATTCTTTATTAGGTTTGGGTGGAGATTTGATGTGTTGTTACGTGTTGCATGAAGATATACAAGCTGTACAGGCAGTTTTGTCAAGTTTTCCTTCTGGTGTTTTTATCCAGCATTTCTTTGGATCATCTAAATATGTCTCTGTAATGTGTTTCTATATTTCTTTAAATCTCCTTTATCATCTCACCGTCTTTCACCACCCCGCAGTACTCCTCACACTCAGCCTTGGTGTAGAACTTGTTGGCATTGGTCTGGCAGAAGCCAGCTTTGTAGGGCACACAGAGACCAACAGAGGAGTCAAAGGCCCAGATGGGTGGATGTCCTGTGCAGGGTTGGGCCGCCATGGGCAGACGGCACACAGCTGTGGAGACAGAACAAAGGAGTGTTGAGATTTTCATGTATTTCCAAAGTTTTCTTCTTTTTTTTTTTAAGCTCACATCTGAGCAACAGGTTTCATTCTGGCCTTGGCAGGGAGCCTCATCAAGCACTATTAACTGTTTGTGTTGGTGGGAAGCCAGTGAGGGATCACATCCCTGTTGCTCCACCAGCAACTTCTACTTATTGTTTAGAATAACTGGCTGCAACTGCATGTATTGCAACAATGCAAACAACACAAAATAAACTGGCAACGGGCAAAAATATTGATGCTGCATGCATTGTATAATCATGTCATATGCAAATGTTGTGTTTCCGTATTTCACTCCTCACCCTCGGTGCGACATCTCTGCAGACAATCTCTCTCATTTACAAAGTTGTTCTGGTTGCCCAAACACCCTCCATACTTGAAGATTTCACAGCTCATAGAGGAGGCGTTGTAGAAGTAACGCTGGAATAACCCAAAACATGGTCCTATATCTGGTGCTGCCATACAGGCCTCTATGTAGGAGAGAGATTGCACAAGGGAGGATAGATACCAATTAGTTGCAACATCAGAATCAGGATCTCTTAACCTTCATTCAATGCTGTACAATAATATCTAAGTGTATTCAAATAGGCTGATCACTTACCGGTTCCATTGAAAAGAGGTGAATCATCACCAGAACTCTCTACGTCTGCAGCACTCAAAGCAGGCACCACGTTTCTCTTGACCCGCTGTATCACAGCCACAGACAGACTATGTTAGATGTACAAAGTATATACGGATATTACAAATATTCACCTTAAATCTACCCTGAGTCTGTTTCAAAATCCTTTGAGACAGCAACACAGCTAAAAACTGTCCGCACTACTGTTATGCATCAATAATTTGACGCTCTGAAAGGGAACATTGTTTTTAGAGCTTTAGACAGCAAAGACAGATTTATTTTCTGGGGTCATCTGACTGAAGCATGTTACCATGAAATCATTTTCATTTTCTCAGATAAATGTTGTAGTACGTAGTACTAAACATTATTTCAGGCATCCCTATAAAAATATACTGCTGCTACTACTGCCACCAGTATTGTTAGTTAGTATTAGTTAGTAATAATACTTCAACTACTGATGAAAAGGATTTCTAAGGTATTTCTGTGATTAAAGCAGAGTGAATTTAAACTAAAAATAAAAAATAAAAAATTGTGTTTTAAGGAAATATACTGTATATATATATATGCATTTAGGGTAGTTTAATTGAATGTGTTTTGAGTACCTGAGGCTCAGGCTGAACTGTCGGCTCTGCCACCTGCTCCCCAGGAACGCAGTCACCTGCAAAGAGATCAAATGAAAACATATCATTTAAACATCCACTCACTTTACAGCCAAACTGTGTACTCTTTTAATGTTCTCAACTGTCTTATTGTATTTTTATGGTGTTTCTATTTTATGTGTGTATGCTGCCTGTGGGACAATAAAGATCTTAACTGTTTCATGAAAAGTGATATTAACATCTCTCTCTAAATATTGTCTGTATCGTGTGATAATCTGTGTGTCTGTGTGTTGTACCTTTGTCCTGCTTAATGACAATAGTGCTATCAGCCATTCCCTGTTGTTTGACCAGTGTTTTGAAGTCATCCAGCACCGTGGCTCTCACAGTCTTAGTTCGACCTGAAGGGGACAGAGTCATTAAGATGAAGCAGATAAATGAAAGGGTTTGAGGTACAAGGGTGCGTTCAGATTTACCTCATAATCACTTGAAGTAAAGCTGGCACTTGACGAGAATACTGTTTAGTTCGACTGTTTATTTAGCTTGATTTAAATAATTCATTCATGTCCAATAAGATGGTATACCTTTAGATAAATGAGTGGCGAATACTTATACTTCAGATGTTAAAAATTATGCATGCCACTGAAAAAGCAAAAATATACACGGTTTGGTCCATGCAACAGAATTAAAGCTGAAATCAGACTTAAAAAGAAAAAAAGAAACACAACAATAAATAAATAAGATAATGAAACGTTCCAGTGCATCTATAGAGGCCACTCACTGTAAAGCTTAACCGAGGTGCTCTTATCCCCTGATGATTTCTGCTTGCTCATTATCACTATCGCATACTCATTGTAGTTTGTGTGAACCACGTACGCATCCACATCTGCATTCCACTCTGTTGAAAGGATGGGGAGAGATATAACATGTGCAACAGTTCTACAGGCGACATGAACTGAAAAGAAAGATGTATCACTGATTGTACAGAGAGAGACATACTTGCAACGTGGAACAGGAATCGTCCTGGTGTGGTGGTCAGGTCATAGTCCCCAGCTATCTCAGTACATGTTCCTTGTCTGCACATAACACAAAGAACAACTTAGTAGTGGAACAAACCAACCTTTTAGTTGCATAAATATAGCAAAACCACAATGTAGAAATACTGTGTCCTGCATTCAATTTTTTGAATTACTTGTATGTATTAGAATCAACATGTACCAACACAAAATGTACTCCTGATGCAGAATGGCCAATTTCAGAATTATTTATACTGTATTATTGTATATATAATCATTAATGCATTAATGTTTACATCACTACTGTTGCAGCTGGTAAAGATGGAGCTAATTTGAGTACCATTGGGTACCTTAATATATAATAACTCAACATAATTAATTATTTGATTTTGTATCAATAATCTGAATCTGCGAAGGAACTAAAGTTGCCACACAAAAGTAGTGGAGTAAAAATAAAAGTACAATATCACCTCCTATGCAATAGTACCTCAAAAATATTGAAGTAATGTACTTGAGTAAAACTTTCCACCACTGGATTTTACAATTGGACATTGCCCTGAAATGTTGTCAGACCAAACACTGTCAGGATTAGCCAATATGTCTGCATTGTGATTTATTAATGGATAGGTGTGTTTGTTAATTAAAATTTTCTGCTCTTATATACAATTACAGTGTTGAATTGTTGAATTATGTGTCAAAATTGTATATAATTTCACTTTTTGACATTTCTTAATTTAACGTAACAGTAGTTTTCAAAAAACACGTGTTTTGATACATTTTCTTTGTAAAAGTATGCCGCATGCACTTTTTACAGACCTGAGTACGGTTCGAGTTGCCTTGACTTTGCCTGCAGTAGGGCTGCTCTGCAGTACCAGTTTACCAATGGCTGCATCTCTCCTATGACTTTGCATATGGAGACATGTACTTGCCACGGCAACATCATACCAGGTTCCCAAAAACTGTTAGAAAGAGGTACCATTATATATTTATATTTTACATAAATAACTGCACACACTCTATAAAATAGATGAAATAGATACTTTTAATAAATAGAAATAGATACTGTTAGTTCAGTATACCAGACCAAAAACATAAAAGAATGATGTTTATCCCACTTTATGAAAAAACACATTTGCCAGTGCAAAAAATAAATAAATAAATAAATAAATAATTTACAGAATGAAAATGTTGAGAAAATAATTGCCGATCCCAGTCATGCATATGGCGTACAACAAATAACATATCAATCAAACAATATTATTTGTTTTAAAGAGACTTCATATTACACTTAACACTTACAGAAGTGTAGAGTGTAAGTGTATTTATGCATATCTGTCTTTACCTTTTATACTGAATGTAAGACAAAATATTAAATAGAGGAAAAATAACATGCAATACTACACAACTCAGTCACTCACCTGGGCCAGATCAAAGTTCTCCTGTGTGGTGTAGAGAGGTTCTGGGGTTACAGGGATCCCCTGGGGGGTCCAGGTCCACCCCAGGACCAGCAGTGGAACAAGAATCACAGCTTTCTGCATCCTGTCAGGCTTTCTGTCCACTCGTCTCTGAAGTGTGAGACACTGAATCCCAGGAAAGGTCCACCTCTTTGCCTAACTGTTTTTTTTACACCCCCTCTCAACACTTCAAAAGGGGGACAGGGCATTGCCCTATGCTTTGTGTACAGTGCATGTGCTCACTCCCAGAGCCAAGTAAAAAAAACAAACACATGATGGAGCAAAGTTCTGCTTGCTTGTCTCTCGCTTTGTGGTCTTGTCTGGAAGCTGACCACTGAAACATTGGACTTCAGTTTGAGCAACATCAGCAAATCAATACATGTCATGATATGAGCTACTAATGAGTAGCAAGTATTTTGTTCTGTATTGTGTAGTGTGTAATATACATGCACATTCTTGTGTAGCTCTCCAAGCAAACATTTACTCGACCTGCATCAAGACCAATGAGTCCAATGTTTTCAGGTAAACTTATTTTACAGTGGTATAACCAAATAAACGTTATTTAAATTACCAATGATACAACTCTGTAACATAAGTGTGAACGGTTCTGTTTAGGAACTATTTTTCTTGCGCACCACACGTTGTGTTCAACCAGTTCAAGTTAAAGTTCACATATGGCAGTCCTCCATGGCAGTATTTAGTTTTAATCTCTAGTGACACTTGCAAAAAATCAGTAAGCATTTAAATGAAGACTTCCCATACATTTTCTTCTTTGGCTTCAGCTATTACTTTCATCCAGAACACCTGTCTGTTCTGAATTAGAAGGACCCTCTATGATTATTTAAATAAAAAAATAGATAATCAATGACAATATATTATTGATCTAAATAATAATAATCCAAACTAGTTATTTTTTATGAAGGGGAGATTAATTGCTTCCTGGTAAGCAATTAGGCACTAATTATGAAGAGTCAGACGAACTTGTCTCAACAGTATTTTAGAACTTTGCAGCATACAGAATGAGTTTACTTCCAAAGGTCAGAAAAACATTGAATCACTTTATTTGCAAAGCACCTAAAAAATAATTTTGACATACCAGGCTTTTCAAATATCATCCTAGAAGTGTCATAAAATTTTCATACAGTATCCACAGGAAAGTACAAACAAAACAGTGTTGTTTTATTGACTGAGGAAAATGTTTTTAACAGCACATTCCTGATGTAACAACATGATAGTCTGGCGACTGCTTGTGTGATCATTGTTGTTTTCAGTTATTCCGCATGATCTCTTCCCCCTGTAACAGTGAACAAACATTTATTAATATGCTAAAATTATAGAAATAGATTAGATATATACTAGATACTAGATTACATGTTTCGAATGCTGTTTCCGATTGGTCTGCAGGGATATATTCTATATATACTGCACATTCAATATTGCCAAATGTTTGATCAAAGATTACCAAGAAATTTCCCAATACCAACATTTTGAGTTGCAAGCCTTGTAAGCATGTCATGTTTCTCTCCCTCATTTTCTGACATCTCTCTACTGTACACTGTCTAATAAAAGCAATTATAAAATATAGCACAAAATATATGTGGACAGAAAATACATTTGATAGCTCACAGTTCTGCACTACTGTTACATATGTGATCTGCCATAGCCTGAGTCAGTGTATGATTATTTTAAAACAAAAATAAATAAATCAATAAGTGCAAACTAAACACTGATCAATGTTTATGTAATGTGACCTTTAAATGATGAGTCATTCTCCTCTTGTGCAGTAACCACAGCTTTTCTGAATGACAGACATTCAGTTTACCCACAACAGGTGGCTGACCAGTCTTCATATAGATACAGATCTCTGGTTTCAGTATGCAAATGTCATTTCAGCTCATCACAGTGTAAAGAACGTACCTGAAGTT
Organism: Argyrosomus regius; assembly: GCA_946959425.1. Classification (NCBI taxonomy): domain Eukaryota; kingdom Metazoa; phylum Chordata; class Actinopteri; family Sciaenidae; genus Argyrosomus; species Argyrosomus regius. Next base: position 16,357,658 of record OX336898.1, on the reverse strand, counting down.
GAGTAGAGTGGTCACCTGCTCCTGGAACACACTCACCTGAGGACGACAGAGGAAGGAAGATGGAGAGTGAGTTTTTGTTTCTCATGAAGACATTTGTCTCCTTGTGTCAGAAAAGCTACAGAAACCGTAATTCATGTTCCAAAATGAATACAATGGAATTCTTATTGTGAATGCAGACTCACTTGCACAACAAAATGGAATACATTCATCCTTTTTGTAATTAGTTACAGGTGCGCTTTGCCTGAATGTGTGTGTGTGTGTGTGTCTGTTTGTACCTTCATTCTGATTCATGATGACAGCATCATCACTCATTCCATGTTGTCTGACGAGTGTTTTGAAGCTGTCCAGCACAGCAGCCGTCACATTCATAGTTCGACCTAAGGAAGATAGAACTGCCTTTACACAAACCTAATCCATTTATTGGAAGAAAAAAACACATTTTGAAAACATTCATACAAGCAAAGGACAACAAATTAACATTCAAAATATGTCTCTCACTCACTATGAAGCTTGACTGTGGTGGTTTTGTTTCCTGATGGTTTCTCTGTGCTCAGCAGAAGCATCATTGCATATTCATCGTAGTTGGTATGAACCACAAAAGCATCAACATCTGCTCCGAACCCTTCAGAAAAGAAAGTGTTAGTGGAAGATGAATGAAGCGTCATATAAACCTTGTTATTGTGGTGTAAACACAGACAGACAGACTGTACAATTAATCCAGTAAAAAAGGATGGGGAGAGGAAGGAAGCTGGAGGAACATACTTTCAACATGGTAGAAGAATCGTCCTGGAGTGTTGGTCAAATCATAATCTGTAGACTTCTGCTTACATGTGCCATTCCTACATGCAGGAACACACACACACACACACGTCCAAACACAACACAGGTTCATAACACTGACTACTTTAAACCACTAGAATGCGTGTAAGTCTGACCTGAAACTAGTGGCTGACATTGTGAAGTTGCCCTCAGAAGCAACATGTTGCAGCTCCAGTGCAACAGTGACGGGGTTTCCTCTCTTGCGTTGCATGAAGTGAGGACAAGTAGAAATCACTGCTAACTCATACCACTTCCCCATGAACTGCAAGGGACAGAATTATTTACTGCACAGTTCTGCATTTGCATATGGATTGATGTGCTGAAGCAAAACCTAACACTTTCATATTTAGTTGTTGAAAAGACAATTACAGTAAGAAATCATTTGTCACAAAATAAATAAATAAACTAATAAAACCTGTATTTTTTACCACTTACCCGGCTCAGATCAAAGTCCTCCTGTGTGAGGATAAGAGGTTTGGGGCGCACAGGGCCCGCTTGCAGGCTCCATGCCAACCCCAGGACCAGCAGAGGCAAAAGTCTCCACGCTCCCTGCATCCTGTCAGCCTCTCTGGATCAACAGATGTTGTAAATTCTCTCCCACAACACTACAGCCCCCCGCCCTACAAAACTAAAAGAGCAAAGGTCTGTCTCTGTGTGTCTTGACGTGGGTGTACACTAAAGCTTGCCCGTGTGACTGTGTGTTTGGTGGTCAGTGTAATCAGAAATCTGCACTGGACTTCAGAATCTGAAGCTAAAACAAACAACAAATCAATACAAGTGAGAATTTAACAGCTGATAATTAATGGGGAAAAGGCTGGGTTACTGTGTCGTTTTGGAAACTACCACAAGGGGACATTAAAGTCTACATTTTCCTAATTTTACACATAGTGTCTTTATCCTTAAATTCCTCACAGTATCCGGATCAACATGTGAAAATCATAGGTTGTATGATATAAGGTTAGATATGATTCTAGCATTAGTTACCAACAGAGATGAGCACCACATTAGAGAGCTATGAGCTCTGGTTTAATGAAGAAACATTGATGTGTGGCATCTGCCCCCTGGTGGTCATATGTGAACTACATCACTTGCGGTGGTGCACAGTATGCTGTATTAACTGTATGTACTCTGACTCAGTGTGGAGGTTAATATTGTTTATTTAAGTATGTCAACACAGTGAAACAGCCCAGTTGATTTCATGAGGTTCAGGAGAAGATTTAAAACTCAGAATTCAAAGATTTTATAGAAACAATTTGACGAAAAGCAAAAACCATCTACTATAATGAAAAAAAAAAACAATATTTCATGTTTAGTGATTAGAGGAAAAACAGAAAGGATTTAAATAACCTAGATGTCAGTGATGTTTATAACTATGACAGCACAGGAGGACTATGAAAAACACTACATAAAAGATGAAAAACATTTTTCTTTTTAGCAGTATTTGCTGTTTATCATCTTTGTAGACAGAATGATGATGTTAGTTGAAAGAGAGTTCTTCGTAGGTCTTCTTAGTAAATGCAGAGAGTGAAAGTGGAGCAGAGAAAGAGCTCATCAAAAATATCCTGGCATCATCATCTCAGGTACATCAAGGAACCTACAGGGAGAAACAGAAACTAATTTACACTTAAAAAGACACGCACACACTCCACACCTGAACATGTAACTCATCTAATTTTCACATTTAAAAAAAAGAAACAAGCGATAGAGAGAGACTCACTTAACGTCCAGATCCTGATGCTGGGCAATTTTCTGTTGGCCAGAAAACATAGACAGAAGTTAAGACATTTCAAGGTTATTTAACTCTTCTTCCTATCTGTTTGTGCATGTGTATAAACTATATGTGTATGTGTGTTCCTCCTACTTTACCTGCAGGAGGTGGAGTCAGAATAGCTTCTCTGGAGAAACCCTGGGACAAGGCAAACCCTTTAAACTTCTGAATTATATTAATTCTGAGAGTTTGAGAGCGACCTGCAAACACAGAGACAAATATGAACAGACAGAACCGTGTGTCCACTCTGCAACACACGTTTAAGATGTAATGTAAAAATGAATATGTGAATGTGTCTCACCGTAAAGTGCCACCTGTGTGTACTCGCTGTTAAAAACCTTGTGTTTGAGAACCAAGGCGTAGTCAGTGTAGTTTGTCTCCACCACTGTGATGTCCTTCACCATGTTATGGCCTGACAGAAAACCCAACATAGAAGTAAGGACAAAGACTTCATATCAACTTCAACAGAGAAATATGAGAGTGAATGAATGTAAACCATGTGAGTGCCATTGTAATGCTCTCAGTGGAACAATTAGTTATTACAGTTTGAATGACCTGACTTGTGTTACACAGAATTTAAGGAAGATTTCAAACAAAGAGGGTCTACATGAGATAGATGAAACTGGGTGTAGTATACCACAGGTAGCCATATTAAAAATATGTTGTATATTAATAAACATATCTCAATGTGCAATAAATATTTACAGTAAATAATATAGTATATGCCCAGCAAAATGGCAAGAGTAAAAAAAAAGAATAAAACATTTAAGAATAAAAAGTATCAATATATTTAATATGGAAATGAGTCAAAATGTATGTGTATTTGTAATATTTTACAAATCTTACAGCAAAATACAGGACTTATAAAATGTGTCAATAGCTGTCAACAATATTAGATACAACATAAATACAAAATATTCAACAATTATAATCAATGTTATTTGTAACAAAATTTGTATTACAAGGGGAATCTCTTATTATTTCTTATCAAAAAGGCAGACATCAAGTCAAAACAATGTTTTTTAATAAAACCTTAAAATATAAACAAATACACACAAGTGCATTAAAACAAAATAAACACTTAAAAAATGTGCTTGCTTAATTTTGTTGTGGTCAAATACAATATATTTCTGCTTTGCTTTTATTTTTATATTACAGGTCTACATATAATTTGTAAAGCACTCATGAAAAGAGCCTTGTGATAGTTCAGGTCATTTTGTAGTCACATGTTCTACACACCCTCCAGTAATGTGCGTCCACGACTTCAACACATGGTCATGTTTATTGAATATTGTGTATCTTGTGGGCTGCCAGTCAGGTTTATGAGGAGAGACACTCAGGGAGTGCCAGTTTGCATTGTCATTAATGTCACGGGGTGAATAAGCATCTTTCTTGGGAGGGTCATGAGTCACATTAAAAGAGCAGAGACTTACGTGTGCTGAAGTAGGTGAACTGTCCGGGTACGTTGGTCTTCTCATACTGGTACACCTTAACCTGACAACCGAAAGGTCTGAAGCACAGAGAGGAAACACAATGTGACAATCTTTTCTATATGTCACTCCATACATGCTTCTGTCCGTTTTCCTCCCTTATTTGACACTTTTGTGGCACAAACATGTACTCACGTGGCATCCCACATCGTGAGGTTAACGTTGCCATTTGGCAGTGCTGTGATGATGCCCATGGAGGCCTTCAGTTTGTCTCTGTAGGGGGCAAAACTGGCCGATTCATAGGCCAGGCCCACCCGGTACCATTTACCTGCAAACTTAACACACACACACACAAACATAGGTACACAAAATAAAGTTTACTTTCCACTTTCCACTTTCCATGCTCCGACAAGTCTAACTGAGTGTATAAATTTAAAAGAATCTAATTATTGATGATTTTGGTGTTATATAATATATAGAATGTCACTATAGTTATCCTTTAATGTGCATTGAAACTTTCTCCCAAATCATTAAGCCACTATTTGTCACCAAGCATAGCCACAGGAAATAATAATTTTCTTTCTTAATGGAACATTTTGTGGCTGTTTGTTATGCATACATGTATTTTTAGTATCTATATTTTTAGCATAAAGGGCCCCAGTGAGAAAACAAGTGAGCTGTATCTGTCCCATGATGCAAACGCTGCTGCTAACCACAGCATTTCCTCATATGTGCATATGGATTCTTTAAAACACTAAAACTGGATGAAGGGAGTGTGAATGTTGAATCAGAGGGAACATCCTGACACGACATGTTGCTGCATGCTGCTCTATGGAAGCGATAAACAATTTTAAACTGCCTCTGCATTTTCTTTAGGCTGCTTTAGGCTTTGTAAATAGACGTGAATTATCACGATAGCTAAAGTTTCTGGCTGGGTGTTGTCCAATATTTTACATTAACCCACGTCAGATTAGCAAGTAACTGACCTTTTGATAAATATAGAAGAATCCCACCAAAGGGATCTTTAAAATGCTTCTGGGATAAATTTAGTTGGCTATCAAGTCAACCACAGGAAGCAAATGACATTTCTAATGTCTTTAACATGGGAAACATCAAACTGACCTCTCTCAACTTCTTGTATGTGAGGAAACCAGGAAAATAAGGACTCATAAATTCATTCATGCTAACAATTTGTGCTGAGGCGAGATTTAAACTCATAATTGTTTTGTTTTGTTTTAGGTTAGAGACTGAGTAGCTGTTCTCAAACTATGAGTACACACAAACAAATACAGGATGTGACATGCAGTCCTACTCATGGTCAATCACAAACACACACACAGAACACAGTGTACCTTCATCCATGAAGTCACTTGATAGTCAACAAATAATGAGAGCAGAACTTCATTAACTTAACAAATCAAATTCATGTTTAAAAGCAAAACTAAACAAAAAGATCTGAATATAACACACATAATATGTGTCTATCTTACCCTCTGCAAGTTGAAATCTCTCTGGGGTTTCACATCTGCTTGCACCATCATCCCACACAACATCACCATGACAACAGCTATCATAGTGGTCCTCATGGCTGCGTGAAGAAAGGAAGCGGCCAGGTGGATGGACTGAAAAGGTTGAGAAAGAGTATCTAACCTGAGCCCAAAGTGAACTGTAAGCAGTGAACAGATACAGGTACAGAGTGGCAAAGCCTGTGGCAATGTTTGTTTTACTCACGATCCACCCACCTGGTTGTCAGCCAATCATCATGAGGGATCAGGGAACAGTGGCCAAGTGTTGAAGATGTGTGGTTCCAAAACAACTCCAACTTAGGCTTCACTTCCCATAGGTGACGGAATATATCATGCTTGTGGTCACCTAGGATCAGCTGGAGCTCATGTGCTGTCACCAGCATACAAGACACGGTGGTTTCACAAGACTTTGTTCCACATTGAAAGAAACATGAAGAAGCTTTGAGGGTACTAATCCCTTAAGATTAATAAAAAGTGTTAGAGATCTTCAGATCATTTACTTAAGTAAATGTGACAATACCATAATATAGAGATACTAAATAACAAGTAAACATTTACTGCATCTATAAGTTTACTCAAAAGTATCAAAAGCAAAAGTAGTAATAACTCCTGTCAGTGTTACTTCTTTTATTACTGGGTTATTGATGCATTAATTTGTAAGTATTACTTTAATGTTTTTCTTGTTTGGGGTGGAACTGTTTTATATACTAGTGGATAGTTGAATTTATAACAATGCATCATATTTTAGAAGAGTTAGTTGTAAATTACCTATAAGTGTTAAATAAATGTAATGGTGTAAGGCTATAGTGTGGCCGAAAATAAAAATACCTAAGCAGTACTTTTCCACCACTGTGAGGAAGAATACTGTCTTAACTCTTGGCCTGAATTGAAATCTGTTATTTCTATATGAAACAGGTTTGTACAGCTGCTGTATGAAATGACAGACATGAGTCATAATTATCACTCATGTCAAAACACGAGAAACGACTCATATCTTTTGGTAAAAGATGTTTCAGGAAGGCTCATTTTGAAACTCCTTTTTAAAGTTCCATTTTCACTTTATTCAGTTTTTAGTATTTCTGTCTTCACTTTGCTGCTCCTCAAAAGCACAAATGAGTCGAGATAAATCACTCAAATGGAAATTTACGGTTAGAGGAAAATGATGTTGACGCTTTAACATCTAATCTGTATTTCTGAAGTCAGCTGAGAAGCTTGACATGGCTGAAAATTAGGGCTGAGGCTGTGATGGATGTTGCTGTGGCCAACAGTGAATAAATAAATACAGAGAACATCTGTGTTTGGTGTGTGGATTTGGAGGAAGGTGTGTTCACAGGACATAACTCGCTTTTGGGACAGGGTGGAAATATTAATTTGATTCAATAAATGTCTCAGATCCAATAGCAAGGTGTAGTATTTTGGCCTCCTCTCTGATGAACTTGCATAAGAAATATTCAATGTACAAGTCTTTTTAAATGTATGTATGTGTATGTGAAAATTAGAGGGACTTATTGAAATTAGATCAGATTCTAATGGATGTAAATTGGGAAGAATAGTTATAGATTGTATGAAATAAATTCAATTGTTATGAATACATAATTTATTTACACTAAAAAAACTAAATGTCCATTTATTTGGACAAATGTAGCATTTTAAATTTTACTTGGAAGTCATCTAACAGGAAAACATCTGAGCGTGACCCAAAGTGAACTGTGTGACCCAATGTTTGGTACAAAAGAACTAAATATTTAGGGTAAACGGCCGTGCTGTTATCGTTGAAACTGTTGCAATATCACCAGCATGTTTTAGGTTTTTAAAAGCGGGTCAAAATCTATCTGGATCAGCTAAACGCAGCAATCAGACATCAACCAAACTATTCAATCTGAAAAGAAAGTGGAACAACAATCCCAAGAGCCTAAGTGAACAATTTAAATAGTTTTTTATTAATAATGATTTTTCCATTTTTAGCACTGCTTTTATCTCATTTTCTTGAAATGCATGATGTATATAGCTAGCCTTCAGTGGACAAGAGGACATCAGTGTGTGTGTCTCACACACACAGCACACCTCACAGACCTCCACTACACACTCTGCACAAGCTGAGAGCTGCCGCCTGTGCAATGAGACAACAAAATAAAATAATAATAATTAAAAAAACAAAACAAAACAAAACTTTCACACACACACACACACACACACACACATCGGCAGACGTGCACAAACTTGTTTTCCTTCTGTTGCACTGCTTGATGTTCCTGAGGACCACGACAGGGGAAAAAAACAAAAAGTGCAAAAAAGCTGAGTGACAAATGTTGATCAGAGGCATGAGGAACAGTCAGACCAGAGACACAGAAATGTGATAAAACACAATTCCTCAGCCAGGGCCATGGCCTACCTGGATTAATATCCACATAATTATAAATGTATCTATGATCTAAGAGTAAGCTATTATTTTTGCAGTGCTTTCAGAGAATCAGAGAGAGATTATTATAACTAATCTGCCGGGAAGACTGGTGACAATTTGGAGCTCAATTTAAGAAACTTATTCACATCACTTACCATGAACATTTTATGTAGTCAATTTAAGTGTATTAGGAGCTGGCAATAATTGTTCAGTCAAATAATAGTGAACAACTGATAATATCCACAGGCCATTGGAAACATTCAGATTTTAAATTTGATTCACAAACATATGGAAAAAATCCCACACTTTGTTTGTTTTCACCAATACGTCTGTCTACAGTAGTTGTAGTTACTTTCATTAGTAATCCAAACACTGCATGATAAAAATGATGGCATGGAAACTTGTGTGTCTTGCCAAGGACACAGCGCCCCCCTCTGGTCAAACAGGTGTCTCAAAACCTTAACACACCCACAAACATCCCACAAACATGTCATAGCCTGCAGACCTTCAGCCGTTTTAAGTTTTACACCTGACTTATCTTCTTTGCCATCAACTTGTCAAAACAATATTTATTAGCTGGGAAATAGCGAATTGGCTCTTGGTCAACATACATCCACTGTATTCCAGAAAAGGTTGCTCCCTGGCTGGCTCCGGGTGCCTTTTATAAAAGAAAAAAAATCAACTGCCATTCGATTGTCTTACACTCATGCATGAATCCCATTTTTTTTTTTTTTTTTTTTTTTTTTACACCAAAATCACAAAGCTATGATTTCAAGCAAACAAAACAAAAAGTAAACACATGAAGCAGTGAAACAATCAAAGTATAATTAACAGTTCCTTTAAAAATAATTTAAAAAAAAGTGAAAATAGAAACATCTTATTCAGAGTGATCTGCTGTGGGGCTGTTCAGTCAGGGTTGACAAGCGTGACCCTCAGTCACAAGCATCATAACAGCCAAACTGTGTTCCCTTAGATACGTAAATCACACTTTACTTCACGACATCATCATCATTGGTCACTCATTTCTTTTTCAGACATTCATGAGAACATATCACACTCATCATTAAAGAATAATTAGAAGTGAAAGAGAAGCGAGAGAGAGACTCTTTAAATGACCACAGAGGAAGCAGGGATGAATCTCAAAATCTATCAAATGGCTTTGTTGGTCTTTGAGGATCACTGTCAGCAGACTGTGTCATGCTCAACTGTGTCAGTCAGTCAGTGCAAAGTATGAACTAAGAAAAGCCGTTTATACATCTTGAGAATCAGTCTGCAGAAAACAAAGCAGCCTAAAAAACTCGTGAAGAATAAGTCCTCTACACTACAGCCTTCTTGACATGACTCATTACACAACCACCGTTGGCAACAGCCAGCCTGGCTGTACTGTAGGTGACTCAGGATGTGGACAGTCGCAAAGGTAAGACAAAAAGTCACAGGGCAATGGCAGACTACACACAGCACACATCGGCAAACGATATTTGCAAACAGTTTGGAGTGTGTAGTTGGAGTTTCGTGTCACCAGTCCCTCCATCAAACACTCAACGAACTCCAAATAGGAAATTTCTGAAATATAATTAACTACTGCTTATACCATTGTCTGAATCAACATGAGCACAGCAAGATGATGCAGACATGGCAGAGAACGAGGCTCGGTACCTGACGGAGACAGCGAGGATCAAACAGAAGTGCCAGCTCGAGGGGTTGGAGGGGCCACGGACAGAGAGGGAGAGAGAAGATAGAGGGTAGGGTTAGAGAAGGATTAAAGGAAAGGATTGCTTGGCAGAAAGATGATAAAGGCTTGGTGTAAAGGTGCTGACCAAAAGGAAACTTAGGGGAACAATATCTAGAAGACAAACCAAGAAACAAACAAGTAATGAATAAGACAGCTAGTTGACAAATTAAGGTTACAGCTGGGACTAAGTAAAGACAGCAGACTTGCAAAATGTTGGACTCTTGCCCATTGAGAGATCAACACAAACTCTTTCTGCACCTGGCAGGATAAAGGTGCCAGTTGCTGGGCTGCCATGAATTCTTAGCAGATGATTTTCAGGATAAAATATGATCTCCCAAGATTTAGGCCAGCTTTGCTACGACGACAGGGAACTTGGAGACAGATAAATTAGATTATGGTAGATAGAAGCTGAATGAAGTCCAACATAGGGAACCATGTGAGAGACTATATGTGGACCAGGGCCTGTGAATCTGGGAGGTGAACTCACAGTAAGGCACAGTGCTCTGCTTGTGGTTGCTGATGCTCATTCATGCTGCTACAACCTCTGATGACAGCTACTGCAAACAACAGACAAAACATCGATGACAAAGCACATTTCCTCTTCTTCTACCGTTCTACTTTGACGCACCTCCTCTGTGACAGTGTCCCTACTCCTGCCTTTAAATCTTTGGATCTTTCGGCTCTTTTGAATCTGGCAGAACATCTCACTTTAGCACCAGAGTATTGTTGAAAACGCAAGTCCTCGCCAACTGGGCGATTTGGTGCTCCTCTATCTTCAGTCAAGTCCTCTTCATATGTTTTAGAAGAATATACACACACACACCCTACGATAGGTAAAGTCTACCTTTTAGGACAAAACCTGCACAATATAGCCAGACAAACATACTGCACACCAGTATGTGGACAAGTCCTGTTTGTGGAAATAGCCCCCATGTATTTAGCCCAGGGTTGAATCAGTCAGATCACTTGACTTTGTGTTCCAGCAGCTGATATCAAATGTTTACTGCAGCTTCATTGTTGAAGACTCCAAGAGTTACTGAAGCATGGATTTGGATACACATAAAGCAAAAACAACCTGATACATTTGCACTATAACAAAAGAGAAAGCTTTTACAACAACATAAATTACTAAAACCTCTCTTAAATATGTAAACAAACACTACAACTTAAATATATTTGGTGTGATGCAAACATATTCAAAAACAAAGCTTTGTTTTATATCAGTGCTTGTGCAGCTGATTATTGCACTGCAAACGCTGGAGCCCTATTGCACTTTAGTGAATCTGTCAGCTTCAACCACTGGTCTAATTTCACTTCTGTAACCGTGAGTTACATGTCACTTCCAAAATCCCTCACATCCTTATGTTATTCCCTTTTTTTCCGAAAAACAAAACAAAACAAAACAAAAAAATAGAGCTTGGTGGCCTTTGCTCATTTTCAAAGGTGGAAATGATGATGAGAAGACCAGAGAGGTTAAGCAAATACTTTCAAGCAAGTGAACTCAGTTGGAGGAGAGCTAGTTGTCACACAGGTTTGTCACTGCAGGCTAATTGTGCAGGTGAAGTCGACAGTTGAGACTTCAGTCTTTCACGAAACAATCTCGCTGACGAAACAACGAGCCGAGAGACAGTTTAGGTCCTCATGGGTTCCTCTGTTGTCCCGCATACTTTTTGTACTGAATCCATGCTCCACCTCAGCATCCTTTAAGTCTGTGGTTTTCTGTAATTTTTCAAAGTTTTTGCATTCTTGATGCCAGGCAGTCTGTACTCCACATCCCTTCCCAGTTGTGTCCCCCAGCAACACATCTGGTTTGATGGACCAGGATGGACAGGGGTGGTTGAGTGAGACCTGTGTGGGAAGGAATTGTGTGGCTATGAAGGGTGGTTTTCAAGTTACCAAATAGACCTGGTTATTAGGTTTGTGCCTCTCTCTGTGTTTGCTGAGGTAGCGAGAGGAGTTGCCGGGGAGATTGCAGAAGGGATGGATGGAGTGGTGCTGTGTGTGTGTGTATGTGTGTGTTTGTGTGTGTGTGGCGTGCATAAGTTTGTTTTTAGGGATTTTAAAGAGCAAAGTGGGAATACAACGTTTATGTGGGTGTATGAGTAAATGTGTTGGCATTTGAGTCTAGGTGCATGGAGTGTGTATGGCTATTACTTGTAGTACTTGTGTATATGGGGACAAGTTCCTGTATTCTGCTATCCTGGTCACGCAAAATTGTCTTCTTTTCTGTATCTGTATTGGTATGTGTGTGTGTTTGCGTGTGTGTCTATGTGTACATGTAGTGGTCAGCCTGGTCATCACAATTTGTGTTTCCCTGTCAGTATGGAGCGGTAAAGCTCGTCGTTCAGCGCCGTGTAGCGCCCTCTGCTGGAATCCAGGAAGTACAGTCTGTCTGACACCGCGCTGGGATCAAAGCCGTCCCGACGTAAATCTGTCTTTTGAAACTTAAATGTTCCTGAAAGAGACAGAGAGATTATGTAGGTATTTTATTTATCTAATTCAGCTGTCGTAGAATGACTGTACTTCACTGTCTTGACTGTCTTACTGCTGTAAGAAAAAACACACCACTATTCAAATGTTTAAGGTCTAATTCAGAGCTTCAAAACCAGTTTACCTGTCTTGTTAACCTCCGGAAGGAAGCGGAGGAACACAGGTCTGGCGTACGGAGGGAGAGCCTTCTCCATGTCCTTCACAAACTTCTCCAGGTCAGTGGAGTGAGACGGATCAGCGATGGCTGCCATTCCAGCCTTTCCCTCTGCTCCTGATCACACAGAAGATGGCAGAGGATTAATTCTGTGCAGGTTTAATGTCAAACAGATGCTTCTTTGTGTTTGTGCAAGGAGGCCATGAATGCTGCGCAGAACCCTTCTTATGTCTTCACACAGTATCTCATTTGTACACTTCCCTTTCATAGATTGCTAGTGCACACGCTCCGTTAGTTTGTGTGTTAGTGTTATCACAGTTGTGGCAAGAAATATTTCATATTGTGTATGCTGTGATCTGTGTGACTTGTGTATCTTTCGTCATTTGTCACTGTGCATGCCAAATTAGTTCACCCCTTTGGCGATTAATAAAGTTATCCAATCTAATCACAGCAACTGGAAAGTGGCATCTGTGATTTGTCCTTGGTGTCAGTCTGCAGAGCCTCAACTACAGCTCAGCTTTATATGTGATGACATTTCAAATTGCCATAATTCATTTCATGTCACAATGGGTTTATTGTACACCAAAATACAGCAGCTGTAATAACGACAGTATTAAACACAGCATGATGACTGAAGCATGTATACAAAAAGATTTTACCTGGTACTTCCACTCCGTAGACAACGACATCTTTCATGTCTAGCAGCCTGCTGAGAGTTCCCTCCACCTCGGTCGTTGAGACATTCTCTCCTTTCCAGCGGAAAGTGTCTCCTGTGCGGTCCTTGAAGTACATGTGTCCACACTCATCCATGATCAACACATCACCTGAGGAGACAGAAAGAGAGGAAATGTCAGATTCATTTAGACAGTCAGCACTGAATACAGTAAACTCAATATATATGTGTGTGTGTGTGAGTGACTCTAACCAGAGAGATAGGCACTGTCCCCCTTCTTGAAGACACTATGAGCAATCTTCTTGCTGGTTGCTGACTGGTTGACATAACCATCAAACCTCCGAAGAGGGTCGTTCTGAATGATCCTGCCAACAAGCTGGCCAGGCTCGCCTGGAGAGAGACAGAGACAGAGAGAGTGAAAGAACAGAAGAATTCATGAATGTATAACTAGCATTTATGTGAAATCAAATTACCATTTTCACACACACACTGGATTGTTTGAGCTCCGTCAGGGCTACGTGTGTCTGTGCATGCCTGTGTGTCTGCAGTACAACTCTTACGTTATAAACACAGGGCTATGTAATAATTTTGCTCACAATAGCCTCCTTGTAGCCTTATAATAGCCTATTAACCTACACGCGTGTTCAACCCACTTGCTTAGTTAGTAACGTATGATGTTAAAGATCCAAGAAAAACATCTGCTGTATTCGTAGAGATAGATGTACAGTATTTTGTACATGGATGAGGAGTTTTCACTTAAAGTCCTCTTAATATATAGGGCTATGTCATTTCATTTAACATTCTTTATTTATAACAACAAACAGAATAATTAACATGTGCCCAAAGTAGATGTTCAGCTTTATTTCACTCATAATCACATGTATGATGTGGATGGGAGCAGCTGTGTAATGCTCCTGAGGCGTTTTTCTGTATGTACATTTAAGCTTCCCAAGTGTAAAGTGTAACGTTTAACATGCATACACATAAAACCTACCGGGTTTACAGGGAATACACACGCCATCAGGTCCCCTAATGAGCTCCATGGTCTCTTCATCAACCCTCACCAGCCTGATGGGGTAGATATAGGGTAGGATCTGACTGTTGAAGCCACACGCTCCAACCTAGGTCACAGACAAAAAAACATCAACAACCACAAAGCTTTCAGTGATGCAAGGAAAAGGAACGGCAGACCAGTTCCAACCAGCCAAAAACCTGCAGTGCTATATCTGTTGTGTTGTGTTGCTGAGGAGCTACCCAAACTGAGAAAACAACACATTTTTAGAATAGCAGAGTGCATAACATGAAGAGGATTTTAGAGCAGTACAGAAAAGAAAAGCCTTTTGAACATAACGTGAAAGGACTTGAGTGGGTAGTGGTAGTCTTGAGGATTTCAGGGTATTTCTCTACAATGACACCAGTTCAAACACTTGTCAGAAAGAGAAAATATTGGCAAACACCCCCCAAAAACTTTGTTGCAGGACACGTCCCCACCTTGTTGTCGAAGTTTCCCAGGCTGCAGTTGCACTCTGTGGCTCCGTAGAACTCTGCGATCTGCGGTATATTGAAGCGGTGCATGAACTCCTCCCATATGGACTGACGTAGGCCGTTACCCAGTGCCATGCGCACTCGATGTTGTTGCTCTGTGTCCCGAACTGGCTGGTTCAGCAGGTATCTGCAGATTTCACCAATGTACTGCACAATCTGGAGGAAGAATGGAGCAGGAAGGCAGTGAGAAAAAAATAGCTTAGTGAGACAGAACAGAGATAAGAAGGGACCAATTACTGATTTAATGCCAAGCGTACAATAATGAAAAGGTGACTCAAATAGATTAACTGAGGAATAACATTAAACTTGAGATTATTTTTTGTGAGATTTCAGTGTGCTACTCTGCCCACTAAATCTGTGTCAGTGACTTGTGTTCTACATTATGCTTACAGTGCAGTTGTATTTGACACAATCGTCCCAGAAACGCGAGGCAGAGAACTTCTTTCTGATGACTACAGTCATGCCGTGTATTATACACTGGCCCACTCCCACAATGTTACCTGTAGACAAAAAAACAGAGTCATCGTGACAGAATACCAGTCTCAACATGGAAATGTACAAAGACATAACTTATTTGCAACCTACTTCCTCCTTTAAAATAGCACCTATTATACACGATGACCTTATATGCACATGCCCTTCATTTATCTGAACTTGACTTTTCAGAAATGTTGTTTGTTCACCATTTTCTGTTAGCAGAAGAAGTCAAGAGCACCGAAACTGAACGTTTGCCAGAAAAGATCCATTGGAAAGAAAACAGGTGAACATGAGCACCACTTTTTTTTTGTTATGGCGACTGGTTTCAGCTACTGTCTTAGGCTGGATGCTGTTTCAAGCTAGAAGGTTCATCGTTATGAGGAAGTTAACTGACTGAAGGGAGCAATTTTGGACTTCCTGACAAGAGGAAGTTGCATATTGCAACTTTAGATCTCAACTGTAAATCACACACAGTCATAGTTTTACCTGCAGAGTGGTAGAGTGGAAGGCAATCGTACAACACGTCGTCTGATGTCATCTTAAAGCCATAATAAACCAATGCTGCCATGCGGTAGTACCTGAAAACCAAGGTGCGGTGAGGCAGGGAAGGAGAAGAAAGTAAATAAAATGTTTTATTTCTCTTCTACTCTCTTCTATCAGTATGTACACTACACATGAAAGTTACAGGATCAACAAAGCGAGCAGCTGCAATTCCTGTGTGTCTGTTAGTTAACTGCACGGCTCCTTCCCACCTGCTGTGAACAACAATAGCAGCTTTAGGCATCCCAGTGGTTCCTGACGTGTAGATGTAGAACAGGCGATCTAAAACAGACAACAGAGCAGTAGTGAGATAACACACATATCAACAACTGAACGTGCTATGACTGGTTTGGAGTCTGTAAAAATGAAAGTTCTGTCGTGTTTAAGTGTGCCGTTTCAATTTAGTCTTTTTTGAAATAAACATTTTGCTGAATTCTCCCTCCTGATCAGCCGCGCAGGAGTGTAAACGCTTCGCTTTGATCCTTAATTGCAGGCCTAGTCACAGTTTTGATTGCAAGCTGAAGTTACAGCACTTAAGGATGGGAGCAAAATAAAGCAGAATCCCCTTTTAAAGACTGTGAAAATTAGACAATTAAGTCCCCTTTTCTTAGAGATGCGCTGTGATTTGTAAGCAAAGTGGCTTACAGATGTATACAAATTGTCTCTAGATCCGGTTGAGAGGTCTCTGACATCACAATCTGTTTGGATTTGGCTTTCCTGCTCACAACTGATTTTATCTGTGATAAACTTCCACCACTGCTAAACAGAAGAAAGAGCTCTGACATACAGCTAGAGAGCTGGCTCTGGAGGCTATGTGCTACCTCAGTTGGCATAAGCAAATCAGCTGTGTGTGTGCTACGTGTACAATCCTAACAAAGCAGCAACCTCGGTGCAACGGTACTCATTGACATTCGCTCTACACAATGTACTGTGTGTATATGCACATTTCTAACCAGCTCTGAATGTGGCCTGACTGATCTGATCCTGATGTATTTTGGTTGCCATCTGTCCAAATAACCGGATACATATTTTTCCAAATGTGTGCGCGACCAAAGGTCACAGGTTTCATTGCTAGAGCAAGCCTATGTGGCAAATAATGATGAGAGCAAAGCTGAGTGAGCAGGTAGGACCTGAGAGCTGACTCATTAGCTCTGTGGATTCTCTCATGCTAGATGGCATTGTATGATGTATAGATTATCTATCCCTGAGAAGCAAATTTGGGCCATATAAATAAAATGTACATGACTTGATTATTAACATCGGTGATTCATTTCTTTCTCCCTTTGACCCATGTACTGCATACTGGTTGCTTTAGAAACAAGAAACCTATATAATGTCTGGTGATGAGTCATCAGTAATTCTATAACGGTAAAAAGAGTGGAGAATTCTGCACAATAATCCTTTCTCACATTTAGATTATGAGCATCGCAGGATTAGTTAAATAAAGTTTTTACTTCATTAACATATAACAGTTTTTTGCTATAAATATATGACATAACATTAAAACAATAACATTTAAAATGATCAGCACTTGAACTGTATTTTTTTTAAGTGAATGAACACAAACAAAAAACAAACAAAAAAACCCAGTGCAGAAATATTACTCTTGACATTTCAATTCAGTTGAAGTGTTTCATTTTTCAACAAGATTGAGCTACGTGTTTTATTTGAGTTATTGCTTGGCTCCAAAAGGATTATTCACCACTTATCAACTGGTCTGTGCTGCCAGACCATCAGTGAATGCAAACAAAGAACTGTTTGAAGTTGCTCTGTTACTTTTGTTGAGAGTCGGCACTGAAATGTTGATTGCTAATTTATCACTATACCACGGAAAATATCACTTGAAATTACTCCCAAAAGCATCTGTAAAATATCTTCTTGTTAAATGAACTGCTTAGAGCTATCAATGTGCGTGATGGGGCATAGTGTTCTTACCCGTGAAGCAGCGCTGTGGCCGGCTTGGCAGATGAGACTGGGCAGCATCGAGCAGGGGCTCTAGGCACTCGGTTCCCTGTGGGACTCGTTTGGGGTCCCAGTCTCCACAGCAAAACATCTGCACTGCTTTCCCCATCGAACTGTGGATCTCACACACCGCTGTGAGAGAAAAGAAAAAGATATAACAGCTAAGTATTTGTTTAATGATCACAAAGATCATGGGTGGCAAGATATTTACGCACCACAACACTGGAATATTTTGCCCTATTATAGACAAAGAAACTAGAGACAGAAAATATGGTGCAATAACAGAGGAAGAAAGGAGACACAAGGCAGGGTAAGAGGGGGCAGAGTTGGTTAAAATAACTTTGGGTGTCAGATGGAAGTGTGGAGGTGTGGGAGTGAGACAGAAAAGAGAAATATCTTGTGCAGTCTGATAAAACAGCAAGAGAGTTATCAATATGTGAGTGTGTTTGAGGTGAAACAACAAATTAAAACATCTCATATTTTTTCCTGAAACCTCTCGCTCCGGCTCAGTACTAATAGCTACGACTTTGGCCCACTCTGTAGCAAAGAGGCTGCGTTTCCAATTACTTAAAAGGCATAAAGCACATGACAAATCCAATACAAAGACTGCAAAGACTGTACCATCAATCCCAGGATGAACAGCTCAAAACTCGTTAACTCTTTATAGCTGTTGAGATCAGGGCTTTTGAGATTGGGCAGGGACCCAGAAGAGGGTCATGAGGAGATTGAAATAGATCCCTAAGTCTACTGAGCTACTGCAATTTTATATTATTAGTGCCTCCCAAGTCTAAGCAATATAAGACACTGCAGGTTAGTAGATTAGACATTACAACAGGTGATTAGATCTATTTGGACCTTTAAACATACTCATAAACACACATGTGATCATCATTTTATTGCCAAGTAAAATCCCAAATGAATGTACATTTAACAGCTGCTTGGCAATGTGTATCTATAAGGCAATATGTATTGCTCCCATTTAATATTGGTCTTGATATTATCCATGGAAACCGTAGATTTAATTAACAATATTGCTAATTTTTAATTAGCGTGGCTGGTTTTAAATCAGCTATGGTGCTGTCTTAGTGTGTTTTCTGCATACACCTTGCGTGTGTTTTCGTTCATCATTTATCAGTCAATTCACTGACTAACTCGGAGTTTGATTACTGCAGATTGATCATAGAGACATTACTCCACTTCCCCCTTCACCACGTCTTCCCTTCTTTCCATCCATCAGCAGGTTAAAGCTCCATTGACTGATATGAAAGAGACACCTCCTCCGAAAGCCATCTAACTTTTATGACCTCTGTTGCTTTCTCCCCGCACCACTTACTGCTCTCATCAAAGCGGAAGCAGAACAACACTCATCAGCATAAATCAATGTCGTACAGTTTGTAAAGCTATCTGAGACAAACCTCTGATTTTTAAATAATAAACGTCACTGCTTCTCTAATCTCTACCAGTCCTCCATGCTCTTACCATCAGTCAGCTCCGAGCCAAACACCACCGCCTTGGCATTAGAGATGGTGACACAATGGACCAAGGCCTCTAGTCTCAAATTGAAGTTGATTAGAGCGGCCTCTACTCCGATCTTGGCCATGCCCAGCCAGAGGCCCACGTACTGGGACCTGTTCTCCATGAAAAGGGCCACCACATCGCCTTCCTGAAGAAAGAAACAAACAAAGGAGGGGCTTATCAAACCGATTGTCATCAACTAACTGACTATAAAGTCTATAAAGTGGGTCATAGCAAGAGTCCTGGATGGATACAACATTTTTTGGACCTACCTTGAAACCCCGTTCCAGCAGCAGGTTAGCCACTCTGTTGGAGTACTCATCCAGCTGATGGAAGGTCCACCTCTCCCCAGTCCCCTCGAAGATCAGTGCCGTTTTGTCCCCATGGCGGCGCACTGTTTCAGCAAAGATCTTGGGAATGGTGTTCTTCTCTCTGAGGTGACGTTTGACATTCATCTTCACCCGCAATAACACACCTGCCGCACTGAGGGAGCAAGAGAAAATATTATTAAGGAGAGGAAAAGGGCCAGTTAACTTTTTCTGGGATGGTTCTAAATAAGCATTTGCCCTTTGATATGAAAGCCAATCCACCTCACCTAAAAGACCATTGCATTAGTTTTGCATGTTTTGGCCCATTAGCTACAAATTGCAAATACTTTCATTACTGCTAGACATTTTCCAAGGAGCACCAAGGAAGTTATTAGACTGATTTCTAAGGTGTTCTGACTGTTTGTTGGCGGCCAAGCTTTCAGAACTGTCAATATTTGCAACCGCTTAATATGCAAAAATAGTATGACATTAAAAAATATTACACTTTTCTCAGTAAATCTCTGACGTTGACTTTTACACTGTACTGACATGTATGCAGCAATATGAAGTGTGCATTATTTGTAGCTAAGGGTCTAAAATATGCAAAGACGCTAGGTATTGTCATTGAAAGTAATTTGATATTTAAAGAAAAATACAAAATGCTCAACTTTAGTTCAACCTACTAAGGTCATTTATTGCCTACGTACTGTATGCGCCAAATGTAACAACACTAGGCATAAAATATGACACAGATGGCTGGGTGGGTCCATGGGGCAAAGTCTAAGTCTACCTCACTTGATAATTTACATTTATGGTGCAAACATGCAGATAGTGGGCATTCGCCTGAGCGCTGGATAATCACTGAAGTGGTAAAGATCTATTGTGCCACGTTACATGGCTAAATTGTGGTGGTAATATTTTTATGATTACACAGGGGATTAGTTTCACGTTGGTCCAAATAACCATAATTTATTGTTGCCTTCAATCATTTAATTAGTAAACTTGACCACAATTAAGCTGTTAAAGCTCATTATGTTACAACAGAGGAGATATATAACTTACACTATCTAATTTATTTCTCTTGTTAAGATACTTCTTATCAAGCTGACCTTAGTTTAGACCTTTAGAAAGATCCACAATAAACATGATGTGAAACTGTGGTTTCCTCATTCATGCTCATGAGTGAGGTTTTACATTTTCACCAAACCAAACTGCATCATTTTTAAAAAAAAACTCTATTTACAAATCAATTCTAGCAAACACAGATGCTTTACGCCTACTAAACCACCCAGTGACAATCTCTGGCATTTGCAGGGATCAAAGTTTGTATTCTTGAGGTTGGTTTAATTTACAAAGGCATTGAAATGTGAACCATAGTGCTTCTTTTACAGAGTAAATATCTAAGCCTTGTCACAGCACATTACACAATAGGAATTTATGAGTCACGGTGTAAAAGGCATGCTTTAACACTTTCAAACAGAGTAGATTTTTAACCTTTAGGATTCAGACATGGTCAAGGGAAAGACAAATAACAACAACATTGTACATATTTGTATAACAACAAATGTAATAACTGGTTGAAAGAAAGCTTTATTGACTTTCTTTATCTTTAAAATATAGCCCTGGGAACTATGATCTTTATCTCCCTAACCAATAAGACAGCAAAGACTAACTTTTTTATTCAGTGGGACACAGAAAAACGCTATCATTACTGGTTAAGTCACTTTGCCTTAAATTACCTGTTCTACTACTATTCTTGTTACTGAGAGGAAAAGGACATTACCGCAAACAAATTACCATGGTAACCCCCAACTGTAAATATTGGCTTAAGGCAAGACGGTTAAAAGCTCTGCACCTGCCCCATCCTCTCTATTGTTCTCTGTCTAAAATATTTCAGACCACTTATCATGTCACAAAGTTTCGAAACATGACAGGAATATGCAGATGGTTGCTAGCACTGGCTGTACAACTAGGCCTGTAGAGGAAGAGCCTTAGGTTTTGTGGTAAATTCTTCAAAGCTGTTCTCAGAGGTGACAGGTTACTTGTTTTTCAGGGTTAAAGACATGAGAACACTTCACTTGACAACCTCACACAAGCAAAATGTTCAGTAATCAGACTGATGCATTATTGCAACGAAGTGCATGATGTCCCCCCTGATCTCACTGTTTCATTATATTTCATTCAGTCAAGAGGTGATGAATGATAATTCAAATTTAAAGCCCTCACATATCTACTAATGTCGTTGCCTGTGGTCTGAACAAAGATATGCAATATGTATGACAACTGTCACGTCCACGACTTGTCAGAAAATGTGTTCAAATGTTGTTTTGAATAGCTTCAACTATTTTCAGGAATTTTGATTGCTAAGATATCTGTAAGTATTTGCACAGTGACATATTTTTAATGTTCATATTGTTATTGTTTTTTATTGTTAACAGCTACACAGTGATATGATATAATATAATATAATATCCCCAATTTTTTAACAATGCAGTGAGACTATGATGAGACTACAGTTCTAATATGGTTCCTCCAGTCTGGATGTTAACAGGATCAAATTAAAGCTCAAAGTCAGCAGTTTAGCCTCATTACCATTGTTTCACTTCAGATCCAATGTTCTGGAGTTTAGAGCCAAAACCACAGAAAATTTGTCACTGTCAAAATACTTAGAGAACGCAAGATATTTTTCCAGTGGCTCCCTTTGACAGCAGACAGTAACACAAGAGCATGAACAACATTCAAATTCCATACGTTTTTTTTTGGATTTCATTAATACTAGAACCACGCACACAACGTCCCCATACTTACTGTAAGTCTCTGCCAATTGTTTTGGCAAAAATCTGCAGGAAGCTCCATCCTCCACTTCCCAGGTAGAAGATCGAGATGGCCGGGAGTACCTGGTACCAAGGCAAGCCCACCAGCAGCCTCAACACAAACAGCAGGGCCGTGCAACACGCTAGACGCATCATCCTGAAAGAACGCAAGCACACGTAAGAATAGATACAGATAATAGCTGCTGACTGTGGCAACTAATCACAAACATTTCAGACCAAACATTAGTTCAGTAGGAGAAAGGTTACATGTGGTTTAAACAAGCAAACAAAACATCTTGGAGCAGCATCTTCAGAGTGGTTGTCAGGCCACTTAGGAATGTTAAATATCAGGATTTTCTTTACACATCCTGCGCCTGTTTCTATCCACTGACTCAGCAAGCTTGTAATGAATGAGGAAGAGGTTAGCAGTCTTGTATTTAATCATAAATATGTATAACAAAAATACAAAACACTATCTTCTTAAACAACTACACATACGAGAGAAAATGTTCTTCTCTCACACACTTGATTAAAGCCCAGGGCTGCTGGGACCTTGGGGGAAATCCTAACTCAAAGCAAATCGGCTATGGTGACAGCTGAGAGCAGCAGAGGACAGCATGTGTTGACATTGGTGTTCAGTGCCACCAGATAGCCAGGAAGATGATCCTAAAGCAGTAAAGGATAGGTTTACATGACTGCTTATTATCTATTCATTAGCCTATGTAGAAAAACACTGCAGGGTTGTTATTTCGGTTTATCATTATTGAACAACAATCTGTTTGTTTCTACAGCCAAGATGCTGACTAGATATTTATTGCTCTGTCTCCCTGCATGTGGCTGTAATGCTGATGATGACTATATCATAGCAATTCAACAAGTCTAGCTGCTGCTATTTAAAACTAGACCGACGCTCTGTGGTACAAGACAGCTTGTTGGGGATTAAATTACTGTGAATGTCCCGACATGATAGAATTTGTTACACGTCAAGGGAAAGAAATGCATTAAGAGGTTAGTGGCCAAAGAAAGCTTCATCATGCACTGCTGCTGCTGCTGCTGCTGCTGCTGCTACACCCGGAAATTTAAAAGGCGCGTAGCATCATATTGCGGTAGTGGATGGTGAGACGATTCAGAGGCTCAACCCACTGTTGGTCAAGACTACGCCTCACTAACCATGCCATGTGCGCTTGCAGACAGGGCCTTGAATCGTACAGACCCGGTTTGGACCGTGTTTAACGTGCTAACCTGAAGCAGGTTATCATGGTAACGGGCGCGCCTGGGAGGCAGGGTGCGCAGCGTATTGCGCGCATCGGCTTTGAAAAGCGGATGGACAGACTGTGACAGCAACTGCCTCTTTCTGGAGGCTGAATATGCCGTCCACGTTCACATAAATTACCTTTCTTTGTATCAAAGTGTCGAGACACCTCTGGTGTCCCTTTCAATGGGGTCGATGGCTCACAAGGTTGACAGAGGACAACAGAGACATTACCGGCGCTCTGTCTCCTTTCTCCTAGCAAATAAAACCCATCTGTGAAGTTGAGCATCGCGGGGGCGCACAGTCAGCTCGGGCTGTGGCTTTGGATGATCGTTTATTTTATTTATTTAATGCTCACATACCTTGCACCTCGTTCACACCGTCACAGCATGTAGGTGCGCAGAAAATCCCAGACCGTGAAACTCGCTGTGTGCTGATGATTCCGCCTTGATCGGCTTATGGACTAGCCTGGTCGCTCCTCTTCGCTTGGCTTTGACAGAGAGAGGGCTTCACAGAAACGCACACACACACACAGAGAGAGAGACGGACACACGCACCGGGATCCCCTCCTGTTGTTAATACCACAACGAGCTGCTACTGCCGCTCCTCTCCTCCGGTGGGTCGGCCGTCAAATTCGCCTGGCTGTGCGCGTCGACTTTGACCCGGCGATCATCATCACTTCATTGTCACAAACATTCATATCATTTCTGGGTTCATTGCGGCCGATAAGCTCGCTAGCAAGCGTAATTCAAATGACCTTATAATTTTCTTAGCTGCGCCCGCCCACCGTTGTCAGCGTCCCATCAGTGTGTCAGGAATAAAAGCTGACGGACGGCTGCCTGAGCCAATCGGAGGTGGTGGTTTTTTTAAACATCCCATCCGGCATGGGCGGGGTTTGCGGCACTGGTGAAGAGGAAATGCGGCGCGGCCCTCCCTTGCCTGCGCTGCCTGCTCGCCTCGCCGACAGACAACGAAAGCAAGCACGCACGCACAGCAGTTTCCACCCGGTAGTGACACAAGGCCATGATGCTGAGCCGTGTGGCGTTAAATGAGCCCTGCCTCTACCCGTAGAGTCCGCCTCACCACGTCCATTCATTCACTGCGCGCTCAGATGGGCTTTAAATACGCATCCGACCCGTGGATGAGCGAGGAATGAGGAAGGCCAGGGTGGCAAACAATAGCCAGGGCTTTACTCTCATGTGCCACTGAGGGGCCAAGATCCACAATAAAAAAAAAAGAAAGAGAAAAACTAAGAACCATAATCCATCATCCTGCAGCCAAACTCACACCAGCTGCTGGCTTAAATTCTAAAGCCTTTGTATATCTGCTTAATTGAAAACCTGCAACTCACAAGACTGGCAACCAATAAGTGTTAAAATATTATACATGTGGCTGATTATATGTTGAATATGTGGATTGCATGACCAGACAGCACTGAATGATGACAATTTTTCCTTTTGCTGATTACTGCAACACTATCTTTAGCCCACAAAGACCATATAATAATTAAGGGCTACTTTTAAATGACTTTTTACACAGTGTTGATTACAGCAATGTGTCATATTGTGAAACACATTGCATAATCAGGGAAGATTATGAAACATCTACTCTAAGAAACAGTTGTAGGTCACTGCTGAAGGTTAACACGGGTTACTTTAACAGGGACACATTTATTTGTCAACTCTTGCAAAATACTTTGCATATAACCCATTTTCACAGTCAAGTGCATCTGCAGCAGTACTGACTAATCGGTAAGAAAGTCAAAGTTTTACATTGCAACCCTGTGAGCACCTTGATCCTCATATATCATTTAGTGCATTACCATACGGCACATCACGCTGACCCCAGTGAGATTGCACACTGATGATAGGTGTTGCAGAAATCAGGATAAGAAAACAGGATGAGCTTTGATCAGTGAATTAAAGATAAAAGTGCATACACGTGTTGTGTTTAGTTGTTCACATCTTGACTTCATACAGTTATATAACACCTATCAACCCAAAAACAGAGCATCATCAGGGCTGTGAAGCTCTTCTACTGCTATCAGTCCAAGAAGACACATTATCAGTGACAGATAAGGACACACCCAGTGTTTTATGCCACTAGTCTGTGTTCATACTGAGTGTTTCAGACAAGCAGAGCAGCATTGGGGACTTTTTAAAAAGTAAAGGATGTAGATACTCAACCCGGTTACAGTTAAACCTTTAGATGGTCCCATGGAGATAGACAGGAAATTGTAAACGAGTGTGACAGTTGCCTAATATCCTTTTTCCCTCCACTATGATTTTAAAAAAGTGGCAGGGTGGTGACCTGGCCTCCACACTTTCAGTTGATCAGGGCAAACCATGAGGCACATGCAGCCCAACCAGTAAAACCATTGCATAATAACCTATATATAACAACACCTCCAAATTGTTCCCTTGCTTTTAGTGTAAAGAAGTACAAGTAATAATTAATGAACTAACCATTTACAAAACAGATAAACAGGCTGAGATGTCTTAAGAAAAAAAGTGCAGTCTCCAAAATACTTCTCAGTTTTTCCACATTCAGTCAGTCTACTGTGTTACAATTTACAGATTACTGTGGATCTACAAAGGCACAAAATGCTTAGTCACATGTATTTGGAGTTGAACAATATAGAATTTTAATTCTTTTTGTTGTCCACTAGGAGATAGCCAGAGTTGTGCCATGTAGAGTAACTATAGCTTTAGATGGGAGTTGCACAGTTGATAGAGGCCATTCGAAAACTGCAGGTCATCCAAGTGTTTATTTCCTTGGTTTCTTCTGGCTTGATCAATGATTCCTAATAATATGGCCTTAAGCAAGCACGTGTAAGGTGAATAGCACTGGTCCAAGCACAGAACCTCGTGGAACTCTGTGACTAACTTTGGTGTGCATGGACAAACTGAGACAAATCTGATAAATAGGACTTAGCTTATGTTCCTTTGATGACAATTAGATATTCAAGTGTGTAACAGGATGTGTGGTCAATGCAGCACCAAGATCTAATAAGGCAAGTACAGAGACATGTCCTTTGTCTGCTGCAATTAGAAGATCATTTGTAACTTTCACTAGTGCTGTGTCTGTGCTACTGATGCACTCTAAATCCTGACTGAAAATCCTCAAATAAACAATTCTTATGGAGAAAGTCACACAACTGATTGGTGTCTGTTTTCTCAAGAGTCAAGAGAAAGGGAAGGTTTTATATAGGTCTGGCTAAAACCTCTAGATCAAGAGTGGGCTTTTGAAGAAGAGGTTTATTTACAGCTTCTTTAAAAGGGACTGTGGTACATAGGCTGATAATGAAGACAGATTAATTATATCTAGCACAGGAGTGCTAATTAAAGGTAAAACCTCTTTAAGCAGCCTAACTGGTATGGGGTCTATGAGACAGGTTGATGGTTTAGCTGAAAAATCGTTGAAGCTGTGTTTGAAGATAAATTGGTGCTTATTGAGGGCTGGGGTTGATGAATATTTGTCTCTAATAGTTATCATTTTATCAATAAAGAAGCTCGTAAAGTCATTACTACTGAAGCCTATAGAATACATGGCTGAGTGGAGCTGCGGCTACAGTGCTGAAAAGAAACCTGGTGTTCTTATTTTCCTCTGTTAATGATGAGTAATGGGCTACTGTGGCATTGCTGAGAGCCTTCCTATATGTTTTAAGAACATCTTGTCAGACAAAAAGTTATCCAGAAGGATGGACTGGACTCTGTGGTGGGCTGGTTCTGGCCTGCAGGCCGTATGTTTGACACCCCTGACTTAAATGGTTGAAGCATGAAATGCATATCAAAAATGGACAGGGTGTCGTGTACCTTCTGACATACTTCAGCTCAACTCTTTCATCTATGCAAAATAAGTTGTATAACTTTGATGTATCTGTAACTCATTCTTGTCTCTATAGTGGCTTTAAAAGGAAACAATGCAAAATGGGGACACAGTGTCTGTGGAGGTCTAAGTGCCACATGTCATTATCAGCATACAAAGCATATTATACTAGGGGCTAGAACATTTTATTTTACATTTTAAGTTGACATTCCAGCATTCCTGTAAATCCAAAGTCAGGGAAAGAACTCAACATTCATGCATCCATTACGCATACACTTTCTGAACTCCATTTAGATAAGCTCAAATGTTAAAAAGTCTTAATAGCATTTATAGAATATAATATAAACATATAAACATTTGTTTTCTGTCACTGCTTCAAGTTAATGGTTTGAGTAGGTGGCCTATTTTAAATATCAGGCCTCACTGCTGGACTAACACCATTCTCATCTTATCATACTCATTAGTCAAGTCTCCCTTTGTAAAGAGGTGAAAACAGACAAAGAAAACGGGCGACCTTCTGTCTGAAGGAGCCGGATGAGGTCAACACAGTTCCTCCGGTCCGAATCCATCCTCCTTTCCAAAAGTTTTAGTCTTTCCTTGTCCTCTTTATGCCGCCCTCCCCTTGCCCTTAGAAAGCATTCGCATCACTGTTTTTTCATACATTTCTTCCAGACTTTTCTTTTTTTTTTTTCAGTCATCAAGTTCCAGACCAAAGTGGCTGTAGAGATCTCGTGTGGTGGTCCCCCTCAGAGCAGCTGCAAGACAGAGAAAAGTGGGCCCCCTTAAGCAGATGACAGGGTCAGCTCTCTCTGGTCTACTTTTCAAACAATCCTCGAAACACTGAACAGACCAAAATGACAGTACCAAGCAAATACCAGCTGAAAAGATTTGTATACAGTAGACTTAAAATGCTTCTGAAAAAAAAAACTGACCTCATATCTGACAAATTAACCCGACTAGCTATATTTTTGCCTCTTTTACATCATGCAGATCCGAGCTGTGCCGGGCTGAACCTGATACAGAGACCAGATGGCTCTACTGGTTTTTCTCATATACAGGACTGACAAAGCTGGTAGGACGCAACCAGGGCTAAAAATGCTGTCATCTTTTTGTCATTTATTGTGTGGACTTTTTAGATCAAGCAATAATATTTAGACAATTTATCATGACTAGCAATGATGACAAAGTTTGACCAGCTGTCAAAAATACAAAATATTAAAACAAATTACATTGGTGAAGAAGAAGCAACTATTTGGTATTTTCTTATTAATAATAACACTCTGTCTTTTATATATATATTTATATTTTGCACGAAATGTGCAAAAAATGCAAAAGACCCTATCTAGAGCCAGTGTTACGTTTATATGCTCTAGGCTACTCTGGAAATACGGAGGTTCAACATGGCGGACTTTATGGAAGAGGACTGTGTCTGTAGATATACGGACACAGATACATACATAACGATTCACATTTCAGGTGATTATACACAAATGAAAACATAATTATGCATATTTCATTATATTTCTGTCATATTCTGTAAGTAGAGCCTTTAAATGATGCAACTGTTTCTTGTTTACCTAATGCAAATTTGTTTGGTAAGGCTGTGTACATACAGTGCTGTTCTAATTTTAGAAACTCATATACTGTAAATAGCTCTAAACATGTGGAAAATGTGAATATTTTTGAGCCTAAAAAAAGACATTTCTTGAGAGATGTGACAATGACCTTAATCTTAACCGTCAGACAGACATGGTGAGAGACAAAGGGACAGTTGTCATAAGAGGGTACTGCAGGGCATCTCCTCTTGTCTCCTCACTCATTCTACAGCCTGCCCACCCTTCTCCTCCCTCTCAGAATAACAGCATACAACAGCAACTCAGTGTTTAAGTGTAGACTCTTTGTGAATGTGTGTGTGTGTTGGTGAGAAAGTGAGAGAGGGAGAGCGAGTGAGAGAGAGAGAGCAGGAAGGGGGAAAGAGAGGATGATAGCATGCATTTGTGTTTGACAGTTCGTGTACGTGTGAGTGTACGCATGTGTCTGGATGACAGACAGAGACTGTACTTGTGTGTGTGCTTGTGCAAATGATGTGAAAGACTGCCTTTGTGTCAGAGGGGAAACGCCACCTCCATTCACTAAGAGGTCATTATCATCCGGACTCTCCACTGTACTGAGAGAGAATTTAAAGAGATAGCAGGTTTTCACTCACAATACTGATGTCATAGATTGGCCCGTTTTTCTACACAGACTACAGCCGAACTGGGAAATAAGTTACAAAGCTCTGATCAGGTGATGTCCAGATTTTATTTAACACCACACACACGAGCATGTGCATGCCAAAGTAGGTAAAAAGTCATGTTTGTTATGACACACAGTCCATAATATGACTTGGCTGTGATACACTAAAACCTTCCCGACAGTGTGAAATGTTTGACCTTCACCACACTTCCTCAACATCATGCAGTTGCAGCACATGCACACTAATATATTTCAACTTTACTTACAACAGTCTGTCACTCACTGTAGCCTATTTCCAAATACTGGTGTGCCCTAAACCATACATAACTCGTTGACAGATTTCCACAGAGCTATGCAGTGTTACAAGAGTTGTAGGGAGAAGGTGAAATACCAACACATCGTTTTGATCTTCTGAGAAAGAAAAGTCATAGGTCTACTTACTGACATTGTTGTACTAGCAACTAGCTAATCCGTGATTTCAGACTTGACATTGCACCAAAATTAATTAATTCTTTGTCACCATGTGATGTATGATGAAAACGTCGATGAGATATGAGAAAAGGACTTTCAGTGGCTGGTGCTGGATGAGGTGAGAAACTAAGTATAACAAATAAACTGCATGTTTTAAAGGCACGCCAGTGCAATCTAAATGCAAACATAACTAGAGCTGAGTAAATACTAAATGGTTGCCAGGCATCAGCTTTTGATTGCTGAAACTGAAACTATTTTTAATAATTAAGATACAATGCAGTTATATGAAATGTGAAATAAAAGAATGTTTAAGCTTTATAAGAGAAACAGAACAAAATATTTGTAGTTTGTATTTTTGGGTCAGTCAAACTTTTCAGCCCACAGTTAAACTTAATTTCCATCGCCATTGTCTATAAAACAGATTCATTGTGCACATGAGTGCATGCACCAGCGTTCGTGTGGCGCTGTCTGCTTCAAGTTTGAACCGTAACAGCAATATTAAATATCTCTAATGCAACAAATATTAAAAATTTATTTTGTATGTTTCGCGGTTTGCTGTCCCTATTTTTAGATGTTAAACTGCCACTGATGGCAACCAAAAACCGGGAAATGCTTTTCAGTGGCAAGCTGACAACCAATGCGGTCGAGGTCTGCTGTCCAAAGTCAACTGAAACTGCTGTCAAAGACTGACTCTCAAAGGGAAACAGAGACACTGCTCTGCTGCTCTCTGGTGGCTGGCTGTAGAACAACTTGAACCAATCTCCATATATTGTAATGAGACCAAGTAAATCATTTTTCTGTTTACATTCATCTATATTGAAATAGTTTTTAAAGATGTGATGACAGCTTTGTGCATTTTGTTTTCATTGGTCCAGATCACACCAGTAAAAGACATATTGTTGGACCGTATGTATCATCTAGTCTGTTCAGGGTTCACACTGCCTGATTATAAATGAGCCAAGATGTGTAAACATGAGTCACATTGACAGACAGACAACTCATTCAACTGACAGTTTTAGTTAGCTGTCATCTTGCAACACTGTTTTTTTGGGTGTGAATAGGCCGCAAAAAATAGTTGAAAAACTACAACTGGACTTCATCTGTCATGGACACAAAAAAGGCCACAGCTAACAGAGGGGAGATATGATGTATTGTATAAAAGGCTGCCATGATCAGCAGACATGTCGGGTTTCATACCATAGATTTTCCATACCTCAGTCCCTTTGGATCTTCATGTGAAGATGTGATAATTTGATCAAAAGAACTCAGCCAAAGGAGTGAAAGCTCACAGGGGGTTTGGATGAATCAAACCAAAAAGGCTAAACATGAAAGTTTATTACAAAACTCCAATACTCATGAATTTGTGTATATTCAATTCATCAGCATTCAGCAGCCAGCTGGATCCGGAATAATGCAAACTTGTGCTAGTTGTCAACCTTTATTGGTAAATAGTTCTGTAATTGTATGGCTTTTTTCAAGGCCTGTTCAGTTCTAGTATTAGTTATCACTCTTCTTTCTCTAAAATCTGTTTTTGAACTTGTTTCACTGTCAGTTAAGGTCAAATTTAAATTCTGTTTATGGTAGAAGGCAGAGGCCTGAACATTCACCTGTGTATACATATGTCTGAAAGTGTAATGCATTTGCTACCCAATATTCAATTAAAAAGTTATCTTGTAAATTATTCTTGCGCACCATACCTTTAAATAATACTAAAAATGAGTGAATTGAAATGTCTATATGAGAACTTCACTTACCAATACGACCAAGGAGTGATTGTCCAATGTCCTTGATATCATTGTATTCGTGCAGCATATCAATATGACGCTCCAGCTCGTCCACTCTGTATCCCCTGGGGAAAAACACAGACACACTCACACAAGTGATCTCACATAAAAGCAAAAGCAATGCTAACATGCACAAACATAAACATCCCAAAAAGAAGCAAATCAAATTAATACTGACAAAATTATGTACAGACAAGAAGATCACAAATGGACACATATGTGCATTATAGGTATGTCAGGGTATTATTTGTGGGGATCAACACTATTGACTCCCTGTCCCCTCAAGCAGAAAGTGAATCATAAATACTACATGCTTAACCTCATCCCATACTATTCAAGTTGGACCTCGAGGACAGAAATACAGGAAGACAAACACAAACAAACACAGCTGTACTCACTCAGCTTCCAGCTGTGCTATCTCGATGTCCAGCTGCTCTCTTCTCCTCACGAGCTCTGCCACCTCCTCTGCGGGGCTAACTTTAGCACTCTCACATACTTGAAGCTGTGAGGTGCAGAAGAGACAGCCGTGATACTGGGATGCACATATGGCACTACATATAGGATTTATGTGCGTGTGTGTGCATGTGTGTGTTTGTGTCATAAATACAGAGTGCAGGTTTACTTACAGGTGATTTGAAGTTGGAGTGTACTTTCTTATACTTTGAAAAAGGAGTTCTAGGGGTACAGGATGAATAGGATAAATGAGATAATGTATAAAGAATAACATTTCTTTGAAAATGCCTGCTTCCATGAAAAAAAAACAATCATTCCTAGTGGTTAAGAAAAGCATAAAATCTGTATTGTCTGTGTGTACATACAAAGAAAACAAGCCACATCTTCATCTGTTTTCTACCTGTGTCTAATCAATGATTTATCAAACCGTGGATTAAGCAGATGACAATCCGTCAGTTCTGCAAAAAGCCAGTATGTTTTAAATAAGATTTAAAATGCATTTTTAACAACTCGAACAATAGAAGTGGGACATATCCAGACGAACATTAAGGGGATTGAAAAGGTAGTTAGGGGGTTAGATTTGAGTTAAAGGATAGACAAGTTAGTTTAAGGTGGGTAAACATCTAGTCAGTGAGCATTTACCAGCTTAGAAAAGGCATTCTTTTATGCATGTTATGATAACATGTTATGATATCTGAGGTTATCTAATAAGATGTCTGTCTTTAGAAATGCCTGTCTGGAAATAAAAGTGCTTCCTTCCCTGATATAATGACATTTCTGAGCATCTTTGACAACAACAACAACATAACACCGTCACAGCGTTACAGTTAAAGCACATGTCACACCGAGACAGGGGGGCACAGTGGAACAAGGCTATGTAAACTTATGTAAAACATATTTTCGAGTGATTCAGAAATCCAGACAGGTAACAGCTAACTAGCTAACTAGCCACGTTTGGCTAGAGCTGCAGCTAGCTAATGTTACCTTTTCACAGCTCCTTTCCTCACGTCCTTCCCCTCCGGAGTCGACACTGGACAATTGTTTGCACCACAGTTGTTTTCAGCGGACTGCTCTGTGTTCATATTGCCTTAAATGTTATGGAAATGTGTGTGTGTTACGGTTAAATTAATGCAGTGAGAAGAGCATAGGGACACTGACAGAAGTAGGAAGTTCGCAATTCGCGGCTGATGGTAAACAGACAAGCGGATTGGTTCTTAGGAAGCGAGAGGCGGGACTAAGAAGTTTGGTTACCGTGGAAACAACTGTGTGAAAATGGCCAACAGGAGAATATTGGAGGAATTATAGCCTATTTGACGCCAAAATAACCCCTTCAATTGAGTTTAATTATAACTGAATGCAAGCTTACAAACTTGACAATGGGAAATATTACGATTAGTTTTTTTAACTTAGTTTTTTAAACTACAAGACCCCATGTTTGGCTGGGATGTGTGAACAAAACCACTGTCCTCATCAGACCACCAGATGGAGACAAAGTACAACTTAAGTTGACTCCTTTATTTCTGTCTTCATCACATCTTCATCTAGCACAAGACTCAAATACAGTCTCTCTCTCTGTGTGTCTGAAACAACCCACACACTTGTTGACTGAGAAGAATATTTCATAATCAGACATCAATGTTGTGGCATATATTAATGCAGTAGGCCTAATCTGAATTGAGGCTACTCTGAGCTGATGCAGCTCAGACTGATTGAATGCCACCAGTGCTCTAAATCTAAGTCGGTGGTGGATCAAGAAAGCGAAAGGTCACGTTCAAAAAACAAAAACAGACACACACACACATTTATCCCCCACATACTGGAGCCAGAGTCTTAGTCTCAGTACAGTTCACTCGACAAGTACCAAAGGAAGAGGAACACAGCTCAAAAGAGTCAGCTCAAAAAAGCACACACGTAGACAGAGTGAGAGAGAGAAAGTGAGGCAGAGAGCATGAGTTGGAAAGAGAGACAGGGTTCATAGAGAAAAGAAGAGAGTGAGACAGAAAGAGAAAGGCAGACAAAATGTGTATCTTGGGGAGTTGGTGTTGTGGGCGTGGAGGACATAAAATCAAGTCCATTCTGCGTTACGTCCACAGGATTCATTGCTTATTTATCAGCTGTTATACAGAGACAGAGAGAGGGTGGGGAATGAAAAATTCAGACAGGAGGCATGGCCTTTTCTTCTTTTAGAAATCGCAAGATTACACACACCGGGCGGTAATGGCTCCTGCACACAGTCGTGTGTGTGTGAGACATTTGTGGAGGATGGCTATTTCTTCTCAACTCTGACACAGCAATCAACAACTGTGTGCATGTGTGTGTTATTCTATCACAAGGATAGAGATAATGTCCATATTGGTGGTGCGGGGGTGTTGGGCATGCCAGAATAAAGGACTAAAGATTGGCAAGGAATGTCCTGTGTATGTTCTGTAAGCAGCCGTCTTTGATGTATGTTGCACATGAAGCAGTTAGAAGTAAAGGGGATTTGATTTGATTCTATACCAGACATTTGTATTAGTAATAACATTAACAATGGCTCCATACTATTGACAGTGAGCCAGTATGAAAAATACCAGGACCCTGAAACTGAAGTAAATGAATGCAATCATTAATTTTATTTACATGTGCTTTTGTTCTGTGGCATGTCAGACTGTCTGCTATGAAAATGGCCTTTTGTGTGTTCAGAGAATCATATTAGTTTTTGTACTGACTGCTTACATATGCTTAGAAAAGTCTTAAGCAACTATTGAATAAGGCGGTGACAAGTGGTTAGAATCTCTGGAAAAATGGTAGGAAGTTGACCTTGAGTTATGTTTTGTCAAACTCAACACATACATTTTCTCAGACTTGTGACAGGCTCAATGAAATTGGCTGATTTTAGTGATTATTTTTTGTGTTTTTTTTGCACATAATCCACACAGAAAAAAAAGCACATTTTCCTGTCCAAAATGGGAAGACGTTGTAGAACTTGTTATTTTCTAAGTGCCACAAACAAAATTCCAGGAATTCTTCCAAGAAATGAAATCCAGATACAAGATAAAAAAACTATGTGTTCATCTTTCACTGTTCACAGTCTAAATAATGTTTCATGTTTGGATTCTGTAGAGATTAGGGGGAGAAGGTGGAAGAGTAAGTATCAGGAAAATCTGTGAAGGAGCAAGGATTAAAGGAAAGGAGGAAACAGGAAAGGGGGTTGAAACAGGAGGATAATAAGATAAGGGATAGGAAGCTTTGCAATGTTAGTTGGAAAGCCTCCTATCTATCATGTTCATAATTTATGGAATCCCAGCCACTCCTCTGTACTGCATCTAAATTCCACAGTTGAGGAATTATGACCAGGGACTATACACACACACAACATGTAGTACTGGAGAATAAGGGAGAGGGGGAAAGATAGCAGAGGAACAAGAAGAAGAGAAAGAGAGAGAGACCACAAGGGATGCAGTGGACAGACAGAGAGAGAGAGAGAGAGAGAGAGAGAGAGAGAGCACACTGCTGCAGGATGAGGGGGATGATTCAAAGCATGTCATAAAACATCGATATACCTCCGAAGGCTGTGCTACGAGCTCTGCTTACACTGGAGGCGATTATGCCTCTAAATAATTCACATAGCCTGCTCATTCACACAAATACTGTACAAACACTTATAATGCAAAAATACACAAACACACACTTCATCAAGAATCTACGCATAAAAACGTATACTCCTGTAGTGCACATATGCAAGCAGTGAGGAAATGTAAATACAACCGCAGAAATCAGTGTTTTCATTGGGATACACAAACATTTTAGAGGTTTGGCTGGACAGCTGGTCAGCTGTCAGAAGGAAAGATTTGTGTTTATATTTAGCTTGTCAGAGTAGCATCAAGAGCCTGGGTGAAGGACTTTTAGATAGAAAGCAGCTGATAAATTGGTTGAATTATGGGGCAGACTCTTGCTGAGCTGGGCAGTGTCAGCCGTGATGGAAGGATACTGTCACAAACCTCACTTTCAAAAGAACATCTCAATCAAAACTGTATTAAGAGTTCTAGACCTGAAACCGAGATGCAGCGCTGTCACACAAGTGGTCCTATCATTACATGCAAATTATGGTGACTGTAAGGAGAATCAATAAATACAATTCCAGACAATTTGCCTTGTGGGTGGAATGCTAGTGCGACAGTAATTCCATGTTACAGTACTTGCAATTTACGTAGAAATAAGTGGGAGTCTGAATGTATCCACTTCAAAGGGAATCCATCATAATCTGAAAGGTTTTTCATATCTGAACCAGTGCTGTTGTATTAATGCCATCACAAAATGGCTATTCATGTCTCTGCCAGGGAGGCCTCGGTTTGATATCAGCTCCTCTACGCCTCCATCTGTCTGCGTATTCTGTGGTATGTGTTGTTTCTCATTCATTAGCTCTGACTCATCCTTCTAATAACTACCTCTATTTCCTCTCTGAAATAGTTTTCAGTTGTTTTTCTATTGTATGATGAGTCTGCTTGTCTCTCTGACTCACTCAGTTTATTGTCAGAATAAAGCTTCCGATGTTTGTCTTTTTAGCTTTCCTGTACAGATGACTTTTCATTGTGACTATCATCTCCTCACCTCCAACTGTCAGGTTGGTTTGTCAGCAGACTTAAGCGTCCCATCCTTGTGTCTTACCCTTCACATTCAGACATATTTACTGTCATGACTCTTGTTGCCTCAAGGCTGACTAGATCTGTGTGCAAACTTTTTCCACTGTGGCTGTGGTTAGGGGTTTGGCAGGCTTCAAGGTTTTCTTATGTTAACATTTTACCTGCTACAGTGTTTGAATTTAACATAACAAGAAATACATATTAGTATTAGTCAGTGCTTTCCAGACACATTCACACCTGTATGATTTTAGAACGAGGCAGCCGCTGGGCAATAACAATAATTTTCCTTTATGAGTTGAGATGATGAACAGATGTTAGCTTTATCAACAACAAATAGCCAACATATGCACCAACAAAGCAGAATTAGATTGCTTTTTTCAATTCCGGATGGCACAAATGAATTTTTCTTCAAAGAGATATCCAAACAAAGCTACTTTAATTAGTGATTCTAGTGGTTTGTATTTTCCACTAGATTTGTTGCAGGACTTTCTCTGTGGCTCTGCTGTTTGTGGTGTGGTGCTCCCATTAAAGCAATATGTTTCAGCTGATATTTACCCTGAGTTTAGCAATTCACTAAATAAGATAATCTAGGATGATGCACTGTGCTTTTAGTTGAATCCACTGTTCAACATTCGGATTTGATGATTTTAATCAATGACTGTCATTCAAAAACATCCAAATATGAACATTTGGTTTTGGTGAAATGAGCAGCAACATCAAAGCATAAGGATTTTCACAACATTTTATTAGCAACAATGTGTCTTTTAATTATACATTAGAAATAAGGACAGAAACATTTCTGCTGTACTGTACTGAGTCTGAAAAAACAGCTGGATCATAAAATAAAGCAAGTAATTCAAATACTTTAGGGTAAAAGCAACACTGCATTTGAATAAACACTTGTAATAATATTAATAATAATAATAAATTTCTCTCATAATTCTTTATGGCACTACATTTCTTGTGCAACTGTCACATTTCCGTTTAAAAAGTAAGGAAAGCATAGCGTTGAGAACTCTATGTGTGTGTGTGTGTGTGTGTGTGTGTGCATGTGTGTGTGTGTCATAATGTATTTGCAGGGAAGCACATGTCACAAGAGGAAAAACTTAAAACAAAACCACTCATTGTTTCACCCTTTGGGAAAATAAATTAGCATGACTGCTGATAAACAGAGACGAAAGAGAAAGCGAGAGAGAGAAAGAGAAGGGTACAACAGCATTTACCATCCATTTTGAGGAGGAAGGGGGCAGGTCCAAGAGGTATAATCCAATCAGCTTCAAGCCCCTCACACAACCACCAAAATTTCTTATAATCAAACAGTAAATAATTTTATTCATTCAGTGTGTGTCCTGTGTCCATAAAACTCCAGTCAGAATATCAAACCTCCAGCCAGGCCGGTCAGCCAAGCGCCGGAGATAAAAACAATCCCAAGATGGAACTCTCTGAGTACCTCAGAGCAAGAGTAAATATTCCTCAGTCCAACGAGTTGAGAGAAGAGAGAGACAGGAGAGACTGAAGTTTATGTTATGGCCTGTTAAATATTTATAGATGCCTTTAGAGGCGAATTAATCTTTAGCCTATGAATCCATATATCAACGAATCAGAGACGACACAAGGAATGCAGTGAAGAGTCCACAAAATGAAACTTCAGTGAAGAACTATAATGAATATCACATTGTAAAGTTGAGTGTTGCTGTAAAAACGTCTCGCTCCTCTGACTGCCACCTACAGTCTGTGTTATAGCAGTCAATCAGTAAAATAAACATTTACAAAATAGTTGCAAACCTACTTGAGAGTTTGTCACGGCATCTTGTTGGGTCATTTCTTAGCTTTAATGTGAATTTAAAGGTAAAGTGGCACATGGAAACGAATACCATCCTTTCACCCTTTACAATAGATGTTTAAAATGTTATTGCAACCCACCGGGTTCAGGATACATACAGTAGGGCTGTGTTTTAATTGTATGGAATAAGAATCCAATTGATCGAGTTATACACACTCACACACACACACACACACACACACACACACACACACACACACACACACATGCATGCAAGCACATTCGCACAAATGCACACAAATGCAAGAACCCATTCCCCTTTGGCACCTAGTCCAACTTGCCTGCAAGAACACAGAGGTCTTTCTCTGCCAAAGTGCAGTATTCTGTAAATACACTTTGTCAGTAGACGCTCAGAGAAACCAGCCTCCCGTCAAACTGGTGACCTCTATGAAAGAATGTGGAAAACAAGCAGGGATTTCCATCTTCTGTGAGCCCTTTATGTCTTAAAATATTATGGCCTAAGTTAAGGCTATCTAAAATGTTTGTGGGTGGCAGCTAAAACACGACATCCCCCTTTCCTCCTCTAGTCTTTCCACTGGTGGCGAGCGATATTTTATAATCTCTATAATCTGTGGATGGAGGAACAGACAGATCATCCCATCATAGGAGGGGGAAACACTGGACTTTACCTAATCATATTTTGTAGCAGCTATGGCAGAGAGAAAATCCCTGCCAATTATGTCATTTTGACATGGCGGGAATCTGTTTATCTTTCAGGCCATGGGTAGAAGAGTCCAGAGGAAGTCGGGCGACACAAACTTTATCAAATTGTAAAACAAATTCCATTCTTATCATTAAAAAAAGAACTATTCAAAACAAAACAAACGAAGAAGTTCATGTTATTGATAATTTAACATTTTTTAAATACTTGAAACTCTACGTTGGCCCAAGTGTAAGGTCCTGGACCTGAGCATAGTACCTTTGAAAATCCTGTCCTGAGAGCCATCTGAGTCCTCCATTCTGTAAGAGGTGACCAGTAGAACAAGACCAGAGTAGATCAGACCATACTAGACTGGACTAAACTGGTCAAGATGACATAAAACACACTGACTCAAGCCCAGTCCAGCCTAGGCCATCCCAGTTCATTTAAGCATACACACCAAGGTCCAACCATGCCCAGCTAAACATCAGTGCTGATGCTGCAGCTGCGTGTGAACATGTCCCTCATGGTGACAGAGCGGGCGAGGTTTGGTTTACGGTAGTTTGAAATGTTCACAGGCACTGGCAGGTCAAGATCCTGCTGCTGGACGCTGCGGTAGCTGATCCGGTCACCTCCGTTCCTCAACCCATCTGGTTGATGGTGGAGCTGTTGCTGAGGGGGCTGCAGGTAGAAGGGCAGCTCATAGTGTGTACAGGATGGACAGAAGGTCTGTGAGCGTGTCAGTTTCCTGGCCAGAGGAGGGGTGGAAAAAAGGGCGGGGCCATTTGGGATGGAGGAGGCGGCGGCCGTTGCCGCCACAATGTTGTGATTGGAGTGGACCGGTGGGAGGCGGGATGTAACGGCAAAGTCCGGCTCCTCCTCCTCCGACTCGGACTCTTCCTTCTTGCAGCAATAATACTGGTGGTGGGAGAGCAAGTAGGATGGGATGTGGAGAGATGAGATGAGAGAAGAAGACGGGACGAAGGGAGCAAGAAGTAGGGAGAATATTAGGGCAAAAAGGTATGGAATTATGGGAGAGAGAAGAGGGGGAGTTAAAAAGAGGCATAACAGAAAGCTAAAGAACAATAAAGAGATAAGACAAAGGGAAGGACATTTATTATAGTGAATACCAATGTCTGTATATTCATGGTGCTAACAGTAACAAAGCAAAATAAAAGCTTTGGCAAATTAGTTTACTAATGTACTATCTAGCCAATAAAATCTAGGTAAACCTCCATATTATAGTAATTATGGTCATGTAGTACTATATTTTACAATTTTTCCAACCATAAAGGCAGAGGTTGTGTGTTTATTCAATAGAAGAAAATGGCAGATAACATCCCATAGAAAATAAATAGTGTCAAAATTATTGTAAGGACAGAAAGACAGAAGGAAGATGTCTCTCATAATCTAACCTTACTTTAGCCCCCTTATCCCCGAGAGGTTCTACAAACTACCCAAGATGTTCATATGTGTCTCAGTAAAGCTGGACACTTGCTACAAAACTTCAGTGGTTGTTATTCCTGTCCCACAAAATGTAGTTTTTAAAATGATTCCTGGCATTCCGCCATCTAATATGAAGCCATAATTTAGAGATCACTTTTGAATTTGCTGTGAAATTTAAGAATCATAAGACCTGTAATCAGTTGGAAGTGGGAAAGTGGAAAGGATTATATAATTTTCACTCAGGCAATGTTACTTTAGTTTGCTTCCTGTTGATTTCTGTATATGGACTGCATTCATGTAGTGCTTTTATCCAAGGTGCTTTACAATTTTTGTGTCATTCAACCATTCATACACACTCGTATACTAAAGGGGGCCATAAAAGGCTCTAGCCTATCCATCTTGCTCGACGAGAAGCTGGGTACAATACCAACAACCAACTCTGCGATTAATGCTATACCTGCTGAGCCACAGGCACCCTTCCCAGCATAGGGTTTACATCAAATTTCTAAGGTCTCTGCAACACTTTCTGAGCTTTTGAATCCCTATGTGCATAGCCTTTCAGTAAGGCAGAATTTAAGCCATTATAAATATATTAATGGACACATAGATAATCTGATATTTAAAGCTAAAGTAATGACAGTACTTCATGATTCAGATGAACAGATGCATAATAACAAGATCAAGTTGCTCTCACACATATTTTCCAAGGGTGAGTTTTAGTGTTCATTGTTGAAAAATAGCTCAGTCCAACAGGTGTAAAAATATCTTTTAATATTTAAAGATATGTGATAGCAGCAAACTTTAAATCGATTTTAGCTCTGCTACTGAGAGCATTGGGTCTTGACACATGGGCAGTGGTAGTCGGCTGGTACAGCTGCTCAGTCATTTTGTCAATTCAAACCACTTTGGTCTGAGTGGGTGTAATGCATTGTAATGCATTTCTAGCATTCACTTTCAGGGCATTTAGACAGCTTGTACAGCTGCACAAGATGAAGCAGATTTTAGGTAGAAATTAAAGTAAAACGTAGACATTTTGGGAAATCTGCATATTTGATTTCTGACGGAAAGTTAAATGAGAAGATCGATACCACGAATGTCTGTAGGTAAATCAACATAAGCGTACAGCCAGCAGCCGGTTAGCTTACCTTAGCATTAAATGGTAACAAAATCCACCTATCAGCACATCTAAAATTAACATATTAGATTCTCATGTGTCTAATCCATACAAAAAATTATGAAATTAAACATTTCTTTCATTTTAAGGGGGTTACGTTAACTTCTTCTTGGCTCTGAGCAGTTGC
Organism: Argyrosomus regius; assembly: GCA_946959425.1. Classification (NCBI taxonomy): domain Eukaryota; kingdom Metazoa; phylum Chordata; class Actinopteri; family Sciaenidae; genus Argyrosomus; species Argyrosomus regius. Next base: position 16,315,630 of record OX336898.1, on the reverse strand, counting down.
CAGGCAACCAGAAGAGACTTGAGGAAGTTGCTGGTCACGGTCATCCATAAAACAAAATGTTGTTTTTACACTTTGGTTTTTGTACCAATTAAATAAAAAAGAGATATTGTTTTAATTAGTAAGTATTTTGTCACCATTTGAGAGAACCAAATGATATTTATGCTAACCTAAGCTAACTGGCAGCAGTCTGTAGCCTCATATTTATTGGACAGATATGAGAATGATATCAATCTTCTCATCTCCACCATGAAGGAAATAGGCATACTTCCCAAAATGTCAAACTATTCCTTTAGGAAATGGACTAAAATGTAGTGTAGGTCCATTTGTAACTCAGTTTCTGTATCAGAAAAAGATTTTTAATGCTTCATTGCAAGTCCAAGCTGTGCAATGCACAGGGGATTAGTTCAGTGTAAAACAGTATAGTGTAAAAAAAAAACAAAAAAAACCTGCATGCCAGAATAGAAACCCACTGACTTCAGGAATGCTTCTCACTGGTGTATTAGTGTATTAGTGTACTAGTATGATATTTCAACCTAACTGGTGTTTGTCAAGCATGAAAACACAAAGCAGTTCTTTTCACCTAATTCCATTTTTATTGTATTTTCACAAAGCGCAGAGCACCTGACCATGTCCAGTGATATGAATATATATGAATATAAGATGGACAGCATAATGACTTTTTAAAAAAGTACCACAATGTGGTTTCTCTAGTAGGAAATGAAACTGAAGTCTGTAACAACTAATGTGATAAAAGGATCAAAGGAATGATTTTCTAAACTTTAAGACTTTGTAGAGAAGACTGGGCTCTGACTAAAGCAGAAGTTCTTTTGAAAGCAAAGTGCTAACACATATTCATTTTTTGCTTACCGGTGTGAAATGAAAAGTATTGGAGCTTATTTTTGTGAGTGCAGATATGGCTTTTATTCCTCAGCTCACATTTTCTATTCAGGTGAATCAGCTATTCGACTATGGCTACCTGAAGTGAATCAGCTACCTGAAGTGAATCAGGAGTTCCAACTTCACCTGAAATTTCAGTAATGATCCGTCCCTAATTTGATGGCTCTGAGTCACTAAGACCAGGATAAAGAACAACTGACATATAGTGAGTTTTTGCTTGTATTTTCAGTGCTTGATTTTTATCTTTTACTTTTATACTTTGTACTTATTGTTTGTTTTGTTATTAAGGGATCCCTTCCTTGCAACTATGCAAACTTTTAGAGAAAATACAGTGAATCCAACAGAAGATGAAAGCAGCTGTGGCCTCACCTGCAGCCTACAGTAGCACAGTACTGCGATGATAAGGAGTAATATAACTGTAGCTAGAATTCCACCAGTGATGACCACTGTCCCGGCTGTCATTCGAATGGCTCTCCATCAACACCCTGCAGAGAGCAAGAGGAGGGAATGATGGGGGCAGAGGAACAGAAAGAGAGAGTGGTAAAGATTAGAGGAGGGTATTGAGAGTGAGTGAAAGAAGAAATGATGGAGGAGAAACCATACAATTCATCAGTACAGTGGCTTCATTAAATAGATTAAAACTGTGTGCCATCTCAGTGGTGCTTATTGAATTATCCAGCAGTTAGGAGACATGTAATAGAATCATCCTACAAATGCTGCTCATAATATAGACAGGATCTCAGGCTGGAACACATAGGAAAAACAAGCGTGAGAGAGAGAGAGAGACAAAAGGCAGCTTTTTACAGCAGAACAGCAGTAAAAATGAGTCGCAGAAATGACAGGAAAGCAAAGAGATAAATGGATGGTGGGAGTAAAGAGAGTTGAAGTGACTAAGGCAGGTGAGAGAAACAAAGACAGAGTGAGCAGTGAATTGACATGGAGCAAGAGGGAGAAAGAGGTCAAGATGAGCTAAGTAATAGAAAGGGATTTGATGAATGGATATGAAATGCAGAGACAAAATGATGGAAGGGATGAAGAAGGTGGTGTGAGAGATGAATGGGGAGCAGACATAAAGAGCAGAGATAAAGATGGCATGATGACGAAGGAAAACAGGGTGACTAAAAAGATAGAAAAAGTGTGACAGACGCAATGAGAAAACTGAAGGGGTTTTGTTGAGATTTTGTGTTATGAAATCTTAAAGCCAAGGCCATGGTTGAGTGACAGTCAAAACAGATATTTTTATGTAGGCACCCAGGAATCACGATCCCAATCCCAAAGACTGTTGCTCATGCCCTCTGCTTAAAAACTATTATAAAATGTATTTGTGGTCTACGGTAAAATAGAAAAACAAAAATATCAAGTCCAATCCAGATACTGTATAGCTGATGTTCAGTTGCTCCTGAGATGTTACTGTTTGCCAAAAACCTTGGCAGGGACACAACTTTTGGAAAAGTAGTAATAATAAGGTTACAAACATAACACCTAAATGTGATATTTGTATTAATAACTGCCTCTTGGAAAGCAATAATATAATACAAAAACAAAATACTAAAAGTTACATAAAACCTCATAAAATTATATATATATATACATACAAAAACAAACTGTCTGTGTTTAAAAGAAGGCTGAAAGATCAGGTCTGCTTGGTGTTAGACCTGCATAAAATAGAAAGACATTGACTGGAGATCTTGTGATCAGATGTATTACAGTTACAAGTGGAGAGGAATCCTTGGGTCAGTGGTTACATTTGTACTCCTGAGGGTCACAATGAAACAGCATTTTGAGAGCATTGCTTCCTTATCAGATGCATCTCCTGATTAAACAGGGATTATTGATAAGTCTAGACCGAGGCCGAGGTCAGATGAAGGAGAGAAAAAAATCTCTATGATCTCATATTATAGGATAGTATGAATAACATGACAATTCATATTTGTAAACCAAAAAAAAAAAAAAAAAAAAAAAACCGAAAGAGAATAATGTGAGGTACTGTGAGGAGAAAGAGCACAAGCTTTACTGCATCAATCACGAAGAAAACATTCAACTGGACAGCTGTGGGTGACCTGTGAACTCTGACCTTCAATCAGAGCTCGCAGCAAAAACAAATGGAGATGCTGACCCGTGAGCTCTGAGCTCACATCCATCATGCTCTGTAGAATCGCAGCGTAGATCTACATTCACTGTTATCCACTGGATCTATTCTGTTTCTTTGTGACTGCACTGTTTATTTTTGATAATTGCTTACTGAAATAAGTATTCACATATTTTACTTGAGTAAAAGTAATAATACTACAGTGTAAATATACTCTGTACTCATTATGCAGAATAGCCCATTTCAGAATATTTTTAATCTGTACATTACTTACAAATGTAGCAGCTGGTACAGGTGGGGCTAATTTATATACAATATATATACATATATAAAAATGCAAAATGTAGTGAAGTATGAAGTAGGATGGAAAATACTCAAGTACAGTACAGGTATCTCAAAATTGTACTTAAGTACAGGACTTGTGAGGGCACCACTGATTGCTTCATTTTTCATTTGTATGCACATATGTAATCTAGTCCTAACTGTGGCTTTCTGTTCTGATTTTGTCCATTCAGATAGTTTATTGATAGATTCAGATTATAGTAGATATTTGTTACAGATTGAACCCTTGAATCACATGCAGATAGAAAGGACTGGGAATGAAAGCTGCAGTACAGCTTAAGAATATTTGCAGCAGTACGACTGACTTGAGACTGAATTGACCTCATTCTCAGTTCATTAGATCAATGCTTGCCTTTAATTACCTCTTTTCAGTCTCTACAGCAGCTAGATTACCGGAAGAAGCCTTGAGCCTAGAGACTTTAAATATTCATTTTGCTCTTGGAAGTAATGTGTATTAATCACAAATATTGTAATGTCATTCAAATTGTCAAAAGTATTATATATTATATAATTCCTTTGTTCTACCTCCCCTTCATTCTAAAGCAGGAAAAGAATGAGGCTGTAACATAACTGTGGAGTTTGATCCCTGCTGCAGCCAATGTGTGTCCATCAACAATACACTGAACCATTACCTGCTCTCTCATACTATAATCTGCTACATTACAACAGCAGCTAAAGAGGAACTCCACCATAAATCCTGTATGGAGGATACGCATCGCTGCACAGGCCTCATTGGGTCAACATCACAGTTGAGTATGGTCATCTGTGGTCTGTTACAGTTATAGCTGGGTGCGGTACTTGTGATAGCATGTAACCGTAATGTAGCATCACACAACAGTACACTGTGAAGTGCTGTACTGTGCAGGATGTAGATAGAGCTCAGAGCAACTGCAACAACAACAAGAAGTAGGATTTAAGCCCGGCTGTATGCTTGCTGTTACTATTACTGCACAAATTGCACATGTAAGTTCAGAAGTTGCCTGTTAATGATGTTATTATTATTTTTATAATCACTGGAGCATTTCTTGGAAAACCTTGCAAATCCACAATTTGCAGTAGCAGCCACAGGAAGTGGCTTCTCCAGTGGTCTAATTGCATCACACGCATCTTATTTGATTTCTTATGACCTCCATTTTGATATATATTTATGTTACATAAAGACAAATCAAGTACAGTCAGTTTGAACAATATAATAGTAATATAAAAGAAAACAAATGTTGCTATTAAGACTTGAGATGCATCTGTAAATGATGTTTAAATCAGGCATGAATAAAATAAATCAAGTTAGAATGCAAATGTTTGAGTATGAAGCCAATATTTCAGGTAAAAACTGAAAATTGTGCATTCCTACAATAATTTCATCCTCCCATAAATCCCATAAATGTCTCACAGTGCCCTGGCATGTATCACTAATATAAAAATATACTGTTTTCTGTATCTTTGCACATATTTCACCACACAATGATTAAAAAAAATAGAAATAAAGTTGTTCCCAGTCCCCAAAATCCTGCGGATACTTGACAGATGTGAATACAGACCTTCTTCCCTTCATTACATCCACAATCTGGAAGTGTCATAGGACCACACCATCACACTGCATTGTGGATAATTGCCTGAAACCAAAAATAGGCCAGCAGGCTTGTTGCTAAGCTATGACTCAATGGTGCAAGCCATTATCAGCAGCAAGCACACAGCAGAATAGGCCTGTGTTGTCAAGATCTAACTCAACTGTGACATGGACACACCCTAAAATAGACATGGTGAAAAGAGAATCAGGACTGCTGACTCATAATACGGAGCATTCTGAAGTAAATGTAAACGAACAGTCATACTATTTCCTGCTTACCCAGTACGCAATTTATATTGACTGTGTTCCAGTTTCCACTTCCACATCCTGGTATAAGCAAAGCTCTCCATCAGCATCCCTCAGCCTACTCACATACTGTAAGACAGAGCGTGTACTACTCACCAAGTGACTGACAGTTCTGACCTTCTCACCCCGAAACACCTCTGAACAATGTTGAATTCCTTTGTGGGTAACTTGTCTAAATCATATTAGCTTTCGTTGTGATTTGTCCCTCTGTGGACGCTCTATAACGTTAGAATGGATCAGACTGTCTCTACAGTAGCTATCTGTCCTGTCTGCAAAACACAACACAGCAGCTACTTCCTCCTCAGGCTGGAATACAACTGGACTCTAATCCAATCTGCAGGCCACACAGTCCACCAACCAAATCAATATGGACAAGAACAGAGTGTTATGGCCTTGAAGGCTTTGAGTTAAATTGAAGATTTGGGGACATTTTGGTCAATCAAGAAGTAGAGTTTGATTTCTAAGTTATCTGATATTTAGGTGAAGCTGAGAGTTATTGATTTAATGCACTGCAGGCCTCTTATTAAGTCTTCACTGCTTAAGTTTTGTTAAATATTGATAAGCTGTCTACTGCTAATGATGAGCATAAAACTGCACTGATCAATATATTCAAAATGGATCAAATGACAATGTGTGAGGTGAAAAGAGAATTATTACCCAACTCTGCAGTTCCCCTCGACTTTATGGAGTGTTTTAGTATTTTTCAGCTCGCTGTTTTGGTTTTAAAACCAGCAACTTCACTGGTTTAATTCACTCTCACCACACTCATCAACCTCATTTCCAGCAGCAGGAGGCTGCTGCTGTTTTCACCGAAAAAGCTCTAAAAACCCATTGTTCGCCACCTGATCAGCACCAAACAGCAGGCAGACAAAGTTAGCGACTAGCTGGTGAACAGAGTGGAGTGCATTTAGCAGCTAAAGAGCTGAATATTTCCCACAGGAGATGGTGGAGACAAAAATAGGGCTAAAATGGGAGTGAATATTGGACTTAATTCACCAGGAGGCCAGACACATGGCTGCTAATGTGACTCTAATGTCTGCTGGAGGTGTAAATATGCAGTTGTTTGCTAACAAGGTTGCCTTTATAAGCTGACAGATGTTATATGTGTTTGCAGCTTATGGCAGAAAAGTCTACTTTACAAACACAACAAAATAATATTAATATTTTAAATAAAAGTGTTCTTAAATAGTGTGCTTAGATTGCTACACTGTGTGGAGTCATATATTGTACAAATAGTATGGTGGTATTTCTGATCAAAAATGTGTTTTTCCAGTTTTATAATAATACTTTAATATTAAAACAGCCAACGAGAGTTTTCTGTCTATTGATTTTTAACATACAAAATCAAGGGGGTAGCGTAATATTGATGCATACATAAAATTTCTGTTTCACTTTAAAGCTAAAATAAAATTAAAATATATTCTCTATAAGCCTGTTTGCCCATGTTATGAGCAGCATTGCCTGTGGTGGTATTGAACTGTTTCTGTAGAAAATTGGTCCTACTCCTTAACCTCTGACCCTTCTCCAAGAGGTGCACACGCAGTAATAACACACACAAAACACACACACACACATACAAACATACATAATGAAGGGATGTGACACACAACAGACACATGTCAGAATAATATTAAGCATGTCTATGTATTACTATTGCAACACAAACACAAACATACAACACATGAAAAGTCATTACTCATGTGTACACACACAGAGTTCCTTAACCATCCCCCAATGCGCGCGCTCGCGTGCACACACACACACACACACACACACACACACACACAGACATGTACATGCATTAGTCATTGTGCAGAGTAGGTTTGCAATGTGTATCTCCGAGGACTTCCTTAATCAGAACAGTGTGTGAGGGATGTGCTGCAGCAAGGTGACTAACAGCGTTAATTATTTAACCACACAGACATACACAAACACACACACACACACACACACACACACACACACACACACAGGCAAACACGCAACTCAGACTCCACTGTGAAATAGTACTGGAGAAAGGCAAACTTGTCTGCTCAGCTCCTTTTGCTCGTATTCTTCCACAGGAATGACAAGAGGTTAGGGGGTGAAAGAAGGATATCAGTGGGAACATGCACACACAAACACACACAAACACTCACATGCAACAATTTTAGTACTAGCTAACATGCTCAGACAGTGGGCTTTGGAATAAACTGCCACGCTTTGATGAAACATGGCAGGGATCACAGCAGAGGTCTTGCTAGGAATAATGGCTGTTGACAGGCTTTCAGCTGCATGGGGAAGAAGCGCGCAGTAGGTGGCGGGTTCGAGACACACACGAGAGACAATAACATGGCCTGAGAACAATGGGATGAGCTCTATTACAGCTGTAGCTGTCAAAGAGTGATTTCACACATATATTCGCAGCATTGTACAAAGACACGGCGCACATAGATGGTTCTCTAAGGAAACGTCACAGGCCAAACAGTCCAAAAAATGCATTAATATTTAAAAGTTCACCGAACCACCCACCCCAGAAAAACTGCTGCAGCTGTGGTTTTTACCGTAAGTATGGTTGAACGGTAAAACAACATTAGTACTGTTGATTTCACATTTAAGGTTGGTGTATTCCAGATTCTACTGTACAAATACAAGTTTTACTATAAAACATGAAAATACCATATGAATGCCATATAAAATAAAGGTTTTGTAATTAAATGTGATGGTGTTTTACTGTAAATTTACTGTCAATTAACAGTCTCTCATTTAAACTACTTTATTCTGTATCAATCCCCATAAAATGTTGTATCAATTAAGGTTTTGCCATGAAATATGACCGTGTTTGGTGAATGGTGTCAAGCTCTCAAACAGTCTTTGATAGCAGCTCTGATTTGTTAATAGTAAGGGAGACATAATCATCCATGCTTTTAAGCGTTTTTTGTCCTCGATTAGTTTTTGTCTACCCACTATTAAACGGTGCAATCAGTGAGCATTCAACGAGCATTTGCCAAAATAATTCACATCTTACATAACTCCCACCTACAGTGTGTATGATCCTGTTCGAAGAAATTCAAATTAATTCAGACTTCCATTAAGCAACATTCATCTCATCTACCATCACTTGTATACTGATGTGTAATACATGCAGCATATGCACCATCATGAAGATAATGAAGTGCCACTGTGATCTACTTTGTACACTTCATTACTGTTTCTTTGGAGCACAACCTGTCCTGCTGTGATATGCTTGTGACACAGCTATACGGCTTTAAAAGAACAGTTTGAGGTTCTGGGAAATTTGCTTTCTTGCTAGATGAGATTTTTGATATTATTCTAATATTTGGGGTTTAAGAGTGGAGCTGCAGCCAGACGGGGGTTAGCTTAACTTAGAATAAAGAAAGTTATTAGTGCCTTTAAAGCTAACTCGATGACACATTATATCCTGTTTGTCTTGTACGAAAACAGTAATGAAAAATGGCTTTAGAGTAAGTTACATGGTCAGACTTCATCAGTCCCATACAGCACATCTGTGCTGATCTCCACTGGTTGCTTGGCAACTTCACTCTGATAACAAGACTCCAGGAAATCACTGGCCCTGACTTTTTTTTTGCCAAGAAATAGTTACAGGATGTAATTCCTCCTAAAACCACAAATTGCTTTTACATTTCTGTCTGCACACTGATGAAACAAATGAGATTTAACTCAATAATTATTGATCTTTTGAGGTGTCACTATGCGTATTCTTGAACTTTTGACAGAGCCAAACTAGCAGTTTTTCCCTGCTTTGAATCTACGCTATGCTTAGCATATAAAAGCCATATAAAATTAATAATTCTGATTAAATTGATGTGCTTAAAAAGTAGTTTTGAGGCTGGAATGTGCATGAAATGACAGTGTGAAAGCCTGTGCGTTTATGCAAGATGACTTCACTAAACATTAACATGAAGTTAAATTCATGAAAATGAGATTTAGCTATGATGAAATGGTGTAACATTGATTTGACTGGATGTTTATTTATTTTTTAATCTCCATTACGCCTCAGTGCAAGTGGTAATATACAGCCAAACCCACCTCTCCCACACTAATAGACTGAAGTACACATTTTTTGATACGCTTACAAATTCCTCCTTAAGCCTTGTCACAATATTATCCTGACTGCCTGAACTGACCCCGACTGCAGCATCACTTGATTCTCCCTCTCAGCCTCCTGGTTCACCCTGTTCCAGCATAAAATTTCACCAGACACACAAAAATTTCCGTTTCTTTGTGTCCCTGCATGCACCTCCAGGAATAATGACAACACAGAGCTAGCCTCAGGTACAACTCTCCTCTTCCTCATCCCTCTCCTGAAAGGCACTGACTGGCTTAGCTCACCCTGAATTCTGACCTTGAATAAGTGTCTGGGAAATCCCAAAGGCTATCAGAGAGAGAGGAAGAGAAAGTGTTCAGGATTGTGGATGAAGAAAAAAGAGAGGCTGGTTTTCTCCTATAGTGATGACTGGAACTCTGGTTTTATGCCCCTCTCTTGTGTCTTAGTATTGCCTGGACAACGTAATTGTAATTAGTGCCCCTCTATGAATGATATATCATTAAAATGGCTCTCGGCTAGTATGAATATAGCACCATGAGATCGTTTGAAAAAAGTTAACGTTAACCTGGGGGTCTCTTCATTTAATTATACAGCTCACTAAATGTCTCTCATCCATCTGAATGACCTTGCTTAGTTGTTCTCCCAGTTCAAATTGCATGCTGATGGAAGAAGCACAGCTGTAACTTTAAACGTGTTGTGCATGCACTGAGAGCAACCTTCCTTGTGCAAAACATCCTGTGTGTTTAGACAGTTCAGGTTTTCCTCTAGAGTCCTTGCACATTTTTAGGAATATTTGGGAATGTTGCGGCACTAGAATATTGTTAAATATCATCACCTGCCAACTTGGTTCTTGTATCAGTTTTTGTATTAAACCACTAGAGGTAACAAGTAATATTCAAGTAAGCAAAATAAATGATGTTTTCTATACAATATTCCAGTGAAGAAAAACTCACAAGACTTTGATGAAAACTAACATTGATGAAAACTGCATTTGTATTATTGAACGCTGCTTCACATCCTCTTTGGTAAGCCACAAGTCAGTTCTCTCAAATCCATAAACAGTCTCCTGTAATCTGCGCTCTTCTCCCTCTTGGCTATAAATCTATCTTATGACTGGTGTACTTTAGCAGGCACAATCAATATGGGATCCACTGTAATTGTCACCTGTATTCACCTGAGTCCATGGACGAAGCAGAAAGCTCTAACATTTTGTGCAGAAATGTAATAGGACATGGATTGCTTCCCAGTTAAGTGCTGTAATCTGCTCCTGGAGAAAATCACATTAAGAGAATGTCACGTCAGTGCTCGGATAGAGGCTATCATCATGTCACTGTAAGTTATAATATGTTAAAGCACATGTGTTTGGTGTGTGTCTGCAATGTACAAACCTCTTAATTCACTGCAATTGTATGAAGGGTCTCTTTGTAGCATAAAGTTCAAACAAAGCCTTTTCCTACCCCTTTTACTTTGAACTGTCTAATTTTGAACTGCAGATAAAAATGGAATCAATCTTTTTAAAGGATGTCATCTGTGAGTACATTATTTTTTCCCCAAAATTGTCTTTTCCCCTGAATGGTTTAAGAAAATGAGCTTTCAAATCGTCTCAAAAATAATTGCATATAATCACATTCTGTCAGTCTGGACTTCCTGTTCCACCCCTCTGCCACGCCATGCTCTACCCTCTGCTGTGCAAATAATACCACTAGTCTGTGTGTGACAGGCTATAATCTTGGCACCAGCAGGGGCTGAAGTTGGCTCTGAGATATTACAGTTCCTTGAACTTCATAGATGATGGATTGAAGAGCAGTTCATAGCCCTGAAACTGAGTGATGCAAGCGCAGGTGTCCTCTGTGCACCTGTGCACAGCTCTCATCATGGAAAGACATGGATAAGTTCAGTGTTTTTAAAAGGCTGTGGCAGTTACTGTATAGACCTCAAAGCAACAGTGTGTAACTTTTCTACCACGAAAAAACTGCTGTTAGCTAATGCTAGCTAATGTAAGACTGTGAGCTCAGAGCACTGGGGAGTGTTAGTATTTGTACCACAGGTGTTTTGGACCACCAGGCAAATGCTGACAGGGAACGGAGCCGGACAAGCGGGCAAAATATAACCGGGCTCAGCAATCTCAATGGACATAATGACAGAGGTGAAAAGACGATGCTTAGAGGAGAAAAGGTGAGAATGACAGAGAAAGACACTGCCGCACAAGAGTAAATTTGGGACTGACTTTTGAGTCGTAACGTTCAAATAAGGTATCAACAGGTGTTAGAATCAGAGGTATAATGTATACAGCATCTCACCAGCTGCATCTGCTGCCAATTCAACATGCTTATGATAAGCCACTGATGAGCTCTGACTGCAGCGGTGCTGAACACACCGCATAAAATACAGCCTGTGGTCTGCTACAGAGGCTCAATGATGGCCCAGCGACACCGGACGGATGGATGAATGTCAGCTTGGTGCTTCAAGGCCATTAGTTACATATGGTAATGAAGCAACAACCGCAACCAACATCACCACTCTCACACACACTCACACACCTCAAACAACTTTACTCTAATAGCATGAACGGTCCTGTTTCTGCTTAGCGCTGCATAAATAGTGTAACAGACAGGAGCAGAGCTACAACTCGACAACTTCTCCAGTCTCAGGGCCCCTCAGAAATAAACCGCTGTTTACAACAGAATAACAGTCTGTCGAGAGATATTTATGCATATGCTCCGTGCTGTTTGTGCTTTCATATTAAATAATAACAATAATAAAAGCAAGAAGCTAAACCAAATCTCAGCATTTTTTGCTCACCCTTGGCAATGCATAATTTCTGCGTATGTATGTGCACATATATAGTGTGTCTTTTCTATTCTATTCCAAACTCTAAATTGGATAATAACAATAGCTGCCTGCCACTGGTTCACTCCTCAGTTCAGTGTCAGTCATGTCTGCTCCTGAGAAATCACAGTGACAGAGGAGACAGTTTGTTGTGACACTCAGAGCTCCGTTAGGACCTCCTGGTGTGAAAAACGTTAGCCATGAAAACAACAAGCAGATAATAATGTGCTGAGTCAATACATTGCAAAACACTCAGAAGTGTAATCATATGGAGGGACACACACACACACACACGCACACACACACACACACACACACACACACACACACACACGCCCTCCCTCTGGCTACATGGTCTGTTCAGAGTAATACACTGCCTTCAAATAAATTCAATTCCTTTTCCTCTTCCTGAATTAGATAAGACACCATTAAATTACATTTGCTCCTTGACACTTGACAATGAGATCATTCCAATTTTGGACTTTTTCCTTGCTTTGCTTTCTCCCCCCCAAGCAACAGCTACAGCTTCAATATCATTTCAACCCTGGGTTGGGGGCTGGTTAGCTTAGTTAGTTTGGGCTGACTGGTGAAAAGTATCTCCATGTGTCTCAGATAAGGTGGCAGTTGACATATATATGACATAATGTGAGAGGCATAAACTCATGTAAATAAGTACTTGTTTGAAGATGTATAGCATTTAACAGCAAAGTAATCTCTGAATGAAACCTTTAAATAAATCCATAAAATTACATTAATGAATAAAATGATTACTTAAAAGCACAGCGTCACATACAGTAATCAAAGCAAAGGGGGTCAAATTGAGATCAAATGCTGTATTTTACATGAGGAATTACACGAAATGTCACTAGCTGCATGATTATGTACACAGGTCTTCTCTCTATATGAGTGTCACAGGGCTATGGTAGCTGTAGATTTACTCTGGATGTTTGATTTGGATGTAAAGTACAGTAGTTGTCTCTGTATACTGACATAAAGACGTAGAGACGTACGTTCACATCAACCGCTGCTGCTTCTTCTGCACATATCAATCATTTCTGTTTTTTAGTTCTTATACAGCAGTTTGCATTCAAAACTGTATTCAATACTCTTTTGTTTTTCCAAATTTAGAGCCAGTCAGTTCAGAAAAGTCATTTCCCAGTTCACAGGTAGCTTTCATATCCTATCTTGTTTGCTATTGTGTGTGGTCACCCCCAGTGTCTGACTTGCCAAACAAAGTTTTGTTGTGAACAGAAAGAATACACCCATGTTCAGGGTCCCTATCTTGAAAATATTCATCAGCATCTCTAAGTTGAACTGGTTGAAGGCAACCTGAATCATTTTTTAATCAAAATTATCTTCAGCAGTCAACAGTCCTTGATGGATATTGCAATGTTTTAGCTACAATCCCTTTTCATGTTTTCTAGCTATTACAAAATGTATTTTTCTCTGTAATACTCTCTAATCTCTATTAAATCAGAAGAAGAATGTCTGCATCAGAGGAGAAAAGGTTGAAAGAGAGCTTGTAGACTGTGCAGTCTGTGTGAATGTAGAGTCCTGTAAGTCAAGGACACGTAACCCAATCAGTCATAATGTCCTCATACTGGATAATGGATATTTCACCTGATACTTAATCTAAATGTGTGCATTAAACTGCACCGTACAGTACCTGAGGGATAAGTACTCACACTTTTGCAAAGACACGCACACATACACACACCTGGCCAGATGCCACAGTAAATGTAGTGAAACAAGAGGTGGTGTAGTGAAGGTCAAGTCATATTATAACATCATAACCTGGTTATCTAAGCGCTCACCGGTACACAACCCCAGCTCCTACTGGGAGAGGAGAGGAGAGGAGAGGAGAGGAGAGGAGAGGAGAGGAGAGGAGAGAGAGAAGAGAAGAGAAGAGAAGAGAAGAGAAGAGAAGAGAAGAGAAGAGAAGAGAATCAGTCTTGTAGGAAAGCACAGGAGTCCCTTGGCAGCAGTTGTATGGTTATTAGTGTAACAAGACATAACTAGGAAGTTATCTGTGTGTATTTATTTTTATGAATAAGGGGTGTTAGCAGTATAGGCTAAATTGCCTTGCATCTGCCTGCCTGTGTGTGTGTGTGTGTGTGTGTGTGTGTATGTGTGTGTATTTGGTTTTCTGTGAGGGCAGCCGGGCACCTGCGCTGCTCTGCTGCTCTCCTTCATCTTTTTATATCCACATCCATATTCTTGGCACACTGCCGGTCGTGTCATTCACTTTTTTTGTCGTCTTTCCTCCTCCTTTACTTTTGCCTCACTCTCTATCTCCACCTGTCCTCTCCCTGTCTTTCCCCGTGGCCTTTCTTTCTCTGTTTAGCCTCTCCTTCCATTAACTTTGCTTCCTTTGTCTCCCCCCTGTCTGTTCTCCACCACTCTCTGCCCGTCTGTCTGCTGATGTACACTGCCTTAGGGAGCACAGGCAGACCTCTGTTTTAAACAGTACTTTGAACAGCAGTGCCACCCACAAGCAGAGATAAGCGCCTCTGACATGGAGATTGATAGATCCCGCTGTATGTGACTTTGCATATTCAAAGCGCAGTCTGTCGAGCAAATGGGGTATTTACAAGAGGTTACACCATTCAGTTGCAGGAGAGTCAAACATCACTACCTATCTGATGCACTGATGAAATCATCATGCACCTGTGACAAACAGAAATATGCACTGTGGGGAATGATACCTACAGATTCATACAAAAACGTGCAAACCTACAAAATATCATCATCCATGACTCACTTGAATACTTTGCATTAGAAAGTTCTTCAGCATGTTTTCATCTTCCCAAACCTGGATAGAACCAGATTTTGGGTTGTTGTCTCTATCCCTGTTTGCTCTCTTTCCCCCGGGTTCTTAAGACATAAAGAGTTACTGACCTAACCTGAGCAAATATGTGGCAGAAAGATCTAAAAACACTGAAAATGCAGTACTACATTACCAGATTTTTAGTAACACATCTTGTCCTGCACCTGTCTTTCAATTGTGGAAAACTGAGAGTCACACACATACCAAACTGGCAGAGGCAACGAAAAAATACAGTGCTTCAGGATAATGCCACTTCACCAGTGCAGAGCTGAGCTTCATGCCTTGCACCTGCAAATAAATAGAGCCCTTAATGTCAGATTTAACACCTTTTTGGCCTTGATCTCAGGTGGGCTGCCGACTTAAATTCACTGATTTGAAAAAAACAAAACAAAAATATTTGCAGTTTGTTAAAATGGCTAAAATTACCTGACAAAAGCCTCCAGTGGCCGCACAAATTACAACTCTTGTCTGTCAGGAGCAAAGGCAGTAGTAATGTGATGTTGCTATAACGCTGCAAAAGTATGTGACTTTGACACAAGAGACCATAGACCAGAGCTTTCCCTAACCTTAACTATGAGTAGGCTGTACCTAAAGCTGAGTCAGATCAGAAAATCATTTTTGGACGGCGCTGTGTAATCTTGTCGATATGGGGCCACTTATGTGTCGTTGGCAGATATTTGATAGTTCAGTTTGGTGAACTCGTTCTATTCCGTGTAGCAACTGGTTAGTGCAGTGTGAAAATCAATTTGCAGGAGCACACTTTACACGTGAAATCCTGCACAGTGAACGTCCTGTCTTCTTTGTTTTTGTCTTGATGTTTTTGGCAGTTTAGGCAGAAAAATCTCAAATGCAAATTTGATAAAAAATTCACACCATGCTGGAAAAAGTATTTATCTAGGAAAATTAGACTGAGTTATATACAGCCTTAATCTCTGAATGTTCCTCTGACGTGACGTGTGATGTAACCACATGTTAAGCATTAGGAAAGACCTGGAAGGAGATATCATATATATCTGTATGAGTGAGTAAACATCACATGTATGACTTTTTTAGTTTTCTCTTTGCACGTGCCTACTGCATATGTCTGTGCTTTGAAAGGTCCATGCAGAAGCACCAGTGGATGATGTATGATTAAATCTTGGATTGCAAGAAATAGGTAAGACCAAAATGGAAAAAGACAGCATAAAGGAGAGAGATAAGCGGGTGTACACAGGGGGAAAAAAGAGTAGAGGATAAGAGAAGACGCTGAAAGAAAGGGGAGGAGAGGAAGATGTAGAAAAATGTTGGAAACAGATGAAGGAGAAAAGGCAGCAGAGGGCACCTTTAAGAGGATGGATGGACATGTCCTCGATGAAATGTATAGATGGTTGAAGGAAATGTGTTAAAAGCTCCAGACTGATGATTGCTTGGTTGTTAGTGCTAATGGTCAGTGCTCAAGAGGCAGTGTGTGTAAAAGTATGAACGGGTCTTCAGTTACTATAGCGACGGGGCTATTACAGACTGACATTTTGCCTTTTCTGTTTTTTTTAGTGGGTGGTTTACGCTGAAAAGTTCTCTCCTTATTGTACTTGAACCAACTTTTCCCAGCGAACACACTCTATGCTAATCTCTAAGCTGATAAAAATGAAACACAGTGCAGTCAGGCAGAATCGAAGAGATGTATAATAAGATACAACACACGCTGGAGAAAGATGAATTTATGAATCTCTCTTCTCATGTGCACTTTTGTTGTGATCAACTCTTATGGCAGGGCGTAAGTCACGACCTTGCTGAGCTTGCTTGTTCTGAAATTCTTTTTGCTTCATCACTTCCCAAGAGGACCATGTTGACGTTTGCAGCTTTTTAGTCTCAGATTTAACAGTATACAGCTGAACTTGGCTGTCCTCGTAATGAGCATGTTGCTTTTATTAAAAGAAAAGGCTTTGGACCATTACGTCTGTAATGAGAAAGTCCTTAGGCCTTTTTAAAATGTCCTGTATATTGTAGGTTATACTTACGGACATCATGCACAGCAGTATGCTGTCTGCCTTCATATTTAGCGTGTAATATATGCAGCATGCTGTAGGCCATATAGACAGACAAGCCAGTTTTTGCCAGGCTTGAAGAAAAATTCAACATTTTCACAACATATGTCTTATTTTTGTAGCTTCGGGCATCACTCCCACTGGTTATTTCAACATTTTACCAAATCCCAGTGCTTAGATCTGATAACACAGCAGCAGTGGGGTCCTATAGACAAGCAGTCAGATAAGGATAAGGAAATCCCCAGTTGCGCCATGCTGTCTTACTACTAAATTCAGAAATCTTAAAATTGTTGCTCAAGCTGTCCATTGTGAACACCTGTTATACTTCGCAGAGCTACCTCCAGGATCAGCTTTGCCCTTGCCTACTTACCGTGATTTTAGGAGTGTACTATTATACCGTGAGTGAACAATTTATCAGTGCAATGATTGACTGTGAATTGACATATCAAACTTCAAACCAATTTGTTTGACTGCTCATTTTTCTTGGCCTATTCAGACACGTGTCTAGTGATGCCATCCTTTCCAGATCACAGGAAGTAAGTTGCTGAGTAAAATGTAAAAAGGAATGGTGGCCAAAACTATGACTATGAGAAAAAACAAACCCATATTTTAGCATGATTGGCACTATTCGTATCATATGCACATGAAAATTCACAGACTCATGATAATGAAGCTGCCATGTGATGAGGCACAGGAAGGAAAGGACACACAGAGAAACAGCAGCTGTTCTTCTGCTTTCTCCTCACCCTCTTCCTGTTCTCCTTCCCCGCCTCCCTCACCTCCCTTCCACTCTTTGGAATGAGCTTCAGCGTTTTTTTACAGTCACTCATTGGGATGAGGGCAGCTGACCAACGGCTTGTGCATGCGTGCGTGCACTCGCGCCCCGAGCTCATGCGCGCCTGGTGATATCGGTGTCTGCGTGGGAACCCATCTGTGCGTGAGCGTGATGTGTGAGCATGTCAGGGTGTTGCTGCAAGGGGAGAGCAGAGTGTGGTGCCGAGGGGGAGGGGAGGAGAGACGGGTGGAGGAAGGGAGGAACGGGTGGTGACTGTTTAACATGATCATTGAGCAGCCATGTTCCCTTCCCCCCAGTCTCAATCCATCCACTCCACTTCTCTTTATCTCAACCACAGCGGATCTATTATGATTCCCCCTCCCAATAGTGCATTTTAAAGGTAATTAAGGTGATATGTGAGTACACTTTAAATGCCCAGAAAGAAAAGAAGTGGATGCTGTGGATGCTCTCTAATTGCATTCACTCTTGACTATTCTGCCAGTGTTTAAACCTTACCTCCTCCTCTTCTCCTTCCCTATCTCCCTATTTTATATGCGTTCTTCTCTCTACACCTTTCTTCATCTTTTTTCATCAACCATCTGTCTTTGAAATTTGCTTTTCCATCCCACTCATCTGCTTGTCCTTCAACTACCTCCCTCTCTCTCTCCGCCTCTCTCTCTCTCCTCCTCATCTCTCTCCTGCTGTAATGACTGAGAGGCTGGTAGAGCGGCGGCGGCAGCATCAACGAACAGAAACACACAGTCACTCATAGTCACGCTCCTAGGGGGACTTTGAGTGTGTGTTTGTGTGTATACATGCAGGAGTATGACTGATCTCCCAGGGGGCCAAGGTTGTTCCGAGGGTCACTGAGGAAGTCGCCATGGGAACACAAGCCCCGCCTTGTCTTTTTCATTGTTGTGGGCCCTCTAAAAGCACAGTATGTATGTGTGTGCGTATTTATTTTCAGTCCACAGCATGAATTTAGTCCCAGCTGTCTTTCCTCATACTAGCTTTAGGTCATAATGTCTTAATGTGTTGTTTCAAACCCGTCACTGTGTTGCTAAAACTAAGGCACTACTGGCATGACTTAGAAAAATACCATCTGCACTGACATCATACCTGAATTCATTGTAACTCAATGAACACCCGTACACCAGAGGACTCCCAGGTATCAATCTGAGTAAGTGTACAACCTTCAGCCCTCTTTGCCCCCTGGGAAATTAAAGGAAAAACCCACATTAAGCATCTTCGTAAAGTGTCGGTGCAACCACGAGTCTCCAGAGCGTCTCTGTAACTCTACCAGAGGGATTGGCACCATTCTTCCAAACCATATTCTCTCATTTGGTGTTTTGTTGACGGTGATAGAGAGCAGAGATATGGTAACTGCAGAGGCCATAATAATGATTCATAATCATTTTCATACCTTCAGTGACCCTGCAAGGAAGCATCTGCACACATTGTTTTTCTCCACTCATTCATTCAGCCATTGTGTCAGCCATCTGTGGCCTGTGTGGTAAAACTTTTCAGTGCATGGGGAAGAGGTGAAGCATTTAAGCCAATTAGCTCAGGTAAACTCCAAAATGATAACTCCAAATCATATCTAGCGTACACTGTTTGTTAGTTTGAGTATATAATTGAGCTGAACTGCAGCTTAAATGTAGGATGAAGCAGCGTAATGGACTGTACCCTCACAAGTAGGGATGCTGTATTACATTGAGATGATCTGCCAAAACACCAAAATACCTTTGCTACAGAGAAAGAAGGTTTATGACATAACTATTCCCACTCTTATGACTCCAGTATATCTCTATATTTTCATAATGTGGCCTGTGCAAATTCCTTTTTTTCTGGGCCCAATTGACTGTGTCCCTGTGCTGTTTTTAGAGACAGTAAGTATTATCTAAATACTGAAGAAGCAGCAATTTAATCTGCTCAGCCACACTTGTGGGTTCACATTTTTAGCTGCTTAGTTATTGCTTCATCCACCACAGTGTTTCCAACCCACCCAGTGGGTGGTGGGTTGCATCCTGTGTGTTCCCTTGCCTAAAATATTTTCTCATTTTAATCGCATTCACTGGAATGTTTTTCATGTTGCATAGACTTATTGTTGCATGAGATGCATTTCCACCCGGGCCTAAAAATATCTGAATCCAACAGTTTGGATGTGACCATGGCTAACAGTTGGTGACAGTAGCTGTGGCTCACAAGCCATGCTGTTTTGTCAGCATGTGGCAAGCCGGCCCAGCCAGCAAGTCTGTCATACAAAGCACCTCTCTGAACCTCACCCTCGCCTTTACTCTCTATCTCATTCTCATCTATCTTTTATGCCCATTTGTATACCTTCATCTGTTAATTCTGAGAACTGTATCTTAGCCGTGGTCTCATCCAAGCTTCAGGAAACATACTCTGCTACATGTACATTGGACTGAATGTTGCGTATCCATACTCTGATGAATTATAAATGTTCTGGGTGAAATAAGGAGAAGAAAAGCAGTTTTCTTCCCATCCTGCTGTAAGACAAGTGTGCTTCTGTCCATGGTGCTGAAATGAGAAACTCATCTATCTATCTATCTATCTATCTATCTATCTATCTATCTATCTATCTATCTATCTATCTATCTATCTATCTATCTATCAAGCCAAGCAGAACTTCTAGATTGCATGCATGAATCAACAAGCTTTTGTATTTTACATTTAAAACCAAGAGAGAAATCCAACATCAGGATGAGTGAATGGAGCAGGAGGGTGAGCAATCTTACCTTCAGAGATAAGAGGAATTCACCGGGTCACATCTAGGGTAGTGGTGGCTCCTTGGAGCTCAGGTCCCGACCTCTGCTGGTTGTAGTTTGTGTCGACCTCAGTCACTGAATAATGAAGCCAGTAACAAAAACAAGAAGCCCCCAAATGTTGGCAAAGTGATCAACAAAACAAGAGGTCGACCCGCTGTGCCTGATCCCCTTTAGTTGGTCATTGAAAAGACAAAATAGCAGGTGCGTTACAAAATGTACTATACTGTGAGGCTTTGCTTCTGGACTACTTTTCCCGACACATTCTTGTCTTGCAAAAAAAAAAAAAAAAATCTGTCCAATTCCAGACTCGCAGAAAGAAAGAAAACACTCCAAAGACAAAAGAAAACAAAACAAGCCGGATGATATTAATAATATCTCTGGAAAGATGTTTGGGCAGCCACACACTCACACACGCTGTTCCATCCACCGCTTGTCTGGAGTTGTTTGAACAGTAGAGGCTGGTTTACCAGCGGCAGTCCGCAAAATAAAACACTCCTACGCAAAAATCATCATCATCAGCAGCCACAGCAGCGTGCGTGTTGGAGGAGGAGACGGGATGATAGAAAATCTCGACATCTCCATTTCAACAGCCAGTTTTGCCACCGTCCGAGGAGGTCGAGGTCAGATATTTGATGTAGCGCTTCTCCAGAATCCGTGATCAATCGATTAGATGCTTTTTTCTTTTTTTTTTTTTTGCACGCTTCCCCTTTTTCTATTCTCTCTTCTCTATCACAATATTCTATTTATCTCCTCGCCTCCTCCAGTAGGTTACTCTCTTTGCATCCCATGCTTGGCGGCAAACAAACCGACCAGATCGCTCTGAGGCTACAAAGTGTCTGGAGGTGGCTAGTCCCAGAATATATAGGCTACTGTAATTTTTGATGCACGGTTGTTGGATTTCCGTGTATTTGCTGATCCCTGCAGAGAGGCGTCCGGCGTGGATAGAGTATAGAATAAAAATGCGCTTTAAATTTGCTCTTAGCTCCTGCAGACCCAGTGAGTGAATGCAGCCTGGAGTGTGCAGCCTGAGAGATGGCGCTTTAGTCACAGGCTCAGATTGGCTATGGGTGCTAGAGAGAGACAAGAGAGAGGAGGTGATATTAAAAAAAAAAAGAGGGACAAAATGCTGTCTGAAGTCTCCCTTTGACTTCCAAGATGATTCACATTCAAGATTCAGACGTCTGTGAGCTGTGATGCAAGGAGTTTTTAATAGACATTTTCATTCAGATAAACCCAGCAACCATCACACAGCCAACTGTAGCTTTAAACCTGAAAGTCAAATCTTCACTATGCCCTCTTATTACACTGGAAACCAGAAGATGCTGCAGCAGATTCATTAAGCTTTCCATTTACAGTCACGTCAGTTAATCATCTATAAGCTATATGCATATGTGACAGCCAACTCTATAAAGATAATTAATAAATTACACCTGTCCTCTGCCCGCAGTTCAGCCAAGGTGGAAAAACAAACTGGCCCTCTGTCTGGAACAAAACGTTCATTAAATTCCATTAGGATGACAGACACAACTGTCCCTGGGAGGATCATTTTTCTCTCTGCATGTGTACCTCCCTCTGTCTCTTGTCCTTCCACTCTGTCTCTCTGTCTCTATCTCTGACGACAGGACATATTAGGAATCCATCCATGGATGTGGAAGTTTCCTACTTGTTACCCTCTATCATGTGATCCACGTGCCTCTCTCTGTGTGACAGTATTCCCCTGATGTCAGCTTTTGAATCTGAACTGGTTCACCATTTTTTTCCCCTTTCTCTCCCTCTCTCTCTCTCTCTTTTCTACTCTCCAAACTCTTCACTCATCGTCTCCTCTAATGATCCAATCCACCCCTACAACGGCTCGTCTCTCCTATTCAGATCAGACGAGGGGCAGTTTGAGGCAATGTTAAGAGTAGCAGTGTGAGTTTTTATTGCATTCATTATTCAAACTCACAGAAGTGGAGATTAGTGCACTTTGGGAGTGTGCTGCGTTGAAATATTTATATTAGGAGAGAATGAGATGGTTGGATTGGGCAGGTTGAGGTCAACTCTACTTTTATACATCCCTCTCTTTCTTTTTTCTCTGTTCGTATACATGCACGGTGAGGAGTGTCAGTGTGGCTAGGAGGAGCTTTTATTCTTTAATTTAAGATGTAAATAATGTAAAGTCCGGCAAATTAGCTTTAGAGCACTTAATTAGCTGAATTTAATGTGCAAATGTCATAGATCAGGTGAATTCATCCTCAAAATCCACTTCAGCACATCTTCATCTACCTTAAAACTACGGCCCTGCACCTGCACCAGAGACGCTGCAACAGACCAGACTATCTGTATGATCTTTAACTGCACACACAAACACTTACGTTAATGGGACAACAGAGCAACATCACACAAGCTTCATGGTAAATTACAGTTCAACATGTTAGCTAATGTTTGAATGAACATAAACTTCTACCTGTCAATCATTAAGTTAATTAGTCCTACTAGTTAGTAAATGTTAGCTGTCTACCACTAGCTGCAAAGGCGAGCATTTTTGGAAGGTCTTTCTTTCATTCATTCATTTATTCATTCATTCGTTCGTTCATTCATCAGGCTTGTAATTAGTTAATGATATAACTCTATTGTCATTTCAGACCCAGCTACTCCCTCCAGCCAGTCTTGATTGATCTCACCTGCTCACCCTCATCACTCACCTCTTTGTTATTTACCTCGTTACTCACGAGTGTATATATACAATACATATACCGGTCCTTAGCTACGAGTTTGCTGCCAGATTGTCTATGTGTTACGTGCCTTAGCATCCTAGATATTTTCCTGCCTGATTTTTGTTTGGGTGTTTTAAGGCACTGAAAATCCTAGGTCCATCCCTGATTTTATCATCATCAATGTATAAAAATCTATAAGATCTTCATATGTTTGTAGCATCACTGCCCTGTGAAAAGCACATATCTCTAAAAAGTACATTTTAATGAGCTCAGAAAAACAGTTCAATTGGGGTTAAACAGAAAAGTTTAACCTTTAAATCTCCCAACATGTAATCCTTTTGTGAAGCTTGTTTGAGACTTTATCAGAAAGTTGATGAATCAACCCTCTCTATACTATATTAAGAGGTGTTAATGTTATGTTATTTTGTCCCATGTGTTCAAATAAAGGAACAATATACAGCATTTAGCAAACATGATCATTCTAGTTCTATAAGTTAATACAAGAGACCACCAGAGAGCTCAATTAACACAATGTTGAACATGTTGTAGGACAGTATTGCTTTATATTATACATATAGTATAATGAATCAGACCCTAAATACAACAAAAACCATAGCATAACAGAAAACAGTAACCCTCAGCTCAAAAACATAAAACCATATTCATAAGCTATGAATCATTTGTTACATAGATTCTGAATTATTTTATTGTGTGTGCTTCTGTGTGTCTATGCATGAGCTTCTCCCAAATTGAAAGCAAAGCATGATGGGAAGGTTTTTGGGGGCAATATCTGGATTGTTCAAGGCAGGATAATGTCAGATAGACCCCCAGGCCTTTTGCATAAACACACACAGACACGATTACACAAAGGACCAGCGTTCTCTCCCAACCATCCCCCATTCTATCCCCCTTTTTCTCTGTCGTTCCCCGCGGATCAAAGCCAACTTTACAGCATCTTGTCTCAGTTATGTTTGCTGACACATCAGTTGTGGCAGCCGAAAGATAAGTGTGCATGTAAGAAAAATGAGAAGGCAGGAAGAGAGTGGGAGAGGGTGATCAGGAGTAATAGAGAGAAGTGTGACAGAGCAGAGACAGACTATTAAAGAGGCAGACGTGTGATGGTGCAAAAAGATGAAAAGAAACAAAAAAGGCACATGGAGAAAAAGAAGATTATTGAGCTTCATGTGAAGGCCAGAGACATTAGAGGGGCACACACGTCTCTGTTTGTGCCTCAGGGACTAACAGTGTTTATTACATTAACCAACACGATACCAGCCTGTGTCTTTCTCATCTGCTCTCTCTGTTTTCTGCTCAGTTCCATCCATCCATCCATTTGTGAGCCTCTTCCAGAAAAAGGATTCAGTGGTTTGACGTCATGTACAAAATTGAATCCAACACACACACATTCACCCTACAACACATTCGATAATGAGCTTGAAACATCCCTATAGAAGAGGACATAAAAATAGATGTGATGAACTAGATGTCACACACTTTATGGGACATCCTGGAGTACACCTGTACATCACTGCAACAAGGTGAGAAGATGAACCACTGGATGTCAGCAAAAACAAGATTGGAGAAGAGTGATTAAACACTAAACACCTTTCGGAATGGTCCTAAATCAACCTGTGCGCAAACCATGGCTCTCACTTATGAATGTTTGTACATGTGTTATGCCTGATGTTTTGGTACTTACTGTTAGAGGTTCTTCTGTATCATGATGGGCCAATGCAGCAGTTCACTCCAACCAAAGACTAGCACTAATTAAAGAAGAGAACAAGAACATATCACTAAAATCTCTTGGGACAGACTTTTTTTTAGACGTTTTGACTAGTAGAAAAAGCTGACTATAAACTATGAACATTAATGATGGCTCTGTTCTATTCAAGTGTCCCAGTAAGTCATTACAGTGTGAACGTGAGCTCATATGCACAATACCAAGACCCTGAAACTGAAGCAGCTAAATGAAATTCAGCTGACATTCATACATTTTTACACCTGTGCTTTTTTTTCTTATCCTCTTTGAAAAAGGGCGATTAAAACCTGCAGGGTGTTGGACCTTCATAGCACATTGTTGGCCACCCCTGGCTTATTATGTTTCATGGTTTTATTTCCAATATTTTTGTTTGTCTGCTTTTTGTAAAGGACTCTGTCTCATTGGTTTAGAGAAGTGCTGCAGTATACACAATCTATCATTCACTGTGCATGGAGAATTATGTCACTAGTATAAATATTATATGTGGGCAAAAAATGTTAATGCCCCCAAGTAGTGGTGGTTCGATACATAAAATTAAATCATATAAACTCTTAAAATCTGTTTTCATTTCCTCAGCACTTTTTAAATGTTTTCATATGTGTATATATACTTATTTTACTTAATTTTCTACAGTTCTTTTCTCGGCTGGGTGCTTTTTTTTTGTTGTTGCTGTAATTCCCAATTTTGTGTAATGTCAAACTCCCTGTTTGTAATCATTTTATACTCTATTGATGCTGAAATGTGTGTAGAAGGCAAGGACAGGCCCAAGAGCAATTATTCACTTCTCTTTAAATCCATTAAAATCCATTTGTCCACTGTAACTCACCTGTTTTATACCAAATACAGACAAATGGACACATCAAACAGTTTTCTACGGGGGCTATACTAACCTTTTAACCAAACCTGAATGTGTCCTTCTTGCTTTTGAAACCAGTAATTGACACTTTGATTAGGTCTTCTACAGCCTTAGGCAGTGGCTTAAGGAAAGGGCCTAATGCATTAATGTCTTATTTACGCCTCCACAAGTGCTTGTTTCCCCCTGAATCCACTTTGACTCAACAAGCCAGGTGAAAGGTAAAGGGTATGGAATAGTTTTTGTTTGGAGATGTTCAATATAATGTATGACATGCTCACCAAAGCAAAAATAAAAAAAGACAGAGATGGAGCAAGCAATAAAGTTTAGTTAGTCTAAGACGATTGTCGTTGATAATGTCCATGGTTGAATTTGGATCAATTAGGGCTTGGCAGATGTGCAGAATCATGGTTGACCCCAGGGCTTAAAGGATACAATCCAATTTTCCTCAACAAATGTAATACCATTAGGCTGGATAAACACAGACAACTCACAAGGGAGGAGTCTCTTAAAAACCAGGGAGAGGAATGAGACAGACAGAGACAGAGCAGTTACTCAGAAGAAAGAGGCAATACCCAAAAGGGCTTGGAAACAGAGAAACCTAAAGACTGGAAAGTTAGTGATACTCCACAGATGGTAAAACTTTTTTGAGAAAATGAGGGCCTGAGAGGATAGAAAACATGGGAAGAAAAGAATAAACAACCTCACCTGACCACTGCGAGGGAGATACTGAGTCCACTGTGGCCAGAAAGAAGAACAGAGCTGACAAGGCAAAAGAAAACCAGTCAGTGTTTGGAGAGTTAAGAGCTCTTACAGAGCCTCAACATTGTTACAATAGTGCTGGAGAACAAACTTCCCTCACAACTTTCTGGACTGAACTCCAAATCAACTCTGGCTGACGACACTGAGGAAGACAAAGAAAAAAAACTGACTTGAGATCTATCGCTGGAGCTATGAGGATCTTCAATAAAAACCTTCGCCTTCAGGACGTCACCATCATGTACTTCACTGCCCTTGCTGCCCTAATGGTCATCTTGGTGGCTTCATATCAGGTGCCCTCCAGTGCTGTCGAAGTGTCCAGCCTTAAATCAAACCCCTCCAGGTCACTTCCACCTCTCCCAATGCCCTTCCACGTGCCCCTTGACCCACGCGGGGAGCTCCAGCTGGCCTGGAACATCAGCTACGCTGACCAGGAGATTTACATGGAGCTGAGGGTCGCAAAGCTCAAACATGGCGTGGTCCTAGGGATGTCTGACCGCGGGGAGCTGACCAACGCTGATTTGGTTGTGCTGTGGGACTCAGGAACTAAAAGCTACTTTGGGGTAAGCAGCCCTAAAATGTGTGTCATTTGCATAATCTCTCAAAATATTGAAAGATATCAAACAGGTTTTGAGAAGAAGGAAATATAAAGGTGTAAAATCATTTTTCTCAATCCTCTCTTTTTCACCCTCAATCTCAAACTTTCAATTTTCATGTTCACTTGTCAGATTCATTAATGCACAGGTATTACATGATAGTCCCTAAGAAGTGGAGGTTTTCTTTTTTCATAGAGTTACTCATCTGTCTGTGGTCCCCGGGGCGTGAGATTGGTGTTCATGCGAAAGGAGCCGCCGGACGGCTTGCTTCTTGATCACATAGTCAGAAAGGATGTTATCGGTCCCTGCTAATTGGAAATCACTCAAACTGCACTAATAGCTTAAATTCATCAGGGAATCATTAGCAGATTAGCATTTCAAAATTGAATCCTGTGCTGATTAAGATGTGTAAAATGCCTCATTTTCATTTTGCCACATACAATCTTTTTCCATAAATTCAACCAAAATGTTTTCCTGATTTCCTGATGTTTCTGAAAATAACAATTTATCTTCCTATAAAAATTATATTCCTTTTATATTTGCATATTGCCAATAGGGTTTATGTGGAAATATTAATGAGAAACAGTAAGCAGGGTGAATACTGATTGCAGTTAAATGTGATCCAGTCTCAATTCAGATTCGTCCTGGGAAAAGTTATGGTTGGTTGGTTGGTAAATCAATGACATACGTTGGGACCTTAAGAAAACTGTTTTACAGAACCAGTTAATTAAAGCAAAAGTCATCCTCAAATAGGGAATATGCTATGACACCCAACTTGACATGAGAGAGACCATTAGAGATTCCTAACTGAAGGCTTCTCTAACCTACATCTGCAGAGGTCATAGCTTGAAAAAAAAATTATATATATATCCTGTATGTATTTTCAAAATCATTGGTTTCAGAATCTTTGCATTTTTTGTGGAACAGTTATATAAGAGGGACAGAGAGGGAGACAGAAATAAAAGGAGAGATCTTAGGTGCTATTCTGGACAGATATGAATGTGAGAAACATAACAGAAGCGGATAAACTGAGCTGTTGCAAAGCCTCCTGGCAGAGAAGTAGAGTCTTGTACACCGGGTTGGGAAGGTTTCACAACTCGAACCACACAAACAGTTTTACTGATTTC
Source organism: Argyrosomus regius (assembly GCA_946959425.1). Lineage (NCBI taxonomy): Eukaryota > Metazoa > Chordata > Actinopteri > Sciaenidae > Argyrosomus > Argyrosomus regius. Next base: position 16,287,326 of record OX336898.1, on the reverse strand, counting down.
TTTCTGTTAATTGTATCGTGAAAACAATCCACTAAATCTGTCGAGGTTTGGTTTAAAAATTAACAAATAATAACATTTTTTTTTTTTACTTTAATTTTTACAATGCATACCATGTGGAAATGAGCTGTTTCTCAAAAACGCAGTTAAAAAAAAGGTCATCCATAATCTAATCTCTAACCTTGAAATCATGACTATATGCGATGAATAAACTTTTTTACATACAACAATAACTTATGTGTGTTTATGAATGTAGTCATAAATCATTCTGAACGCATTATGTGTGTGTTTTCTCTTTCAGGATGCGTGGAGTGACAGCGAGGGCCACGTCTCATTGGACAGCCAACAAGACTATGAGTTGATCGAAGCTAAAGAGAAACCCAACGGCTGCTACCTGCTCTTCAAAAGGCCATTTAGTACCTGTGATCCCAGAGACTACCTTATAGAGGTGTGTTAAGTGGGCGTGTGCCTACAAAAACAAATTATTTTAACTGTTAAAAGGTTGAAAGGCTAAAATCATGAATCACAGCAAGGTTTTCTCCTGTTAACCCTTCATTATTACCGGGTACATGTAAAGGGTAAGCACACATGTTGCTTTATATGCAACCTATGGCCTCAAGCCAAAATACCGTCTGTCAATCCTGAACTGACTGAATCTGACAGTTAACAGGTGGCGAGCAGAAGTAGAGAACATGAGAGGAAGGCGGGAAAGATGGTGTGAACATGCATGTGTGTATCCTAAAGAACGGTACAGTGTATTTGCCTGTGTGTGTGTGTGTGTGTGTATGTGTGTGTGTGGGAGGTGTACATACAGTTTATATATATAAAAGCAATGAGGCTGATGATCGTGGAGAATTCATGGTTTCAGGTATGGAAATAAAATGCTCAGATAGTTGGGATGATCATCCACTGAGGCATTCATTATAATGATTATGGTTTCCATGGTACCAGATCAGACCTCTAAAGTTGCAGACTCAAAACTGATCACTCATCACTATGACAACATAATGAAACGTTCTCTGTGTTTGCTTTAGCAGGCATTTCAGCCAAATAATAATCATAAGAGACTCTTTATTTGAAATACTCATCCCTGCTGTTGTGACCATCAAACATGCTTTCCTTTCTGATTTTTTTTTTTTTGATTGGTCAGGAGGGAACTGTGCACATCATCTATGGATTCTTAGATCAACCACTTGCCTCGTTGGAGCAGCTGAACCTGTCCCAGATCCACACTGGACTACAGAGAGTGTTGTTACTGCGCCCTGACACGCCCTCACCTACACTGCCTCCAGATGTGCAGAAACTGGAAGTCTTGGCGCCAAATGTCATCATACCAAATCAAGAGACCACCTACTGGTGCTTCATACAGAAGCTGCCTGAAAACATGCCCAAGAACCACATTGTTATGGTATAAATGCCTCCAAAAATGGAAACACTTAACATTGAGTTTATTTACACACAGTGGAGTGGGTGTTTCAGATGGAGATCGTGCACAGGCAGCTATTATTGCTCCTTGTTTACCAGCTGGGCCTAACAAAACAAGACCCACATTGTCGTGGTTAGAAAGAAGAAGCATTAATCTAAGAAAATATATCAACACAACAAACACATCACCTCACATCCTTATTTTTGTCCCCTCAAAAATAGGTCTGGTGTACATAAAGTGATGAAATGTGAATAGATCCAGAAAAAAATGTACAGTAGAATAACATATGGAAGCTATTGCACAGTATAGTTGCATATAAATAATTAAGAATTTGAAGCAACATCTTCCTCCTTTTCATGTTTCTTTTTCCACCTCTCTCTCTCTGTTTGTCAGTATGAGTCAGTGATAACTCCAGGTAACGAGGCCATCGTGCATCACATCGAAGTGTTTGAATGTTCTCCGGATGTGCGTGATGTGCCGGAATACAGCGGTTCATGTGATGACAAGATGAAGCCGGGCAAGCTTAACTTCTGCCGCCATGTGCTAGCCGCATGGGCTATGGGTGCTGAGGTATGATGGGGAAGAGACACTCATGCACATCCTGTTACTTTCATGCTCATGAAGACTTTTAACTGACAAAACCCTCTAAAAAAAACAGTTCTTGGATACAACTGGATACAACTTTAATGATACAAGATAAACCCAAAAACTGCCCCTTGAAGATGGACTCAAACTGACTGACCAACACCATCAGATAAAGCCAAATAAACCTATAAAATGACAAGTTTTTCATGCACATAACAGGTGTCTAATTGAAAAAAAGAGTTGGAACAGAGCTTGATTTTAGTCCAGTCCGTGTACCTATTATGGGAGATAAACAAAAACTCCTACGCGAGTAATATGCAAGCCTAAAACTGCGAGCAGAAAACCTTGTAAAGATGATCCCACATGCAGCACAAGTCTATTAAGAGCTCAGAGACAGTCTGTATGTGGGAAGTACACTCACATGCAAATATTCACAAACTTGCTCGACACAAACACGACTGAAAAGCACATATTTATGCACATCGGGAGCTTGAAAGAGGTGCATCCATAGGTTTCCTCATGGCTGATAATCTCATTCAACTGACTCATTCAATCCTGGCTACGTTCCTGACAGTCAGCTAGCCAACTAGTCAGCCAGCTAAAAGGTTTTTGGAAATAGTTCTTTTTTGATGCTTAAATATTGAGTGCAGGAGAAACTCACCAGCTAGTCAGTCAGTCAGTCATCTATCAGGTATTATATCACCCCACTTATGTACTATGGCTACCAACCAGCCGCCTGACCAAGCAAGCAGCCTGCTTGTCACATAAAGCAAAGAGGACAGGGAACGACGAGCCTGCCACCATATTTCTCTGGTATGCTCCCCACTGTATCACAGCCAGCCTGGCCCCTCTCTCACTGGATTATCTGCCAGCCAAACAAAAACAAGCAGGATGCCTTGTGTGAGCTCAGAAGACAAGATTAGGTGGGAAATATTCAGGCCTCTTTCATCACCTCTTAATAGTGTTGTTTCATTCTCCCCGGCATTGCATCAGAAGGGAAACGTGGCCTTGCAAAAAAAAAAACCCCAAAAAAACAAAAGACTCACGAAACAAGGAGAAAAGAGAATGGGGGAAGTTTGAAAGAGGAGAGGAACAATAATATACAAAAGAAAAAAACGTGTGTGCATGTAGGGGAGAAAGCAAGTCTCTCAGGATTATACTGTTATGACATGATAAAATTAAACAATTCTTTCTTCCATTACAAACTGTATGTATCAGCAGAAGCGGCTTATGGTCGATCTTCCTGTGAAATGAAGACACTGATGATGAATCAAGATTAAATCAAGATTTCCTGATAATAGCATGGAGGTTCTGACACCCATGGGGCCAGCAGTGACTCGAGAATTAATTTTTACTACAATAAGCAGAATATTTCAGAATCCAAGGAGTGAAAGAGGAAGAAAAGGAAATTCCCACAGGGTGCATTTATATAAGAATACAACCTTTCTCACTGTAGAAATAATCAATAAACATTTTTGATCCAGTTAATAGATCCCCAAAAAGGTTCTCACCAAGTCTTTTTCAGTCTTACAATCCGTTTTAAATTGTTTAGTTGTTGAGAGTTTGTGAGTAAGCATGTCTTTATTTTAAGAGGCAAAATTGCTATCAATCCACAATTGTACAAGATGTGATTTTTACTATTTGCTTTGCTTTGACAAAGGATCAAATTTTACAGAGGGTGGGGGGCTAAATTTGAGAAACAGAGAGGCCAGATATAAAGACTGGAATATACACGTGGGTGACCTCTTTTTGTCACCCTCTAACAAGGAGCAGTTTTTCGACAAGATGGCACAGTGTAATTATAGTTTGGTCCCTTTCACTAAAAGAAATCTGTCCTCACTTCCATTATTTCTATCTCCAATACAATGGCTCACAATATTTGGAAAATACAGGAAACCTGTATTGTGCCTTCAAACATCAAATCAGTGGTGTTGAATTTAGAGGAATAATCAATAGTTTGTGTGTGTGTGTGTATTTGCTTGCAGGCTTTTTATTATCCTCCCGATGCAGGGCTGCCTATTGGTGGAACCGGTTCTTCAAGGTTTCTTCGTCTGGAGGTCCATTACCACAACCCTCTCCTTATATCTGGTACATACAGTACACATGTTAACAGACACACTAACAAGTACACACATGTACTGTCACACATCTTTTTTCTCTTACACACACACACACGCAAACACACACACACACACACGCGGCAGAATTTTCCTCCCAATGAATGCCAGGATAACCTTCAACAGAACAATGAATTTAAAATTTTCAGATATACCTTTTGATCTCGTCTGCACGAATCACTGCAGACTTCCTCGTCGTGATCTGACCTCACAATACAAATGTCTTCTACATAACTATCTTCTAATTCTTTACACATATTTTTTTTTTGTTGTCTTCTGTTATGATGTGTGCATCATCTTATCTCTTCCTTCCTTCGAACAGAGATAGAACAAACGCTTTGCATCAAGTTAAAATCCCGGACACGAATCTAGAAAATAGTAACACTGGTGTGCTCGGCAATCACGATTTGATTTGTTTGTATGTATGGTGCATTTTATGCCTTCAGAGGACTGCCCGTAGAGAAATAATAGGAAATAAGGGAAGAGAGAGATGGTCTCTAGCTGTAACTGAACGTGAGATGTTGCAAATCAAACCTCCAGGCCACCAGGGAACCTCCTTCATGTGAATCTCAGAAATATTACCCGAACAGAACAAAATGTACGACCACATGCAGAGCACACATTCCACGCTGATTATACTTGTTAAAATCTTCTGTGACATTATAATACCTCTTCTGTCTTTCTATTCTATTGTATTTTAATACATTCAGCTCTAAAAATCTTAAATTTACTCTATAGATGATCACATGCAGTAAATTTACGTGTCACTAATCTATATTTCATAGCTTGGTTTACTGCAAAATAATTTTAGTTATTTTCATATGATGTACGAGTAAACTTTCTGTATATATTTCTCATGCAGGCCGGCATGACTCATCAGGGATACGGTTGCATTTTACCCCTAGTCTGAGGCGGTATGATGCAGGGATCATGGAGCTGGGCCTTGTTTATACTCCTGTGATGGCTATCCCACCAAAACAACACACCTTCTACCTCAGTGGATATTGCACATCCAAGTGTACTCAGACTGTATGTATACATAAAAATATGGTTTGTATGAAGTTTTGGTCCCTAAAGCACAAAAATCTTGGTTGCACCTTGACCTTAAAAAGTCTGTATCTCTGTATCCCCCATTTGTGTGTATAGGCTTTGCCTCCAGGAGGAATCTATATATTTGCATCCCAGCTGCACACCCACCTGGCAGGGCGTGGGGTGAGGACAGTTCTGGTGAGGGGAGGCAAAGAGCTGGAGGTGGTACAAGAGGACCAGCACTTCAGTACACACTACCAGGTGAGCAACAGTAAGCCTTATTTTACCCAGAGGAACTGAGTGCAGAGATCCACCTTTGTCCATTGTATCTTGAGTGAAAAGTGAGTTTTACTTCAATTCACACTGAGCTGTATGCTACTGGGACAAAGATCATCCTGAACAAAGAACTGAGAAATGAAGTCTGAAGCCAGCTTATTCAACTGTCGGCTTCTATTGCACCTTAAAATAAAAACCTGTTACCTCGTGACAATCTGAAGATCTTAGAATTACTCTTTGATTTTTAGTGGTTGACCCATGTATATAGGCTTAATAACAATCTAAAAATACAAGCATGATGGTCCATTGTGTACTTGTTGCAGATGAGGAGTTTAAAAAGAACATAATGAACATGTGATATTTAAAGAATTGGGCAAAGGAAGTGGCATTGTGCAGTTTGGCCAATTAATTATTATTAAAGGTCCAGTGTGTACGATTTAGTGGCTTCTGGTGGTGAGGCTGCAGATTGTAAACAGCTGAATAGCACTCGCCATCTACAGTGACCACTGTAGAAAGATGGCAGTGAAACATGGTGGACTCAATGGAAGAGGAGATATGTAGATATAAAGGTTTCATTCTGAAGTAACGAAAAAGATTGAGGTGATTGTTCATGAGTGAAATCTCAAATTTTCTCAATTTCATTTCTGCTAATAGAACCTCACACGCACACTGAACATTTAAAAATTCCTTTGCACTTGATGCAGAAGCTGCAGGCCAAACTTACAAAAAGCCAAAATATTAAAAGTGTGTTTGTATATTTCTCTCAGCTCTATGCCCGTTGGTTGATACTAAGGATATAAATCTTTAAAATCAGTCTACAAATATATAAATGTATTCTTTAGAAAAAGGTAATTCCCTAAAACAGCGGGGCACAAGAGTTTTTAGCAAACAATACTCTAACAGGAGTAAATAGTGCATTTGATTGGGATTATTTTAAGCAGTGGATTAATACACATGGTGCAAGTATCTCAAAACGATGGACATGTTAACTGTAATGAAGGAACACATCTTCCAGTGCAATTGAGTGTCTCATTTATGTGTTTTTAATAGTTTTTATGGCACAGAGAACAGAGCAACTCTGGCTTTGCATCAATTTATGCTTTTGTGAAAATATAAATCACCTTAACACTTGCATATGACCCTTTTAAGGGTTGATAATAGTATTAATTTTTGACGAAACACTTACATAGCTAATCAGTCACTGATTACCTGAGCTTTTATCTGACCTCTTGTGTAATTTGCTCATTTGTCAGTAATATTCTACAGAAAGTCATAACCCTTTTATGATAAGCAGTTAGGCCTGACCATCACTGACCATCAACTCAACATCAAAACTGACACACAACAACATTAACACTATTAAGAGACAGCAGACGACATATGTTGTGTTGTCTTTTTTTATGCACAATATCCTCAGGCAGGTACACACACACACACACAGACAGACACACACACAGAGCAGAGGACATCTGCTAGACGGCCTGATAAAATCTCCAGCTGCTGTTGTCAAACTAATCAGAGGGTACCTGTGTGGCTGTGTTGTTTCAAACCCTGCAGCCTCATTAGCCACACAAAGGCTTTATCAAAGCATTCTCAGCAAAGCTAACGGACCTTTTCACACATACACACACAAACAGTAAGCATGAAAACTGCCTCGGAGGAAAGAATCAAAAGCAACCGGTGTTTTATCTTGCTGCATTTGAAGTAAACCTACTGTACGCAAAGTATGCCCAAATTATGCCCAAAATTAAGATGCTAGAGAGGGAAATGCATTGGAAGAAATACATCCAGTGGTAACAATGAGTTCTATTTTGACCTCTGAAAAACTTAAAGCACTGTTCTGTTCAATCCACTAAGATCATTGTCTGTGTTTTGGAAATGCAGAAACCAGCATTCCAGTCATATCACTGATAACAGCCTTATTGGCAGGTTGTGTGTTTTCATGTCCAAATATACAGATGGACAGGAATCTAAAAAAAATATGAATGTCTTATGTGCTGTATTTGTTTTTTCTTCTCTTGCTTATAGACAATCAGAGTTCTACTGAAAATGGTGAATGTGTTACCCGTAAGTATAAAATTGATCAATACGCCTGCATTTGAATTGTGCTCTAGTTCATTTTTGTGCAGAGTTCTCATTCAGCAAGAATGGAGATTTTACTATTCTGCAAGGTCAGCCAACGACTTCTGAATGGTGGTGCCCCAGATGTATCCCCTCCCCCTCCCCTTTGCATTTAAAGTATTGAATTAAAATACCTCGCTGCTGTATAAGGTGCTTAAATAGAGTGTAAATAGGGACAAGCTGTAAAATCAGTGCTGTGATAGGACGTTCTCAGGAGACGGCAGCAGCTGAGCTCAAAGCAGAATTCTGTTCAACTGGCTCTCTTGAATAACTAATTTTCTGTCAGTAACCTTGAATTATGTTCAATGCTGTTTCGTTAAACTTGAAATATGGTGAACTGCTGTGTTTGTGCTTGATACTGCAGGGCGATGTCCTCATAACAAAGTGTACTTATAACACAGAAGATAGGAGCAAGCCTACAGTGGTAAGCAGAACACTCAAGTTCACCTTGAGCACTGTCAACAACAACCGAACCGAGAGTATTCCCTTCTCTAATCTTCCTCTGAATTCCTTTAAATTCATCTTAATACTCGTAATCCTAGCATCTCCCCCCTCCTCCTAATACCTACATCTGCCCTTTGTACTATTCATCTACGCCTTCCTTCCCATCTCCGTCCAAATCTCTTTGTCTCCTCAGGGAGGTTTTGGCATCATGGAGGAAATGTGTGTCAACTACATTCACTACTACCCTCGAACTAGATTGGAGCTCTGCAAGACCCATGTTGACCCAGGATACCTGCAGAAATACTTTAACTTCATTAACAGGTAGCACACGCACAAACCATCTCCCTCCCCCCGAAAATCATTTGCTTGTTCCCCTTGTCCTTCATTCTCTCTTTTTTATTCTGCATCTTCAGTTCCATCTCCCGTGTGACTAAGCAATTTTTGGTTTCAGCATTCATCCGTTCCCCCTCCCCCTCCTTCGCTCCCAGGAACCAGAGTGATTACTTCTTTTAATCTCGAAAACCAGATGCTTTGTCCTTTAAAGTGAAACTGTGTTCTCCTAACGCCAATTTGAACAGAGCTTTTTCTTTTTTTTTTTTCAATCTCTTCCTCCTTGCTCAATCTCACCCCGCCTCCCTCTTTTATCGACTTTCCTTCAACCTCTCTCTCTCCTCCCTTCAGGTTCCATGGAAATGACCAGTGTGTGTGTGGTGAAGTTAGTGTGACGGAGCAGTATTCTCAACTACAGTGGGACGCATTCACCGGAGAAGTGCTGGATTCCCTTTATAATACAGCCCCCATGTCCATGCACTGCAACCAGTCGAGTGCACGGCTCTTTCCCGTAAGTCCCTACTCACGCACAATCGACTGCCAAGCCACCAATTAAACCAGTTCAAAGGCGGACATCAGTTGGACAGCATAGTCTGACCAGCTGAATGGACAGCTTGTTAACTTGTAATACAAACACAGAAACACACACACAAGATGTTTGGATCAGAGCGAAATAAATCAATTATAGTTCAAAACAGTGTGGACGCCTTGATCAAGTCAGAAACAAAATCTTTCTCCTTGATGAGCAACATTAGGTGTGCAAGTGCAAACCAGGACAAACACACCTACATAAAGAGATTCACATGTTTGAGTAAAGCACAACTATGAAAATGACTAGATAACATAAAGAAAGCTGATCTATGTTTGGAAACAGCACGTAGATTAAAACATCAGGATGAGATTTAGGAAAGCAAGCATATGAAGCGCATGGAAAATATTCATTTCCATTCATTTCATTAACTTTCATTAACCACAATGGGTGCTCTTGTTCATAAGCTGGCATGCATTCCATTAATGGTGCCACCGCTGGAAGGCAGCTGAAAAACTTTGGCTACAACTGCTTTCAAGATATTTTTGGGTGAAGCCATCAAGCGTGAAATAATCTCCAAGTAATTCAGCAGTCAGCCTCTCACAGTGTTAGTCTTTGTAGTGTCGATACTCCATATAAAGGGCAGCAGATGTTGTTTGGCACTACAAAACTTTGCAAGGAATAATGAGGAAAGCACCAGCTGTAGGCAGGAGCTGTTGCAAAAAAAAAAAAAAGTGGAGTTTTATTATACAAAAATGGTGAGGGACAAAGATTGAGAAGTTCAACAATGATAACAACTCCACTATTATAATCCACCACCTCACAGTCTCCTTCTGTAGACAGTTCACTTGCATTTTACCTTCCCAGACCTTACCTAACTACCTAACTGCATCCTACCAGCTGCGCAGGCAAACATAGGGTGAGCTACATAGGTCCAAAGCATTAAAAGAATATGCAATAAAATACTTGCTTATTGCTGACATTTAAATTTAGCTGTAGGCCGACACAAGTACACTGGATTCAACATTTTTACCCTCTCTACCATCACTTGACAGTGTCCAGACGCCCACTGTTTTGAGGACCTATTGATGCACGCTTGTTTGTGCTTTCAATGAATGGAGGAGATGATCAGCAAGGACATCACAAGCAGAAAAAAATGACAGATTTGCTGGCAAAAAACTGAATTACACTGATATTAATGCACAAAAACACCGCTCCTGTAATGTTTGGGAACTGTACCTTGTTAAAGGGGGAAGAAAATGGCCTTTTTACAGTCTTAAAGCTGTCCCACTAAAATATACTCAAGACCACAAAAAAAGTGCCATTGAGTGTATTTTTTGAAAACGCACCATGGTTGATGCATCGTACAGTGACAACTGTGCAGTTACCTAATAAAACCTGCTGTCTAAATATCAAGGCCACTTCCTGTTTTTGTTGCCAAACAAACCATCACCAGTATCATATTTCTGTTTCTCCAGGGAGACTGGGACAAACAGCCTGTACCTGTAGTTACCTCCATCCTTGAAAAACCTCGCTACCCCTGTGAGGGAGGAGCACTTCCAACCAGCCAGCCTGCTACACCCCCAGTCTGAGCCAGAGTGACATTGGCTCACCAGCCCAGGGAGGGGACACCCGACTTGGGGAAAGTTAAAAAAAAAAAAAAAAAAAAGTTCCTGCTACTGCAGCATTTGAGCTGTGTTTGTGTGATAGATAGATGTGTTTGAGGAATATGATTTTATGGCTATTTATTTTGTTCTATTTTAAGTATCATTAAGACATGAACCATTATGTCATAGACAGTTCTATAATAAATGACTTGAGCAGTAATCACAGTCAAAGATTAAAAATAAAAAAATTCAAAAATGTTTTGTGAGACATGCCCCGCTGTGTCCTTGGATTTTCTTTTGTGCATTAAATCATAAATGTCACAAAAATGTTGGCACTTAAAAAGGAATTTATTAATACACAAATTGCTTTGGACAGAATAATTGATACATATCCTTCCCTGCTCATTTATGTTCTTCGAACTGGTCAAAAAAAAAAAAAAAAAAAGACAATAACAACAAGAAGAACAATTTAAAGAACCATATTTAAAAAGAATTTATTTTTTGCATTTAAGAATCAACTTCATCTGCTTTCTACCATCAAGACCTTTTCACATTACACTACGGAAGGACAAGAACGTCTAGAAAATGAATTAGAAAAAAAAACCTCCGGACATATTGTGGTAGAGGAGTGATAGTGTTTTATCAATCTGTTTCACATTTCCCATATAAATCTTGTTTTTAACCAAAGCCACTCCTGAGAACAACCATTTCAATGATTAATGGCCTTCTGGGCAGAGTCAATGAATCATTCCACATTAGTAAACATTTTGTGCTGAACGTGCCGCAACACACATCTGAGAAGCAAGTCGTAGTTATACATACAAATGCCCTCGTCTGCTTTTGCACACTTCATTGGCTGCTGTTCACATAGCTTATGTGTGTGTGTGAGATGAGCTTTGGTTATTGTCTCGCCTGAACTGTGTCAGTGTAAGTGGATGTAAACACACAGACGGAAAATAGAATTAATATTCAAATTCTAGGTTAAGTGTCAAAACAAAAACGAACTATGGATGGAACTACATTTTGCAGTTAGCTTGTATACACTCACATTAGCACAAAAAAATGAACATATTAACACATGTTAACACATTAACATCTTTGATCACTGAACATACATGAATCAGGTTATGAAGGTAGTTTAGCACTTAGTGGTTTCTCTTTATGCTGTTAAAGTCACAGTTTTAATTTCCACTCCAATGAGTGTGAACTATTCACAAAGAAACCATGTATACATGTAGAAGCACCATGAATTCTAAATGTGTAATCTCCGTAAATTGTCAAATTAAGACCAGACCCGAAGAACCTGTAAAGACTCCAGACACCTACGACAACAGTCCCGTAATACAGACCTGCCATACTCCATTGTATGAGTTCACATCTTAATTGCAAGTATTAATTAACAAAGTCAAAGCATTTTTCAACGCCTCCCATTGATGCTTCACAGTAAAACTACTGTAGAAAAAGAGAGCAGTGGTTATCTCTCCTGAACTGCTGGGAGAGCTTTTCGGTAAATCAGATCAATGTCGAGTTTGATTCAACAAGACAAAACAAGAGCTCTTAAGAATGCTTGTATTGGTAGATATTGAATAACAATGCATCCATTAAGAAACTAAACTAAAAGAATTGAAGTTTATCACCGCATAGCAAGCACAGCAGCACGAGGACGGATCAGAAAACAAGGGGGGTTCTATCTGGAACAGCTGCTTTCTGATAACTCTTGTCTTTTTCTGTCATTTTTCTCCAGCAGTGTTTTGTCCCCGACTGGTACAAAGTGCCTCGGGGCATTTTTTTTTGTTTTTCTTCTACCTTTCCATCTCACTCTGATAAACTCTCAGGATGTCTGCCTAAGATTTAGATACCAAGTAAAGCAAGTAAAACTCTTTTTTTGTTTTTAGTCATTGGTATCAAGACAAACATCAGTCACTTTAATTTGACTCAAACTGCCTGAAGGGCTAGTGTATAGTTTGACAATACTTTTATTCCCTAATATGGGACTCTATGGCCTCATAGGATAAATTAGAAATGACATATTACATTGTTTTAATATAATATAATATTGTGCACTGTAAGGACAACATTAGAATGAATATTTCTAATATTGTCTCTAATAAAAGGTCTCTGGTCCTGGCACTAATTGAGAATTTATAGTATTTACTTTGAGCAAAAACACATGTTTTTAGTCCTATTATCATTACTTTGGTTACAAAGACAACAGCTGTATTCTTCTTCACATAAAACATCATCATCACACCTATAATATTGTACTCAGGTTCACTGCGACACTAGCTGCTAGTGCTTCATATAGATTAAGACGTGCTGAGGTATCTAGTGTTAAGACTGTTGGTGTTAATTCATACATGCAGATTAAGGCCCCATTCTGAATTAGCTTGAGTTGACTATCGATTGTCTCACGTGAACAAACGTCTCTTAGTTTCTAAAACTGGCTAAAAATCGATCGTGTGCTGTTATTTGAGTCCTTGAGATCAGTCCAGGAAAGGTGCAGGCTTATTCAGCGTTATCTGGATCACAAATGGGTCTTCTTCCCTTTCCTCAAGTGGACTGGTAAAAATTCTTTCATTACCGGAGATAATAAGATTCAGTTTGTCTTCATAGTAATACTACTCACATGATAGCTTTCACAAGAGAATACTGCTATTCCCAAACCCAGAGTGAGTGAGTTATAAAAACGTGGAGCTGAACAACAAAACACTCATTTCAGATTTTAATCGGCGCCTCTTTGATATCTTGATACAGATTTTAGACCATCTATAAGGCCACATTTAAAGTGAGTATGAGTTCCATCACATCCCCAACCATTCTCCATCAAATCACAGATATAATTTTAATATAATTTTGAGATTCCTAATATTTCACAGATTGATTTAGACTAAAACAGCTGCATGTAAAAAAAACAAAACAAAACAAAACAAAACAAAAAAAAAAAACAGTTGCACCTCTCTGAGCCTCTTTCTCCAACCAGAGTGTTTTTACATGTGTGGTCCTCCTCAAGCATAGATGCCCTTGACGCGTTTATTCTCAGGGTCAAATGGAGATTTGAGGTGGGCCTTGGCCTTGTACGTCACTCCCATTCTCTCCAGGGTAAACTCGCCACTCTTTATGAAATCCGCACTCACCTGTTAAAGACAGGAAGAGAGAGAGATGGGGAAAATGAAATAAAGGAAATGACAAAGGGGAAATGAGCAAATGATGGATAAAGGAGAGGGGATTTAAATTTTGGGCATGAGAAGACGATTGAGATTAAAACAGAGTGATAATGAGATGACCAATTAATCCACACAAAGAGTGTTCCCAACTGGTACAGCACTCCAGAACGGATGATTTCACTGTGTTCATATCCTACAGAAGAGAACGGCGCGGGAGTTATAAAACACTGAAAGCAATTCATCCACTCATAAGTCAATGTCAGCTCCCTCATAAGAGAGCAAATATTCTCTGACAGACTCCCTCTTCCCTCCCTGCAGCTTTCCCACTGATCTGTCACTCTGTCATTCACACTCAGAGCTCACTCTCATCACCACTTTACTACTTCCATGTTGAAGCCTTTAGAGGGAACAGTATTGTGGTCAAAAGGCTCTATCCAACTAACAACTTCATTTATTCGCTTACTGCAGCATGAAAGGTCTACAGCCAAATGACATCGCGGTAACGGTACACCAGGAACAACACTGATGCCGTTGTCTTCAAGCAAATGTATTACACACACTGCAATGATCAGAGAACGCCATTGACAGCAACAACTGAACAACCAAGGGAGAGAGAGAGAACCACAGGGAGCAAAGAACCACAGGCCGGTGTCGAATCCGAGTTGCTGCAGCAAGGACTTTGCCTTTCGTACCTGAGTGCATGCTCTACCACTTGAGTCCCTAATTTTTTTTTAAAAGCAAATCTGCAGCATGCTGCAACAATCGCTGCAAAGTCATATACTGTATGAATATCCAGTTTCTAAAGTGAAATGAAGTTACTGATCCTCTCAAATATGAGCAACCCCATTCAAATCCGATGAATATTAAACAAATAAGCACACATACTGCCACACGCAGTATGTGTGTCTGTTGAACACACGCACTCATAGTTACATATCTAAATATGCTGACAAATCACAGCGGGGTTGTTCTTTCAGAGTCTAATAAAAATCATCTTTGCCTTTGAGCACACCACTTCAACCAATAACTTTTTGTGACTCTCTCGTTGCTTCCATCCTCACGTTTGATGTTCCATCTGTTATTCTGTGTGCGTTTGTATTATCAAAGAAAAACAACTTATTGTTCAGTGTAAAGTGAGTAGTGGGACCTGACAGATAGCTGATAAGTACCCAGAAATAGCAGACTGATGCACCTAAGAGCTCAGCTCACATTCTTGTATGCAAAAACACAATCACACACAACAGTAGTACTTGTCTATTTTTTGGTCCTAAAGTTGTGTTTGTGTATGTGAGTGTAGTGTGTTCAAAGTCTTTACCACTCCTCCATCAGGGTTGCGGATATATCCATAACCGATAGTTTTGTCGATAAAGAAGCCATAGTCGGAACGCCGCAGGTGACCAATAGGAACGCCGTTACGGAAAATGGCCTCCAGACCAAACATTGGTACTTTCCTGGTAGAGAGAGAAAGAAGGGAGTGTTTAATTAGATTCAAACAATCACTGTACACGCCTTGTTTCCTTCACAGAAAAAACAAACTTATTTAGTTGGTCTTGATCCCAGAGCAGATTTAATTAACGTTTATGTGCACAGTAACATGTTCAGAAGTCTGCTGACCGTAAACTCATTAGACTTACACTCTAACACAGCAGACTTCCTCCTGCACACACAACATTCACCAATATATGCAAGCACATGCACAACTACACACATTCAAGCTTATCACAGCTATCAGCCCCAAACACAATATGCCAACTTTGATAAATAATGTTTTCATTGCATTCAAGTTGTTGTGTGCTTCTATCACAAACAGTTTAGCTTGATCATAGTGCATTTCTAAGTGTAACTAATTGGTTTGATACATGCAAGGTTTGTAGAATTTCCTCATCTCATTTGAGGATTTAACTCTTCCAGCTGAAGATTCAACATTAATAATAAACCAAACACCAAACCAAGAGTTAGTGTGATTATAGCTTCTTTTTTTTTCTGATAAAATATAAAAACACTGAAAACATTTGACTTAATTTAGATTCTAACTAATTTATTAGATTAAAACTAACATGTAGAATGTCAATAAAGAAAAATCTTAACAGGAAAAATGAATAACATTAATTCAACTGCTTCTTCATCCTGCAACACAATATATCTGAGGCTCAGGAATCTAAGCCATACAATCAGAATTACTCACACAGCACATCTGTTGAATGCATTCATAAAATGGTTTCTGTTCCATTTTCTTAATTTAGGTTATGGTTGGGGGATATATTTGTGAAAGAATCTGAAATGACTTCACACAGTAAACTTCATTTTGTGTCCTCTAAAATTTCCTACAACGACAATTTGTCCATTTCATTCATTTCTTTCTGACTAGCGTATAATCTCAGGCTTTTTTATACTCACTCATCAATGGTAAAGCAGACGATGCGCCTCCTCAGCCCCTCCTCCTTCTGTTTCTCCAGCCTATCACGTCCCTGGAATGGGATTGAACTTTTCAGTTTGCAGGTGAAGGCTAGCCCCGCCTCCAAGGGTGTGTCATCTGGACGGAGGTCAGCGTGCCAATGTCTGTACCCTGATAAAGACAGAAGGAGAAACAGCTAAGACATTAGAAGCACCGAAAGAAAGGTGGAGACGTGAACAAAAAGAACTGTTTTCTTTGATCACCAGGTAATTCAAGGTTTTTGGTACAGTATTCTTTATAAAGCTACAGCTCAAAACAAACTTAAAGCTGCACTGATCAATGTTTTTGTATTAAAATGGGAAAAAAAACGATATAAACAAACCGACAGCATCAGAATCATTTGTTTTATTTCAAGGCTAGATTCCAGTAAATCTCGACTTGGATTTGTATATTAGTTATTCATGACCTCTTATATAAAGTTACCTTTCTCTATGCTGAGAGAGTCGATGGCCCTGTAGCCGGAGTTGATGATGCCGTGCTTTGCACCAGCAGCCATGACAGCATGGTAGACTGGCAGGCAAGAGTCTTTGGGAATGTGCAGCTCCCAGCCGAGCTCCCCGACAAATGACAGACGCATTGCTCGCACCTAGACGTGAGAGGGGTTAGAGAGGACGGCTTAGAAAGATGAAGAGAGGAATGTAGAGGATCAAGCTGCCATGTCTCTGCACACAGAAAACAGCAGAAAGGAATTAGAAAGGAAAAGATGCAAGGATAAGATAAGGCGCACAAAGAGGGAAACTGAAGCTGTAATCTCCCTTTAGAAATGGATGTGGTCCTGAAAGATATTTAAAAAAAAACACCTCTGGGGGTTAAGAGGTGGGAATGACGTGAAGGAGATTAAGGAGGGAGTGAGGTGAGAGAAAACAGAATAGAGAAACAGTGCAGAGACGGGGGCCTGAGTAGCGGACAGAGGTGAAATGTAGAGAATGACAGACAAGAAAATTTAGGCACTAAAGGTAGTAGAAAAGGGAAAGTATTTATCAACCTGGGTGTTATTCTTGTAAATGCATCCACTATGAATACTGGTCATGAAAACATAACACACAAAATAGAGCAACAAAGTGTGAGCCTCCCACAGCTTCCCTCAAAAAAAAAACCTAATTTAACAGATATCATCTCAAAACCCAACTGCAAGTAAACACGGAAAGTAGTCCCCTGGCTTCAGCTGCTGGAGTGAAATGCTCAGCAGATGTGGAACAATTACACGCAACTAGAATCTGTTTATCTTGTGGTAACCCATAAAAACCGCAGTGTGTATCTTGTCATTTTATTTTTGCAATTCGGAAACTTGCAGACACAAACTACCTTCCTGTGTTTTGTCCTACATCTCTAGGTTAAATCAACAACATGCTACAGTCTTACTCCAATGTAAAGAAGCCGCATGTGCACATTAATATGGCAGACGAGAAGTGGGTCTGCCATAATCATAGACTCCCCACTGTTCCAAAAGAATATGGAGCGCGGGTGGAGCTGAAGTGAGATGAATGAAGCAGAGGTGCTCAAACAAACCACCTGCGACGGCACCCACCTGTCAATCAAAGTGGCCACGCTCTTGATTATGCGTAAGTTTTAGACTTAATATAAATTTAATGGGTGATTTAAATATAAAATTCGCCCAAGCACAGCTGTCATGAATGTGGAAATTAGTTAGAAAGATCAAAACCTTTTTTTAGATATAATAGATAATAGAAACACAATAAGAATAACACACAGGTTGATAAATGCCAGAAAGAATGATATGCATAAAAAATATATACAGAATGTGAAAGAGGACAGAAAGCTAAAGAGAAAAGGAAAGTAAGCGAGTGAGAAAATATGGACAGGAGTGAAAAATGAGGAGAGAAAACTCTCCAACAGTTTCCCCAGTGGGTGCTGTGACAGCCAGGCCATCTGGCCAGCCAGGGATCACCCTGGGCCCCATATGTACACCATGAAACTCTGGGGAGGGCAGTACATGTAGGCCTGTGCTTATGCACAACACACACGCCACCAGATACACAGGCGACAAACTCAAAACACACAGAAACACATGCATGCTTCATGCACACTGTCACTCACACATCAAACACAGGCAAGTACAAAAATGCATATAAACATGAATTCGTATGACCTAACATGCATGCCAGCACGCGCGCTTCAACTGGAGGGTTAGGAAGAAGAGAGAGAGAGAGATGGAGAGAGTCTAATGAGCTATGAGGGGAGCAGAGGGCAGAGAGAGAGAGCTCTGTTCTCGCAGCAGTGCAGCCATTAAAATGTCACCCAGACAAGGCCGGCAACCAGCTGGAACACAGCACAAGCAACCCGCGCACACACACCCACACACACATACGCGCAAACACCACTGCAGAGCTGTGAGAAGACGCTGACTGCAATCACCGGAGCGTTGCATAATTCATGCAAGAGTAACTAAAACAGAGGAAGCGTGTCCGTGTGTGTCTGTGTGTGGACATATGTGTCGCTGCATGTGCCGGTACAACATGCTCTCTTTGATCCGAGGCCAGGAACGGTGTAGAGGTCAACCTGAGAGGCTGAGGCTACGTTACCTCACAGCATTATTGTGAGAAAACTGAATGACAAAATACAGCTTGGTAGAAATATGAGATTTCCCTCAGTGCTTGTAAATAGCAGAGCTATAAACTTTGTTTTGAGTTGTCAGACCTCAGGGGAAGAAGTAGGAAGAGATGGAAGGCGAAAAAGAAGGTAGAGAAAAACAAAACATGTGGACAGCCTTGATATCTAAGTAAGTCAAAAGGACGCCTTGAGACATGCCATCTGTCACACAAACACACACACACAGTCTACAATCTCTGTTGACTGAAGCTTTAAAATAATAAACCGGTTTCACTCAACGACGTGTGATTTGCATACATTTTTTTTAATTAACTGCATTTTTTTTTATTTAACTAGCACTGACAGGGTTATTTTGAAGCTGACAAATGTACCACATCCAATTACTGTAGAAATGAGCTGAGGCACAGTGTGTGTGTGTGTGTGTGTGTGTGTGTGTGTGTGTGTGTGTTTTCACCTGATGCCCTGCTGCGTTGACTACTTTGTGGGTAGAGAAGGGGAAAGCTTCGTTGCTCAGGTCTGTGTCCAGCACCTCCTGAAGCACCTCTCGACTGCACATAAAGAGAACACACAGAAACACCATAAATAGAGGTAGTGGGTCGATATAATCTGCATTTGCACCTGTGCAACTAGTGTGATGAAAGATACTTAATCTGTATGCTTTTTTTAATACTCAGATTGTCATATTGAAATATGTTCAAGACAGCCTTACTACAAAACTATAGCATCTGCCGTGAAAATGGACCATCTCTCCTTCTCCCACAAACGCACATGCTAAAATCAATATTACATAAAGATGAGTCAATAAAAAAAAAAAAAAATTTGACTAAGTTTAGCTACTTGTTTGTGAGTGGGAAGATAGAGGCCTTTTCTGGAGGATATTTTTGAAACAGCGTGGCAGGAAGCCAACGCCAAAGATATTTGGGGAAAGGTTCAGGTTACGTTTGCGCGTGGGCGTCCTTTTTTCTGAAAAGCAATCGATGTGGTCACAGTTGGATGCAGAAATAGGTGTATGGTCACATGTGAATACAACGTTTCTTGTGTATATGCATGTGTGCAGGCGTGCATGTATGTGCGAGCATGATGCACAGGCTGATATTTTCTTCAGGCGGTCCTCTGATGTCTGACCTCTTTTCAGCAACACTTTGTTCACTGAACTCAAGAGCCCAAAAGCGAGGCCAATTAGCTATATATAATCAGTGAATGGCTCTGTTTGTGTGTGGTGAGGGAGTCTTGCAACCATCAATTTGTTTCTCTGACTTGCCACTTAACTGCGGCTCTCAGCTGTGGATTAGAGGATGCATGCACACACAAACACACACACACACACACACACACACACAGAGCTCTCGTACAGGATATCACATAATTTCATACATTATAAATAAGGTTCATAATTACAAAGCAAACGACAGAGCACCAGTTTCACCCTTTGGAGCATGCTGCCAAGCTGTGCGAGAGAAAAGCTGCAAGTTTACATACTCCCCCTCTCCGGAGAATTGGAATGAGACATCTCTGGGAGAGAAAATGGAGACGCACACATTTCCATAAACGCTCCTAATTTTCTCACTCCTCGAGATTTAACGAGATCAATTTGCCTCGTAGGAAAACAAAAGCTTAACGTTGGAGTGTCGATTTTCTGCAATTCCTCATATGTGGAAAAACAATGAGAAGGAGCTGTGAATCGTTATAGTGCTGTGCAACACAGATGTCAATCTTGTTTATATTATCGACACACACACACACACACACACACACACACACACACACGCACACGCACACCCCCCACACGCACAGGTACACATCCACAGACACACACACGCACACGCACACCCCCCACACGCACAGGTACACATCCACAGACACTCAGAAGATCAGTGCACTTTGGATGCTCAAGAAAATTCAATGAGCTCCATAATCAACATCCCATTGTGTGTGTGTGTAAGTGTGTGTAGGTGTGTGTGTGTGTCTATCTATAATGAAACACAGTATAGTAGGCTACTGCTGCGAGTGACGCACTGATTTCTGGTTTGACGTAAGCAATAAAAGAAATCTGAAAAAAGGCTAAGAAGACACTGAGAATAGGTGATTTAGCAAAAAAAAAAGGAGAGGAGAGAGTGTGAGAAAGAGTTGGATAAGATCGAACAGAGACACAGAGAGAAAAGAAAAACTTAGGAGAACAGAAGATGAGAAAAGCCTCAAGGAGAAGAAATCGACACAGCCCACACAGAGTGGCCTAACCCAGCTGCTGGTAAGAAGGAAGAACAAAGACAGAGGGCGGTGAGGTGGGGAGGAGAGGAGGTGAGAGGGGAAGAAAAGATAGATGGAGAGTTCAGAGAATGAGATAGGGAAAGCGGTAAAGGTGGCCCGGCTTGCTCTTTTGCACAAAAGGAACGCTGTGGGAAGCGAGAAGAAAGTGACAAGCTTGGACCACATCCCATGTCCGAATGCGCAGTACACCTGTATAGTGCACGATTTCTCATCCTTTCAGTTCAGGTTTCAGAAAGAGTCATATAGTTGTAGGCTACAGGTTAATTTGGAATCATGATGCATTCGGGTCCATACAAGCTTGAATCCATTTGCTCTTGCCTCCATTAGGCATCATATGTTTTTAAAAAGACAAGTCCTTCGATGATTCAGGCTTTTAAAGCCAAGGACCTCTCACCCAAGGTGTAAACTGTTTGTAAGACAGCGTGCAAATGCTCTGAGTAATCCTTATCATTATCGTTCACGCCGATGAAAAATAGATTTGAATTTACTTTATGGCATCATGAAACAGCCAATGGCTACATTAAACTGCAGAATTACCCTTGAATATCTCTGCTTCTGTCCCCTGTTTTCAATCCACCTCTGTCCCTGCACTCACTCACTTCTTACGCCTATGGCCAAGTCTTGAGAATAGGCTCTTAACCTGCTCTCCTCTTATCGATCCAACAGCTCCTCTTTTCAGTTTCCCCACCTCTTGTGTCCAGGATGTGAATCATAACCCGTCTTTAGACCAATCAGTTACCTTCTTTTTTTCACTCCTCTCCACTGCTCTTTGCCCTCACTCACTCCTTTTGTCCTTTTTTTCACCTGGATATATAAATCATGACAATGCCGCCACCCCCCACACTCCCTTCCTCCCTTTTTTTTTTTTAAATTTCCCCACCTCTTGGGTCCCTGGATACTGATCATTCCCATGTCCTCGGAGTGGTCTGTCAGCTGGCAGTGGAAGCCTTGGTCCTGAAGAACTGTTCTAATGTGGTTCCAGTTGTGTTCGGCTACACCGCCTCCAATGGCCAGGTAGTATGCATCACCTGGAGCAAAGGATGAGAGATGAAAGAAATACGTCAGAGACGGTGACAGCTGGAACACAAATACAACTGTCAGAAGAACAACATGGCGTCTGAATTTTGAGATACCAAACTTTTCCATTACAATTTCAGTTTATTTAGCTGGTTAATCACATAATTTCCTGTGTTTCCCCGCTTTGCTGGATAAGGATAGAAACATAGGTAAACTGACTGAATAGTAGGATTTCAAACAAATGGAATAACACTGAAACAAACAAACTAGTTTAAACTAGGAGACAGAAGAATAACAGAGTGAGAGTGCTACATTTGAAAGTATAGCAGATAATCGTGAAAACAACACACACAGGCTCTCTCTCTGCTTCTCACCATTGGATTCTGGTGCCAGGGGCAGGTTGGCAGCACCAGACTCCAGTCTGCTCACCGTCAGGTCAGCCTCCGCCCCTCCTCTCTTATTCAGCATGCAGGTATACACAGTGGAGCCTGAAATACACACACAAACACGCACATTAACAATTAATTCTTGTGGCTGGCTTTGTAGGCCAATTTAAAGTGTGCAGTCTCTTGGAACAGAGCCGACGAAAACCTCAGAATAAAAAATGAACCCGAATCTGAGGTCAATCTTCTGTTTGTATCTGATTTTTTTTTGCGAGTAATTCAGTTAGTAAGCTTTTGCATGGCTGTGTGTGCGCTTCCCCGACCCCCTGTGTGTGGATAAGAATGAACTCTTAAAAAACTGGAGTGCACTTGAACTTTTTTCATAACGTTGTTGTTTTTAAAGGGGGAACCCATTATCATTCTCTGCGTCAGGGGAATACACTCAACAGGACGACATGTGTTCCTCGTCTTTTTGTAAAAGTGTTACCAAGGAAACAGCTGAAATATGAACCCCGTTGAAACTGATAGCTGAGAACATCACTTAAAGCTATTCATGATGAGAACACCATCAAAATGATTTCCTAATGAATGAAGTCTGTATCTAATCACAAGAGACAAAATAACATTTCCGTCATCCATTGGCCAAAGGAGCTGAAGGCGGCAGTGCTAATATGTGACAGCCTCACTTGGATGAATGATGTTACAGCTTCATTCTGTCACTGCTATTAAAGAAAAGCAGGTGTAAATTTGTTAGCGAGGCATAAGCCAGCCCGCTGAGACATTAAACATTAAGAGTGAGTGTGACTACTGTAACTGCTGTATATTTGGAGAAACCACGAGTGATGGAAGCTGAAAATGCAAGTTTGGATGATGCAAAGTTTTGTTTGAGAAATTACCTTCGCAGGTGGGGTTAGATCTGATTGTCATAATGAATGGAGGATAATAAAGTGGAGGTAGAGGTTATTGCAGCAATTCAGTATTGCACTTTGAATTTTAATCTGTCTAACAGGAGACAACACTGACGCAGCAGTGTCAGGCTTTAACACTGCTGGATCTTACATCCATCATTATAGCTTATTTGTCTGCAGATGACTTATATTATATATATTATATTATTATTTTGCCTGTAACAAGGATATGTTGAAACATATGAATGTGATTAGATGATTATGATGTCACTTAGCAGTTTTAGATATATCCCTCTTATCCTTCCCGTGGGCATTTGCTTGTAGGAGGCCGAAGCGCTCCCCATGACTCCCCGACATGACTCTAACCATCATGTGTAAACTTATCAAATCATTCTGACAGTTATTAAGTTTTTACTAGTTCAAATATTAGTGCAGATTATGTGTTGCTTTCAGCCAATTTATTCAGCGTCCATGGGTCAGATCTGTGGGGTGGTACCACTGGGAGTCGCCAAAAACTCCCACATTATCAGTTCCCACACAGACCTAAAAAGGTCGGATGACAGATCTCAGACTCTGAAAAGATATCGCTGTCAACACGAAGGCGTTTTATCGTGTTGACAGCAGGGAGAATTGACAGTGGTTGAAGAAAGAATGTGCGGAAAGTGGAGAAAAGAATATTGGAGCTTTGTCCATTTTCACATCTGTACACACCTATTACTGCAGCAAGCAGGCGTAGCTGTCGGTTTGCGGGTAAGTTACAAAGAAATCTGGCACTGCAGGCTCCCTTCTCATCACTTTCAATAAAGCCTCTGAGACTACATACTGGCATTTAGTCTTCGTGATATTTTGAGAGTTTGTCGAAAAGTAGACGGTTTTGCTCATGTGTTGGCACCTTGTTTAGTCTCTCTATCCGCCCTCTTCATCTGTCAATCTTGTCTCCCATCTGTCTGTGCATTTGTGTGTGTTCTCGCTGTAGCAGACTGACCTGGCTTCTTGTTAACATCAGCAGTGAACAGCCAATCAGCCGCCTTCTTGGCATCTGGTCCAGTGAGATAGAACTTTCCAAAGTAGGACATGTCAAACACAGCCACACCGTGTCTGCATGAGAGGCACTCGCTCTTAATCTGCATTTTTATTAAAAAAGAAAAACAAACACATCCAATTAATACAGACACTGACATTAAACAAAAAAGTCTTCCTCTTTTGGAGGAAAACATGCATCACAACTGTGAAATTAAAAGGAGAACTAACAGAGAGGTTTTGACGTCAAGGCTGATGATTCTCCCCTTGTGTTGTTGTCCTCTGAGCTTCTGAGTTAGTTTGATATGCACTTTATTCACCATAAACCTGACTCACTGGCTGTGCTGTCATCACTGTTGTGATGTTGTGTCGACCATAACTCTTATTTCCCATCAGGAAACGAGTTCCCTTTCCACATGGGAGCCTTCAGAGACTGTTCATACTCAATAAAATAATGATTTTGCATGAAACATTGTTCCATTGAATAACACACACAATTGTACGCTTGGTATCTTACCACGTCATGATGTGGAGGGAAGTCAAAGGTGTACTCTTTGCCGAGCAATTCGTTGTATTTGTAGTTCTCATTCTTCTTAATGTCATAAGCCCCATAGTAATCATAGTCTTTAACCTTTACAATAATAAAGACAAACAAATAATTAGAGTCTAATTAATCATTACCATTTCCAAGTACAGAGAAGGACAAAGCATTGGACTAGACACTGTGTTGATGTCATCCATTATTGGCAGTCAATCTGTTCCAACAGTCTCTATCCAACAAGCCTTGTGTAAAAAAAAAAAAAAAAGCATCTTAATTGTTTATGTATTTCCAAGTGCCTTTGGTCAATATGTGGCTGTAAATAAATCATTGGCATGCACGTGTTTGTGTACAGTATATATGGGTGTCTCACAGGAGCGGGAGCTTCTTTGTTGAACCAGCCAGGTCTTTCCCAGCCATGTCTCTCCTGGAACACACAGCCCTGCTCCGTCAGCACCTGAGGCAAACAAACAAACACAAACAAAAAGATAAACTCAGTACAGAGAGAACAAGAAGCTGAGGGGGTTTACTATTCAGTGCTTACTTTATTGTATCAACACATATGGCAAAGTTAAGAAATCAGGATGTTTTGGATTTTAGATAAAAGCACGTATTCACAAAATTGTGTAGTCATAAATGTATTCTCATATTCAGCTACTTCACTCTTCACAAGCTGCATCTTTACTGCTGTTTTTGAGTATTTAACTCAATTTAGTTGTGAAGTGCTGCAAACTATAGCTGCTGTTAGCTCAGTTTGGTAGCCGCCGGGCTGCCTGGACTGTGAGCTCAGAACATCCAGGGTGTGTTAGTGTTTTGGACCACCAGAAAGAAGAGGGTTTCAGTCTGGGGCGTGGAGAATGCTGATGGGGAGTGGAGCTGGCAAGCGGGCAATGAAACCGGGTTCAGCAGCAAATATGTACATAATGACAGAGGCGAAAAGACAGAAAAGCAATGAACCAAGAAGCCTTTAAACAAGAGTAAATCTGGGACTTGCCTTTAGTCTGAAAGACAGATGCCAAGCTGGGCTAGTAAGTAATATTAGCTCGCTGCCATGTCTTGAGTTGTTGCACTTGACTGATGTTTGGCTGTTAGCAAAGTTGTCAACTTTATAGTTTATTAACAAATACACGTGTACAACTGTCCATATTTACAACTAAATACCAATTTCTAAGCAATGTTGCTTTAGCAGCACCACTGGATTTGTTGGCCACTTGGGGGCAGCAGAACAAACTACAACAACAAAAACATATTTAAAAACATATTTATATAAGTTGATATAGGAAACTTACTAGCAAGTTTACCTGGCAAACATTACATATTTATAACAAATTAATCTAACATGGAAGGAACTGACGAGAAGTGATGGTAAAAATCCTCTTTTAGCACAAACTGTTGCAAATATAGTCCACTTGTTAATTCTTGATTTCTTGACCAGAGTTGAAATAAGATTTTTCTTAGCGCTCACCATCCTCCTTGTTAAAACTGACAGTCGCCCACAGTTGGTAGGTACGTTCTGCTATGCTCTCCTCCTAGCAGGCAGCTAGCTGTCTCTTGCCAAAACTTCCCACACCGAGCTATATTTACCATCCGTGCTACCGGGGTGGAGAAAACGTGTGAGCAGCAGTGTCATGGATGGCCTGTTTGTGCTCTGAAATAATCTCGTATTGCGTCCTAAAAGTAGACATTCTCATTATTTGCACAGGGATAGCTTTCTTGGCTGATCAGACTCCTTAAGTACCTCTTAACCATAATGCATGCAGTCGTGATGAGGAGCAAGAGCCAGCATCATGAACAGAAGCTCATTTAAAAAAATAATAATTAGACTTTTTCAGTGTTTTTTTTCCCTTCTTCTCTCTGCCACCCCTACATTTATCTGAGGCTCTCCAACAGTAGGAAGGCCAGTTGCTAGGTGATAGCCCTCGACGAGTGATTAGCAAGGGTCTAATGGGCTTGCAGCCGAGGGTTGGACCAACCCAATCTCACAGGGACTGTGCTCTCCTTTGAGCTACAAGTCTGTCTACCTGAGAGCAGCTATTTGTGTCTTTTGACTGCTAGCATAAAATCTGGTGTCATAATTATACTGAACATGACCATTTCATCATGCAAATTAAGGTATTTTGTCCTGGCTGAAAAAAGCTGTTATGGTAAGGAATTTAGTCTTGCAGTATTGTACAACAAGACATTATTAATTAGATCATTAGATCTGCCACAGCTGTCTGAAAATAACATCACATTCTGACTTTATCTAGTGAAAATCAGCTTATATTCTTATATGAAGAGCTTTCTATAATGTCAATGACTCACTGAAAGTCAAAGGCTATTGAATATTTAACGCCAAAGTCCCAAATTACAAGTAAAATATTTGTGAGGAGCTAAATCTGGCCATGGCACATCATGTTGCGTCATTTTAAGTGTATCAGTTGCTGCCTGCAGCTCACACCGCATCAAACAGCACCTGAATGTGCTGATCTGAGGGACGAACGTCAACCTGCTTTTCTGGAGAATTGATGCAGACAGTGGCACATGTGCCGCCAGGGTGTGCGGTCTTTAGCAAAAAAAGGTGTGGGTGTTTTGACATGCATAATAAGTCAGTGGTGTGATGCTCTTAATACAGGTGGAGCTCTCAGGAGAAATAAATTAAGCTTGACAGTGTTATTTGCATAATGCTACAAGTAAAGCTGCTGGTTTTTGTTTTGTTTAACAGATTTTCACCCAAAAAGAAAAAAGTATCTGGATTTTTTAAGAAAAAGAGCAGAACTGTTAAAATGATTTTGACACTAATTTTCTGGCCTTTCAAAAAAACAAACATGAAAGAATTTCATCACCTCATCACATCATAGTTCACTAAATAAGTAAGTTTTTCGTTGAACCATGTGCATTACTCAGAAAGAAAAACACTAACAGGAAGTGAGGAGGAAAACTGGAAGAAAAAATTGAGAGAAATTGGAGAGAAAATGTAAATGATGTTAAGTCACTTTAAGTATTAAAAAATGAACAATAAAAAGTAAAAATACATAGCTTGCATTACAAAATGTCCTTTAAGCACATTTCATTCTGTACAAAACCCTTAAAATAATCTAGTTAATTATGCAGGAAAGGTGCCAGGGAGGGAAGCTAAATAAAACCAGCTCTAAGACAGCAGTAGACATGATCTACAAAATACATTGACAACATCGCTAATGCAATTTTGTGTGACAGTAATCTGTTCTGAAAGAATGCCTGTATGCGTGAGCGGGGGAAGAAATTGCAACATTTAAAAAGGTAAATGAAGTCTGGAACAGGAAAGCAAGGCTAAGTGGGTCATTAATGCACAAAATATGGAGGCAAGGCCCATTAAGAGTTTGTGTCGGGCTAAGGAGAAAAAGGCAGCTGAAAGACATCTGAGACCGAAGCTAAGTGTATCATTTGTAGTCATGTTGGCACAGATCATATTAATAAATATAGCTGCTGTGGATAAGCTTCACTGATAACTTCTGTCTGCTGAGCCTGAATTTGTCTGCAAATATAAGTGGAGAAGACAGGAGAAGAAAGAGAGAGGGGCAGACAGACAGGGGTGACAGAGAAATAAACATACTAAAAGAGATGGGGTCAGAGTTTGACGAATGAGATCTTTGCAGACACTTACCAGTACATCAGACTAGTAAAATATTCAATGACAAACTTAAGTCAGATTTTTATCATCAGCAACTGAAGTGCACTCAGTGTTCAAGCCTGCACAACCTGGTGTTTCAGCAGCATTGTCTGTTGATTTGCTCTATTGACACATTACTGTCTCAATTATCCAATCAGATTTACAGGTTCAGGTTACAGAGGTTAATAGAGGGAATGAAACAGCAGCACTGCTTTTTCTCTCACACACACACAAAAAAGATTGTAACAAGAACAAAGACCGCAGGAGAGAAAAGGGAGAGACTGACATTAGAATGAATAGAGGAGGAAACTGTGTTGGGGAGGATGTCAAAAAGACAAAATGTGACGTCAAAGACAGATGAGTGAAGGCCACGGGTAGATTCATGGATAAAAGTGAAAATAGTAGAGGAATGAATGGCTGAAGGACAGAAATCTGAAAAGGTAAAATGAGAGAAGGAGTGAATCGTGCAACCTCTAAGAATATACGAGGGTATCAAAGATGACTGTTCAGATAATGGCAGTAAGAGATGATCCCATGACTTAGAGGTGAACTGGTTCCGTCTGTGCTAGGAACCCTCAGTCTCTCGATGTGGCTCCAGAAAGTCTGTCTAAATCTTTAGAGATACACAACACTGCCTACCCAAAATAAAACTGCTGCTTACCTACCTGACAGTGCTTGAAAAAAACAAACAAGGTTATACTTAATGTTTATCAGATCTAGGAAAAACAGATTGGTAACAGAGTAGCAGAAGATGGTTGCCTTATTATTTTGCTGAATATGAACATTTTGTCTATTAGTATACAATGTTTTATTCTTGTTTTCTATCATCATAAAGTAATCATTACATGTACAGAGGCGGTTCTTTGCTAATTAAACCTTTGGCCTCTCAACTTACATCACAGTTGAAAGGAGTCTGAATAATGCAAAGACGCAAATTAAAGGTCCAGTGTATAGGATTTAGTGGCACCTAGCAATGAAGTTGCAGATTGCAACCATCTGAATACTCGACAACGAAAACACAATGATTCTTATTTTCAGGTGATTATACACTAACGAAAACATGCTAATGAATATTGTATTCCATTCCTGCTAATAAATACTCCTAAATCTTACACACTGGACCTTTTAAGGTTGTTTCCTTGAACTCCTGAAGAAAGACCCTGTTTAGTCGTCTGCACTGGAGATAAAACCTGCTCATCTACCTGATGGAAAGGGTCCTTCCTCATGTTTCGGCTGGCCAGCGGCTCGTCAAAGGGGAACACCACAGAGTAGTTTTTAGCATACGACTCGTGGCTCCTCTCTCTGATCCAGCGTTGGTTGTCTGTCAGCGAGTTATGGAAACGTCTGAGACAGGAGGGAGAGAGGGATCCAGAAAGATTAACACTCGTTAAAAGTCACCAATCATTGAGACTTCATTAAAACTTCATTATTCTGCTCCCTGCTGCCCTTCAATAAACCGCCAATCAGAAGCTCAAACCATGTTCTTCTTTGTAAAGTGGCATCACACCTATGATACTTCATCACTGCTCAGTTATTGTGCATTGATGTACCTGATATCATAACCGTACATATCCTTTTCAGGGCGGCCGTGTATGATCCAATGGGCCAGCTCTCTACCACAACCACCACCAAGCATCATACCTGACAAAAACACACATAAGAAGACATAAACTGTTTGTGCATGAACAGAATCACATAAAACAACAGAATCTACTGCTGAAGTCACGAATCTATCTTTACATGCCATTTTAAATTGAATATCTTTCTTTTCAGGCTACAACTATTTTTTTTCATTATTGATAAGTCATGAGAGTAGACCTCGACAGGCAGCTCCGTTTCCCAGTCGAGATCATGACTACATCTCTCCGTCCTGACATAGTGGCGTGGTCCACAAAAGCAAAGTCCGTCCTACTCATTGAGCTCACAATACCAGCAGAAGAGGGGATCGAGGCTGCCTACGAGCGAAAAAAGGCCAAGTACTCAGAGCTGGCGGCTGAGTGCCGGATGGCTGGCTGGAGAACTACCATCTATCCAGTGGAAGTGGGATGCCGAGGCTATGTGGGGCTGTCAACAACACGCCTACTGAGGGATGCTGAAGTGACCGGGGGGAACCTAAGGAAGGCAACCAAAGAGCTGGCAGAGGAGGCTGAGAAGGGGAGCTTTTGGCTCTGGCTGAGGAGGAAGGACAAGCTCTGGGGAAAGAGCAACTAACCCCATCAACAGCCGCAGGGGGGAACACCTATCAGCTGCAGGGGGTGACAGGGAGACGTCCCTGTCACTGCTCCACCACCAGGAGACGTTCCAGGATTAAAGGAGCGAAACGTTGGTGATTGGTGGTTCCTGGCTGATGACCCTGCAGCTGACCCATGGGCACCGGAGGAGGTGCGACCGGCAGCAATGCCTAGCAGGCGGTTCCATCTCCCTGTATATACTACTGTCTTTGATTGTTTGTTTAGGCACTGAACTGTCATACAAAAGAGAAAAATGTCCATCACAAACTCCCAGATGCCAAAGTTATTTTGGACTGAGGGTCAAACAAAACAAAGATATCACCTTGAAAATGGTGATGGGCATGTTTCACTATTTTCTGACATTTTATAAGTGAGTGATTAAATCAAAGAAATAACTGAAATTACAGAGAGTTGCAGTATAACAACAGTTTTCATCCACACAGTTGAACAAGAGCCAGTTGGGAAATAAGAGTGAAAAATCTGGACAAAAAAAGGACATCTCTTCCCTCTTCTCTCACTAATAGCCTGTCTGGAGGACTTGTGAGTACGTCTCATTAATTTGAAAAAAAAAAAAAAAAAAAAAAGAGAGGTGCAGTTTTGTCCTCTGCTTCAGCCTTTATATGTCATATGACGTACGGAGGATTGTTTTGACCTTTGTTCCATCATTTGACCCTTGCTCACAGCAGCCCCTGAGCAATCTGACCTCATCAGCTGCACCCGATGTCGCAGCGTTCTATTTATTTCAACTCCACCAACAAACACTGGCAATTCAATATTTTATCCATCTAGTCCCAAAACTGTTTGGTTAATGAGCTGCTCCCTTTTGGCAACCCCCTTCTTGTGTTGTGTTGCTGCTAATTTGCATACATTGTGTGTGTGTGTGTGTGTGTGCACGCTCTTGCATGCTGCGAGCACAACATCACTATGCGGGAGCACGAGCAGTGTGTCCTTGCATCATCCCTCCATCTCCATCCCTCACAGCATCCCCTCTCCCTCCATCTCTCATCCCTTCACTCATCCGCGGGCGCCGTCACTCCAGGCCAAGCTTGGGCGGACGTTTGAACGGGATAGATAGATGGATGGATGGATTGAAGCAGGTGTAGAGACTTAGTAGTAGTAGTAGTACAGGGAGGAGGGGATGATGGAGTTCTTCCAAGACAATGTGGAGACAACTAGCAAGTCGAGGTGGCACTGATAAATGTCACCCAGATAATCGTGCTGATGTGTGAGCGAGTATCTGCGTGTGAACCTTCATGCTTGTGTTTTCACTCATCTTATCATCACATCCTCGCAGCCTTTGTACTTCCCCATTCCTTCCCCACTATCTGTATCTCATTCCATTATGTTTGTTTATCCTTTGCAACATTTTTTACTTTCTGTGACATTATCTACCACTTTCTTTCCTTTCCTCTGCATTGCTCTCAGATTCTTTTAAGATATTTGCTCTCTGCTTCTCTTCTAACATATATATAGTGATACTGCTAGCAATTAAAACTGCTTTGAAAGTGGGAAAAAAACATACATAATTTTATTTATACTCCTCTACCATAGTAGCCAAGTAAGCATGTTGATTTAGAGGTGAAAAGTCATTACACATCTAAATAAGTATGAAGCTGGAGTCAGTATTTGTTTAGCGTAGCTTAGCATAAAGATTGATAGCATCATTTGTCTAAACCATAAATAAACAGAAATATAAAAAAGGGAAGATTTACTTGTTGGAGTTATTTCTGCCTAACGCTTTTGTGCAGCATTGCAAGCTGCAAGTTGCCAGATATTATTAGTGAATGCAGGTTTTGGTCTGTGTACCAAAATGTTACCAAACCAGACAACCTAACTGTGACACAACACCAAAAAGCTGCACAGTCACGGCTGTGGTTCAGTAAGAACTTGTTTCAGTGCATAAGCTTGACTTAACTTAGCATAAAGACTGGTTTCCAATCTATATGCTTTCCTAAGCTAAGCTAACCTAGTGCTAGGTATAGCTTTAATTTAACATACAGACGTGAGTGCTACTGACCTCATCTCACTCGCAAAAAGCGAGTCAGATGTCAGACTATTCCATTAATTCATGGAGAGAACATATATTATTTTATTTTATTGATCCTGTTCCTGTGTATTCACCAAAATGTCAAACTATTAGTTAACTGTTTCAACATTTAACTGACTCCTTTAAAGTCTTAACTCCACGTGGAAATATAGAGGGCTTCCATCAATATCAATGCTTCCATTTATCTCTCTATCCTCCACCGAAGCTCAACTGTAAGGTATGAGTCTCATTGCTATGTGAGTCAATGTTTTTTGATAGGATAGAGTATCATCAAAAAACATTATGCAACTGATGCAAGTGGTTTTCTCAGCGCTCATTGTGTACCGCTTAACACACAGGCAATTTTCAGTGCCTTATAATGTGATAAAAAAAAAAGCCTCAGCTAGCCATAATACCTGGGAAGGTGCTCATTATTAATATGGTGATGCAGCTGAGTAAGAAGTGCAGCATTTAAAAGCAATAACCATAATCACAATAAATAAATGCACTCAAAGTTAAAGAGTTCAGCATGATGGTTTTGACACTAGAATAAGAACGAATAAGTACTTT
Source organism: Argyrosomus regius (assembly GCA_946959425.1). Classification (NCBI taxonomy): domain Eukaryota; kingdom Metazoa; phylum Chordata; class Actinopteri; family Sciaenidae; genus Argyrosomus; species Argyrosomus regius. Next base: position 16,254,083 of record OX336898.1, on the reverse strand, counting down.
ATGGTTGCTAGGCAACAAATACAACTGAGTAAGAGTAAGCAGAGTTTCTGATTGCTTGGAAACGAAGACGAAGCCCAGCAACTAAAACAAAAACAACTGGGGGCTTAAAAAGGTCACAATCACTCAGCGACAGATTTCTTAATGTGAATCTGTCGACTTTGACTCTGTGGTGTCTGAATTACCCATCTTATCTCGCTCTGCCCTGAGCCAAAAAAGCTGTGTGAGTTCACGTGTGTGTGTGTGTGTGTGTGTTTTTTGTGTGATGGAGTGAAAAGGACAGAAGACTTTTTCTTTGCCAGAGGGACGTAGAGGCAGGGGGACGAAGAGTGACAGACTTTAGAGAGGGAAAACAAATGACATGGGGGAAAGTGGTCATTACCAAGCTCCTGCTTTGATACAAGCTAGGGTGTTTTGTTTGTGTGCGCATGCTGAGTTCAAGAGCGTATGTGCGTGTGTGTGTCAGGTTAGTGGAAGGTATCTGGACCATCCTTGCTGTGCATGGCCGGCGGAAAATCCCTAATTATCAAATCACAGTTTCCAGATGTGTTATATCTGTGACACTGAGCTCATTTCATTGAGCTTGGTCTCAGCATGACGCTCAGACTAGAGGACGAAGGGTCTGCTATATTTTATCTACACTTCTATTTGCATAAAGTAGAAGAAAAAGAAGAAGATTTTTTCATTAACATTATTTATCTGTCCATTATTATTTTGATGAATCATTTAGGGTTTGTGTCCATATAGTGCTTTTTTCTGCCAGAAAAGTGCTTGCTATGCGCTGAGGAGTGCTTGTACGGTTTAAAAAACGGCTATATGAACAGAGTTGACTACACAGCTAAAAACAAGCTTACTACACACAAGGTGCACAACACTCACCAGCTATATTCAGTGCCCAATTTACTCCTTCTAAAATATTCTGTCTCTGTTTGATGATTTTGTTTCAGTCTGACATTACATAAAGCTAAGAATAGACAGACATGGCCAGAACAAGCCTTTCCTCCATTTTCTTGGTTAGCAGGGTGACGAGTCCCACCCCAGTGGTTGCCTGAAAGGGATGCGGACACCAGCTCCTTTCTGAAAAGTTAAAAGATTTTCAACTGGAAGTGTTCAAAGCGGGTGCACACACACAAAAAAAAAAGTTGCAGGGCTCTGAAAAAAAAAAGATGCTTCGTGCAGCGCTTTTCCTCTAGGCGGCTGCATGCCGCCACATGTGCTCTCTACTCATTGGGAACAACTGAAAAAATACGCTGGTGCTGAGGAAAAAAAAAACACTACATGGACACAACCCGCTAGTCTATAACTGAATGAAAACTGTGAAAAATTCCCATCATAATTTCCAAAAGCCCAAGGTGATGATTTCGCTTGTATATTAGGATATTCATTTACAATGATATATAACAGCGAATGTCAACAAACCTTCACATTTGATATTGAATATATTTGGATTTTCTGCTTAAGAAATTATATCAATGATCAGTCTAATAAATAAGGTATGAAGCGATATAATCAACATCTCAAGAACAGGAGACAGGAGATACAAACTGACGTACAATCAGACTGATGTTGTCTTATGGATGGTGTCTTGTGACTGGGGAATAAGAGTGCATGACCTCTCAGCAATTTGCAACGAAGCCAACATCCAACCACAGAAGAAAAATGCGTTGTATGAGTGTTCTTAACTTATTCGAGCTTTACATCTCTGCAGCTCCCAAGCTCATCGTAACAATTTAAGAGTAGTCTTTTGCTCTTACGCAGAAAAAAAAAGCTCTCAACTGTCTGTCAACGCTGATGGCAATTACTTTACCCTTTACGCCCCCTCTCTCTGTGGTTTTCAGATTGCTGAGATACTCACATTCCTCCCTGTCTAATGTCAAAGGTAAGCTAATGGAGTAAGTAAGTAAGTAATGGAGTGACTTGGGTTGTTGTTTGTATGTGTAGGAGTGTGTGTGTGTGTGTGTGTGTGTGTGTGTGTGTGTGTGCACCTGATCTCCATGGACTTGAAATAAAAATCACTCCATTATTCATTTGTGCCTTGAGTGTCCACAGAGATCGGTGATGGCTGGGTCAAAGTCTTGGAAAAACACTCTTTGGACATTTCTCTGCTTGCTTTCTTTCTGTTTATTGTGCTATATGCTTTCTTTGAAGATTCCTTTGACCTTTCCAGCTCTATCATTTAATGGTTCCCTCAAGGGAAAGCTCTACACCATAAAGTATTCGAAAGCGCACAACTGCGAGTGATACGTATCATCTGTTTTAGGTAGTTTATGTTGTTGACATCTGATTGGAGAGGTCTTTCCACTTAGTCATCCTTGTTGCATTCCTCATTTTTCTCCCTTTGTTTTCTTTTGATTATTTAAATGTCTTACTTACCAGCACTGTTGAAGCCACAGCCCAAGAAGAAACCTCTGACCTCTGGGGCTTCTCCCATCAGCGGCTTATGGTCTGCTGTGAATGATTCTGCAAACGGACAGCGAGAGGAAGATTGTAGATAAAAGTGGAACCAAATGTAAGATACAGAAACATAACAAGGAGGTGATATATTTTCTATAATACTTTTCCAGTTACATTTATGACATTTTACTACGATACTAGTTTTCAGGGCATAAAATGTGACCTTAAAATGCAAAGACTAATCCAATCGTAGATTTGAAGAGTTGTGACACCCCTAATAATGAGTAACTGGTTACATTTTTCAAGTAACTTGAACACTGGTAATAACAAGAAACTACTCTCCTATCTAATGCAGGACGCACAACTCACAGACAATACATCACTTTATCTGGGATAGTATAACAGTGACTGAGTTATTTGGAGGGATACAGTTAATCTTTTCTTTTGTGATCATTCAGGGAGCATTCGAATGGATCTCATTTATTCCTTTCTGTACGGCAAGTTTTTAAGTTTTTTAAATGAATGTTTGCATCTTCAGTTCACCGATTGCTGAAACCTGGACAAAGTAACTAAGAGACAGAAAGTACAACTCTTCACTTTGAGTGCATTTAAAAGAAAACATGTTTAACCTTTAACTTTATCTCACCTACTTCATTGTGATTCAGGCCTTAATCCTAAACCAACCCTTTGTATACGGGCATTACCAAAACACATTTCTATTACACATTTTCTATCCTCTTGAGGACATAAGTACGCATGGAACTCATAACACTCAGAGCTCACTGTGAAAGGCACTCATCGTGATGTAAACACAACACTTGAAATGAAACAAAAGCTAGCCTTAAAGCAAGAGTCGAGGGCAGGGAGATGCTCCGCAACAACAACAACAACAGCTGGATTCTGATAAAACCCTCATTTTTATCGCCTTCATTTTATCTAAACGCTCTGAGCTCCGTCTTTCTGGTCTTCATATTTTCTCCCCATCATAGTTTGTTTTCCATTCTTTACATTCTGTCCGTCTCTTTCTCTCTTCATATCTCCATTTCTACTTTTATCTGCTTTTGCTTTGATGTTTTTTTTTTTTAGCTTTTTAATATTTCCTTCTCAGTTTCTCTCATTTATTTGTCTTCCTCTGGTCGTTCGTCCGTATATGTGTGTGTGCGTTTGTGTAAATGTCATTTGTTTCACTTCGCTTGATAAATTCATTCGAACTTGGTAAACAGCAGCATCACACTATGATGATGAAAAATCCAATTCGATACTGTAACTTTTCAGGCTGCAGAACGGCTCACTCAACCACTTCGCCAATGTGATATTGCCTGGACAGGAAGTCAGGCTTGAGCTAATCAAACCATTTCCTCTACAAACATTACACACAGCCTGCGAGTTTAGATATTCATGAGTGAATGCAGTATGGGAGCAGTGCATAAGATATTTCATGGACAGATAGATTTCCCTTTTAAATTAGATCGTGTCCAATTTAAGAAGTGTCATGAAAGTTGCTTGTTCCCTGCTGTAATGCATAATGTTATCAGACATTCGCAAGAAGGGCTCGCACAAAAACTGCTGCTTCTGTGGAACTAGTATTTTGTGTGCATGTGGGTGTGTGTGTGTGTGTGTTTGTATACCTGGTCCACAGACAGTGGACTTGATGCCAGTCTGCTCCAGACCAGGAACTCTGTTTACTGCACCCTCAATATGTTGCATGAATACATCCCAGTCCAGGTCAAACAGGCTGAAGGCAAACTTATCAGACACCTGGAGAATAAAACAAACACAAATGTGCATGACTTTCCTGTAATACTGATATTAATACTTAATACAGATTTTAAGTTTCGAGTACATGATTTAACCTTCTTCAAGAACACATTAGGGGTTCTTACATGTGGCACATCTTCCATTGAGAAAAGATGAAGAGAAAATGCAAGTTAGTGCACCAGAGTCGCCCAAAATAAGCTCGTGTAGAAAATTTTGTGTTGTTTTTTTCTCATATTTCCAAGGTTTTTTTTTATTTTATTTCAAACACAAATAAATTCCAGGATTTCTTTTTAAACCTGTTAGAAAACAGTTGCTTATTTACACATCCAAGTGCAACATTATAATTCATTTGGAATCATGTTTCCAGACACCTGATAAACATAATTCCAATATTTCAATTTTTGAGTCCTGTTTTTTAGTCTCTATTTATTCTCTGTAGGCTCATCAATCTATTCCTCATCAGTCTTGACAAGGACACTGCAAATTCAAAGTCACATCATGTGACTGTAGAGACTGCCAAATGTGAGAGGACGACACACACAGCAGACACAACACAGTCCTGTAGCATCTGTTGAATCGACGCTCTCTCACCAGGGAATCAACATCTGTCAAATCAGACCCTTCCCTCTCTGTTCCCTGTCCAAGCTTTAATTTGCTCCCATCTGGACTTCTGTAACTCCCTCCTTGTCAATCGGGCCAAAATGAAGCCTTTAGCTCCTACAACTCATGCCAAGAAGAGCAGACCGCCTCGCCTTAAAATTCTCCCTTCCAACACTAATCTGACTGACTCAGGGTGTTCAGATTGAAAAGTCCAGCACACAAGCTTGTGTGCTCTGTGCAGCGATTTTATCAGTTGTGTATTTCTCCCTATATCCTGGCACTGATGTTCTTATCCGTCCTCTTGAACTTGACTCTTCTCCATCCTGAAATGCAATTCCAACTTCCCAGAAAAGCAGTCCACGTCTTATTTTTAGAGGACGGCTGTTTTTCTGAGTCACTGCAGACAAATCATGCTGGCTAACGTCAACTAACCACCAAAAGTATTAAATATAAGTGATTTGCTAAAGGAAGTCTGCAGACAGAAGTACTAAGAGATAAAAGAGTTCCTATGGCTTTACAATTAGCATTAGTGGTGATGCTTTCAGTTTAGATTAAGACTCGAATGTTACAGGGATGTGCAAGCTGACAGTAGCTGCTCTCATGTGAACAAAGGGTTTCTGCATTATTACTAAGGACCGACACTCAGCTGGAGTATCTGACGAACAGCGTTCTTTGTCCTAGACACCACACTTCTCTCAATCCCTCCCAAGCCATCGATCCTGCTCATCTCCACTCAGTAGGCATCCTCTATTCTCTCCATCTCTCTGCTAATTCTCCTTTCTGTATCTCCATCCGCCTCAAGACATCAAAGCAATGCTCGGCTGCAGAATGAGAACAAAAGAAGCTGCTTCTGCACAAAGAAATCCTCTAAAATGTAAAACCACTAAGGAGTCTGTAGAGCGACAGGAAGCCAGACAGAAAGACAGAAAGTCATGAAGTCAGTCTGACACAAGAAGATATCATCAGTGTCCTGCAAAAACCCTGTCTATTTCCATTCATAAAAATGAGACTTAATATGTACAATTTGGGGCATAATAACCTTTATAAAAGACTAAAAGCAGCAACATATCACCAAACCTGTTAACAAACTGCTCTAAACACCTTTCTTTGAGAGAAAGTACACATCCATTAAGACCAAGACCACCTGTCGATTTGAGGGCTTTTATAAAGATCAATCTCGGAAGTCATCCACCCTTTGAAGAGTCTGTGCTGCTGACTGCCTGCATATTTACCTTTTATAGTTGCCCAAGAGTTGTTTGAATAATTTGTCTTCACAGCCTTTTGTTATTTCAGTCTTTTACTGAAATGTTTTGGTTTTATTGTTCCAATAAAAGCAATTTCACCAGTTGTGGCACTAAACATATAAGGTTTTGTGGGTAGTGCTAAAAAAGCTCTGGCGTCATTAAAATCCATGGTTTTATCACCTCTGCAGCATGCATTATGATTCAATGTGCCTATTAGAAATAAAATATCTACTGTGCAGGAAATAAGACACTTGAGTTTCACCATAAATGACAACACAATACCTTTTAAACGTACTCAGCAAGGTGAATTTTCTATAAAAACAACCTTTTCAAATGCACCGGTACTTAATCTTGTTCTTGGAAGACTTCTCAGTAGTCTAGCCCTACAGTGCCTACTAAAAACACAGAATTCAATCTGCCTTGTAATTAATGTGTTAAACACTAATATTGAGTTTATTTTGTGTTTCTAGTCTGTATATGAACCTCCCCTCAGTGCACCATCAGCTACAAGCACATGTGACTTGCAAACCTGCACTTGTTTCCACTTTTTATTTTGATACTTGAAGAAAACTTTGACATTTTGGGAAATGTGCTTACTTGCTTCCTTGCCAGGAGTTGGATGAGAGGATTGATGCCACTCTTATCTCCTATACCACACAAGTTGTCATTTTTCCATTTCTCTTAATGTACAAGTTGAACAAATGAGACACATTTTGCAAATAAGTCAGCTTCAGACCATATGGCAGGCATATTTTTAAACCAGCCAGGCAAGCTGTTTCACCTGCCTCCAGTCTTCATGCTAAGCTAATATAACACATCCTGAGTCTGGCAGAACTTGCTCAACATTTGAGGAAATGCGTGTATTCCCTTTCTTGCCAAGAGTTAGATAAGAGGATAGATACCACTTTCGTGTTTGTACTATAAATATGCAGCTAGAATGAACAGCTTAGCACAGAGACTGTATGTCTTGGTGTATTTCTGAATTAGCTATTTCCCCCTTTTTCAAGTCTTTATGCTAAGCTAGGCTGGCTGCCTCCTGGCTACAGACATGAGAGTGGTATCAATCTTCTCATCCAACTTTTGGCAATGAAAAAAAGCATATTTCATTATGTCAAACTTTTTATTGATGTGACATTTTGTTTGCTTTTGCTTACTTGTAATTAAGGTTACCACCTTCAATGTGAAAAAAATAAGAGACACCTTGCCAGCAGGCCAATGTCTGAGCAACAAGATTTCAAGTGTCATACACTTAATTTCCTGCAGTGTGATGAATTTTTATGCACCAGTTTGTTCTTTTTATGCATCACTTTCAAAGTCCCATGAATTATACTAAGGATTAAAACATCATACCATAGACATGTGCAAAATGTGTATTCTAAATGTTGTTCCAGTCCATGGGTGGCATACCCTCTGACAGGACTGATCTATCTGTCATTCAGATTTGTATTTGGACAACAGGCCGATTTGAGCTGGAGGTATTGGTCGACATTTGAAAAATAAAAACAAATGTATGTCTGAGTCTCCGTAACCAGGGCAACAATGACGTTGAGTGACAGACACCTTGCCTGTCACTCTCTTCCACCTCCAGAGAAACTCATGTCATTCCAAACACGAACAAGCAGTGTATGCATTAGAGTAGTGTGTGCACAAAAATATGGGACAAATCGCATCCCATTTTGATTCAATAAGGACAGCGCTTTTTACTTTTCAATATGGGACAATCACATTTTATATGTGATGGCTGTCAACCCTACTTGTCATAGAGTAATTCTATATTATGATATTTGTACTTTTACTTGAATAAAATATCTTCTTTCCATCACTGTATTTCATGAACACACCCACACAATGTTTATACAGTTTGACCTCCAAGCTAATGCAGCAGCAAGTAATGAAGACTGAAAAAGAAGCAGACTAAATTAGAGTTAAGGTCAAACTGATGGAGAGAAAAAGAAGTATGTAAACAGGATTTAACTTTTTTTCAGCTTCTTAAATGAAGTATTTGATTTTGTGTCAAACAAGACAGTGCGTCATTCGTCTCATTCAGGCACACGGACTGTCCGAAGGTTAATGATTCAGATGATATTCAAGCTTACCTCATCCCAGAAGATGGGGTTCTGTTCATAACCGCCTACAGACAGGGCGTCACCTTGGAGGCGCAGATATACTGATGCATCATGGTCCCTGACATTTGGCATGTTCTGAAAAGAGTGAAGATGAAAGTGTAAGCATTCAAAACATTAAATAATTCAAACATGTTGTGCTTTAGTTACAAAATGATGGATGACTTGTTTGTTTTTTTCATTTACAAATCAACTGTTTATCTTTTAAATGCCATAACATAATAGCAAATGCACATCATAAAAGTTACTACAATCTAAAAAATGTATTACTTTGTTTAATTGGTGGCTAGAAATGTAAAATATTAATTCATAAAAAGTTAGCATAATTCATGACTGATTTTATGTTAATCAACAAAATGAATAATAATTTCAGCATAACTTTTCTTATCGCAAGGAAACCAAAATTAAAACCATTACTGAGATGGGGGAAATTTGCTGTAACAAAAGGCGGATTACTTCGTATTAAAAACAAATGTCCCCTTTGCCACATGGTATTCAGTGTTCTTTTTTATGTACAGTGTGTAGACAACAAGATAAACAATACAGGACATAATACATGAAAATCTTTACAGCACCAGTGGCACATACCATGGCATAACTTAACAAACCATAGCGTCTCTTTATGTGTGGTGTGGCAGCTACTGAAATACCATGAAATCTTCTTTCAAAACACAGCAGAGAGAAGCATTCATCCCCCTGAGTCACAGTAAACATTCCTGTAGAAGTGTAATAGTTACACATAAGTATGTTGTGTCATTTGCATTCATCCTGTCACGAGCGCTTTTCATTCTAAAGTCAACTGGCTCTCTGGGTACAAAACTAAAATACCAGTGAACAAGCTGACATTTGGAAAACCGCACACTACATATCATAAAAGCCAAACTGCTCTCTCTCTCTCTCTTATTCCTGTGCTGAGTACAGTACATACACCATGTGATCAATACTAAACACTGGACTTCAATACACTCTGTTCTCACACAGATAAAAATATATAGCAGTTACTTTCAGCGAGCTTGGTACTTTTTAAAATTTAAACCCAGCACAGCCTCCGAGGACAAAAACACATCTATTCACACACAGACATGTGGTCTGCATGAGATGTTTGACCTGACAAGTTGCACACCCTGGTGGGAACAGATTTCCTGATGGCATCCGAGAGTGCGAGTGTGTCATTTTGTGTGTGGGCTGATGTCTGTGAACATGATGTAGCAGTAATGCCGGTTAAGCTGCTCTTAAACTACATAACAAGAGGAAGCTCTGACAGGCCGCCTAAAGAGGATGAGAGCAGTTCTGCATGCGTACACTATCTAAATCTAACACATACACACACAAAATCCACAATCACAGAGGCACAGTGGGTCACATACACAAGCCATGATAGACATGTGTTATAGCTGCATATGGAGGCATCCCCCAAATGTGCCCCTAAATACACACATTATGAGTATTAAAGGATACAAACACAACTCCGCTTCTCTCTTTGACAAACAAGTACACATCTCATTCCAACACAAACAAAGTATGGTGGTGGAAATCTATAATGCCACAGTGCCCCCTGTTGGTCATACAGACTTAGTACAGACAGATGAAAGAATTTGTCTCCATGGGGAATAAAACATTTTTATTTTTAGTGTAACGCATCATGAACCACAGTCAAGCTGTTCAGATACGACAGATGGATTTCCTACCTGTATGCCTTCAATTCTCTCTGTCACGACATAGGCATGATGCATCGCGATAAGAGGCACCTTGACGCCGGCCATTTCCCCCAGCTTGGAGGCCCACACACCTGCAGGTAACACACACGTATACAAACATGTCAGAATATTCTGAATAAACACAATTTGTGCAACAAGGAAAAAAAAAAAAAAACACCTGTAAAATTGTAGCATCAAACCTCTATGCAATCTTACTTTGTGACATGGTGTCATCTGCTGTCTGATAAAGCTGCACATTTTAGAGTGGCCTTTTATTGTGACCAGTGACCAGTCCATGGCACACCTGTGCAATATTAATGCTGTTTAATCAGCATCTTGATATGCCACATCTGTGAGGTGGATGGATAATCTTGGCGAAAAGAAAAAAAAAAGGCTCACTAACACAAAGATTTATGAAGAAATAAACTTTATAAATAAAACTTAAAAACTTGTGGGTATAGAAGAAGAGTATAGAAGAAGAATGGGAGAAAAAACAAAAGTGTTGTGTTGATACTTCTGTTAAGAGTATATTCCTGCCCACATTTGTTCTGAGCTTTAGTGTTCCAACTTTGTTTTACTGCCTGCCTAACACTGTCTGTGTATTGGACTTCTGTTCCCCAGTCTAACACCTTCTGGATAAGTTTGCCTGTTCTTTCCTGTCTGGTTTCGACTTGTTCCTGACTACAAGTAAACGTGAACTTTGACTTCAATCCTCTTGGCCTCCGAGTCATGCTTCTGAGTTCAAAACTGTTTTCACTGAGCATTACACATGACATATATGCATCAGCAGGGAGGTCCTCCCAGTATCTTACAGCTGAATACAGTGAATGCTTCACACCGTGTCACAAAATGTGCACAGCACAATGTTTCTTTTACCTGTCAAATAAAAACAAAATGCTTTTAAACTGTGGCTTTGTTGGCTTTGAGGTGACCTGTTAGCTGAATCTCACCTGCACAGTTCACCACACAAGGCGTCTCAATGGTCCCATGTGGGGTCTCCACTGCCTTCACCTTCTTCACACCTAAGTCATCTGTCCGCACTTGGATACCAGTCACAGGACAGTTCTCGATCACCTGATTTAAGGAGGACAGTGCGGAGTTACTCACATGGAACAGGCTCAACAGTGACGATATGGGTTTACAGTACATGGATTCGGGTTCTTCAGATCAAAGCAAAGCCAAACAAACAGTACAATACATCCAGTGTCTCTCATGATGGTCACATAGCTTCAAATTACTTTAGCATTATTAGGCTAACAAGGCAATCTATGAATTGTTTTCTTATTTGAAGGAGAGTATTTTCGGATCCGATCCGCCTGAGCTGCCCAGCAGCTGTGCAATCTTAGTTACCATGGTGATCTACCCAAAAAGTAGCCACCTTTATGAGGCTGAAAAGTCAGACTAAAGCTCAAAGTTAGCATTTTATTACAAAAAATCGACATTTTTTTCCTGTCTGTTTATACTTTTGTTTCAAATTCACAATAAAAGCACTGACCATAATAAATATGCAGATCTTAGAGAGATCTTAGCTTAGACTATACATCAGTTTAAAAGTATAAGGTGTTGTGTGTTACACTCAAGACATTCGCAAAACAGCAATTAACGTTTAGCTGTACAAACGGTTATCATGTGGCTATCTATACTGTTAGATAGGGTGCTATTTTTACACAATACAGTCCTCTGTCACATCATTATCATTTCTTTTAAAGCTATTTGCCGTGTTCAAAGGTCTGGACAATTAACAGTGACGACTAATCGACACAGCAAAGTGTGTGAAACTGAACTGAAATTTAATATGCATGCCATTGATTTTATGTTTCTAATTTCTGTGTTGAATTGTAGCTTTTGGCACACTTAACTCATCTGTTCTAAAAATACAAAAACTAGCTAACAAAGCTACAATAACTCATATGTATTTGGTTGACTAGACTGAAATTATAAGTGTGTACGTCCACTGTAACGTATGATGTATATCCATTAATAGAAAACCACCACTCAGCAGGCTAGCTCACGTTACCGTGGCTCCCCTGGCGGAGGCAGCTCTGGTCAGAGTGGTGCAGGTTCCTGCTGGGTCCATGGTGCCATCTTTTGGTACATACAGTGTTCCATACAGATCATCAACGTTCATCAGAGGATACAGGTCCTTGGTCTCCGCAGGTGACAAGACATGGGACTCGATACCATAAACTTTACCCAGCTAGAAATAAGAGAAGATGGCATGTTTTCATCGATCATGGTCATTTTCATTTAAAGACGATCAGTTCTATCACCTTTATCCTGCATCAAATAAGAAATCATTGCACAACACTTCCTGCATGTGCATCACAGTCAGAGCCTTTAAGCAAACACAACTGATGGAGGACGCACAGTCACTACTTTTTCAGGGGCTGGATCAGTTTCACACTGTGTATTGGTTAGGTGAAGTTTCAAGTGAACTTTGAACGACCAACACAAATAATCGAAGCAAACAAAGGCTTTTCTCAGGTCAGGTGCCACCACCGTGTTGAGCAAACAAAACCCCAAAATATCAACTCTGTCTCAGGAGCAAATTCAGTAGCTGAAAATCTGTTTCACCGCATTAACAACCCATAATGAACTGGGTGTCTGTGGAAACATCTTGTCACAGACAAGTTCATAATACTGTAAAAATATAAATATTGCAATACTTTCATCTGTGGGCCATGGGTTTAATCACCGTTATGTTACCTCATTTTCAATGGGTAGTGACTTAATAGACATTTCTTTTAAATGTAAGTGTTCGAGATTGCCACTTCAAATAATTACTCTACAGGAGGAGTCTGTGGTGTATGCACACATTATGTTTCTACCAGGTATTGATCTTTGTTAATTGTCACAATAGGGGTCACCGGGTTTCATTGATAATATAATTATTTATGAGCCATTATTCATTGACAGATCATTAACTTGGAGAAAGTTTTTACATGCATTGTAGCAGGTTAAACCTATAGAACCTGCCTTTACGTAGCCAGCTCAATATCTTCCTCTGCACCAAACACAGCAAAAGGTATCAGTTCCATGAATTTTGTGCAAAATTTTAAAAAATATTTCATTTCATTTTTTGTTCCTACAGTTTGACACAGCTTGTTCAGATGTTTCCAATGAAAAACCCAGAAAACTGTGAAAAGTACCAGTTTCATACAAAGCACATCAGTTTTAACACAATCTAGCCCAGCAGTAGACATATATGGTTCCTTTATCTATTAATGCAACAATATTTTCTTTACAAAGGCCCCCCAAAAAAAACAATCAATCGTTCTTACCGACATGAGGCGCTTGTACTCATCTAGCCTCTGCTTGTTGGAGGCAATGAAGAGTCCTCCATTTTGGATCCATCCTGTGTGGAGACCCGTCTCCTCTTCCAGGTCTTTGCTGATCACGTTCCTGGTGTGGGCCAAGAGCTCTACCTCAACATCACTTGGACGGAGCTGCCACAGCAGGCCTAGTAAACAGACATACACATCAACAGATATAAAAACATTTTGTGCAGTGCGTGAACACACCAACATGTACATCATCTACAGAAACTTCAACAAGACATGTTAGAAAGAAGATACTGTAGGTACATAAGGAAAGAGTAGGAGTAAGGTACATGCAGACTCCTCACACATGTCCATATTATTACTGTTTGTTACCTGCAGTGTGCCAAGTGGTGCCAGCTGTCAGTCTGTCTCTCTCCAGAAGAACTACGTTGGTCATCCCCATTTTAGCCAGGTGGTAGATGGTCTGACAGCCCAGACTGCCTCCTCCGATCACCACAACATCCGCTGACCTGAGGCAGGTGGTAGATTACTATAGTGAGCTGAGAACATGACTTTCAAAGTGAGATGACTTATCAGGAATATGTTCATTTACTTTTCCTGCTGAGAATTTGATGATAAGATTGATATCGCTCTCATATCTGTCTGCTAAATATAAAGAAGTAGTCCACAGCCAACTGCTTAGCTTAAACTGTAAACTGCATCTATAAAGCTCACAAATTAACAAGTATCTAATGTATTTAAACCACACAAAGCAACAAGTCAAACTAGCAGTTTCCCTCCCCATGATATACGAAACTGAGGTTAATCGATCTTCTCTTCAAATTCTCAACAGGACAGTAAAACATTAAACAAAAATATTTACATTTACTATTATTATTGAGTTGATGACCAGTCAAGGTATCTCAGACCGTTCTTAGACCTGAGTGATCCACAGAGCATCTACAATCTGTTCATCAAGTTATCATGACCATTATTCCTCCATCAACTGGTCTATAGTCACAACAATGTATTGCTCCATTGCAGAAACCCTCAACCTACCTCACTATTTGTATATTTAACATCCTAAATCATCTCATCATGATGTAAGAATTCAAACAGAGGCTGGTCTTAAATTGCAAAAACTAACAGAGGTCAACTTAAACACTATCCACTAAACTAACCTAGGTAAAGGTTTAGTGGGTCCAGAGGACGATCCATCCTGTTTGAGCGTCTTTTCATAGGGAACGCTTTTTTCCTTGGTCTGCTCGGAGCTGTAGGACCGAGCGGTTGTCCGGCACAAGGGCGAGAGAGGAATCCGCACTGCCGACACCATCCGCTGAACTGCACTCCCAAGGAAGGCCATGGCCCCCTGTGGACAGACAGGAGGACAAAGGGTCAGACTGATGCAGCAGAAACATTTGTGGATTGTACTGTTCAGATTATTCAAGGTCTCAGAGTAAAGTCATGCACAGTGAAACTAGTTTTCTAAACATAACATGGCTGATGATGATGTGACATTAATGTTCACTGTATGTTCTGTATCTGCTTGTTCTGGAAAAAGAAGATATGTCACACTCATTTATAGTGATTAAACATCATTCATTGATTATCTATAACCGCTTATTCTTTGCAGGGTTGCAGGGGGCAGAGCCGATCACAGCCAACATTGGCTGAGAGATGGGGTTCACCGTGGACAGGTTACCAGTTCATCACAAGGCTGACACCATTCACACACTCAAGGAAACCATGTAAACTCCACACAGAAAGGCCCGAGACACAGCCACAGAACATTCCTACTGTGAGGCGTTAGTGCTTAACAGTTAAATGCAAAGTTTGTGCAACATCAAAACATGGAATTGTGCAATTGTGCATCTGTGAAAAGTCAGGTAAAACAGGTGGCTGGAGATAATGTTAGCTCCAGCATGACTCCAGTTCCAGCCAGAAAACACCTGCTTTGACTAGTGTCCTAGATTTTCTACAACCAAAATTAGAAACATTTACATTTAGTCATTTAGCTGAAGCTTTTATCCAAAGCGACTTACAAAAAAGGGAAACAATCAAGGTAGAAACAAAATTCCTTCATCGAGGTCAAGGTCCACAAAGTCACATTATCACTAAAAAAAAAAAGATTAATCTGCAACTTTTACATGGTCAATGAATGACAGTATTGTTTCTTGAGGTAAAAAAAAATCACTGCTGGGTTTAATGCCTTTCTCTAACACATGGCTGATGTTAGCAGAGGGTTCAAAACAGGCCAGGGTCTGTTCCTGTGAACACAGACCATCATCAGTTCCAGTAGTAGGCCAGCTACCCTAACTGCTTAGCTGGTATGTGAACTGTAACAAAATACAGTACGGCAGACAGGCTGACACTAATTAGATGTACAAATTAGAGCCTGTTAGCCGATATATCATTCAGGCGATTTTATCGGCCAATCAAAAGGTATATTAGTATCAGTGTAGATGCTGTCTGATATGAAAACTTGTTCTTCTCTTTACAGAACAGAAAAAGCATGTGGTAATTTAGATACTGGGAAAAGATAGCTGATCATTGAGCCTCATTCCCAGTTTGTCAAATACTAAGACTAATACTAACAAATATTCCAGTATGACTGTCTTTAATTACTTTGTTTTTTATTCATAGTTAATTATAAATATTAACATTGGGCAAGAAAGTTTATTATTAAAGCTGTAAACTGTAAAATATCCTGCCTCCATTACAAATCTTCATCACGTGGATCATTGAAAATTATTGGCTGACATCAGTGGTAGTAATCTCTGCATGAGCATCGGTCGAGCTCTGGTTCAAACCTGTCTGCACTTACTTGAGCTGAGAAGAGCAACCGGCTCAGGGTGACACTTGCATGGTCAGCTGAATAACTGCGGACTTTATCCATCTGCACATTAAGTGTTCATTCATTCATGCTGTAATCGGGGATTGGAAAAAAAAGTGCTCTTCTTGTGCACTTTAAACTTTTTAACAGCGTGTTTACGTGTGTCGCTTCATCGTACTACAAAACAAACAATGACACACACATCAACGTGCATAACACTGCACGTCCAGTGCACAGTCTGCAGCCACTATACGTCATGCCACGTCCCAAAATAACAACAACAAAAAAAGCAGCTGCAGGCGGTAAACGTGGCATTAAGTCGACATGTGATTTCTCTCTCTAACAGGCGCTGAATGCAAATCAACGTTATCAAACCTGCAAGTTCAAGCACACGGTAACACTTGCATGAGACACTCTGGTTTCCATACAAGCACTTACACTCGGTTTCCGTTTCACACTGTCCGGAAATAGACTCGATGCAAAATTTAAAAAAGAAAAAAAAATAAGTTTGCAGAACAGGAGTGACAAAAAAATGGCCGAATACTCAAAGCACAGAGAGAGAGCGCGCCGGAGTGAAGCCGGGAGCTGCAGTCCAGTAACTGTAAAGTAATGTGAGCTGCAGCGTGACTGCTTGCTGTTGTAGTTCCTGTCTTGATCCCACCCTTCCCCTCCCCGCCCGTTTCTCCAGCATGCTATACACTCAGAAATTCAATTTTGGTGCCAACCATCGACAGTTAATGGTACCAAACCAGAGAGTCAAATAAGGACAATGCAAATTAATAACAGATGTCAGCACAGCTCAAGCTCATTTCAGGCACAGGACTACTTCAACCTGCTATTCTGCATGCCAGTTAACTGCCACTGTCACTGAACCGAGCTGTCAGCCTTACTGTTATTTGCAAAACTTTTAATGCTATGGTCCCCCGAACAGCATTAGCTTATGACAAATTGACAGTAGGACATTGAAAATGATTATTTTCCTTGCCAGTGCTTGTTCGTGGGGGGAATTGCTGGATCCCTGTAAATATTATTATAAAAAGTACGCTCTATATGGAAAGTGTTCTGAGATAATGCAGCCCCCACACACACTTGTTTTTTTAGACTTTAGCAAGTCAAAATGTCTAATGTGCAACCAGACAATTAATCAAACTGTACAGAAACAAATACTGTAGGAACAAATGGTCCAATGATGGAAAAATACATTTAAATGTCATTAACATTGCATGCATTTATAGGGAACCAGCAAAAAGGTCAAACATACATGACCTATGGAGTTAAAACATGCAGCAGTATGCTCCTTTTAGGGGTTACCAAGATCAGGGGTGAGGACTCAGCAGGGTACAGGATGATGCTGGTTAACCTGTGTTGTATTTTTGCCAGGAAATTATCTCACAGGCCCCTTGGAGTCTCAAACCCCAGGTTGAGAAGCACTAGATTAACTAACAAAATACTGCTGAAGTCAGGATTTTACATACATACATACATTTGTGTTTTTTGGGGCTATTTTTTTGCTTTTCTTTTATATTCCATTAAAATTAACATGACACAAGATGAGAATGTAAACCCTTTTTTTTCTATTTAGATATATAAAGTGTGTGTGTGTGTGGATGTGTGTGTCTGTGTCTGTGTGTTGGGGGATGTCAAGGCAGCAGCTGTTGTTGAAAGTCCTCAAGGTCCGGAGACCAAACCAAGCAGAAGCAAAACATCAGCTCAATGTGTCCTCGATGGGACCATCATGTATGAAGAGTTTGTATGTGTCTGTGTGGGTACACAGTGTACACAGTGAAGGGTGAGGAGAGAAGACATTTTAAAACCCCAAACACGACTGCCCAAGTAACTCAGCATTATGAAACCTTAGCCTCGAGCCTTATGCAGCTTCTCTGCCTGCCAAGTTGACCTCATGAATCCCCACCTCCAAGCCAGCAACCAATAAGGCGCTGAGTTTAGGTTCCCTCCTGTGGTCTTATCTTATGAACGGCATGTGTGTCTGTGTGTGTCTATGTGTGTGTGTGTGTGTGTGTGTGTGTGTGTGTGTATGTGTGTGTGTGTGTGTTCTACTGTATGTCTGAAACTGAGAAAACGGTCTACACCCACCTTTGAACTTTGTTGTCTTCTTCAAACTCATTTCCTGTGGTTGAATAACAGCTTCTGTTTGTGCATGCACATACACACACACACACACCTTTATATGCATACACATTATGCAAGTGTGTGTGCTATGGTAGTGTAAACAGTACATGCACATAGGTTGCATGTTGGGACTAGTTGCCTGTAGCTATGTTTCATTAATGCTGATGTGACACGTGGTGTTCCACAGAGAAATAAGGTCATGTAAACCTGATAGATTACTGCATGTGCACACAGCTGTGTTATGCAGCAGGCAGGAGTCAAAGTGGACTGGAATGATCCGGCACCTCCAGGATCTCTCCACCCTGCTCTTCTCTTCTCCCCTCTCAACTGAGGGTGTGGCTTAGCAGTCCACACACATGGAGCAGCTGAGCAGAGGAGAGATAGGTGAAGTGAAGATAACATTACTCAAGATGACAACAACGGTAAGTACAATAATATATATAATATAGTGAGTATATGGATGACTAACATATGTGACAATTAATAAGCTGAACTGAAATTGAATATAATGTCTGAAATGGTGTATAGCAAACAGTGTTTTCAGTCAAGCTAGCCATGCAGACTGATGAAATATGAAGAGGAAAATGACAAATGTTGTTGGGAAATAGATAATTCATTAAGCAATTGTGTTTCATGTAATGCACACTGACCCCGAAAGACTTTAAGCTTACATTGTGAAATAGATGCAAAACAGCGGATACATGTTTCTGAGCATCGTGACTCATCTCACTCTCAGAATTTGACCCATTTGGTTCAAATAACATTTGGAAATCTAGAATTTTATCCCCATTCAAGTCAGCAGAGGACTAAGTTAGCGGCTCAGCCGGAAGAAGTCTCTAGTGCGCTTTGCTTTATGGGCCACACAAATGCAGAAGTATATGTGGAAGATACAGGTAATTTTATGCCTGAAAATCAAATTTTTTTGACTTCATTCGGCACTGATCAACCATAAGAATAAAAGAGCCCCACCTTTCAATATTGTTCTCTTTATAATGTGGGTTCTTAAGATCTGGTTTGACAGGACCAACAGGCATAGAAAAACAAACAGCAGGCTCCAAATGGCAGGTAGGTAGGTGCAGAAAAGAACAGGCAGAAAACACCCCTCTCAGGAAGACATAAAAGTATCACATCACTGAATAAGGACACTACAGACTATGTGGAACAACAATGTGAAAAAGAGTTGAAATAACGTGGAAAAGTGGCTGAATGCCTGAGAAACACAGTCGTCCTTCACTGACTCCTGGACCTGGAGAGAAAAATCTTTGAAAATCTTTTTTCATCACTCCCAAACAAGCAAACACTCAGCTATGCTGCTGGAGGGAGCGCATGGTTGACCAGGCTCATGTTTTCTGGTCTTGTCCTTCTGTTCAGACTCTCTGGAAGAAAGTAACAACAGTCATCTCAGAAAACATGGGTTTTCATATCAGAACAACATTCACATCTCTCTATCTTGGACATATCGCTGAAGGGCAAAGTAAAGATGATACCTACCTCCTAAAGATCGTTCTGGCAGCAGGTAATACTGCCCCACTGCCAGCTTCTTTGTCAATACTGTTAAACACATACAGTACATCTTTTAGAACAGATGACCTTTTCTACAGGACTCCATAAAGAACTCAAAAAAGTGTGTTTATTTAGCCAATGGGACAGATCTTTCATAATTATTGTATAACTATCATATCTTCGTTTCGCGTAGTAACAGCCTTTGATTTTTTTTTAAAAGGGTTACTGAGCAGAGTTAACAGTTATTAGTTATTGTACAATATATAGCAATAACATTTAGAGCATGCCACTAATGGATTTGCTTTTGAATGGATTCAAAGTATTTAGACGCCTTAATTTTTACAATATCTAAAACTATTTTGAAAATGAATTGACTGAGATATAGACAATGTTTAATGTTACATGTGAAGTAAGATAAGGATTATACGGATTGTTATCATCATCATTTTGCCAAACAACAAATGTGGGCTCATTATTTTTACTTATTCCTCCATGATATAACATCTCTTACTTTGAACAACTACAACACATGCAGCAAGCTGGACTCCTTAATGTTAATGTTTAACAAGCAGCTTTTGTGTCTGTATCTCTAATCATAATAAGTCAATATATGAGTCAGATTTGTACACCGCCAGGGGAGTGACCGATTAGTAACAGGAAGAGTTACTGACCCTTAGTGGTAACAACGTTCAGTGCAACAGAGAGAGCAAAATATGAAAAAATAACTTGTCTCTTCTGTAGTCTGTGTGTCTGCCTCCATCAGTATATACAGCTTTGATTTTGGCCTTCACCTCCTCCTCAGAGAGGAGAACTACTTGTGAATTGAATAATAAAGACATTTATAAGAATATTTTTTCTATGAAGTACTGAAACAAAGAACTAAAGGCTAAGACTGATTTTATTTTAATATATATATATATATATATATATATATATATTTTTTTTTTTGAATGTTGACAAATCTTATGAACAGACCAAAACCAACAATGTCTCATCATCTCTCAACATTCTCTTACTTCCCCATCCTGTCTGTGCTACTCACACCAAGCCCATTGGTTGCTACTGATTAATTTTTTAAATTATTAATCATTATAAATACTTAATTTTGTAATGAATTTACTATGGACCAGAATAATAATTAGCAGTAATATGTTTAATTAAAGAAAGTCTAAATCTAAAACAGCTGGCCACTGTAATTTTTTATCAAATGTTATGCAAACAGAAGGAAATGCATTTGTTGGGGACTATTTTCAGCAACTTATTTGGGGCAGTGAGATGGTGTACGTGGAATTGAATAAAAATAAAGGAACATGTCACCCAGTGCAACCGTGTGGCTCATCAATGTGTTGAGGCTGCTGCTATTCAGCTTCAGCAAGTCTGAAAGCACCTTAATGTTAATGTTTAGGGTCGTACCCCTCCAGGGTTTGAATACATTGTTTTGTTTCCATTTGGGTACATTTGTAGAGTCAACAAAGTTTACAGGTTGAACAAGTTCTAGTCACAAATATGGAAACGTACAACTGTGTTACCAAAGAGTTGAATCCAGGCACCCTCTTGTGGTGAATTACAGTTACAACATGGTGGGTTAATTACAAGTACAACATCTTGTAAATAGTTAGATACTCCTCTGTCCACAGAAAGTTTAACCACATTCATTAACTGAAAAAACTTTTTTTTTTTTTATTAACATTTGAAAAGTCTGGTATACAAGTTGTCCTAACATCCTGTTTTGAAGCATACAAATTACTCAAAAACAAACACACACACAGGCTTTTGGCAGAAACGCCATTGCACTTTGATTGCTTGCTTTACATCATGTTGTGCATCAACCACATCAAAAAAAAAAAAGACATGACAAATAAATTAAGACATATGAAGGAAAAGAAAAACTCAAAACAGATAGAAAATGAATACATGTACTCAGACCCTCATAAATGCTTAATGAACAGACGTAATGTAATATCAGTTTTGTGACTGTCATTTAAACCAGAAATACATCAGTCACTTGCATTGCAACCTTGTGCAAAGTGTCAAAACATTATTAGACTTAGTGATGCTACGAAAATGTTATTAAAGGTGTTTTGATATGGCTTTTATAGACTTCTGCTACATGTGTGGGGACATTTTTTATCATAAGATGTAGCACAGGGAAGTAGCAGCACTCTGCAAAAACTGGACATACGCTTGATGTCAGGTGGATCGTAGTCACACTCTTAGATGTACAAATGGAGTTCACATCTCAACATGCTGCAATGATTTTATACAGCTATTTGAGCACTACCAAAATGACTTGCTTATTTTAAAAGAAGTGTCTAAAGTTTAACCATATATGATATAGTAACAGAAAATGTGTCTACTACCATGTCAAGTAAAAGTGCCAAGCGTATGTACTGTCAATTCAAACATTACCGTCATGGAAAAGGCATGAAACATTTTTGAGGTTTTGATCATGTTAATGTTTAAGATACGGAAGATCTAAAGAATAAAAGATTATGTCATCTAAAAGATACTTCCAAAAACATAACATTAAGAAGGCCAGAGTGGAAACTTTAGACAGTGGAATATTAGACAAAATCTGACCTTGAATGAATTCTGGCTAAATGTAGAAACATTCAAACACAGCCATAGAGTAGAAAGCAGTCTGATAAGAAATGTTATTTCATATTATTTTAAAAAACATTTTAAAGAAACTTAATTTATTCAAACATTCAATGTGCTAACAAAATACTTCCTGAATACAATCTGGTACTGTTGAAACAGTCTTATACTGTCCTTAGAAACCATGAGGTACATCAGCTTTAAAGCCAAGGGAAATATTAATTAGGGTCAGTCTACCTTTGTGTTAAATACAACTGTATCTCTTAACAGTACCAACGGAGAAATGAACAGATATACCAACAGAGAAAAAAAGAAATGAAAGCAGTTGTCCAGACTTGCCAGGAGTTGTGAACAGTGCAGCTACTGGAGCCTCAGTCAGCCCTCAACAAATAAAAGTCCTTGTAAAGCCGCCTTGCTGGTTTCCTTTTAAAAGCCATATAATTAGCATCATAGCAATGGAAATCATCACAAACACACATTCAAACACAAATGATTTTAACATCAGCCATAAAAAACTGTATAAACTTTCATAATCGAAAAAAGTCTGAATAAAGTAAAAAAAACTTAAGTATGGATTGTCTTGTGCAACAGACATCTGTACAAGTATTAAAACATCTATTGTTTTACATATCTTTACAAACTGCCTCAATTAACACTGTCCCTTAATCATCTTGTGCCATGCACTTACTAACATGCTCCAAAAAAAAACAAAGTCCAGTTTAAATGGCACTGAGCATGTCAGTGGCGTGACACAGCGGACTGAAATAAAGTCTGAGAACACTTTCTCCTCTCAGCATCTGTCCCTCTGACCTTGTGACCTTTTGACCTGCAGCATCTCCACGGCTACGTCCGCACTAAAGTTCATCCCTGTAAGCAGCTGACAGCATGTCGGGTGACGGCGCAGCCCCCTTCAGGGTCTTGTGGGAACCTCTCCAATCGGTGCGTACAGAGTCGTCGTCCCACAGAGTGGACGTCTCTGTGTCGCTCACCCACTGGGGATCACCGGCGTAGTGACATGGTTGAACCAGAAGGGGGTGTGTACTGAAGGCTTGTAAGTTCCTGTTGGGGAAATGGGACTTGTACTCCTCACTGCAGAGAGAGCAGAGATAGAGATTATAGATTTGAATTGATTAATTTAAGACTTAAACACATTTTTTAACATAAAAAATATAACCTCCTTAAAACAGTCTGTAAAACTGCATCACACATTAAATATTAGTGCACTTCTAGCAATCTTTCATACAATTTGGTAGGAAATATTTTGTGATTTATTTGGCCTACACTGATTTGACAAAAGATGAAGACAGAGGTTGATTTTCAAACACAGTTCAGTTACTCTTAGCATGAAGGGCAACAGCAGGACCAATGTGTGGTGTGCGGTCGTTGGGCATTCTTTGCGGACTAGTCAAGCATATCAAATTAGAATCACAGAGGTAAGAGAGAAAGAGAGAGCGAGAACAGAGAAAGTGGGTTGGCTAGGAGCCAGTTTTCCACACATGATGGAGCACACAGACACTGCCAAGCCTTCTGGTTTGCAGACCCTTCAGCCCAAGGTGCATTTCATCTCTTACAGTCAGCCCCTTATATGTGCCTCAGTTACTCTGCTAGACCACAACAGTGGGATGATGAGAAAAGATATCTGGTCAGGGCTAAGATCAAGGATATTATTGTTAGAAATGGGGTCATTTGTATTTAAAAAATTACTGTATGTCACAATGTCCACCACCAAAACAACAACTAACAACATCCACAAATTACATAAGTACCATCTTGCGTGAGTTAAAGGGTTTATGGGATAAAGGAGGAATTACTGTGGGAAGAGATGAAAGAGCATTTTAGGGCTGGTGGGAAGACCTAACTGTTGTTGCTGTTTTGAGACAACCTTGGCGGGACCACACGTGAAGCCAACGTGAAAAAAAGAACATAAACAAGTCTACAGTCATATTAGCAGCGCTGTGCACAGCGGTGTTAATGTTGACATGCTAACATATCACAAACATTCTAACCAGCTAATGTTTAGGAGTTATAATGTTTACCATGTTCACAACCTTAGTCTTAGTTTTAGTCATTGAACTAACACGCACGCTAAACTTTTGTTTGTGTGTTAGCATGCTAACATTTGCACGGCTGATGGGAATGACATTAGTTTTGCAAATATGAAATGGGATGATGGAAAGTATTGGATAAATTTAAATTGATCATCGCTGAATGTTAAGAGTTACCAAGTCACCAAGTTGTTAAAATTCATCCCGAGGGGAACATGAATGTCAGTACCAAAGTTTATGGTAATTGATCCAACAGTTGTCGAGAGATTTTGCCCAAAAAAAGAAAGAAAATGAAATGTGAACCTCGTGGTAGCACTAGAGGAAAGATCAGGTGGTCACCAGGTCACTGGGTGCACTGACTGTTCATACAAAATTTCATGGCAATCCATGCAGTAGTTGCTGAAATATTTCAATCTGGACCAAATTGGTGGACTGACTGTCAGACTGGCCAACATTCCCATCCCTCAAGACATACCAATAGCATGACATAAAAGAAATTTTAATGTGACAAAAGTTCTGCACAAGTCTGCCGCAAACACATCTGAATCCTCTCTGGCTTAAAGTCTATCTGGCAAAAAAAAAAAATGGCAATCAATCCCAGAAAGAGAGGCTGCCATAAAACCTGTACATCATAAAAAAGAATGGATGTTCAGAAAAGATTACAGACCTACTTTGAAAAAAAATGTGGTGTTCCAATTCATCCAGAGAAGCACTACATATAAAAACGGACAAAAATAGAGATTGTGGCCCAAATTGACCTTTTTAAAGAAAGAAAACCATCGGAGTAATCCACAGACTTCACTATAACTCTTAAATGTGCAAATGCCACAAAAAGACTGGGCTAAATATATAGTATAGTGTCTATACATGTCTGGGCAACTATAGGGAAGAATGTTTTGAGCAATTATGAGATCAGCTTTAGCTTTATAGGCCTGGCAGCAGAGGGAGGTTGTAGAGTGTTGAAAGAGTTTTTTGCATAGCCAAGTCAGAGAATGTGAAAATAAGGCAATCTCACATGAGAGGGGGTGCTGCTGTGCTGAACATCAGCAGGGCTGTGATTCAATCGTAGGCACGTGGCTGAATTCTGTATGTACCTTATCTGCATTCTTCCAATTGACAGTCACTTTGGTGGACATTCAGATAAAATTTAACGTGTTTAATATAAATGACAAGGTAAGTGCGCTCTCTTCAGCACCAAACAGGATGCAGGAAACCAAGTAGTATTGATCAACCAAGCAGCACTTATTACTAAAATAGTGAAGCTAACCAAAGGAGGCTCGTAGCAAGTTCTTTAGTTGTTAGGGCGACAAAATCCACTTTGTACCGAAATACAGTTTATCTTCATGGATTATATTGATGCCAAATTGACAAGAAGACGGTCAACATATAATGTCCTTTATCTTGTGTTTTTAAAGTTATGCTTTCACGGACAATTAAGAAATAGTTAATATGTCATATTTCTTAAAGGGCATTTGCTGTAATGTTTTCGCCAGACAGTGCAGGTTGTTTAGTTTAATTCAAACTGCTAATATGTATATATTTTATGTTTTGTCAGCCCTGCAGAAATCAAGTTGCCTGAGGTTGACTACTGTCAGTTATTGGTTTGATTAGTGGTTGTGTATTGATAAGTGATCAGCTTATTGTATTCGGTGTCTAATGCTAATGCTAGTCTGCAGTAACTAGTTGCCCCTTGTGTGTTTTTAAAGGAACACACGCAAGTTTGTGGTACCATCTAAGATAGATGACGAGCATTAATGCAAAATTATTGTAATTAGAACACCTGTTAAGTGGGGTGATACATGTAGTTAAAAGTCCCAGTGATGTTCGCTATATTAGCATTCATGCAATGCCTCTTGTCCAATCAAATAACTTGGTTGAAACTAACTGTTGTATAATGACTGATAAGAAACAACTATACAACTTGTATGAAGTAGGTAAGTATGAGATGTGCATGCATAAGTAAGTGGCCATACATACGTTGGATGTTTGTCATACATGATGGGAAGAAATTCATCGACAGGCAGCATCTTGGAAAGCGGCTCGGCGTTGAGCAGTTTTTGGGCTCCCTGCAGGGAGATGGCGTAGGACAGAGTCCAATACGAGTAGTCGGCCACCACCAAGTTGCGGACGTTCTCCACTGGCTCCTCCTTTCCGGGATTCACCTTCTTCCTGCCGAAGTATCTGTAGCAACATGAAGCCACAATATTTTAATTTTTTTTTTGCACCATTTGTTCTGCATGTGTGTCTTAAAATCTGCAGACCGTTATGGCAACCACAATCCACACAGAATGAAGCTGGTACACTTCCCGTCCTGCTGTTGAATACTTTCAAAATGCTGTCATTGTGTATCTTTAGTTTTCTTTAATCAGTATCAGTATGATTTCAATTCAAAACATGTGTTTATTCCTGGATGTGGATTTTTCCTTCTGACCTCATTCTTCAACACACATAACACAACATACTATACTGACTTACTCTGACTTAACCAATCTCTGCCTTACCCCTCACCCTTAACCTCACCCCCTTAAAACAACAACCACATGAACAAAAACGTGTCCATCTTACATGATGTCCCAGTCCAGCTCCACCTGCTCCACTTCCTCCATCAGTCTGAGGACTCGCCGTTTGAAGTTGGCCTGGAAACGAACGTCGTCCTCAAAGACCAGTGCTTTATCCATCTGCATGTCCACCATCTGGGGAGAAGAGAGAGAGAAAAACATTTGGTTTCCGAATGGGAGATGGGAAAAGAGGTGGTTACTACATAGAGAGAAAAAAAACTTTCAAGAATTTGTTATTAAAAACTAAACTGACTGATGAGAAAAACATGGGACACTGGTGCTTTCAGTCTGAAAAAGTGAAATTAGTACTAGACCTCTAACCCATCAAACAATCAAACATTTTAAAAAGGATTTGGATAGTTTTATATTTGATTCTCTGTCAATGTCTGTTGGCTGTGCTGAATAAATAGTAATTTTTTGTAAGGATTAAATAAACATTATATACATGTGTATATGTGTGTGTGTGTGTGTGTGTGTGTGTGTCTTCTCACCTCCTTCCAGATGAAGAAGTGGCTGAGGAAACAGCCCACTTCTCCTTTGGTCAGGGTTCGTCCAGAGAACGGGTCATAGTAGCCTGGCAGGAGGTCGACTCCCAGGATCTTAATGTCACTGCTGTTCAATGCACTGCAGACACACACACACACACACACACACAGGTGTCATATATTTCCATATTTATACAGACAACCTCAATGCACTTTGTCCACCTGCATGCCGTTTCCTTTGAGCGTTGACGTCACACAGATGTCTCTCAGATTAGGAAAGAGGAAAGGAAAGAAACATGCTCTATCATGTACAACACCAATGAATAGCTACAGTAACTCTACTACTCTCTGGTTGTGCACATGCACAATATATATACAGTACTCTAAAAAGAGATTATTTCAGTCATAAAAGTCTCAAAATGTGATTGGACATGAACTCTGAGCTGAATGAACAAATGGTTATATCTCTCAGATAACAATAAAAGCAGACGGGCAGAGACAGGAGGAGAGAAAGAGGCAAGATGAAGGAAGAACAAAAAAGTTGAGGAACAAATAAGTTGGAACCTCAGATTCACCACGCAAGAGTTTTTCTCTTTTTTTCCATCTAAGCCAGTTGAATGCTCTCACTATATTGAGTCTTTCCCTAAGACCGTACTCACTTTCCATCCACGGCGTCCACCACCTTGACGTCAACCTCCAGCTCATTTAGAGAGAACAACATCCGGTCTCTACGGTCAGAACGCCGCCGCAGATTAATCAGATATATCTGAGCAGAGGAGGAGAAATGGTTCTTAAACCGCATGTCATAGGTGTGTCATCATCATCTTTGACTTCTGTTAACGAGTCGATATACTGCACTCTCTTAGACTTCATTCCTTCAGAAAACACTTTTTTGCAGCAATGTGCTTCTCATTTAGTCTGAATGATGAAAACAGCCTTAAAAGTTGATTCCCTTCCTGCTTTCATTATTTCACAGCCCTTTGTGTGAGTTTAAACATGTAATGGAAAGCAGATGTCAAGACAGGCAAGACATAAACAGGCATAACACCAAGATTATGATTAATACCATTCAAGAAACATGGAAAATGTGTAACAAAAGATAGTTTTAATCTTTTTGAGGTGATTGGGTACGATGTTTTATTCACAGACATGTTGGTATACAGCATATTAATATAACAGAACTGACTGTAGCTAAAGAGAGAGCTACATCTCTACCAATGGGGTGTCTCTTACCTCATCAAAGCCCATGAGGTCTCTCTGTTTGGGGAACATATGGACGTAGCGTGAAGGGTGCATTGGAGGACCATCAACTGTTTGACAAAAAGAGAACACGAGTTAGAAGAAAAGAAATATAATTTAATTAAATAAGGCTGAATCAGCACAACATGATGAATGCTGTTGTTGTTATGTAATAGTCAGTGTGTCTGTTCTTACTCATGGACTCAAGTTGGACATGGACAAAGTTGAGGCGATCGTCTTCCAAGGTGTGGTGAGGTTTGGCTGGGATGTTCAGGTAGCCGTAGCGCTCCTTGTTACACAGGTAAATCTGCACCTCTGAGGAGCATCAAAGATGAATCGATCAGTAAATAAATAAATGAGACTTCTGAGTAAACCTCTCCCTTTCTCTCCTATCTTAAGACATAACCAAAAGCAAGCGCTAACAAACCTGCAGCCCGGCAGGAGAAAGCGAACACGATGATGTCGTCGTAGGGCCACGAGTAGTCCTCGTGAGGAGGGAAGAAGGCCAGTTTCTTCATGCCTTCCTTCCGTAAATCCAGCAGCATGGTGGAGTGGACCATGGGCACGGGGAAGCAGCCCACTCTGTGTCTGTGACGGGTGGGGAAATACTCTGCTGTTCGACGATAATATCCCTGAGAGAGAGATTAGGATGCACACGTCTGTCACTTTTCTGCCACCAGGATCAGAGACTACATTTATTTTAAAACAAATGTTTATAGGTAGATGTTTGTGAAAGTAATACATAATCTTGATACAAAGAGGCTACTCCTTAACAAAGTTTTCACACTCACCTGTGGAGTGATACCACACCAGTAGTTGGAGTACGCTCCCTGAGAGTCTAGCATGGGAGCGATGACTGACTTGTTCTCTGCTATCATTAGGTTGAGGGTGTCTGGGTTGGTGAGGATATTGTCTGTGTCAGCATACTGAAACAGAGACACAGAGGAGACAAAGGAAAGAGAGAAAAACATGGGAGTGACTGTGGTGTCATGCCTCTGAAACAATCAACGCCAAACCTTTTATTACAACGGCAGCGAAGAGGGGACAAATCAAGAGAATTGGACCTGATATGAATCTCACACTGCTGTCATGGGAATATTCTTTAATCATGTACCAGGATGTAATCGGCCCAACGTTTCCTGGCGAAGTTGAGGGCTGCCTGCTTCAGCTTCATCACATACTCATATCTACTGTTGGGCCAGTGCTTTGGACCCAACTCTCCTGCATAGGACCTAAGACAGAGAGAAACAACAGAGACGTTACAATTCATTTTTGTACTGATTTAACTATACTTTTCATAGATAAGGGTCTTATCAACTCTCAAAGAAAGAAGAAAAATTGGATGGGGGATAAATTTATATGGTTGGTTGATTCTCTACATAGTTGGCACTACATATGCCTATAAACAGCTTAAAATACAGCTAGACTGACAGCTTATAAAGTTTAGTGACTGTAAGCAGATTAGCAGGGTTCAGCCAGACTGTATAATTGACACACACAAACAATTTTCACTAATGGCCTCTTCAGCTCAGACAGATGTCCACACGTATGGACAAGCAGAGGCGTGCTGCATCATTCCTTATTATGCAAAGTGAAAATGAATGTTATCTGTAGGCAACACAGTGGCTGCACCATGACTAATATGTGAACTACAGCCTATTAAAGTGTGTTAATAAACTTTCACAAAGGACAGCACGAGCAAGATTGATTGCGATCCTGATAAAATTAAAGAAAAAAGTGTGCTCACTCCTTTTTTCTCTGTCGTATCAATACGACAGAGGATAAAGTATCCTTCGTCAGACCAGGTCAATCAAATATATTTGGACTCACGTGGGCTTGTCCATCGGTCTCCACTCGACATAATGGTAAAATTTCTGCATGACAGTCAGCCACTCTTTCAGTATGGCTGTGGTGTTGTCTGAGTTGTGATCCGTGGCCGCCCTGAGGAGCAGAGAGAAAGCAGATTGTAAAACAAATGACCTGAATGAAGATACTGATAGATTTCAAATGCCAGTTTAATGGAGGGAAAATGACATGCAAATAATTACTAGTCTCATCTCTGTGACGGAGTAGCATTTTTATGATGTTATTGCATATGAAATATGCTCCGGATTTATGTTCCCTAATTTTCTGAGCTTTCTTTTTAAAAAATCATGACTACTTTGAAGAGCATCACTAAATTGAGTGGTGTGTTTTTCAATCAGGATGGTTCTATCATAACACCTATTTGTAACTGTGCGTAATGTTCAAAAGTATGGCTTTTATGTTTCAGATATTCAAATATATCAGAGCTGGAATATAAACTCAAGCTAATTTTTACTAGGCGAAAAGGGTATACATATATACTCTGAATTAATATAAATTTGTCTCGTCTTAAAGATCATTTATATGGTGTTAATTCTCTCTGTAACACCTCTGAGTGTCATTGGCCATTTGGGGTCAAAATATGAATAAATTAACAGAACTTCTCTATAGCAATATTAGATATTTATATGATTTTGAATAAATGAAATTAAGGATTTGGATTTGCTTTTTAGATCCTCATCTAGTTATTTCATCCCTTAACAATTTCTCTGTGCATTTTTAGTACTTTATTGTGATAAAAAATCTGTGACATACACTTACTGTGAACACAGCACCTACAAAATACATAACATGGCATCTTTAATGTCACTAGTTCAATGGTATACAATCATCACAGCTTTATTTTGTGCTGCTACAATCATTCATCCTTCTTAGATCAAGTTTCATCTAATCAGACTTTACATTTACAAGCAGAACAGATCTTGAGTGAGATCAGAGCTACAGAGGCATATAGTGTTAAACCGCTGGATGACAGTTCATTATGTGGGTTTTAATCATTGATGTTAGTCATATTTTATATCAAAATCATTGCTAAGAAAGTGTATCAGTTAGAAGAAACTCTGCTGAAGATAAAATGTCATGCAATCCACAGTAGGAAATGGATGTGGCGGAGTGAAAGGCAGCTTGTGCTGTGAAAGGCACAGGGGGAACAGGGGAGGGGGTAGGACGCTGCTGCTTTCACAAACTAATTTAAATGCCATTGACCTTTTGAACGGCTGCAATAGTCGGATAGAAAAAAGAGCAGAGCCCTTAACAAACAGGCCGCCAGTGCATGCAGGAAAACCCACCACACAGAGATGCGATCTTTGGGATAGTTGAGTCTCTCCAGAGCTCCGAGGTAGTACGGCAGGGAGTGAGCAGTGTTCCTGGCTATGATAGCGATAACCACCGTAGGAGGCTGCATTTTCGACTCCTCTGGGTACTTTTCCTCCGAAAAGTAACACTCAGCCTGAAAAACAAAGGCCCCTAAAAGTAAAAAGTGAAGTAACATGGTGGAAGCAGAAGAATCCACGGTTCTCCGGCACAGCACGTAGCCGCTGGACGCGTCAGCAGTCCAAGAAAAAAAAAGGGCTTTCCCAAATTTTTAACCCCCCCTCCTTCTTCTTCTTCTTCTTCTTCCCTACTTATCGTACAAGCTGGCTCGTTTCTTCCATGAACAAATCCAAATCCAGTCACGAGAGAGGCTTCCGCTTTAAGGCCCGTGGCACTAGAAGTCTGACAACGTTCTCCACATATGAAGGCGTGATTTGGCCACATTGGAGTTCTGCGTAAAACTCTGGAGACAGTGGTGACATAGCGGGGAAGCTATGTTTAGCGTTTAACATCCAGTCAGAAAAACCTCTAAATACCTGTTTGTGATTAGTACTTGCAGGTTAAATCATATACAAAGACGTGCAGTTACAATCTCAAGTGATAATTCACCTTTTCATGTAGCTCTTTACTTTTGTGCATCATTTGTAAGTCGACACATCGGTGTTTACATTCCTATTCAGATTCATGTTACGAAATAGAAGTCTTAAGAGACAAAGTGCTTGGTGTTGTATAAAATGTTAAAATATGAACATGACATCTGTACATGTAAGTCTCTCTGTTTTGGCAGCAGTTTCAAACATCCTCCAGCAGAGGGAGGTTTTGATCCAAGAGAATGCCCATTACTCAAGCTGAGTGTCTGTCTGAGGCCTTGATCTCTCATGGTAGTACAATCCCAGCGTTACTTGTACTTGAAGTGAGTATTGTCAAGTAACTTCAAACTTCTTCTCCTGTTCATTTAGAGGGATATGTTGTACTTTTTACTCCACTACATTTATTTGGCAACATATGTCTGATATGTCCATAATGACTCCAAACATAACCATTAAGGAAAATGGCCCCTTTCTGTCTGCCTGTAAAGTACATTTTGCTGATACACATCTATACTTTTATGTAAGTATTTTTTACATTGTGGTACTGCTATTTTCATTAAAGTTAAAATATTTACGTATTTCTTCCATCACTTGCTTTATCACAGTTACTGTATATGACTTGCTGCGTGAAAATACTCAACAAAGTCTCAAAGACACAACACATAGGTTTGTTTTTTGTATCGGTTGCTAGGAAGAGCTCATTGATTGCCTCCTTGAAATTTATGAAAAATTAAAAAAGACTGCTATAATAATTGTAAATGGTATCAGTACTTCAGAAATAAAAGACAATTTCATTTGAATAAGATCTGAAATGATGGAAGATAATGGGATCTAAACCTGTGTTTGTTAAGGAGGGTTTGGTGGTTGCCTGTTTGAAACATGTCTGGTGGAATGCAGCGCCACAGTATTAGTTGGGCTTCATCGCTTCAGTCTCACATAAAAGGGGTTAAGTAACGAGTTTAACACAGGAAACACTGGAGGCTTGATCAGCGAAACAGTGATCAATGAGACTGATGTTCAATCTAATATTCATTGGAATTCTGGGGGGGGGACTGATCACTGAATCAGTCCGGTCATGGCAGGTCTTAACAACAATATTGGAAAGTTTCTGGTATTTAGCCAAGAGGACTTTTTAAATTTTAAATACAATTTGTGATTTGTCATTTTCCATTTGGCTTTATTTATTTATTTATTTATTTATTTTACAGCCGTCTAGCCTCGGGTGGTCTGCTAAGAAGAGAAGCTGTAGGATTTGGTGCTCTCACAGAGTCCATTGTGGAGTAAGAAAACAGAGATTAGTTTCTCCGTGTAAAAGGCTCATCTTTAATGCATTGGGTGCTAGTATGTGGGCATCAGACAACCTATAGTGGAGGATGTGGGAGCAGACAGGTGAACCGGGGTTAGAGTTTAGGAGTGGGATGAGTTTCAAAGCTGTGAAGTGATGAGGACGGAGGATTACATGTGTGTTGGGTCACTTACTGATGGAACAAGGCCAACAGTCACAAAGACATATAGCAACCAGAAATGGATGGGAAGTGACTGTAGAGATTTAATAGTGAGTTTTACTCACTTAAATAAAAAGCTACTGGTGGCTTGAAGTCATAACTGGTATGAATCTCCAGTACCCACTTCCTGTTGTGTTCCTCAGCACCAAGTGTTCAGTGCAGGTTTTGCTGCAGGAGACCACCTTGAATCTCCACAATGACCGCCGGAGGTCCCCTGGGGCCCAGTTTGAGAAACTCCTTTGAGGGTTGTTTTCAAAAGAAATAAAGAAATATCACAACCAGCAATGGTTATATCCAGAAATGTTTTATCATCTTCTTAGTTTGTAGGGAATATTGGCAAAAATCATTTTCTAAAATGCAACATCCGCCAATATAAGTGACTCACCACTGTAAGATTTACTCCCAGGTAGGATGGTCTTGTATAGCCCTCAGGGGCACAAGCTGGTGTACTTTCATATACAAGGCAATTCTTGCCATCCTATCTTTGTACTTAGACTTCTCAGAAGTATAACGGACAGTATTAGTTGTGATCAAGGGACTTTTATATGTTGTCTGTACCAAATGTTCATATAGAGATTTGGAAAACGTTGTTTGAGTAGTCCACACTTTCAGAGAGGAACATATTACAGAAAGTTCTAAAACTTTAGAAGCTGTAAATCTGATTTCTTTGAATGCTTTTAAATCAATTTTTTTAAAGACCTGGAGACAGAATCAGTGGGGTGTTAATGCTTAAACTGATATTGTTGGATGCATGGCTTACACTACATTTTTATTTCCTGGGATGTTATACATTGTAATGTCTGTTTTGTTTTGTATCTATCTAAATGTACTTGTTCTTAGTTTGTTAATCTTAATGGGACATTTTCTGTTTAAATAAAAGTTCAATTAAAACAATGACGTGTGCATTAACATATGGTGTCAATTCTGTCATGTTCCAACATGTCCAGCAGTCTACACTCATACTGTACAAACGTATGCACATGCACACAAGAAGAATGTATAAAACATAAATATTTAAGCAGCTTAGAAAAAAATAGAAATACATGGGAAATGCTAAACAATGAATATACCCAAAAAGTGTGGCGGTATTAAGATAAGGCATTGACTAATTTCTAATATGCATTTTTAGCTGATAATTACTCAAATAATTGAGTAAGACTAGACCCATAGTGAATTTAAGGATGTTATAATGATAGTGCTAATGCTCAATCTGCTCAGAACTCAAAATTCAAAATCAGAAGTTGAGGTCGACAGACAGAGGCTGTGAAAAAAGCAAAAAGAGGAGTGATGGGAGGCGCTGGAGAAAGAGAATGAGGATGATGGAAAGAAGAAATGAGGAGAGGCGTAGAGGCATAAACGTGGGTTGAAAATAATAAGCAAAGTGGTATATAATGAATTTAGACTCTTTTGGTGGGCTCTGTGAATAAACGAAGGCAGTCATGGATAACAATAGTGGAGTTGGGTTAAAGGGGCCGTTTGTGTGGACAGGTCAGAGGGTTGAGGGTCAAATCTCTCCTATTCATGACACCCCAAGTGTTGCCACGCTCACACACACAAACACACACTCACATGCACACATATACGTATATCAGGGGGCACTTTCCCAGCGCTTGTGGCTGAGGCAGATCTGGGAGAGTTCAACCTCGGGTGCGCTAACTTTTCACAGCGAGGTCAAGGGTGGAGATGGCGTTTGTGTGTGGGGGTGTGTGAAGGAAAGAGAGAGAGAAAGAAAGACAAAAAGAAAATCTTCATTGTTTTGACCAGATTGCAGGAAAGAGCCTGAAAAAAGAAAAAGTAGATCAACTGCAGTTATTGGGGCTTGTATACTTATGGTGTGGCTTTGTTTGACTCAATTAACGTCCTAAATGATGGGTTCACCCAGAATCCAAAAGAAAATATATATTTTCTCACTTATCTCTAGTGGTATAAAGCCATGTAGATAGATTTGGTTTTATCTGAGAGATTTCAGCTTCCTTCCCAATACATTGGGGGTAAATGGACTTAAAAAATTACATTTGGAAGATTCAACAGCGACGTGTCTTTTAAGAAACTGTCCTGCACTTAGATTATTACGAGTAGTCTGGACAGTGAGCCCGGAAAGATGGGAGAACTGTAATTTTTCAGTGTTGGGAGCACCACAAATGATATTCAATTCACTTCCAGTAGCAATAGAAATCTAGATGACAAATACCTCAAACTTCAAGCTAAATAAACCATACCACTGCATATCTGCATACCACTGAAGATAAGTTTTTTGGAGCTACTCATGCATGTGCATGGTCATCTCTCTTTCACCTTTTCTTCGCCCAGTCAGGATGCTTTAGTTAGCGTGAGAGAATCCCTGGTTGCAGGTTAAGATGTGTCATAATGAAAGTGTTTCTGTCTTTGTGTTTGTGTGTTGGGACCTAGGCTGGTAGGCAGCAGAGAGTCGTGACATTCTCACAAGCTTCCGGGACCTTTATTGCTGTGGCAATAATCAATAGCGTTCCCACAGAGACGTCTTTTGGCTGGGCGGGTCAATACCTGTCACTCAGGGTCTGAGCCATGGCACATACCCTCTTACTCAGCAGCTACAGCAGCTTCACTCTGTCTGCTCGTCTCCTCCCATGTCATCCTATGTACCTCAGGAGTGTAATGTTTTCACAATGTGTTTTATCTGAACTCATATTTGATCGCTGATTGTTTTTCTTTGCACAGAGTGTGGAAATCTATAGTGACTCCAATAGGAATTCAACAATTGATGATTTAAATTGTTACTTTTTTGAATACTTGATTTAACCAAAACCTAGTGGTATTCCATTTGCAATTATCTTTGGTAAATTACAAACTCAAGACAGTTCTTTCAAGTCACTCTGTTCTACGCACAAATTTGGATTTAGAGCAAATCGCAGCATTATTCCAGCTATTACACTGATTACAAACAATATAATATCAGCTTTAGACAATAAAAAAAATTGTTTATTTTAATAGATCTATCAAAAGCATTTGATATGGTTGATCATCCTCTGCTCTTACAAAGGTTGTACAGTATTGGTTTCAATAAAAAAAAGACTTGTGATTGCCTGGGTGAAGTTGGGGAGTGCCCAGTCTGAATTGCTGCTCATGACAAAAGGTGTTCCACAAGGTTCAATTCTGGGACCTGTCCACTTCAGTATTTAATGTCTTTGTCTTCTCATTGAGCTGTCAAGTCCATCTTTATGCTGATGACACTAATGTGTACTGTGTAGCTGATTCTATACAACTAGCCATTGAGAACCTGGAACTTTCCTTTAATGCTCTTGTTAATCTTCAACTGGTATTTATGAATCTAAAACAAAATTCACGCTGTTTACTAGAGCCAGAGATATTGATTATAATAGTATGCACATATCTGCACGCTGCAAATGGATCTAACACTGAAGTTATTGAATATAAATATCCTGGTATCTGGCTGATAAGAAATGTGCATTTAAATATAAATATAGACAATCTTGTGAGCAAACTGTGTCAAAAATTATTTTACAGAAACAGGACTAGCTTCCCTATGATTAGTAGAATTGTTGAGGCAGTTTTCCCATCAGTTTTGTATTACAGTGATGTGTGGTGTATTGTTCAACCCTCAGATTTATTACTGGTGATAGTATGGTACTTACTCCTGTATCCTGGGTTGGTATTTTCTGGCAGAGGCATGATAAGAAGTGGTATTTGTTTATCTATAAAGCCCTTGTTGGAAAGCAATCACCTTAGATATCAGTGATGCTTGACAGTGTTGCCTCACTTGACTGCCCCAAACTCTTGGAATGATCTTCGATATGCAACTGTTTTAACTGATTGTTTTTAAGTCTCATCTGTTTTGTCTTATTTAATAACTTGTCTGCAACTCAACATCAGTGTAAATGACACCACCCTCAGTGGTTCTCGTGTTTAAATAAAGGTTGATCTTTACATTAAAGAAGCTGGAAAAGCATCATTATCGATTATTTTTCTATCGATCCATTAATCAGATAATCTCTTTAACACTACACTCCAGTTCTGTTGGTTCAGAACATTCAACGACTTTCAGTTTATGAAACTCTTTATGAATGGAAAATTTCACATCAAATCTGTTTTTTTAGCTATCATGCGTTAGCTGATGTGCTAATGAAGTATATTTCCTGAAAGGAACAACATGCTACTATGCAGTAAGTTGATAAGGAGGTTGTTGGTGAGGTTACTGCAAAAGTGCAGCCTTGTGAAACGTAAAAAATATGATCATTTCAGTTTTTGGGGTGCACATTTTGTTGTATTAAAATTACATTAAGTCACTATTTATCTACATAAATAAAAAAATTTTTTTTTAAAAATCTATAAGTTCGTTACACACACAAAACCCATTTTTTGCCAGAATTTTTTGTTTCGGCTCATGTATAAAGCTGTTTCTTTCGCATTCAAGGAAGCGCCACATCAGTGCAGTGTGTTTGTGTGTGTGTGTTTGTAATAAATGTTGAAATCACAAATACTGGACCTCACAGAAGTCATGTTTCTGGTCACCATGGACAGTGTGAAGAGGAGATGCTGAGGAGCCGGCAGCAGTATAGATAAATTGACTGCCAGGCCAGTGGGCTGGGTGTTTTTTTTCCCCAGGTGGCCAATACTGCTGTTTGACTCAAGCACTTAAACAGAATTGCTTCAGTAAAAATGACCTGTGTACGTCAAGTCCAGTCTTTACACAACACCACTTAGTCAGCACAAAGAAGCTGGATGCTCAGACCGAATACTCCTGCAATGCCTGAAATAATGAGATTATGAGGTCAGTGATACAGGTATGATTGCATTATCTGCTCTCATGAATATGAAACAGATCATCAACAAAACATTTAAAATTTTTTGATTCAATTTTAATGCTGTCAAATAAAATACCTGCCCAGTGAATTGATTTTAAGGTAGATGAATGCGGTTAGAATGCCTTACAGATTGGTGTAAAGTAAAGTAGAGGTTTTGAACTGAATAAAGTCTCCGGATAATGACATGTTTGGATGTGCTCTTTAACTTATCATCTGCCTTTATGTTGCTACAGTTTAGAGTCAACTTCGAGATCTCAGTTGCAGAGGGCGTGATTTAGCACTTGCAGCTTTTTAACTTTTAAAACTCACAGAAATGTCAAACCACGCACATTCACTCAAAGGTGGGTTTACTTTTGTGTCCTTAAATCTCGCAAACATTCACACACAGTAGCAAATTACGGGATATTTGTGAACACCCTTGAGCCCCCCGTGATCTCTACAAAGTAATGGTGAGATTAGTGTAGACTTCTCTGCTTCTCATCTTCTCTGTTACTCCCTGGATGACGCTGTCCGTCGCCTCGTTGCCAAGCAACAGTGCAGCCACTGTCAAAGAATTCTGGGGGATGTTTAGGCAGTGGCATGCTTGGGGGGAAGGAGTGTGTGTGTGTTTGTGTGGGTGTGGCTGTGGTGGTGGCCAGAGGAGAAGCAGGAGTGTGTATTGGTCTGAGTAGAGTGTAGCAGGACACACTCAGTTGTGCATTTATATGAGAATTTTCTTTTTAATCTTTTAATCTAAGCCATTATGCTGCTTGGTGATTCTCCAAGATCTATTTTTACAATTCAGCCTTTTCATCGGTGTCACAAAGTACACCGCTGTTCTCTGATGAGTCAACTTTTCTCACACCAAGAAATGTTTTTGATGTTTGCGGTGTGCTTTCATTTGTTCACAGGGTCAAATTCTTGACCCCCAACAACACTGCAAGCAATCTTCTCTCCGTTACAATGGATACTAAAACAACTGCTGATATGAGATTATTATATATTATTACTTGGTTCGTGCAGGCGGTGAATGAATGTGCAAATAGCAAAAAGCCAAGCGAATGCAAAACAGTGGGATACAGAATGAATTCATAATGAAACCTAAGACTGACTCTCTTGTGTGTCATGGCCTTAAGACTTCTATGCTTCTCTGTAATTGGCTTCCTGCATTTGCTGTCTGTCTCCTTTAATGCTCAATATTTCTTGCCTATCTCACATTTTCTCTACTAAATATTACAAGCTGCACTTTTATCCCCACTTTTTTCATGGTTGATGGATAAAATGAATGTAGTACTGCCCTCACAGTAGTACTCCAGCAGGTATGGATGGAGGACTTGTGTTTGTCCACTGAGCCCTGCTCAGAAACTCTCCTCCCTGATTTACCTCTTTGTCCATTTGACTCTATGTCCTGTCTTACCTAAACATGCTTCCCACTATAAATTTCAATGACATTCTCTGCCACAGCACTGCCTCTCTCTCTCTCTCTCTAACCTCTCTGCTCTGCTCTCTGTCCTCTATAGCCGTGCCCTAGCAGCAGGGAGGAGATGCCTTCACCAGAGGAGGTTTATTTTAAGGATTCCCCTGTTCCCTTTGTCCTCTCTCTCCTCTCCATCTCTCAACGGGATGGTTTCATAGCCCACCCCGCCGACTGGGCCTCCCTCTCCCCTGCCAGGCCTTTTAGCCAGCGGGTTAAACATTGATTTGTGAATGGAGGGAAGCACAGTGGCCCCTGCGTAGAGTGCAGCGGTCCCCTACTGTTTCTGTGTGTACACACACACACCCGTACTATACACCACCAAGACTAACAGCCAACATGAAAGCTGCAGAGCTAAAAGGCCTTAATTCAACAGCTGAATGTAGTTGATAGAGTTTCAAAAAAAATTGTTACTATTTAGCCTTTAATAATTTTGATTAGAGTTTTTTAAACTGCAGAGTTGGACAACTTCCACATTCAGAAGTAAAATACACACAAGTTAAGAGAAAGAACTAAAGATGTTTCTTATCCACAAAAAAAAGTTGATCCCACATATCATGTGCATCAACTGTTGAGCTGTCAGTTTTTGCCACACATGGGCGACACAAGGTGAGAGTGAAAGTGGACCCTCTTGACTTCTCACTGGGTTTCCCGCCTCTTGGAAGAGTCAGGGCATGAAAAGGCAAAGAGAGAGAGAGGGGAGAGAGAGAGAGAGAGAGAGAGAGAGAGAGAGGAGTGGAGATGGAGGGGTTTGCTTTTCACCACTCAAAAAAAAGAGCAATGAATGAGTGACTGGTTGAATGAATGAGAGGCGGGCTGGAGCTGAGAGGGGCTCTGGCCCTGTGGATCAGCAGAGGTTAACTCGGCTTCTTCAGGAGGATGAAAAGGGAAAAAACGGATTGAGCTTTAAAGAGGAGGACCCCCTGCGCCCGGGGCGGGATCAGACAGGATGATTTATTAGAGAGAGAGAGAGAGAGAGAGAGAGAGAGAGAGAGAGGGAGGGTGGCGTTTGTAAGCATCAAAAAGCTGCAGCGCAAACGCAGCATTCAAAAGTGCTGATATGCACGACATGAGGATGGGCTTGATTCAGATTCCAGTTTCCTAAGAGAGAGAGAGAGAGAGAGAGAGAGAGAGACACTCTCTCTAGCTGTTGAATTTAAACTCACACACTGGAGCCATTTACACCAAACAGATTTACGCATGAACACAAAAGCTTGCCAACTCTCCTGGTTAGGATATTTTCATCGTGCCTGAAATGTCATACAAAGAGCAAAAAAAAAAAAAGCTCTTTAATTTGGTTATTTTGTTTTAACGCTTGTAAAAAAATGCTTAAACTGATCTCATTAGTCACAGTGTTCGTGATTTAACTAGCTGCGCTTCAGGGCTGAAAGATTTCACCTTGATGTTTTAAAATAAATAAAAGCAGCACAAGTGCAAGGAGTTTATAGTGTAACAGGACATGTGCAGTGCATTGCAAAACGATCGCTTCACTTTTGCACTATTTTCTGATGTTTTATTGCATCTTTTTTTTTTTTTTTTTTGATGAAATGTGCTACATAAATAAAGACAACGCGGCCTCTGTCACCCCATCAATCGTCTGTCACATGAGCGTCATATAATCCACTCATTTTCTGTCACTCCGGACAACACTTGCCACACAGGCCTACAGTAGGCTGCCCTTTTTTTTTTCTTTTTCCTGCAGCAGAATGGCTGCACATGGCGCTGAAGGCACCGCTTTATGTCCAAGTGCCTTGTTACAGCGTTGCACTAGTTTGCTCACACAAGAGAGAGAGGGGGCACAAGACAAACACTAAA
Organism: Argyrosomus regius; assembly: GCA_946959425.1. Taxonomy (NCBI): domain Eukaryota; kingdom Metazoa; phylum Chordata; class Actinopteri; family Sciaenidae; genus Argyrosomus; species Argyrosomus regius. The sequence continues at coordinate 16,212,277 of OX336898.1, read as the reverse complement.
CGTCATGCAGTGCGGTCAGAGAGTAAACAGTGTCGGGATTGTAATCTCTTTTTGGGTAGAAAATAGGGCTGTTGTGTCTTTAAGAGGGGCTGCTGGTCCCTCATCGCAGCTGCTGGCTTGTGTGTGTGTGTGCGCGCGCGTGCGTGTGTGTGTGTATGTGTGTGTGTGTGTGTGTGTGTGTGTGTGTGTGTGTGTGTGTGTGTGTGTGTGTGACATAGAGGACAGCGGAGATTCATTACTTAAGCAGTACAATGGACATTTATCACCCCGTGGTGTTATTCAAATTCAGTACCAAGCGAGGACCTTCTCCACTCCTCTCTCCGCCTTGCGTCGCGGCCGCAGCGTTTATTGTTGGAGCAGCGTGAAGAAAAAGCCAGGAGGGCAGAGAGACATCCATCCAGTCAGTCAGTCAGTCAGTCCGAGAGACCCGTAAAGGGAGGATGGGAGGAAAAGGAGCGTCTGTCCGGAGTGCACGAAGCCCCGCTTCAGTCCTGATCCTCAGCCTCTCTTTTTTTTTTTGTCACCATCCAACGCTGCTCGCTGGGGGGCATTTGGACGGAGCAGAGAGATCCGGGAGAACGCACGTCGTGGGAACTGAACCAAGGACGCACCAACGGGAACTAAGGGGTTTCCTTTTTTAAAAAAAAAATAATTTAAAAATCGGTTTCATCGCCAGCTATAAAACACCAAAGGAAAGAACACAAACGCTTCAAGTGCCTTTCTTCTAATAGGAGGGATTTTTTTTTAGATTTAACATCCGTGGAAAGCCATTGTGCATCCTGAGGCACCAGAACTGAATAGTCTTTCCTCAAATCGATGACAGTACACAGGTGCAGAAATGGCGAAACGTTTTCCTGACGCTCTCACCTCGGACTCTTTAAAAAAAATGAAAGAAAGTCCAGTTAAGCTGTTTCGATTTCTGTCTTTTCCACTCCTCTTTTTTTTTTTTTTTTTTTGAGACACTTTGAAACTAAGATTCTCTGGTGAACCAAAAGGAGATGACATTTTACTTAAAGATGCAACGGCCATTCAGCCATCTTAAGGGGCCCAGAGATCTGGACAGACTTGGGGTTAACTTTACAACTAGCAACCAGTGTAAAGGCACGGAGAGATGACGGTATCTATGAGAGGAAGTAGAAGATAGGATGCTTTCAAACTGAGAAAGTGATTGTAGCTTGCAAGAATACCTCCTTTAGCATGAAACAAATGCTAAAAAGGATGGACCTCTGATGGAGAGCCTGTAGCTGACATTAAACAAGGGAGTGTGCTCAAGCATTTTGGGATGTGCTAGTTTAGAGGAAAGTTCTTATTATTCTTATTATTATTATTATTATTAGGGCTATTATCTGCATATTTTTCATCGCAAATATGTAGTTTTCTGCAGCAACAGCTCAGTTCCTCAGTGAGAAAGATGATTTTTTTTCGAAGGAAAAGGCGAATCTGAGGCAATGCTGAGCAGTGAGAATGTCAGAAATAATGCACAGTGCTGCAACTGTGTGAAAAAAGCGAAAGGAAACAGTTTTCAGTGTCAGACGCAGCTCATGCTGTCAAAGGGCATTTAGGCAGCCGTAGCAGGTGCAGCCATGGGCCTTTACAATAACTACCCCCGTGCACACTTGTGACTTAAATAACCAAATGCTTCATTTCTTCTTGGCAGAGGATACACAGAGTCTTTAGCGACTGATTGTCCAAACGCAATTCTTGAGTAAACTCAAATTCAACCCCAAGAATTGTGTATGGACATCTGTTGCTGCAGACTCACATTCATCACTGCTGTCTTTGGCCAAACGCCACACCAAGAATGTAGGCCTCCAAAAAAAACCCTACAAAGAAGCCTATAGAAAAGGCCTGTAGTCTCGTTTTGTTTTGTAACTCTCTCATTTCAGGTAAGATACAAGCCACATTTTGCATGTTATGGAGAAAAAAAGACGAGGTGGATTTGGAGGGCCAATAAAGTGGAGGAAATCTTATTCTGCCTCATGTAATGTGTTTTTCGGGGGTTGTGCGTTGTGGTTGGCCCGATTGGTATTTACACTTTGTCGAAGATCTAATCAAGACTGTTTGTTTTAAATGGCAAATATCGACTGGAAGCATTGATGTATCGACTGTGTTTGGCAAATAGTAGAAAGCAGTAAGTTGAGTGCTCACAGTGAGGCCTGCATGCAGCACAGATGCACGTTGTGGATGAGACGAGCAAAGCTAAAGAAAAAAAAAAAAAGCAGACACATGGAGTCATGAAGGACGAGAATAAATACAAATGAAGGCGGCAGACTAAATGAATCTAAAAAAAAAAAGTTTCGTTTAAAGCTGCATTTGGCTGTAAAAATAGTTCCTTAAATAATTCTTAATAATTTATTAGTATATTAAGAGCTTATTTAGAGCCTATTAAGGGACAGAATAAAGTGCATTCCACAGGACGACACTTAGCCACAGATAAATGACTTAAAACACCAATTTTAAAACGCATTCAGTGCTTTTAAGGCAAAATCAAAGACAGAGTATTAAATGTCAAGGTGTGAAAGCAGAAAACAGAGAGAACAGAAGAGGCCTGGAGACTGAAGCTGCCAAATCTCTGGAGCCAAACAGCGTCACTGATAAATCACGTGGGACACTTTTTGGCCCATTAGATGTTTTTATCTTATTACTTTGTTCGTTTTTTTGCTTTTATTTTGTTTTGTTTTTTAAATGAATTAATTTACTGCTTTAAAAATAGCTCAAAATATTATTTTGTAAAAAAAAAAACGATAAATTATTTAACATTTACACTAATATTAATCTTTAAAAAAAAAAACAACAGAAACGATTTAAATATTATAAAATATATGGACTCTAAAAGATATTTTCTTATTTTAAATATCTTTTTCAGAAATGTCCTGATTTTTGTCCTCAGTTTAGACTCACCATTTAAACCAATTCAACACACACAAGTGTGTGTGTGTGTGTGTGTGTGTGTGTACGTACAGCTAACGTGTGTGTTGTTGAACATTAAAGGCTAACCTTTCTTAATTCCAGGGGATCAGTGCCTCCTCCTGTTTGCACAAATGCTTCTGTGTGAAATGGATTCTGCTACTGTTTCTATTTCATTTATTCCACAGAACATTGTTATTAGCCTTTAAAATGACATATTAAATATTCTAATATCTGGAGCCTCTTGTGCACAAATGCATTGCTTGTGCACGTGTTTTTTTCTTTTGTTGTTTTTTTTTAAAACAAAAACTCAACTGCATGAATACAATCTGTTTCTCACAAAGAGTTTATTTTTTTGTATTAATAACCAGCAGGTTGTTGTGTTGACACAGAGCAGAGTAACGTTCTGACTGTGGCGATAGATGCTAAAAAAAAGAAAAGACCTCTAATTATGAGTTAGTCATTTGGACGTGCAGGGTGTGAGCTTATTTTCATTAGTTTGTGCCATTTTTAGCAGTACATTTCTAACTACAGTGTTTTGTTCACATACAGCTAACCATGCAGAGTCAGTGGAGTCACTGCGGGGAGCTATGGAGCCTATGGGTGCAATATGAAAACACGATGGAGGGGAAGAATCTGGCAACATCTGCTTTTAGCATAAAAACAAAACAGGCAGGTGTCACTCATGTAAAAGAAGGTTTTATTAATACATTTGGTCAACATTATCGAAATACTTGGGCTAAATATCTTTAATGCAGGGATGGGAGTTAGAAAAAACAATCATTTTGCAGAAGAATCACACAGAGGCTGATAGATAGAAAGGAAAAATCAATGCCATTATGTAAAATCATACTCAAGTAGTTTATTTTTATTGGCTAGTGTTTACTTTATGGCTGTTTAGCCACACACTGGAGAGCACAGGCGCTTTTTTTTACACCCACAGTTGTAACCTGGACTGCTCAGGGTCTTTATGATACATGGTTGGGATGTGATGGTGATGGCCAGGTCGACTCTCTCGCCACCAGCAGCATCTCTCCTGTCGCAGCTGTCAATCAGTCAGTCAGTCAGTCAGTGTGCAGGACTGATGGAGTCAGGGTACAAACCTGATTTGCACGCACGTCTTCATACTAACAGATGAAATATGCAATTATTACACACTTTAATGTTCTTAATATTTGGCCCACATAATCAGAGAAAACATTAAAAAAAAAATGTTGGAGGCATAAGAGGCATAAAGTCTATAACACATGCAGAAAAATCCTTTGGATCATCTCCTCACTCTATAAAAGTCCCTCACCAACACACTCAGTGTCCCAGGCCTGCACTAGCTGACACAGTTGACACACACACACACACACACTGCTACATTTTCTCCTCTCTCTCTCTCACCCCCTCGCAGCCTCATTAGCATTTCCTTTCTACCGGCCATTATCGTTCGGTTTCCCGTTGCAAATCGGACTCCACAACCGAGAAAAGGTTTTAGGTCGCCCCGGGCGCTCAGGGGAGGGCAGCCCGGAGGCAAGACCTCGACCTCCCGCAGTGGTCCTGTAGTTCACACCCCACCCACCACACATACGCACACATACACACACACACACACACACACGCCCTCCACCCCCTCTTATGAATATTCCAGCTGAGTGGGGCTATATAGGACGGTAAAATCTCCCTCAAGTCTCGTCTAATCAGCCTAAAACTGCAGTGTGATCACAGAGCTGTGCTTAAATCGATCAGATATAAACTATCACCAGGAATTATCGACGAGTGATGTAAAATCCTAATTGAGAAAAGCGTTTGGCTACAGGCCTCTGTGCGCGGTACACACTGGTTTGGTTTTGCAGCTCAAACTGGACTTTATGGTCAGATTGTAAAGTGCAGACACACACAATGCGGATTTGGGATTAACAAAAGAATCATCTTTACACTGGAAAACAAAAATACTAACATAGACGACAGTTAACAGTAAAATTCACTACAAAAAGATTTATTATTTTCGTAAATTAAAGGCAAGAGTGTATAAGAATGACTAAAATAAATATTTCTAATTTAATATGCATTTAATTAGTTAATTCACGACTTAAATCAAGAAAATGTCTTTAAAAAATATATAATTATATAAATATTGTTTGGATTATTAAAAGTGTAATTACAGACAGAATTACGGCAGCCATTTTTAATTAAAAAAACGTTTGTTTTTTTTATTTTTTGAGGAAAACTATCAGAAGCATTTATAAGAATAAAAGATATTTTCAGAAAAAAAAAATCAACCACATGAATCACCAAAAATTAAAAAACAATAACTTTATTCTGACCCCATAAGTAGCATTTCTAAAGACTTATACGTTCAATAGATGTGTTTACACACATTGGAATATGCACAATCTAGATGCAAGGCTGTTTTATTTATTATGGTGTATAAACAAATTATGAATGACATTAGTGGAACACAGCTGTAATCATATAAAATATGTCTTCATCAGAGAAGTTATAATTTTGGACAAATATATGAATAAACACTTAAAATGTCCTTATGTCTGCTTACAACTACATAACCGTGTGTGAAGATGATTTATTAAATGTTGCTTTAGAGTTTATAAATGCTAATGAGGGCTTAAAGTAAAGTTATCTTTTCTTTTATATTCTTGTGAACTGAAGGTCATCGTGGTCCCCAAGATGAGGTCATTTTGTCTTTCACACTCATGCTGGAGGAGAGGTTACAGGAGGATGAAGGTTTACACACCAACTGCAGGTTATTTACACTCGCACCTGTGAGTTGACCACCAGAGCTTTCGTATGAGTGACCTTTAAAAAAAAAAACAACCTGTCCAGTTCGATCAAAAACAAATATGTTGGTATTTACGCCAACGTCCACAGAATTCCTGTCTCACAGTTTCCACATTCTTTCTTGGGAACCATCTCTGAATTTCCACTCATTCCTGCAGACCGACATCAATCACCTCAGGTGTCACGGTGCAGGGGGACACATCAGCAGCGTCCAATGGGGTGATGTGTTGTTGAGACGTAGAAGGAGGGGGTTTAGAGTGCAGAGGATGTGAAGAAAAGGCTGTTACAGAGATGTCAAGGATATGTTTGTATTCCTCGATTCATTTTCTATCCTCCATGAAGAGTAGAAATGAACACAACATTGTCTTGGTCTTGTAGCTGATAGTCCAGCTCCCCCTGAGGTTTAGAAAACACACAGAAAAATTCAATATTCAAACAGAAATATCTGCCTTTACTAACACAAATATGTCTATTTCTCCTGTGTTGCCATTGGGGTCCAATCAATGACAAACTTTTCATTTCATTTACATCCTGTGTTGCGTCCTGTAATTGAATCAATGGCTTCAAATTGAAGCGTTCAGACTGTGTGTGCATGTAAATATGTGTTCAGATATGAGACCCCAAGGACAAACTTGTCTTGCAGCTGCTTTTGCATGATATGAAACATTAACTGACACAGAGAAAATGAACAATCTGAGTGAACATATAGGCTAACCTTCACACTCACAGTCTTCACCTTCCTGATTTAAATGTCCACACAAGCATGTGTTTATATAGCATTAAATAAATGTTTTTATACAGTTACAGTGATATACATGAGGACATGAAGCTGTATAAAGCTTTATAAAACAAAGAATATAGGTTAAAACAATGCACATTTTTACATGCTGGACACACACACACACACACACACACACACCTAGACACACACACACGCGCTACACCTTCTGACAGTGAACGTGGCTCCCAGTGCTCACCATTAGCTCCCAGTCTGCATCGTTGATAAGCACCAGAATCCCAGGTCTCCTGTGGGAAAACACACCGTTTTGAGTCGGACGCATTTCCCCAGAGGTAACACAGACGCAAACAAAACGTACACATGCGTGTAAATGATACAAACAGGTAGAGCAAGAAAGCCTCCACGGAAAATGCACAGAAAAAACACGGGTAAAAATAAAGAAATAAAAAGCAAGATACAAACCTTCACGTTGCTTTGAAATATAAAGATTAAAATGATGTTTGATCATGATGCTTTCTTTCTTATTTTCTCTCTGAATGTAAACCTGTCTAATTGAACCATGTTTAAAAATGTAGAAATATATAATTACTAATTTAATTTGTAATTATTTTGAATTACAGTTTAGTCTTTAACTTTTTGGGGTGGTGGACTGGGACACACTGTGTGTGTTCTAACATTTATAATCATCGTAATGGAGTATGCTTATTTAAAAGAAACAGATAACTGATAAATACACCTGACGATGTTTTTTTAATGAAATCTTTTCATCTTTTTTATTAACAATAATAATAATTAATATTATTATATATGTATTTTTTTTTTTACAGTTTATAGCTAAATGTAGCCCAGAGAAAACAGTAACTGAAGTCTGGTGTTTTCATTTTCAACACTTCACAGTATAGAATTAGTACACAAACAGTATTATGTAAGAGAACAAACAATGATGAATTTATGAAAGTAAATCTACCAATAGAAGCGTCTGCATGTGTTTATGTTAGTTATGTAATGTACAAAGAAGCTTTGGGGTTATTCTCATTGCTGCTAATGTTATGCTCTACCTGCAAATATGCATGAAGCTCTTGTATTACAGCTCATTTCCAAACAGTTTTTGGCTAATAATGAAAGTAATGATGATGTTTTGTTTTTTGAGTGGCCGAGGTAAAAGAGTATGGAGATTGTAGGGGAAAACAAACTGTCACCAGAAATTAATGGAGGCCCAAAAATAACATAGAGATAAAGCCTAAAAAGAATCACCACCCTTCAAAAGAGGATAATGGGGATAATGGGGGAGGGTAACAACAGGCACCTATGGGCGCAGGCTTCTTAACACATGTTGGTGTGTGTGTGTGTGTGTGTGGGTTTTTTTTTTTTTTTTTCTGGAAGTCACAGAGCCGCCACAGTTTAGTTAAAGTGGATGGTGAGATAATGCCTGAAATAGACACTGATGCCTCTCATACTGTTCAAGTGAGCCTCTCTCCACCTTGTGGATGCTCTATGACGTCAACGAGAGAGGGCAAAGTGAGAAGAACCTGTGAGTATAAACATATATCTGTGCACACACACAAAGAAAAGAAGAAAAAAAAAAAAAGAGGGCTGCGACGAGAAAGAACAAAAGAATAAAAAAGGAGTAAAGATTGTAAAATAATCACACACAGCACCTATAGATCTTTTTTTTTTCTTTTTAAGATAATGAAGAAAACACCTTGATGATGGTTTGCTCAAAAACCTGTGTTCTGCCAACATAACACACACACACACATCTAATCTATAAGGTTTATAGGTAGGCCAGGCTTTTTTCTCCATTCATTGGTTAGGTGGAGCTATAAATAGTCCTGCACAAAGGCAGCTGTAAAAGTCAGCCAGTCCTATAAGACTGTTGTGAGCCCTGGACCCACACACACACACATATACACATGTGTGCACACAAGCTCTCACACACAGGTAATCATCTTACTGAAACCCATAACCTGAAGGCTAGACTGCTTTTTTTTTTTTTCTTCCTCTCCAGCATTTCAGCAGTTTTAACCTGCGGGAAAAAATGATTCACAAAGCTCCTCGACTCAGTTTCATTTTTAAATTTTCAATAGATTCAACGCTGTCCTCAAATAAAGACCAAATATTGCAGCCAGATTTGTGACTGTTTAGACCAGTGGGGGTGTGATGTGTAACATATCCTTTAAGGTGGTTTAGTTGTACACAGATCAAGTGTGTGTCAAGTGCAAACACACACACTCACACAGAGTCTCCCTGGACAAAGAGCTCGGGCCGTTCCTTCAGCAGGTTCCGTTGGATCCAGACCAGCAGCTGCTTCACGTCCCCTGGAAAACACACACACACACACACATATATATATATATATATATGTATATATATAAAGCTCATACACACACAAAGCCCATACACAGGCAGACAACAGAGGTCACAGGTCAGGGGTTAAGGGTCAAGGTGCATGGTTCCAGCCCCCTGGTCGATGTGACGCGACGGAAGCACCAGGCGGGACGAGGCTGTGCATGTGTGTGTGTGTGTGTGTGTGTGTGTGTGTGTGTGTGTGTGTGTGTGGCATGTATATTTATGAGTGTATGTGTATGTTAGGGGGAGACTTGAAAATGGGGGGAGGGTTGACTGATGTCAATGGCCAAGAGCGACATTGTTCACATTGGTTAGAAAGAAATAAAATAAATGATTTGTGTGTAGAAATCTAGACACCACTGAACAGATTAGAAAACAAAAAAAAACATCTACAGCCTGCTGTGTCATTTTCAAACATTAAAATGAAGGAAGAAAAATGAAAACATTAAGCCAGACATTTTTCAAAAGCATCTTCAAAAATATAAATGCAATTATATTCCTCTCCTGTCTCACACTTGTAGTGAAATTGTTCAATGCCGGACTGCTAAAATGAGCAGAAAATCCAATTTCAGAATAATAATTTTCTTTGTTAGAGACGAACATTAAACCGCCTGAGCTTGAACATCAGTGATGCTTGAATTTTCCACGAGTCTGACCTCTCCAACAATCAGATTGACCTTGTCTCAACAATAGGTTGAGCCTCACTCAGACCGGCTGACAGAAAGCCACAAAGGCGACGTCAATGTGAGGTTTTAGGATAAATCCCCACTAAACAACTAATAATGAATATATTATAGATATGGCAGTCGTTAACATTAAGATTCAAGGTGGTCTAAGAGCTTTTGAGTATCTGTGGATTAGTGCTTAGCGAGTTTTGTTTAAAAAAAAAACAGAATAATATGGACACAAATGCAACAAAACACACAAATCTAATATTTTCTCATGACCATTTCCTGGTTGTGTGTTCGACTGTGACTTGTGTGTATGATCACAGCTGTCTGCTTAATGTACAGGAGCACGTCGAGTTGTGATAACACTTGAGAGCATATCACACACACACACACACACACACACGCCATAAGAATTAACAGCATCGGCCTCCTTGACCAGTTTACACAGGAACGAAAGAACAAGAAATGTACAAGAAGAGAGTAAATAAACAGAAGAGAGAGAGAACGAGCAAATACATTAACAAGAGAGCAGCGGCAGCAGCAGATGGAGCAGATACGAGGGCACGACAGTGAGTCATCCCCAAGTCAGGTGTAAGGAGAGCGGCGAAGCCGTAGCAGGTAGCTGTCGAACCGCACAGGGAGTCACAGGTTCAGCTGGATCAAAGGCAGCGCTAATATCACATTAAAACTGGGCAAATACCAACGTTCAGAGACATGCCAGGAAAAAAAAATGCTGCCTGCTCACAGTGGAAATGTGGATTTGCTTTAATTTTCAAAGTATTGTGATATTAGGTGTAGAATACAGGCTTACACTGTGTTTTCAATGAGCACGTGTAAAATTACTGAGATAGTTTTGTGTCAGAAATTCACCAAAATAGCTTTTCTGGGTTTCTGGATGATGAAATTATACGAGGAGAGCGGTTACAATGGGATTCATGCGCTTTTAATTTCAAAACTGGCTCCACACATCTGACAAAAATGTTTGTTTTTTAAAATTTTCTATGGGAAGTTCAAGGTTTAATTCATTCGTCCATAAAATCACAGCGCTAACCCACCAACGCTGATTAGAAATACACGGCTAATACAAAATTCAAAAAGATCAAATAAAATATAAAATAAAAACACATTCCACAAAGTTCTAGCAGAAATAGTTGAAGGTCTACTTGTGGCATTTAGCTGGCGACAATAAAAGATTTATGAATTTCTAGAGGCACCTGCCCGGACACACTGTGCCTATGAGGGCAACAGACGTGTGGATGATATGTGATGTATAAAAGTGTGTGTGTGCGTGCATGTGTGTGTGTGTGTTACTGCACATGCAGTCCCAAGTCTGCGTGAATGGTGTTCAAGTCAACTGCAGTGCTGTCGGCCAGCTCAGTAGTATAATGATAGTGCTGGTTTTCTACGGTTCCAGGCCTCCATATAAAAAAAGACAAATACCTCCCCTTGCACACACACACACACACACACACACACACACACACACACACACACACTCACAACAGAGTACTAGGCAGTGAATATTGACCTGCACCTCTGCGGGGCTAAAAACAGAACTAATCACTACAGCAGTCATAACTCCTTCTTTGCGGTGACTCCTTTCTTTGCACTCTCTCTCTCTGCCTTTGACTATTGGTAATTTTTCTCCACCATTACCCCTTATTCGCTCTTTCATCCTCTCGCCCCCCATTTACTCTTCCATTTGCTCTCCCTCTCTGCGTCTCACACACACTCTAACACTCTCTTTAATTCTCTCGTAAAAAACCTGCCCTCCTCCCCTCTTTCTCTCCTTCATCTCTTTCCACCTTTTGCCTTCCTCTTTTTTGGTACTTCCCTCCCCCCTAAACACACACACACACAAACTCAAACATGTTAAAAGTTGCACACAGAAAACAAATAGGCTGTCTTAGCTCAATACACCGGTCAATAATAATGATTCAAAGTTTCATCAGTTAAGATTTTTATAACAGAAACAGTCATCAGGCGCTGCTGTTTTAATGGCTTCCTTGTAAAAAGGCTACACAGATTTGGATCATCCAGTCTGAACCAAAAAGACAGACGTATATAAATGAAAAGACGGAAGACAGTGTAAAGATAATTAGGAGATAGAGAGGTGAAAGGAAAGAACGACGGCGTGGAGAGAGGTGAAGGTTTTTGAGAGCGCTTCGAGGTCCAGGTAGAGAGGAAAAAGAAAATGAGGGAACAAACAGACAAGAGAGAGGGAAAATGCGTCACAGGCTCCTAAAGCATCTTGGGATAGCTGCGTTGCGTGGGTGGAAAGGAGACATGGAGGGAGGGGAGGGAAAAGGCGCCATTTTGACACTGATTCAAAAACGTGCCTGCTTTTCTTTTGTGCGTGCAGTTTTCGCCCCCTTTCTTCTCCTTTTGCTTTTCTGTCTTTGTACGATTATGACGGTCATGTGAGGGGGGATGAGCTATCCATCTTTCTGCTGATGCGAGGGGCAAAAACTGTGTGATCCTTAGACCACGGGGGTTTTGTTGTGTGTGTGTGTGTGTGTGTGTGTGTGCATCAGAGAGAGAGAGAGAGAGAGAGAGAGAGAGAGAGAGAGAGAGAGAGAGAGAGAGAGAGAATGGGGGTGGGGTCTTTCAGTCGAGGGTCATCAATCACCGGCTGGGGTCAAAGAGAAATACGAAGGATTCAGAACCAATTATATCTGCCTTCGCTGCACCCCTTCTGTACCAACACACACTCATGACAACGCACACACACACACACACACTGACACACTGCGTATCGTGAAATTAGTTCGGAGCAACATTTTCAGGATCAGCAAACCTGCCAGACACACAAACTTAAGAACACAATGAGCAAATACATCCAGGAAATGTTACGTCAAAATGTCCGTGCACCTGTGACGTTAAAATTATGAACTTTGTGAATTGCATGGCAAAAACCTCAGTGTTGTGCACACACACTCACAGAGACATACACATACACACACACACACACACACACACAGGTCGACTGGTGCAGCAAGGTCATATCTGGCTGACATTCCCTGTTCTGGTCAACTTTTGTTTTTTTGTTGTCGTGGTAACATCAGCGCCGTGGATGAACACCCTTTGTTTAGTCAAATACCAAAGACACATATTTCTTTCGTTTGTTCTCACTCCACACACACACACACACACACACACACACACACACGATACAATATATATAAATTCACACGACATTTTAACTTCTAGGCAACTGCCATTCACAGCCTTCACTTTTCCTCTCCTTGGGTCCTGCAGTGAGTTTGTGAGCAGGCTGCAGGCAGGTTTTCCCTCGACTCCTCCATGCTGAGTTAGTGACCCGTATTGGAGTGAACCTGAATCCCTCAGCAAAATAAAAGCTAATCAATTTGGATCCTGTAGTGGAAGTGGAAGTTTTTATGAATTGAGAAATGAGCACACGCCCACCATGTCAGCCGAAATTACCTCGGACAAAAAGGTAATAAGACTCTGCCTCTGTACTGCACTGTTACAACCCAAAGGGAAAAAAAAACATTATCTTCACTTTTACCCCCTTTACTACCCCCAATCACATACATCGACATTACCGGTGGGCAACATTTAGAAGTGAAAGATGGTGCTGGTGAAGGGTTAATAATAGAGCTGACCACTCTAGTTGTTAGATCTTCCACTTGTGTATTACTAGCCTCAAAACATGTGATGTATCTCTTGTGTGATAGATCTCAAGACACTGGACATCACTATTATACAATGAGGCTCTAATTATGAAATGCACAGACAGGTGATACTCACAAGGCTCGGATTGGCTTGGAAGAGTCACATGATGTTCCTTCACGCCATTAAAAAGCAGCTCTGCTCCACCACTAGACACAGAAAAGAGTCAGATAAATCAATATAGTGTGTGTTTTTGTGGCATTTAAAATAAAGATAATAAAAAAAAGAACTAATGGTCTGTTAACATGACATGAGCTGAGACGTGAGCGCTGAAAAATGAAAACACTGTTGCTGTTTAATACGGGTGTTAAATTCTCACGAGGAGCAAAAGAGACAGAAAAAGAAGCCGGAAGTAGAAACATCAATTCCTCATCGAGATAAAAGCATCTTTACAGATATAACATTTAAACTACACATGCACTTAAGTGGCCTAAACGCGCTGCACGATTAAATACGTTAAACCATTTTACCCCTGGTTTCCACTGCTCAGAGGCCAAAGAAGAAAAGGGTTTTTATGTGTCTTGAAAGAAATCATAAAGACACGCTGGGAGAATGTTTCAGCTGACAGGTGAACTAGCTGCTGCTTTGCAAATATTTTGGAAATCAGTGGAGGACAAAGCATTACGACCAAACAGCAGAACTGTTTTAAATCTTTTAGAGCAGGTCTATTATTACAGTTAGTTTGGTTATTGCAGACAATGTTGCACGCCCTTGAGCAGCTTTATGACAATATTATACTTATGAATCACTCTGATTAAATAATTAATATTGTCTGCATTAGCCCAAAACATTCCTTCCTTTACGGTTATTTTATCCAATAATTTGTCAATTGATTTTCCAGTTTATAATTTCTTCTCGCTTTTACTGGAAAGATTCCTGAAAAGACCTGGAAAGGTAACTTGGTAGTAAGCGCTGCGCTTTATTTGTATGAATTTACCCCAATCAATGTCTGAGGACCAAAAGAGAGTGCATGTTTGGTTACGTCACAGTTTATGATCCAACCACAGGAGGCAAAAGTACACACATTGTTTACTCAAACAAAAGTACAGATACATGTGTACAAATAGAAGTACTGATTCAACTTCTTTACTTCAGTAAAAATAATCAGGCTCTGAAATGCACTCAGAGGATGAAAGCAAAAAGTACTCTCTTGGTTTCTCTGAAGGACATTTCTATCCACTGTTTCTGTGCAAAGCTTACTGAAACGTCAAACAGTGTTGATTCTCCCTCTCTCATCTGTACCATCTTTTACGCCTCTTTCATCATGTTACGTCTGTCATGTGATATGCACTGATATTGATATTGGGAAGTCGTGCCACAATGCAAAAAAAACAAACAAACAAATAAAAATTTATAATTCCGCTCAAATACATTAAAACTAAAGTAGCAAGGATGTTTTGAAAATGTATGGAGTAGAAACTTCAGATATTTGTGTAAAAATCTAGAGAGTAAAAGTAAAAGGTTGTCAGGAAAATAAATACTCAAGTAAAGTACAGATAACAGAAAAAAGAAAAATCGACTTAAGCGTAGTCACATAAGTATTTGTACTTTGTTACTTCCCACCTTTGGATCCAACACACTTGTCCAAAAGAATTTACGCAGTAATTATAGTTAGCTGTGTTGAGTTTGTAAACAGTTTTTGAACAGTTTGTCTTGAAACTGGAAAAACTGACAGAGCTATTTAAATTTAAGACAATATGCATTTATTATTGTAAAGTTTATTCCCAGACTAGTTGCATTTTGTTTTGATGCTTTTTAGCAGAGTTACAGGAGCAGGACCACACCTCAACCGTGCCACTTCCAACATTCCTATAAATACCCTCCTGACCCTCTCTTCCTCTTTTCCTCTCATATTTTTTCTCGTATTTCTTCCTCTCCTTCTAACTCTCCACAGGGTCCTGGGGGGGTCTGTTGTGCCACCAAAGCCTCTGCACAATGCAGCAACAGACTGAAGATTGACTGTCTGCTTACATTAATGCACTCCCTTTATTTAACATCTTTTGGACTATTTCAATAAATATCTGCACATTTAAAATATTCTGCACACTGTGAACCTTTGCACACCACATTCCTACACAAACCGTAGAGCTCCTTTCATTTTAAAACATATCGTACTTATGTTTATATTGTTTATATTTTTTAATACTTTAAATTTTTATTTAATGTTTGTTACGCACCAATAGCACAGAGACAAATTCCTTGCATGTGAAAACCTACTTGACAATAAACCTGATTCTGATTAATCCTAATCTTCTTGTTCGGTTAATAAATCACTTAAATATATCTTGTTCATGGTGTGGTCTTTGCTAGTGAATGCTCACCTGTAGACAAATTGAACATTTTTTCTATTCTAACATATCAGTTCCTTTCTATGAAATTATGAAGAACTGTGGGACCTGTAACATGAAGCATGAACAAAATTTCTACATTATGATAAAGACTTAATAAGAAGGAAATTACATATATATATATTTACCGCACCTATGTGTTGCTGTCTATTACTGTTTGTTTATTATTGTTGTTCTGAGATTTCATTCATTAAAAACTAGGTCTATTATTTGGATGCGGAGTTGTTTCATTGCTGTTCTACAGTTCATTGATCATGTTCAGTCATAGTCCTGGCATGTTTTACCAGACAGACTTTGCACATTTGGCTGAGCTGCAGGAGGAACAGGAGAGGTTATTATAGTCCAGGTAGGTACACAGAGAGGCGCACAGAGACGTCCCTCTCTGCACCTCTCATGTGTGTCAGGCAGTGTGACAGTTTTAAATTTTTAGAGGCTGCACAGTGCAGCGAGGTGAGAATAAGAAGACGTTAAAAAACAGTCAGCTGTCTGTAAAGTCCAGCTCTGCTGCTGTCTCTCTGCTCGTCGTCTAAACCGTGTTGTCAAACCAGAGAGAAGAAGCGACCACAGGATGACGGCTCTTCATAAACAAACTCTAAACTAGCAGGCAGCTCGCTTTCACACTGATCTGAGCTCTTATTTAAATAAACGAAGCGCAGTGATGCAAAAACAAACCAACACAGCGGTGGTCCGACATTTTATCTCCACATATCTGCTGACAAACCATTAAAACACACAGACTAAACTGTCAGAAAAGGTTTTTAATTCGCCTACCCAAACTCCAGATGAATCGCTATGGGCGCTGCCATATTGCCGGCACATGCAGGAAGTAGTGGAGGGGGGAAGCCGGAAGTGACGTATTTTGAAGAAACGCCATCTCTACTGTGTTTGCACATATTGTACAACATTTTGAAAGACTGAGTATTATTATGTTAAACAACATGAGATTATTATTGAGGGGGAAATATTATCACTTCTTTTAATGTAACTTTCATTAATTTTTTTAATTTTATTTTATTAGAGACATTTCATATCCACAAAGCTAAACATCTCAATCCAACCCCATATTTAAGTTGTTTCTAAAAGAAGTCTCAAATAAGACATGTATGTCTATGTAAGTAGTTAAAATCTACTCAGAGATGTTTGTCTAAAGTAGTCTGTAACTAAAATTAAAACTAAAACAATTATGATATCACCCTCTGATGTAACTATTTTATTTTATTTTACTGAATTTTATTTAATACAAAATAAATAAAAGGGAGCCATGTCTAACGACAGGCTGTCATTACTAGATATATATTCATGTACTGATATAAGCAACAGTAAATTGTCTAATTGAACACACTGTGAAACATATTTGTAAATAAAGGTGAAATGACGTGACACCTTTATATAATCACAAAGCTGAACTGAAAGAAGACTCATAATTATTTATTTTATATATTTAAATAAGATATTATTTCATTGATAGTCAACCTCTCACTTTGTTTTCTTTCTCCCTTCTAGTATTTAGAGCTTTAGCTCTTTAGCTTTAATGCATGACCGTATTCAAGTACTGTATTGCTAAAGCATGTTGACAAAGGTTTGTGTAATAATTCATTGTTGATTGTTTGCAGTTGTTTGCACTACTACATTATATAGTCCATTTCTATTGACTATTTACTGTATAGTGCCCTACATAGTATTGCCTCTAAGGTCATAGTGAATGATTTGGGGCATAGCCATAATTGAATATGAAGTTTTTAAAATGATGTTTAGTTATCTCTGTGCTTTTCCAATGTAATCATTTTATTTTGTTGTATGTGCTATACCAACATATTTTCCCTCAACATGAGGAGCTAAGATGCTTTTGAGCAAATTTACTTAAAGAGTACATTTTTCTTCTGATGTTTAAATTAAAACTTTTATTTACATTATATCCAGATTTCAGTTTTTACACTTGAACTTGAGCATGTAAGCATTTTGGACATTGTTCTGTGCTGCACACATGTCTAGTTCAGTGCTTCTGTTAACTCCAGAGTCCCCATTCATCGCAAAGCAAGGCATTTGTATAGCATATCTTATACCGTTTTTACATGCATTAAAAACATACAGGATATGAGAACAACATGGTTCATGACGAGCTTTTAAGGTTCAGTCAAAGGCAGTGCAGAACATAAAACCTGGATTTAAAGATGGTCACGTTTGGTCAAAATTTAATATCCTCTGGAATTTTGTTCTGTGGTGCACAGTCACTAAATGCTGCTTCTCCATGGCTAGTTGGCACTGTGGGAACAGTTAGCAGTCCCCTACCTGATGACCTGAGAGCCAGAGAGGGCTCAAAAGATAGTCAGAGGTGTATTATGGTCCTAAGCCACTGAAAGATTTATAGACAAGCAGCAGAACTTTAAATTGAAGGCCAGAGAACAGACCTGTGTAATGTGTTCAGTTTTCTTGGTCTTTAAGTACTAAGCCTTATTATGGTGCACCCGTTTATGAACTGGTATTCCCTTGGACTTAACTTTACTTTAGAAAATCATTATATTGGAAAGTCATTAGTATATACAGCACTCTCTCTCACACATGCCCTGCATGTATTTGCGCCGTGTATGTCAATATGAAAGTGTGCAGAGGCATGACATGAGTGTGTGAATGCACATCTGTCTCTCTCTATCCCCTCTCTCCCTCCTTATATACATCCTCAATCATACTGGTGACAGTTCCAGTCCCAGTATACAGGGCTGGGAGGATGCGAGGGGGGTTGGAGAGGGTCGGTCAGAGGTTTGAATTGCAAATCCGCTGCCTTCTGTTGGCGTCCAAGCCTTAGCAGGCCCTTCCCTGTCCACATTCATGTGTTAATGAGGAGTCAGTGCAGGGGCAGATAGACAGATCGACCAGGGGCCTGGCGGGGGGGTGAGGAAAGAGTGAGGCGTGGATGAGGAGGCAGGCGGGAAAATGAGGGGGTCCTCCGATGGTGGAAGTTTTGAAAGATAATGAAGACATGATGCGTACCATTCGTGGTTGTTGTCTTTTTAGTCCTAGCTTGGGGTTAGGAGTATGCAGTCATGGGGCGAGCTCAGAGGGAGGTAAACAGAAAGCAAAAGATGGGGTGTGCGTGGGATTGTTATGGCTGTAAGTTTCATGAGTTATCAAGGAATGATCACACCATCACTGGGTGTCACGTCACATTTGCTAAGCTGCCTTGAAGTTCACATAAAACTGAAGATGGTACGCCACGCTGTCTGTTGTACTGATGGATTTCTTTTGCTTTCATCATGTCACAGCGCAGTAAACAAAAGATGGGCCTTTACATGTATTTGTAAGGTGTACACAAATAGTTACAATGCTTATATTTAAGATTATTTTTGTTTGTTTTACAGGTGGAGAAATCCAGATTTGACTTGAAATCAAAATAACTTTTGAGATATTTTTAAAAATACATGTATATCCAGTTGAAGATGATGTGAAATGTTAACTTTTCTCAATCTGATGTTCTTAACGCTGTGTTCTGCTCTGTGCATCTCTCTGCAAAATTCAAATTACAATTTCTCCACACTGGACTCACTAAAAAATGTGATTCACTGTGAGGTGAAGGAGCAGTGTCAACCTCTGAGGTGACAAACACTATGTTTTGTCTCCATAATTCCAACCTACCAAACAACCAAACATCAGTTATCCTCACCTCAGCTTCTCATCCTCAGATTTCTTGAAATCACAATCAGGCAAAATTATAACCCTAAACACTGCCTCACGCCGCCATATCTGCCTGTAGATGGACGTCAAAAGTCAATGCTACGCTGCCAGGCACCAGCTATAAAGCAGCCAGGGTCACACATGATCAGATGACAATGACCAACACAATGGATTAGCTGTAAAAGGACTGGGGGGAGAGATTAGGGGTGAATTGATGACGGTTGGCTGGCTGGTTGGCTGGCTGGCAGGCCTGGGAGATCTTGGGTCTGTTTCAATAAGGAACATAAAGAGCTGAAATTAACATGTACCATGATACCAAGCAGAGAGAATCCTCTTAGAGATTACATCCATAACATGTTACGCCTATGGAACTGTATGGAAAGGGGAGACAAAGAGCAGAGCGAATGATAATTTTCTATTGTAGCAGATTATGGGGCATCCTATTCTCTTCTATTCTGTTTGACACTATTGTGTTTTGTTTTGTTCTTTTCTGTTCGACATCATTACTTTCTTAATGTCACAAATGCTGTAATATTCTTCTACTTTTTCCCAGGAAGATTTTTACCTGGAATAAACTCACACCCCCTCCTCTGTCCTCTCTCAGTACAACAGCTGCCAGGCCGCACTACTGTCTCCTTCATGAAGGGGGTAAGCAGCAAGAGCAACAGCAGTATTCCTGCAACATCTGTGTTGTGGGACACATACACACACATGTTGAAAAAAGCACACGTTGATACAAAAACACATGCATGCGCACACACGGACACACATGCATGGATACACACACACGCACCGTCCATCTGTCTTTGTTTCCCTCCCACTGCCATCACCATGGGTCTGTCTGCAAAAAAATGTGTGATGCCTTGCAGAACACGCATGCTCGGTACACTTCATACAGTACATTTCCAGTTAAACATGATACATTTCAGATTTTGATGTTTATGAACATTAAAAACTCTAAAAGAGGAGCTGACCAGTGTCCAGGAGGGTGCACAATCCAAGAAACTAGTGAACTAACACGAACGTTCTTGTCTACCTGGTGAGAAGCCATTAAAACTCAAGAAGTACTGCAATGCCAGCTACCTAAACTGGACCAGGAACCAGGATGTTCATGACTGCAGTTTGCTGGATGAGGAACAACTGTGAACTGTGTATAGAAGAAGGGTCAGCTGTGGTTTGACAGTGAAATGCTGCCCCATGTTGGTGACAAATGTGCATTGCAAGAAAATGGCTGCTCCAGGACAATTCTAATCACTTCTAAAGTAGTTGTTGCTGAATATCTTCATCATTCATCATCTTTTCCTTTTATAATGAGAAATGCAAGGAGAGAAGTCCCTTGTGTGTTTGTTAAGCTTAAATGATCAGGCAATATTCTATATTTTCTTCTTATTATTTTAGCCTTCTCATAAATCCCAAAATCTCAATGCTTCCAAACTTCCCCAGACTGTCTGTGGCACTCAGGTCACAGATATTTAGTTTATCCTTTCATTCATTTGATTTCCATGACTGTTTATCCTTATCAGGGTTGTGGAGGGCTGGAGTCAATCCCAGCTAACACTGGCCGGACAGTTCATTGTAGGGCTTTATATATAGTTTAACCTTCAAACATTATTCAAAGAGTTAATAGTACATTTGCTGGGACTAACTTCAGCCATAAACGTGTGTAAATTATGTAGTTTATGTAGTCTGTGTGGGATTAAATCAATAAACTACAGTGCCCATGTTCATTGTAATGAAGGAACATGTTACCCAGGGCAACAGTGCAGCTCATTGATGTGTTTTTAATAGTTTTTGGACATTTGAGGTCTGTGTCACAAAGGAATGAAATATATCAGGCTTTGGCTACACACTTAGTTGTTGGCTTTGGTCTTTTTTATGGGATTTGATGACTATAAAAGAATATAGAATAAAAAGACATTTTTAAAATTGAATCTCATTTAAGAGATTCCCTTAATGACATTAGGATACAAGTGTTACTATACCAGCAAAGTGCATACATGCTTTGTTTTTTCTGAAAAAAAAAAAAAATCACACTCTTTGACACGAGCAATCATTTTATTTGAAAAAAAGTGAATTGCTATGTACAGTAAGTAAAAAAACATGAGATCAGCCCTAAAACATGTCGTCTTTTTGCTTTTCAAGTTCATCTCATACAGTCCTGTTATAAAAAACAGGAGAATCCACACACTGTCAAAGCATTCCTGTACAGCATTCAACAAAGGACAAATAAAAAACATATTACATCATCATCATATTCATCATCATCACTTTTTCATCATCAGTGTTATCAAATATCAAACCTAAACCAGTAGGTTTGATATATGATAAGAGTGACAGCAAACATTGGTCTCAAAATACACACAATAAATGTGTTTTTTTCCCCTGTGTGTGTGTATATATATATATATGTCTTCCTGTTATGTCATATTACAATTAATGATTCAGGGTTTTTTGCTGACTAAAGATCGCCTCCTGTTGGACCACAGTGGGAAATGGCACATGGCTCTTCACCTCATGAACTGATCTGTACAGCTGACACTAAATGTGGTTCAGACTAGAGAGTTATGCAATCAACCATCCATTTAAAGATTTCTGATATGCAACTCTCTGATAGGATGTTTTCAGAATTATTTCTGTTTGATTGATATCTGATATGACTTTCATTCATATATAGATTATCAGTTTGAATAGAGCTAGGAAGAAGATTTTAAAAAGAAGGTGATGTAGGGGCCAAAAGGTGAGCTTTTCTGAATGGTTGTCTGTTCATCAGGGGTCTCAGCACTTTGTTGAAATGATTGCATAGCTCTGAGAGTTGGCTCCAGCCCTCTCAGGCTCACATGCTGTAAATAAAGCGATGATTTAACACTGAACAGTCAAGCAAAAATGAAATCCCACAGCAATAAAAAAAGATTAGGATCATTTTAGCTCTATTGCTGCAACACAAATTCAAAGCATACAATCAAAAGACATTCTTCTGTGGTCAGCATGTCCTGATGAAAGATGACAGATTCCTCTGTCTGCTCAGTATCAGTCACGATTATCCACAGACATGAAAGCTCTTCACTGTGTCATCTGTATATTTCTCAAGTTTGACATAATTAAAATACACATTTAAATTAGTAGTTTAAAGCAACATTTTACTTGGTATAACATTTACAGCTGCATGCATCAACAGTTATTTCTGTAAATGTACAAACTGAAGTTAGAGTCATACCATAGCATGTTCATAAATGTTTCTATACTAAGTGAAACATTGCTTTAAGTAAATTTAAAGAGTATATATTCTATTTCCTCAGCGCTGTTTTTAGTTAAATTCTGTGCACAAGACACAAAACAGTAAATGTAGTCGAACAGCTGCAACAGAGGGAGGTTGCTTTGTCCTCTTAATGTTTTTAACAACTCGCAAAGCCCTCATATTGAAGTTGCTGCATTACTTCTGCAAATGTTTCATTTCTGATACATTTATTAATGCATGCCTGATACATTTTTAATGGGATTCAATGGGACTGCTTGATACATATTTAATGAGGTTTTATGAGCATGGTTCCCTTAGAATGAACACTGACAGATTCTCATGAGTTTGGTG
This sequence comes from Argyrosomus regius, assembly GCA_946959425.1. NCBI lineage: Eukaryota > Metazoa > Chordata > Actinopteri > Sciaenidae > Argyrosomus > Argyrosomus regius. The sequence goes on along the minus strand of OX336898.1, from coordinate 16,189,531 downwards.
ATGTCTATGATGTTTAGATATCCTTTGATCATAACAAATGAATAAGACAAAAAAAAAAACACATGAAATATTAATGACATACAAAAATGCAGGAATGTAAACATACATACAGACACGCGCACACACACATTCACTCTCACAGACAGAACATCTATATATGAGCTATGTAAGTTATTATTATCATTTCTGCTACAGTGTGTGACAGCAGTTGTTTGAAACAAGAGAGTGTCTGTGTTTTATTGGAGCAAAGCCAAACTCTGCAGCTCTGTTTGGCCCTCGGGACACACCGTACACATGTTACTGTTTGTATCCAGCAGAGGAGCCGGTCGTCCATCTCTCCCATCTTCTTTTCCACTCAGCTTGTCCCCTCTCTGATGCCATTTAAATATTTTAGCACTAAGTGAGGAAGTCCGCAGGGAGGAACAGAAAGAGAAGTCCACAGTGAGTGCAACACATGTTGTAAGTGAAACCCTCTTCTCTGTATTCCTATTGCTCACTGCACATGCTCTGTTAGCTGCCTCTTCATTTAGTCTCAACCCTCCAAGGATTCACGCTGGCCTCTTCCACATCATCCTTTTGCGATGCAAAACAACACCATACCACGATGAGTGGCGAGTGCAGATGGAGGTGTTTTGGCGTGATGTTGGATGTCGGGGCGGGTGCTATAGCTCGCTGTGGCGCACAGGAGGCTCTAGCTTGTGTGACAGGGCGGTGAGGACCTTGTCGAACTTCTCATAACGCTCAGATTGGCTGCCCTCAGAGCCGCGGCTGCCCCACAGCAGACGCATCTGAAACTCTGTCTGGAAGATCTCGTGTATTTCTGCTCGCTCCTGGAGTCCTGGAGAGGAGAGAAGAGAGGAGGTGACTCTTTGGAGGTAACATAAAAAAAGTTAATCAAATCCATAATTGGATAAAGAAATAAAAATATGAATAAAATGAACTAGCTTAAACAAGTTACAAGACAAATCTTTACTCTCTGTTTTTATGTATTTAAAATAGTGCTTAAATATCATCATAACCTGTGTGCCTTGATGTGCATTAAGTACATTCCTCCCCAGTGTGTAATTAAATAATTCAGGCTCCCTAACTCTACCCTATAGATAAACATCTTGAGCTGACCCAATATCATCAACCATATGAAGCGAGCATCTCAACTTTAGCTTGTAGTGTTGTCGATGGAAGGAGCAGACAGGTCAAGCTGATCGATAGTGAGATATAACAGAAAACAGAGATGTGAGCTGATAGCTATTGACACACGGTTCAATATAGCAGTAATGGCCTCAAACTGAGATCCATTGGGGAGGTATTAGGGATCAATACAGTTAACATAGTGGGCCTATCCACACACACACACATACACACGATCATTATATGAAATCTTTGTCTTGAACACATATCATTTTTATGCAATACATTAACAGCATGAGACGTAAGATGATACCAGCTGTACCAAAAGAACATAAGAGGCTGTGGTGAGAAAATGTCTTATTTTCATAATTTTTGAAGGTCGGTGTGGTAAAATAATAAACAATGCTGATTGTATTTATGAGCTTAAAATAAACAGTATCAGGGTAGAAGGGTGGTGAGAAACCTTCCAACCTAAAAAAAAGTTACGGTCCATTAAGCACAGTGGGGCTTTGAGTTAAACGCTAACATTAGCATGCTGCCACGGTCGCAATGGCAATGCGACAAATTAGTTTGGTGTGTTAGCATGCTAATATTTGTTAATTAGCAGTAAGCACAGGAAGGGGAATGTAAATGTGTATCCAAAATATCATGGGAATCCATCCAGTAGTTGTTTTGAGAAATCTCACTCTAAAGCCAGACACCAAAAGAGGATTCATCATCTGGAAACCATGAATGTCTGTTCGACATTTTCTTTGCCAATCCATCTAGTATACCTAAGCTGAGATATGTCACTGCATAAGTGAAAACTTTGACCAGCTGGTGGTGCTAGAGGAAAAGTCAGAGGACCACTTAAGACAGTAGGATTCACCCTCTGGGGAGCTTACATGTCTGTACAAAATGGCAATCCATCCAAGAGCCGCTGACCACCAAAGTGGTGGACTGACCAAATGCCTGACCGACCAACAGACAGAAAACGGTTTCTCCATACATATAGGCACATCGCTAGCATGGTTTAAAACAACACAGATGTGTATCAGGTCATGCTTACCCTGCAGTTTGGTCTCAGCGTTTGTTCTATAGATCCCCCCATGATGTGCGATGGTACGGGCTGCCTCTAGATGGTACATGACCACATCTACTCCCACTTCTGCACTCTCCCAGGGCTCCAGTGCCTCCCCGAGAGCCATGCCCCGCTCCAGTAAGGACAGGACGGGAATGATGTGGGGGAGGGAGGTGTTGGACAGGGCGCTCGACTCTGTAAGCAGAGGAGAGTTTTAAGTTTAGAGCTGTAAAATAAATACACACTTTTGTATGAAACACATACCAACCATGTAAACTAGGATCTCACCTTTGCCATCATTCATATTCTTCATGAAAGGTTTGAGCTTCTTCTCGTATAGAATAGCGCCCTCTGTGTGTCTCTGCCGTAATGTCACCCACGTCTGCTCCAGGCGGGAAATCTGCGGTAATGAGTGATACAACATTTTTTAGAAATGCATTTAAGAACATTTTTAATGGAACCTTTTGGAGTTTTTGTGCTGATTGATGGTGACTTCAATCTGTATCCGTCTCACCTGTGGCAGCTCCAGAGCTCTCATCACAGCAGCAAAGCCAAACATGTTGCCCAGGTTGCTTTTCAACTCTGCTGCTAATTGGATGGTCTTGTGGAGCAGGGCCGCCCTCTCCTCTGTGCTTCCCGTACAGCCTAACAGGTCCACTGCCATCATGATCGACATGGTGTAGAACCTGCGAAGAGAAGCAGGCATCGTTCAATAAAACGTATCAATAAAAGTTAATTATTGCTGCTGATAGGGAAGCAGAAGTTGAGTTAAAGCCTATTTTGAAATACACATTGTGGCAGATTGTATTGTATGATATGAGCGACGTAATCTGAGGGAGCCTTCACATGTTGATGAAATATATATTATTTCAAGCAAAGTTAAGAAAGAGGAAGTCACGCAAAGCTGTAAAGCACAGTTTGATGCCTCAGATTTAGTTTTTATCGTTTTCTTTCAGTAACATGCTGTTACATCGACTGAGAAATATTCATTACATTGTATAATGAAAGGAGAGGTGGAACAGAGAGAAGAGAAGAGAAGAGAGTAAAGAGGATGAGTGATTTTCAGGCTTATGATAAGAACAGAAGTGGAAAGAGAAGAGAAGTTAGAGAAGAACACAAGAGCACAGTTAATCAATAGTTGAATTGATGTCAGAGTTAGTGAGTGATGTATAAAGAAAGACAGTGGATATAAAATTTGTACCTCTCCAGTAGGTCAAGTCTGAGCTGGTGTCCATGTGGTAGTGTCAGTAACTCCAACCCTGAGGACACTCCCATCATTCTTTGCATCTCTGAGGTTACTCCTAATATTCTCGCCACCTGTCCAAAGAGTTAAAAAAAAAAAAAAAAAAAGGATTAGATGTATGTGTGCTGTGTGTGCAGGTATTTGTTAAGAGTGTGTGTGTGTGTTTGTGCGTACCGTGCAGTCCACCATGGTGATGTGTTTAGCTGCTGTCCTTGCATCCACCTCAGCCAGCAGCTCTTTGACTCTCTTCAACACCGACATCTCCAGGGGCTTATTCTCAGCTGGCATAAGGCAAGACTCGTACCTGCGCAGGAGCGATTACACCTTATTAGAAAACACTGAGCCAGGACAGGACATGAGCACTGGCAAAGACAGCAAGGACAGAGGGCTGGAGAGATGAGTCACAACAGATTATTTGGTTGGAAGAAGATGCATAGTTCATGTAGCAACAGGGATCAAACATTGATTTTGATATTAGAGACTTAAAAAAACTTTTCACAATATATAATTGTATATTCTTTTTAACATAACACAGAACACTTTTTGACAAGGGGCCAAAATTTTGTTGTCTTACAGTTGAAAGAGCTCCCTGCTGATGGTGGACAAACTATTTAACCTCTTCCTCTCCACCCTTCTTTAAAGTAAACATTTAAATGTGCAGGTGGCAGGGGCAAAACTGTTCTTAAATTACATGAAACAATTACACAGTAACATCTCTGTTGTGCAATCTATTGTTAGTTATCTGCTGACACTAGTGCATCTCTGAAAGGCTCAAATCATTGATGAGATCAGCCATGTAGATGTCATTTGTAATTTTAACCTACATGAACTGAGCGGAAAGTTTACCACCAACACAAATTTCCAGCAAATGCACCTGACGAATCACCGACCACTAACAAATGGTAGCCCTTCAATCCTGTCATAGATCTAACCCTAACACCACTGGATATATTAGCAAACTGGACTTCTGCAAAGCAAACCTGTCAAAAACCTGTCAACCTTCACAGTACTACTAACACTGACAATATTCCCCCTGTGCCTAAATTTCTACAGGGGACGCTGAGATGTCTAAAGCTTCTGCCTGCTCCATCGCTGCTGCCAACTCAGTGTACCTGACCATTTTCCTTTTACAAGCCTCATCTGCTATGTCCTCCCATGGTACTGTGAGCCCAGTAAAATACAGTGTCTGCTGTGTCTCTCACCATAGCGCAAAGTCTGCCCTCAGGCTATTTCCCACAGGATTATCAGCTATTTACTCAAGTCTATTTTCCAGTCTCTGCTCATCATAGCTGTGCTGCAGTGCCTCACTCCCATATTTTTTGCCCTCTATGACAAAATGTCAGCGGGTGTATTGACCTCTGAAAACACCAACTGTACATCCTGAGAGAATACGCTTTAGTGTAGTAAAAGCTGAGCAACAGTCCACTTATGTTTTTGCCACACAAGTTGGCTTCTGACTATATTTACGTCTCCATTCCTTATTATACCTGCCCTATATTCATCTTGCTGTAGTGATGAGCTCTAACTGTGTGAGACCTTTTCTCTCTAGCTCCATTCAGGCAGCGGTCTTCTTGGATAACAATTCAGTATTTTCAGTTTTTACTGAGCCCACGATCTGACTCAGCTGAAAGTTCAACCATAATGTAACTTGACAGGACGGCTAAATGCTTGGCCATATTTCTGTACCTCTTCTTGCTATAAACCCGACAATAGTTCCTTAAATGTACGTTCAATGAAACACGCACTACTTTTATTTTGCACCACAAATTATGGTTTTATAATAGTCAAACTATGTTTTGACAGTCTGAACACCCCTTTGGTCCTCAATGCATGTAGTCCTTGAATTTCTTTCCTATTACCTGAAGTCATTTTGAACAATGGTAGGACTCACTAACTCATTAATGTGTTTGTTTGTATGTTTCCTGTACCTGGATGGCCTGAACGAGGACGTTGTTTCCACCTGGACGCTGAATATCCCATCTCCTTCCTCCCTCGCTCCGTCCTGCCTCCCTTCTTCCACGCGCAATCGTTCCACGTAGCTCTTAGTCGGGGGTTTAGGGGGCCCAGCAGGGCAAGGTCTGAGGTCACAGTAGCTCCCTGCTGTTTCTGAGGAATGTGATTGGTAGTTGGGATGATGGGCAGGTGAGGAGTGTGCCGAGTGAGAGGTATGCGCGGGATGCTCTGGAGGGTTGTTACTGGCTGAGGGGCTGAGCTGAGGGTCGCTGGAACGACGCATCGCGGGGGAAGGTGGGACGACGGCCAGGACTCGCCCGCCTGAGTGGGCTCTCTGCCTGGTGACTGAAGAAAGAGAGAAGAGTTTTACAATCTCTTACGAGGGTTGCTTTTGTAAATGCGTTTGTAAAACTCTTTATTCATGTCCGTCTCTGGCACTTACTTGCACTATATGCAGGAGAAAGTGGAGTTTCACCGACAGGTGACAAGGGGCAGCGATACTCCTGAATCTGGTCCATGCTCATCGCACAGTTCCGCATTGCGTCTTTATGGTGGTGGATTGTAGACGGGCTGCAAACACAGCATTTTTAGGGTGTTAAAAATCTTTGGGTATGGATTTAAAAGCTGTCAAGGTACCAAAGGGGACCTCACAAATCAGTGCACTTCAGCATGTCACATTTATCAGTTTCAGAGGACATGAATGGTGTTATTAGTGATGTAAATGATGATTATTTTCAGGTGAGGGGAAGAGGGGAACAATATTTTAGTTGGTGAAACCTTGAGGAAAATTCTTCTACTACATGAAACACACATATTCTGTTATTTATAAATGATGTTTTAGATTTCAAAGAAGAAGCAGAGGATGTAGTGCAATGTGGCTTCTTAGGAAGAAATGAATGAAATACTTGACTAATGTTTAAGGTACATTATCACTATTAATGATGTGAAATAAAAAGCCCAGTGTGTGATTGGAATTGGTTTTGTGCCATGCTTTAAAAAGCTTGCTCAACTCTGTCCATAACACTCATTTCCACTGTACACAACATATTTGTCTGCTCCTCCTTTGTAGATTCAAGTTTCAGCTTGAACAGCCTTGTTCTTATTGAAACTTGTGATCCAGTGTAGACGTGAACAAGTCATTTTACAACTTCACTCTGAGAACACTGACAAGCTCATCACTAGGGGAGGTGCTCTTGGTGTCTGTGAAGTGAGGGGACTGCAGGAACGTGGGAGGTAAGTGCACTTGTTTAGTGCTCAAACACAACACCAGTGTCAGATACACACACACACACACACAACCTGCAGATGGGCACAGGTTCCGGCTCTGGTTCTGGTGTTGCCACTGGCGTCTTAACCGGACTGGAACTGTCTGAGTCACTGATCATGTATGTAACATAAAGCAAGAATGAAACAATGGCAGATATGACGAAGACTGCAAAAAAGAATTGTTAGTGTTTTTGTCAGCCGCTCGCTCCACTCCTCTTCCCCCTGGCTCACCTGTGAGGTATCATCTTCTCAGTCGTCAGCCCATCAGTCATGGTGACGCTCCTTCTCTTGATGTACGCTCCCCTCTGACTGGACGGCGAGTAGGCGGAGCCTTGCTTGCTGTTAGCCAGAGCGAAGGTGGCCTCCAGGTAGCGCAGAGGGAGAGTCCTGCTGACTGGACAGTAGATGTGGACACCGCTGGATTGGGAGACCGGTTTGCGCTGGCCCACGTAGAACCGCACAAGCTCCTGGACTGAGTCGAAACTGTCAGACTCCAACATATACTGCACCTGAGGGTGAAGAGTTTAATAAAACATCTTTGGGTTGTCTTTTTTTGCAGGGAGTGAAGTTGCAGGACTTCTGCATCTTCGTTCTCTCTTGCCGAAATATATCAAATATCACTCTTACAAAACCTCCATGTTTTGTAATAGTTCTAAATTCCTTTTAGCGGCATACAAAATGCTGCTGTTCCACTTACATTCTATAATTTCTACTGCGCTTAATACTAGTTTACATAGTGCAGAATTATCGTATAACTGCTTTGTGCATAATAAAATGAAACAGAAATCAGCAAGCAGGGTGGGAAGTGAGGTTTGGAGGCGGACAGGGAGACAAGAGAGACACAGCTGGGGGCACACCTGCACCATATTAGCCCGCCTACGCAACTGTTTCCATCATTAGCAACGAGAGAAAATAGGCCTCTTTAAAGTGAGGGTGGATCTTGAGTTGCCAAACACAGGTGTAAACAATGTTGAAAATAAATTCCATTCACAATCTGAGGGGAGATAAGAAGAGGAGGGCAAGGCCAGTAAAGACTGTAGCCAGCACTCAATACACCCTGCACACAGTGAACATTTTGACAGGTTAAATACTGGTGTGACTAATAACATTACCAATGGCTGGATTCCACTTGAATGAAGCACTGGCTGAGAAACCAAAATGGAACAGAACCGTCATTAATGTTATTGGTTACACCTGTTTGCTTCTCACCCAGAAAAAGACTTTTTTAGTAGATTTGACTGTCTTTTAAAGGTATCACATGAGTGTGTCAAAGAATAGTTGGTAAGAAATGCTGAAACAGACTTTACACATACCTTGGTCTCATTGGATTTGACCAGGACTTTGCTGATCTTGAAGTGGAGCACCTCATTATCCCATCGACAGGTCAGCACATAGTCACCCACACTGGTCAGAGAGTCACGCACGAGGAAATCTCCATTACGTACAACCAGAGTCTCTGACACCTGGACAGAGGGAAAAAAATGCAGATTGCTTTAAATTAATAAAACGAGACAAAAGGCTCCAATCCCAAAGAGCTGGAGGTCAACTTGGCTCGCTGAGCTACAGCGTGCATGTGAATATTTTGTTTTTGACGCTGCTGAATAATTGAATTTAGAGAATCATGTTTATGTATAACAATGCCTTAGGACAGTTCTGAACAAACACAACGATCTCTCTCTGCCAAACTGTTTCTGCTATGCACAGTTTTATGAAATGTATGCCAGCATCGACGGCTCAAATGACTTTCTGAGTATATATTTTATTCAGTTCAGCACTATTAAAAAAAAAAAAATTAGTCATTTTGAATTTCTTGACAAAACAAGCAATCAGGAAAAGCAATCTCCTCATCCATGGTCAATGGAACAGCTTCAGGCTGTACATCTTGCTGATACCACTGCACACACTGCAGATGTACCTCTGGTTTCTGTGAGAAGAGATCCCAGATATTGAGCTTGTTCTCATGACGTAAAAGAGGAACAGAGCTGCATTCACTTTAAAACTACCTTCAAAAAGGCTGCAGATGTGATGCTTTAAATCCACTCAACACAGGAAATATGCAATGCAGCACAGCACAAGGTAAGTGATGCTTCCAGACCAGCAGGAGGCAGTATACACACAGACCAAACACTCAAACCAAGCACAGGATCCTCTTATCTCTCCGAATTTTTAAACATTTTTGTGTCTTTTATCTGATCCGTCACTACATTTAAGAATATATCATGTTTTATGTTGACAGTTTTGAACAAATTCTATATAAAATAATATGAAAAAATAAAAGAGACATTGGTTTTCCTTTGTAACTTAGGTGTTTGACATAAGAAAGAAGCAGAAAGGAAGGAAGTCATGAAGGAAGGATATAAGGAAAGTAATGTACAGTAACTGCTGAAATCTAGTCACTAAGTATTGTTTTGGTTACCAGGGGGGCTCAGGATTTCCCCAAGTTTAGACTGGGGCAAATCCATGAATACATGAATATTTTATGTAAATGAAAAGAGGAAAGACTCACAGATGGCTGATTTGAATCTGTGTCTGTGTTTATGCGTGTGAGACAGAGAACAGAGGTTGATCAAGAGACAGAGGATGTGTTTATGAACGGAGACCCTCCACATGTGCATGCAATGTGCGTCTGTGTGTCTGTGTGTGTGTGTGTGTGTGTGTGTGTGTGCAGATCTGTTGTTGTGTGTCTCTTTGTATCTGTGTCTTAGTCACCAGCTGTGAAACGCAATTGCGTACATCAGCAACACGCGCAGCTGTCTGTTTGGCAGAGTTTCCCCTCCTTCTTGAACGCTAAAGCAATTTCTACTGAGCTGTGACAGATGATGGGATTCAGTAATCAGTGTCATTCTGTGTGTAAAGCATTTAAACTGCGCTTTCAAAGCCAGAGACTTTGGCCAAGTAATCGCTCAACTAATACTATTGGTTGACAACCGCATTAACCCACGCAGAAATACTATTATGTTTGTACTTTTATCTCATTTAATTCTGGCTTTTTAAAAACTGTCATGAAATGTGTGGGGCTGGAATGCAAACCACAGCAGCAATACATCATTTTCAGAATGTATTTATGCTATACTGGGGCTGCAATGCTACAACTAACGATAACGAATTAAGTGATTAATTATTAAACTTAAAAAATGTCTGAAACTAGTGAGAAAGTTGCCCGTCACAGCTGCCGGAACCCAAAGTAATGTCTTCAGATTGCTTGCCCTGTCCAAAACCCCAAAGATATTCAATTAACAATGACATGAACACAGATTTTTACAGCTGCAAAGCTAAAATCTTTGGTCAAAGTCATATTTTTATAGAATATACATTTAGAATGTAATTGATCATTATTAATGGATTGTTTTGTTTATAAAATGCCAGAAAATAGAGACCAAATTACCACATTTCCCATCGGTTCATAGCGACATCTTCAAATGTCTTCCTTTATCTGACCAACAGCCCAAAACGGGAAAACTGGGATTTGGAAATTCAGTTTCAGATTATCTGATTTAAAGAAAAGCAGCAAATCTTCACAGAGTTTTTTTGCTTGAAAAATGGCAGATTAATCAGTCATCAGAATAATTTTGTGTCAAAGCTTTGTGTGTACCATAATATGTGCTCGGACGTACTGTGTACGGGCAGTGTGTCATTGTCTTCGAAAGTATGTGTGCGCCGGTCTGTTCTCATACATCCATTCAGGACTAGTTGGATGTACAGTACTCCACTGTGCATGCATACAGATCTTACAGTGTACTTCACAGTGTGTGTTTACCTCTCTGGGTATGTGTCCATGGTACCAGCCATGGCTCCTGATGTCAGCAGCGCTCAGTTTCAGCTCCTCCTCCAGCTCCTTGCGAAGTTTCTCAGGAGGAGACTCCAGCAGGTACTTCTCCTTGGAGAACTGCATGGAACAAACATGAGAGGAAAACAAGACATCACATACAGCTCTAACAGTGTATTCCCATGGAAGTGGATGATAGATTAGAAACACAGTCTATATATGACTTTTATTTATTCAGGAGCATCCCACAGAGATTAGGATCTCATCTTCAAGAGTACATAAATATATTTATAACTACATCATTTAGAATTCACAATACAAAAAGATTCTGGGGAAAATATTTCAGTTTAGAGCATGAAAAACAAATCATGTAGTGTTATAATAATGTGATACGATGTGAGCATCGCTTACACACATACACACAGACATGCACAAAAACACCTGAGTTACAGAAGGCAACCCTGCAGGAAGCAACCCTGTGTGCTGCCTTTACACAAGCATGCACACACTCACTCAGGCAGGCGCACACAGACACACACACACACACACACACACACACACACACACACACACACACACACACACACACAAGGAACAATCCAATCGACCCTGACCTGATTACTAAGAGGCAGAAATCATGTGTAAGCTCTTATTGTTCTCATGTACTGTGGAGACCTAGCTTTAGCTTTGGAGTGTGGTCACTCAGGATGGATTGTAATGATGCCAAATACACAAACACACACACACACACACACACACACACACACACACACAGATACATATACACTCACACACAGACAAACGGATCATATTTTAGATTTCAAAGCTTCATATTTCTGTTTGTACAAAGAAGGGCACACAAATCTGGGTCATAAAACATGAAAATGAATTCCTCTGAGTGTTTTCATGGTTACACTCTTCAGCTGTGTGATATCAGCTTCGTAGGTGATATGGACACATGGATTTGTTGAGTCCACAATCAAACTATGCACAGTAAATAAGAATGTGTATCTTGTATTTATCCACGCAACGAGCGTGACTCATTAACGATAGCTCAAGTGTCTGATCCACTAAGGAACTATTTGTGTAGGTGTGGAAAGGAAAATAGGAAATCCCACACTGGGACCTTGACGTTACATGAAGACGCCATAACAGCCGATGATTGCGGAAAGATTGAGTTCACATAGACGATCTTAGATGAGGCAAAACAGGACATACATACACACAAACACAAACTCTTTACGCAAATAACCACACAACAGAAGAAATCCACACAGGGATAAACAGCGAGAGGAAACCATCTCCATTCTGCCAATATGAAGAGAAATGAGACCAGAGACCAAAATAAACAGTAAACAGCCTTGTCGCTAAGGCTAGCCTGTCGTTCCTCCTAATATTTTCCTTCAATCTCTCTCTCTCTCTCTCTCCCGCCCCTCTCTCTCTCCAATGTCTCCTGCTTTCTCAGTCTTTTCCCTCTTGCCCACAGCTCCTCTCATCATCCCTCACAATCATGAAGTTTCAGTAAGTTGTTCGACTTTTGCTGAACATGTGTGACAGAGAGAGAGAGAGGGAATGTAAGAGAGCGAGGATGAGAAACCGTGATGATCTGTGTGTGTGGAGTGCATTTCTGCCTGCATGCATGTGTGCGTGTGTGTGTGTGTGTGTGTGTGATATGAGGAGACTACAAGAGCCAAACAATCGATCTTATCATCTCCAGGTCACTGCAAGATGAAATTATTAACTTCCTCCTCTCCCGGCTCTTCTCCCCTTCTCCTCTGCCTTTCTTCTCCAATCCTCAGGGGAAGATGGAGGAATATCGCCATGGAGGCTCACTCTCCCAGATTAGATTTGAGGTGTGTGAGTGTGTATTAGTGTGTGTGTGTGTGTGAAGGGGAGAAGAGGCCAATAAAAGAGCAGAGGGGTCAAGTGTGCAGTTATTGCTTTTCCCTGTCTCCGTGGAATCCCAGGAGAGGCCTGCCATTGAACTGATGCTCAACAATGAACTTCTTGTGTATATGTGTGTGTGTAAATATATGAAGGGTTATGGGGCAAATTGAAACGTCAGTGGGGCTCTATTTATGATACGGTTCATGGAATAAGCTGACATCAGACTGGATACATAGAAAGAGGGAGGAAAATGGACAGATAATAAAGGAGCGGTGGAAAAAAATGATTTGAGAAGGACAGACCAAGACAAAGAAAACATTGTCTTTATTGTATTCTAACATATGAGGGAACTAGAAAGATTGCATTGAACACACAAACACACACTTGTCGCCATCAATCTAAATCCATGCCATGTTAATATTGCAGAGAAATTCCTCTTTGGTGCTATTTGTACATATTGCAGGCCTGTTTCACTGGGAAATGTCTTCCCCTCTTGACTTCAACTCAACTACAGAGACCCTCACACTCACTCTCTTCAAAAAAAGTAGTAATAAAAATACTGGAATACAATTATAAATGTTGTGTAGCAAAAGCACATGATCGTGTTTTCTTTTGAAAGATACGTATATCAAGAATACAACCATGAGAGAGGATTCATCCACACAACAGCCGTACAAAGTAGCAAAGAAGAACAGAGACCAACTTTAAACCAAGAGGTGGGCAGACAGTCAGAGACAGACAGCATACATAACCAACATACATAAAGACAAGACATCAGACATTCAGGAAGGCACAGAGGCAGACAGACAGACAGACAGACAGACAGATAGACAACAGAAACTCATTAATGTAGACAGAACGGCAGACACGCAGGAAGACAGGTAGCCCATTAGCAGATGAGAGAGTTTAGGCAATTTAGCAGCTGATGCAGGACTTTGCTTCCCCAGGGGGGTGAAGAGAAGAAAAGTGATTTGTGTGCGCGTGCATGTGCAGGATGTGCATTCATCCATGTAGGCGCGTGTGCATATGTGTGTGTGTTCTACATGGGTGGGACTGTTAATGGAGGGGGCTCTATTTTTGGTCTGAGTTGGAGAGAAAGTAACACCAGGTTACCAAATATAAGAGTAATGTTAAGAGCCAAGCAGGCTCAGATATATTCATTATAATGGTGGGTGTGCTGCATAGTTTGAATGGATGGGGGTGAGTCAGGGAATAGACTGTAGGGGTTAGGGGGTGTGTTTGCATGTGTGAATATGAGTTATAGATAACAACACAGTGTGATCCATCACCTAATTTACACCAACATGCACATGAGCCTCTTTTCCTCACAGTGGGCCAATTAGATGGTTTCGTCTGATGACATCACCACACCCTCCCCAAGTAAAAACTGACACGGCTATCACTCAACATCAGTAGGAGAAAAAAATGGACCACCTAAAAGGAAAATAAATGAAAGGGACGATAATGGGGAGAAATTCAAAATGTATGCACATATTTATACATATATTAAGACAAACACCCCCTTCTTTTAGCGCGATGTGTGTGTTTGTGTTACTGTGCTTCTTGGTTTTGTTCTGTTGTCGTATATGTTTATTACTTTGGCCAGTTTGCATACTTCTGTGCGAGTATGCAGGGTTTGCAGTTCTAAAATAAATGAACATTTTAATTACTGCAAAATTCAACTCTTTCCCTTCATCACTGCAGGTGGAAGTGCAGGTTTGATGTCAAGTCAATAATATAGAGCCACAGGTATTTACAATGCGCAACGCAGTGGGGTAGAGCATTAACTCTGGCACCAATCAGCATGTTGTTGTTAGCGGTTGAGCTAGTTTGTTTGCTAATTCCTGCGCAGAAAAGCCAAGTACCTTGAGCAATTTAAAAAGGGATGCAACTAAAAACAGACAACTCCAAGAGCGAAAAAAGCATGTATGAGAAATGAAATGGAAGATAATTGCTGACAAATATAAAAACCTGCAGGCAGGAAAATAAAGTCTCTGGCATTTACCAGCACGGATGCAAACACATCCCCAAAAAAAAAAAAAAAACACAGCGACAAAAGAGAGGAATGCATTCTCAACAGACTGCAGCACTTAGATCTAAACTCATGTCAGAATGCATCTTCTTTCTCTTTCAGCTCATGGGCTAGCCTCTAACCCCGTTGTCATGGTAACGCCCCGAGTGGTGGTGGCAGTTGGGGGGAGGAAAGGGGGCTGGGTTTGGGCTCTGCGAGGGGTGGTGAGGGGACACACGTGTGTGCACACACACACACACACCAAGGTCAGGGGTTCAGGTCTTGAAGGAACCTTTCTATCCCTTGATCTGCTTTCTCTTTCTCCTCCTCTCTCCGTCCCCCCTTCAATTCAATGTCTCCTCTCTTTTGGGGAGATACAGACCAGGATTATGGCATAAAGACTTTTATATCCTCCTATCTCCTATTACACACACACACACACACACACACACACATTATATGGGTTTATGTGTACGTACATGGCCAGTATCACCCCTCTCCAGACTGTTATAATCCCTCTGTGCCCTCCAGCCTGATTTCCACTGTTATATTCACGCTGGTTCACACGGGTATAACAGTCTTTAACACACAAGTAAAATGATATGAGCATTAGAGGGAGTGCTGGTAACATTAGACTTTTTATATTTGCCCTTTACGTTTTCTTAGCAAGGTTAGAAAGACATTGAATCATAGCTAATGAAACTGCTTTCTCAACAATGCAATAAAGGAAGCTCAATAGTGAGTTTAACACTTTGCACGTTTTACATGTTGCATGAAAAATCTTGTTTCTGAGAATATGAAAGTAAGGAAAAAAATACTAAGTTTACTGGGGAGCGCTACGGCTCTCCTCATCACACGACTCTCATCTTGCAGGTTGTAGTGGTCCACTGAGAGTCTCCCTCATATCAGCCAAAAATGATGCAGCCGAGTAATCAGATGGCACGCATGGTATCTATTAAATGTTGTTTCCTAACACCTGCACTTGCTTGAATAATCCTGCTCTTATAAGGTGAAAAATGTCATTAATTAGGCTTCTTTCATTGATTACGGCTGTTCGTCTGTGGAGCAGACTTTATTTATAACACAGCACATTGTTTCACATGATCTCAGGCCAAAGAAATTCAAGGAGAACTCATAAAATGAAACCTTAATTGATTCATACATGTGGGAATAGACAGAAATCAGACCCAGAAGTGTTTCAAACGTGGTTGAACAAAACAGTTTGGGGAAAAGAGAATCAAAGAACAATGCAACCACAGACCCTGAGATAAAAAAAGAAAAAGAAAAGAAGCTCTGTTTTGCAGTATTGATTACATTATGTTTCATGCTCAAGCACTTGTCACAATTGGGATATACCATGCATAAAAAAATACAGAGATAAAAATAACAGTGCTGATGTCTGAAGATCAGACAGTATCAGAAAACCAGCTCCTCAGAGAGTAACGACTGGTGGAGAGACAGAAAGAGAATATGAGACTGATAACAGTGACCTTCTACTGTCGTTAGGAGTGAGTGTCTCTGACAAACATATACACACAGGGCATTTACCCCTCAAGGTAGCTGGATGTCGATATATAACCCTCTACAGAAATACACACACACACACATACTGTATATAGCGCACTGGTGTGAGCTGTCAGTCAGTATGGTGTCAGAGAAGAGACCCCCTGGATTGAGTGACAGCTGGTGGACAGGATATGACATACAGCCACACTCCCACAGAGACTGCAAGAAGCACAGTGCCACTCTGTGCGCTGCGCGGCTCCGCTCTGCTTCTCAAAAGTACACCCTCCTTCTGCTGTACAGTTTTGTTTTCTCCATCAGCTACGTCTTCCTCACTTTTCCCACGTCTTCCATTCGCTCAACCCCGTTCTGTCTACTGACTAAGAGCCTCTATAGACATGAAGAGAGTGACAAAGATAAACACTGTTTCCTCCCGTTTTGTTCCTACATTTATGTTGAAGGAGACCCTGCTCCTTATGATAGGATAAATGTTGTATTATTTCCTTTACTGTCTCATTAACTGATGTTCAAATATAGCATTTCTTTTAGATCTCTTTTAAATACTTAATGCAATTAAAAGACGAAAACTGCGCAGAGGAGTTTGGGGTATTTTGTACCTGTAATGCTCCTCTGGTACAACCTCTACCAATCAGAGGAAAGGGCAGTAGCCTGTATGTAGCCTGATAGACAGTACCCTGGGGGAAGTAAAGTCCTCAATTCACATTCTTCCGGTCATAAAGCTTAATTGCTGTGACAATCGAAAGTGACCTTGATGAGCATATCAACATTTTTTATCAACTCCTCTCTCCTCTAATCTGAATTATGGTGGCAGGAGCGTAAATAGGATTTTGAAAAGTGTGTGTGTGTGTGTGTGGGGGGGGGGGGGGTCATGTCCCTTTCATCCCCAGTGGAAATATTGCCCTTGTGTGAAAGTAAAAACAAAAGTGGATGCACCCAAAATGTCTGTTAGAATCATCCTTTGTACTGTAGCGCTGTGTGAGCCACAGCTTCTGGAACATCTCAGCACATTAGGTCAAACGAGGTTGAACCAAAAAGCAGTCCTGCTTGGGTAATAACCTTTAAAGCTCCCACCTCTAGTTTAAGTAAATGTTGGACTGTCTGCTTGTGTGTAACAAGTCGGACTATTTCTGATGCCTCATCTATTGAACACAGTTTGCTCTGACCTCCTGCTGTGTCTCTAGATATCATCAATAATGTTGAAAATTAAACACAAGTTGTAAAAAAGAAAACTCATTTTCCTTTAATATATTAATGCAAGTCTCTGGGGAGCAGACTCATCTTTCTCTCTGTGTCCCTTCCTGACTCTGCCATTCATATTTTAATGTCTCTTCCTCTGTGAATCACTTCTTTTTGTGCTTTTTGTTTCTGGCTCAAAGACCCACTACAGCATTTCCTCTCTCTATGTCTCTCTTCCTCTCTCTAATCAACCTGGTGAGCAGCATCTATCAGCACTTTGATGAGAAGACCATTACTGAGAGTGAAACACGAGAGTGCATGCGTGTGTGTGTGTGTGTGTGTGTGTGTGAGCGTGCATGTCGTCATGCCAATAGATATACGCTGACAATAAGCTGCCTAAAGGGCTGAATATTCTCTCTCTGGATGCGCCTATACTGCGTGTGAGAGAGACTGTGGCGTTGTGCGTTGTTATTATTATTATTACGAACGTATCCACAATACCGCCACTTCTGTGAATTGAATTGTGTCTTTTCTGGCTCATTTATCTCTGCCTTTAAAAAAAAAAAAAAAAAAAGTTGTTATACGGAGGGTTTGCACATGACAGCGCTGACGGCGGCGATGAGAGGGAAAACAGAAGAAAGCAACCTAGACATCAAAGAAATGCAAAAACTTTTTATCCCCACAAACGTGAACAGTCGGATAAACACTAACTCATACGCACACAGATATAAATAGTGAAAAGCTGATGCACACACACACACAGGAGCAGAGAAGATTTTAATGATGTTTGACTGTTAAGTACGACTCCTCACTGCACGTCTCTCCCTCGCCTCCTGACCCATGGTTTCTCTGCTAAACAGGCCTATAGGCTACACACTGTCTCTCTCACTCTCGGTCTCATACACACACATACTCAGAAGAGTGAGAGGAGTAAACATCAATTTCCCCAAAGCATTTGCACAGACACAAACCCCCATTTTCCCCCCACAACAAACAGAAAATACAAAAATAGCATGTACACAAAGACTACACAGGAACGCACAAAAGACACGAAAATGTACAAACAGGTAGAAATAGTGAGAGTGCTAATGTGTTACTGAAGAAACAGATTGTAGTGTTGATGTCACCCAGAGTGCGATACAGATACTGATTAGAGATTACACAGATTCAATTAGCCGTTTCTCTGGATGAAATTAGATAGCTTGCATGAACCTAATTCAATTTAAATCACATTAATACGTCTGCTAATGACACAGCCATGTAGCCACAAACTGCTGCGTTGCTGTTATTGGATACACACACACAAATACAACGCCAGTGACTCACCCGATGACTAAAACCCGAGAGAGTGCAAAAGACTGAGGGGTCAAGACTTATCTGAGCTGACCATGAAAACATCATTTCTCAAGCAGCTTCTGGCTGGAATTGATGGGGTTTGTTTGAAAGTTTGAACAGTTTTGGTTACTTCACATGACTGCGCTCCTCTCACTGGTTTCAAGTGGGTTGAGGCTCAGTTGCAAAAAAGTGATATCACATACTGCTGAGCATCAATCAGCATTCCACTGATCGCTGTTGGCTCATAAAAAGTAGTGCCTAGAGACGTTTTTACTTTAATATTGCTTATTTGGTCGTGCACACTTTTCAGGGGCTTTAAAAGAGACTGTAAGAGATTGTAAAAAGAAATCCATCATCTCATACAAAAGCCTAAAGACAGCATTGTTTCTGCTTGACTGAGGTGAAACTATTGTTAGAGAAATAGCAAGTGAGGCTGAAGACAACAGATTTCATTTTTTGTTGTATTTGCAGGTGTATTTTGTCGCTAACCTATGAAAACTACATCTCCCTAAAAAGCCCACTTTTCATATTCATATCTGTTTTCAGCGATAAAGCATCACTTTATCATGATCACTTAGTCATTTAGTTTCACTGGAAACAAATGCAGGCAGGTAGTGAGCAGCAGTGATGTGCCACAGTGCCACGTTTAAAGAAGTGTTTCAGGCTATCACAAACTGCGCCAACAGCTTTTGGAAACACTAGAAAACTGAAAAACAAAACAAACCTTGTCTCTTTTTTTTAATTTTTTTATTTGCTCACCACCTGCACAACTACCGCACACAGATCTGAGAGAGACAAGGAAAGTATGGTAATAGAGTGCTTGCCTGCAGATGTCTGTTATCTGTCTGTTTTCTAACATGGAAAGACTCACGCTGCAGTAATGAAGGGACGGACAGATGTTCACAGAACAAGATCATGATCCGGAATAAACACGAGATGCCACACATAAAGTAAGGCACACACACAAGCATCACGTATTCACACCCCACCTCTCATACTGTCAACTCAGCAATGCCACACCCATAGATGCTGTTGCCATGGTAACACCATAGTCTGCATACCCCAGCTGGTGTTTCCCTGAGGAATAAACAAAAAAAATGCATGTGTGTGTGTGTGTAGGTGTGTGTGTGTGTGTGTGTGTGTGTGTGTGTGTGTGTGTGTGTGTGTGTGTGTGTGTGCGCGTGTGTGTGTGTGTGTGTGCGTGTAGAAAGAGAGAGGTTAATGTGCCCCATGTGTGCTTTGCTCTGTCATGTGCAGTGGGGTGTACTGAAGAGGAAAACATGGCTGGTTGGGAGCAGTTATCATGGTATCCCATTGTGTGTATGATGTGTGAGTGCATGTGTGAGTGTGTGTGTGTGTGTGATCTTTTTCTATGGTTCTTTGCTATATTTCAGTCATCGGTTTGGTTATCAGTTTGTCGGACAGTTCACCCCTGACCGAAGGACCATGAGACATGAAAAATTCAGCTTTCGTTCGAAGACAAGACGACAAAAACAGTGAATGAAGATGAAATGCCATTAAACCCTTCAGATGAACTCTGCTGCCAAGAATGTTCTGCCGAAATCTGAACTCAATCCAAATTAATTGAAATAAAGGCCCTTCTATGGATGGGCATTGTAAATTAGCAGTAGCTATACATGCTGTGATACATTCCATTAGATAATTGTTATGCCATTCTCCATGTACAGTATACTGTACCTACCCCTATCGGATAAACATTAAATGAAATAAATTAAACGAAAATCTGATAGTACAACCACAACAATGGCTGAAAACAAAGTCATGGAGCCACACCAAAGTAAACAAATACCTCAGTGGCCTACTGCATCACACAGTCTGTTTTAGCTTTTTTCCTCACAATGACTCATGCTTTAAATTTATACACATTACAGTGTGTGTTGACCTGGGTTTCTGCCAACATGGCTGAGGGGATCTGAGACAAGTACAACATTTAGCAGTCATGTTTCATGCTCTCACTTTTGTTCACCGCAGCATCACTCATCACAGGAACGTACACAAAGAAGAATAAAACGATTTCGCAATAGTCTGACTTTGATGAATGTGTAATCTATGATATAATCTGTGACATAATAGTTAGTGGCTTATTTTCACTATCCCTGTTATGTTGCACTGAGTACTTTACTCTCTGTGAGGTAAGCGTCTGACATAAAGAACTCGAAAATGTCATGAATTATGATCATTTTTAAGCATAAATTTACAGAATAACACATTGTCATGATATACTGTACGTAGAAGAAAGATGCAACCTGAGTAA
The DNA here is from genome assembly GCA_946959425.1 of Argyrosomus regius. Taxonomy (NCBI): domain Eukaryota; kingdom Metazoa; phylum Chordata; class Actinopteri; family Sciaenidae; genus Argyrosomus; species Argyrosomus regius. The sequence continues at coordinate 16,168,907 of OX336898.1, read as the reverse complement.
ATAGTGGCTTAACTTCTCACTCTGCTGCAGTGATGTAGAAGTGTACTCCAGGGTGTGTCAATACACTGTGACATCACTGTTGGGTGTGGTTACAGGTGCAACAGAGCACACTTTTAACCACAACCAACTAAAACAAATGGAGGTGTTTAAAGTCCCTCTTTAAGCTCAAACTGTCAATTATGAACATTAATGCATTAATTTTGAAGCCTTGAAGGTTCCATCCATGTTTGCTTACTAGCAGGCTTCTTCTTTGCCTTTTTTTGCTGCATTAATTTCTTGCCACTAACTGCTCATCAGTAGAATATAGAGAATCATCTGCAGGGCCTTATATTGCAGCCATACTCTGATAACTAACAAAACAGGGACCTCCTATTAAAACATGGCTCTGCAGAGATACTAGTGGTCACTCAACATTGTACCGTACATAAAATCTCTTAATTTCTTTGCCATATTTTCTTCAGGATATTCTAGCCAACAATTTTTAATGCCCACACAACTACACCAACCAAAAAAACTGAACCGTAAAAGATAATTCAAAGACTGGTAGAGACAAGCACACTTCCCTCGCTAAGAGCAAACTTGCATGGGGTACTCAGAAGACATTAACTAATGCTGAGCACACACGTGTTTCTGGCTTTGCATCTGCACCTGGTAGGGGGGTTGTCACTGTAGTTACATTAAGAAAGGACTGCTAACAGTGGGAGAGAGCTGACAGTTTGCTCGCCATGTGACTTACCAATACACCTTAAAATTGCAGTATCCACTCTGTGTGCATCTTGCATGATAGTGCACAACTTAGCAATGATATCGAATATATCCCTGACACCGTCTTTCGATGTAGATCACATGGAAACAGTTTCAAAAGTTCTCTTTCAATATGTTTATTAACCCTGACCAACACTGCAGAACCGACCCTGTCCATCATCTCACCCTAACCTACTGCTGTTCCACCTGCTTTCCCGCGTCTCTCATACTTCACTTCTCCCTCACTGCAGAGCAATTTATAGACTGCTCAAATGTACACACGTGTGACTCATCATATGGCTTTCACTTCGCTTCACTGCTCCCCCTAACATGCAAACACTTCAGACTTTCTCTGCACTTCTTTCATGCTCTTTATTTCAAGACTCTTCCTCTCATCTTCCTTTGGGGCTTGTCTTCTTTTTTGTTTTTCTCCTACACCTCCTCATTCTGTACCTGTTTACCTGTTTGGAGCTGGGAAAGATGGAGAATAATAAGTGGAGGGAGGTCAGTCGTCTCATCTCCCCTTTCAAAGCAGCATCACGGCCGATCTGTCTGTCTCATCTCTTACTCTTTCTCTCTTAATATGTACTTTATTATCCTGCCAACTCACTCCATTACCTTTCTTTCTTTCGTCCTCCTCCATTCCTTTATTTCCCCCACTCAAAATTCTCCTTCATCCCTCCTCTTCTAAGTCAATCAGCCGCTCCTTCTATCTCTCCCCTGCCAGTCCATCTCTCACTCCCTGCTCTAACCTGCCATCTCTCAACCACATATCATATCATTCCCCTCTCTGCGCACTTTCCCTTACTGATCCACTCAGCCGGCCTGTCAGCATGAGTGTGTAGTTGTTTTTGTGTGTGTGTGTGTGTGTGTGTGTGTGTGTGTGTGTGTGTGTGTGTGTGTGTGTGTGTGTGTGTGATGTAGAACAACAGCAGGAGCATCACCTTGTTCCATCAGTGAAACAGAGAGAGTAAGGCAGAGAGAGAGAGAAGCGTTGCATTATGGGCAAAGGGAAGGTGATAAAAAAAAAAAGCTCTACACAAAATCAAGCACTTAAAGTATCAGCGTGTAGGATTTTGTGATATCTAGTGGTGTAGCTGCTGATTGCGACCCCCTCACATCATCCTCTCCTTCCTAGCGTGAAGGAGAAACTGCGTTGAAACACCAGTGTGGAGCCAGTGTTTAGTTTGTCTGTTCTGTGAAATCATGGAAGAGGACTTGTGGCATCATAAGGTCTAAAAGGTTTATTCTAAGTTTATTTCACATTTATTTTCAGGCGATTAAACAAATGGAAATATAGTTATGCATATTATATTCCATTTCTTGACATATTCTGCCAATTTTGGCATGAAGGACAGTACATACTGTCTTAGTTTCTTGCCAATTCATAAGACACCATCTCAATATTTCATCATTTAATTATTTGTTGTTATTATGCAAGATCAGGTACATATAAAATCGCAATCGTTTCATCTTAAGCCTGATAACCGACTGGTCTTCTCTGATTTGAGCACTATTTCAGTCACAGTAAAGAACATCCTCTTTTTGTCTTTAATTGAAACAGGAGCTGTTAGTGTCTATGACAACCAGGACCAGCTGGGACAGCTGAAAGATGCTCTGGGCAGTTTATACACTCGGCTGGAAATACAAGTCTAACCTTTCATTTTGGCAGCTCAGAGAAGAGCTTGTGATTGGTTGGGGTGGAGGGCTGGGAGAATCATGAATGTCAGCAAACTGGAAAAAGGATTATTTTAAAAACAGATCTCATCATGATGAATATGTTAATTATGGTACGTTAAGTCAGCGTCCACTCACAATGACAAACACCTCTGCCCAGCATGGTCACAACACAACCACTCACTCACTCGCACACACAGACACACAATTACCCCCTAAGGGCTGTGCCATTCGCTGTCATCCTCTCTTCCATCCTCTGGGCTGAACGTAATAGCTAATTTTCCGGCTTTTTGGGGTAAAAGGTCATCGCACTGATGGATGGAAGGTCTAAGTACTCATCAATACTAACCTTCCTGTGCTAACACACACACACACACACACACACACACACACACACACACGCACATGTCTAGGTGCAGACTGAATTTAAACATATATTGCAACCAATCAAATGCATGCACTGATGCACACGCACACATATCCTTATGTGCAAGCTGGTTCCATTACCAGCCATACTAGTATCATCTATCTTGACAGTGACACGTGAAGGGAAAACCACAAACCCACAATGCATTTCTTCAATGCAAAACAAAAAAACAGGAAAGGGACAAAAAAGGGAGGAAACAGCCGTTGAAGGACAGGCAGCTGAGAGACAGATGAGAGGTGGGGGTTGGTGAGGGTGGAGAAGAGGGCCTCAGCTGATTAAAAATGAAAACAGAAATCTGTATCTTGACATTTTAAAGGACCACTCTGTTGGATTTAGTGTCATCTATTGTTGTAGTTGCACCTAGACTCATCCTCTCCTTTCTAGCGTGAAGAAGAAGCAATGGTGGCCACAAAAAAAACATGAAAGTCCCTCTCTAGAGCCAGCGTTTGGACTCTGTGGAGGAGAACCTGCAGCCTCTGTAGGTATAAAAAGCTCATTCTAAGGTAACAAAAACATAACTATCAACTATTTGCAGTTGATTAAACACTCATGAAAACATAGTTATGTATATTATATTCCATTTCGGTCATATTCTGTAAATAGAGCTCCCTAAATCTTACACACTTGAGGTAAAAGGTCCAACAGAAAGCAAATAATACAGCCTCATTTTGTATTTGGCCACATGATGGACAGAACAGAGAGTCATTGTTTTTATAATAACGAAATATCAGTGCATATTGTGGTTTGTTATAATTCCAAACATCCATTCCTTTCATACTTCTTACACATAATATACTTTAAGTGATATTTCTATTTAACTTCAATAAAGGCTGTGGCCTAAGCTGCAGCCTCGTTACCATGGATACAGACACATATGGTGACACAGCATCTAATTAATTAATCAATGACTGACAGCAGAGGATTAATCAGCTTTGCAGCCAAGAAATGGAATATAAACACAAACATACAGTAGAGAACCTCAGACAAACAACACCAGCGCTTTTGATGTTTTTCATTTATATTAATATTATACGCAACTTCAATTTAATTGTATATGTTTAAGCTTAAACTCTAACTTGAAAACTCAAACTGGGATATAATCGGGATGCGCTGCCTTGAAAACTGGATTCTTTGTATTTCATGTAGGTGGGAAAACTACTTGTTTTCTTAGAGCACGAGGATGTGACATACTGCATCCAAAACGTGTTGTATCTGTCCCTTCAATATGAAGCTAGAGCCAGGAGGTTAGCTTAGCTTACTGAGACTGGAAGCAGATGGAAAAAGCATAAATTTCCATAAATTGTACGAAAGAAAATTTTACAGCCACTTCAAATGCGTTTTTGGTTAACGGCAACTCCATCTGAATGGCAACAATAACACAGTACAACAGATAGAGAGATCCAAATAGTGCTACGACTGGGAAATGAATGATGCAAACACTAATTTTAGATGGAAGGTCACAGCAGGGAAGTGTATCATAAACAAGTTCATCTGTAGCTTGGTCACGGTGACATCCTACTCCCTGCTGTGTCAGTACACACTCACACACACACACACACACACACACACACACACACACACACACACACACACACACACACACACACACACACACACACACACACACACACACACACACACACACAATTTTGCCTAGTCACAGTACAAACAATGACCTATTGACTGGCGTCGGACACACGAACACATCACATGAAGAGACAATGATGAGGCAGGATAAAACTGAATGAGGTGAGAAGTAAACAAAGAGGCAGAGCCAAAAAGTTACCGCACGAGAAAGACATGAGAAATAAAAGGGAGGGAGAAAGTAGGAAAAGAGAGTGGTGACCGTACATGATGAGATGGAAATGAGGAAGACTTTGATCCCATAGGTACACCATGTATGCATATCAATCAGTTTTATCTCCATATTACCAGCGCACTTACGCGCACACGCAGCCGTCCTCATCACTCCTGATCATGCAGACCATCAAAAAGAAGCACGCCCTAGAGCTGTGATGCCATTGGCCAGCAATGATGTCATCTCTTCCTGGAGGTTGAGCAGCGAGCTGAACAATTGGCTGGCTGAGGCAGACAGTGGGAGTGCGCTGCTGAGGTATCAATTCCATTCATACGTAGGCAGCGATGGAGTGTGTGTATTTGTGTGTGTGTGTGTTTAAAACCACTCCCCACTGAGGCATACGGGCAGACCTATTAGGGCCATGTCCATCACTCAGAGACATACCTGCTGAGATGCTCCCTAATGGATGTACTCTCTGTCACACACACACACACACACACACACACACACACACACACACACACACACACACACACACACACACATTGGAATTTCTCTTAAATGCACACAATCAAATATGCAAGTAATCAAGCGTGCACACACACAGCTGATGGGGGTTGGGAGGGTTGAGATGGGTGTTGTCTCCCTGTTGTTACTGGGCTGTTGTCATGGTGATACAGATGGAGCTTTTACTGCTAGCTGGGACTTTGTAATACACTACATGCACACGCACGCACACACACAGATAGATACTCTTTTCACTGATGCGTGCACATGAGCACCTTCTGAGAGCAGCATTGCCCTTGGAACTGCTTTCAAGTAACAGACAAAAAATAGGAAACAGAAAGAGACTCTCTTTCAGTGTCTGGAAGTGTGTGAGAGTGTGCGTGAAGGTGTGAGCGTAAACACTCCCAGGAGAGACACTAGACACGTTCCTTTAAGAGATGCTCATGGGAAATTAGCCTGTGATGGCCTGTTACAAAGTGCTGCGCCTTCACTCTCCGTCTTCTCTTCCCCTTTTTCCTCCTTACATGTTTTACACTCCCCTCCCCCTTTCACCACCCACACCTCCCACTCCTCACCCTCGACGCCCATTTTTTTTTTTTTTTTTTTTTTAAGAGTATGATGTCACTCCTAGGTTTGTAATTGCCAGCAGAGCTGTTGGGATTTCTTCCAAGACTTCACGTGTGAACACGAGATGCAAAACAGCTCTGAGTCTCGTTTAAAAGCGCTGTGGTTGTGAGTTTGTATGAAAAATCCAACATGCACACTGCAGAAAGATACAAACCCAGATATCACACACTGAAACGCATTTCACCAACCACCATTATGCAATTGGAGATGTCCTGATACAGAAAATAATTGCCTTGCTGGAGGATGTTCTTTGCCTGTGTGTTGTCCATTACTCCCTTATATCTGAACACTGTATTGCATACTGACTACATACCGGAAACATAATAACTGATATCTACTGTTCAATTGACCCTCCGTCTTCTTATCCGTCTCTCTCTGTCCCTCTAATCACAGCGTTTATGTGCATGCATGAGTTATACGTGTTCCAGCACACGATCCGAGTGTCCACACTGCATGAATTCTGTCTTATTAGCACAAGTGCAATCTAATTTGAATTGAATTACATCCAACAAAGCTATCAAATTTCAGTCAATTAAATCAGTTTATCTCTAATCAGTATCTGTATCTGGTTCACATTAACACTCCAACATTGCCTCGTTAACAACTAAAAAATGTTATCAGTACCTTCAGAAAAATTGCACTCCATCTTCTCCATCAGTCAACTCAACGGACAGAAAATTTGAAAATCATTTAAGCTGATAAACAAGACTTGACAATTCATCAGTTTAAAAAATAAATTGTCAGATTAACCAACGATCTAAACAAAACATTACTTGTGGACCCATGCATGCACGCGTGTATGTGCACGTACACATATGAGTAAATATCTGTGTGTGTGTGTGTGTTTGTTTGTTTGTATGTATGCGAGAGAAAGTGAGAGCCAGCATGCGTGTTCGTTACCATTCTCAGCTGCTCTCTTGCATATCACCCAGAGACGCTCTAACAGCCGCGGGTCTTTTCTTAAAGGAAAATGATGCATTAAAAACTCCACAGAGGTCCAGGGCCTCCTGTTACTCAAACACACTCTACCCAGTGGGATTTGTTAGAAATCACAACAGAGAGCAACGCTGGCATGGAAGAGAGAAAGCTAGAAAACCTTCACCTCAAGAAAATACAATCCTCCACGTTCTCAGAGGTCAGGTGAGGTCAAAGATGAGGAGCCCCAAACAATTGGCAACCCCCTGCTCGAAAAATCCCTTCACTATGCCACACTCCCTCTCAGCTGTGTCATTCCCAGCATATGTGAGCATGGTGTGTGTGTGTATGTGTGGATCCACAGGCATGTGCGATTTCTTCAGCGAGAGACTAGCGGAGATACTTTAGAGGACTGATTCACACACACACACTGTTCAGCCCTCAGTGTCAGTTCTGAAGGTTTGCTTGTAAAAACTAACAGACACTTGACTTCATTCAATCTCGAAAGTCAACATTAGAATCTTTGAGAGAATGCGGCGGTAAGAGAAGACAGTAAGTGAGGAAGCGAGAAGCGAGATAAGAAAAGAAAAAGAGGAGAGAACGTCATTCTTAACTTTGATCAATGGTGAGAAAAGTGGATGCGCTACAAACAACTGTGCTAACGGCCGAGGCAATAAAGCTACATTCAATGTGAAATTACACCTTCGTGTTCACAGTTATGAGAGCTCTTTTGCAATTTGTGATCATCTATAAATCATTTCTCTTCATTTTAAAGGATCGCCTGCGCTTTTCAGCATTCACACCTCCATTCACGTCCAGGAACAATCAGCTCTCTATCATTAGCATCCCTCTGTGGCGATGGTTGCCATTATTTGGCACATTTTTACCCAGCTCACATAATCCACAACAAATCTGCCAAATTTTATAATAATCCTAGAACATTTAAGCGTTTCTATGTGGGCAAAAGCAGTAAAAAAAAGACGCTGTAAATATTCAGCAAAGTAATTACTCCTTAAATGTTGAGAGAGAAGACGATAATTATAACAGAGTTGAAGAGGATTTTCATCTGCTGGCAGGTTATTTATATTCTTTGCAATAATCTGTCTCTTCCTCCAGCCTCTGCTTCAAGAGAGCACACAGGTCTATGTCATGTTCTCCTATTTTAAAAGCTTTTCTTTATCACAAGAGAGACAGCTGATGACTACACGAAGCATTGCACTGATCCTGGCCTGCAGCTAAAAGTCATGATAAGAGGAGACCATTTCATTTTTTTGCATTTTTACTTGTTTGAACGGTGAGTACATTATACACTTGAGTTTGGGTGAGCCTGGAGACACTTTTCTACAATGTGTCCACATTTATTTATAACGGTTACATTAATCCCATCACCTGATTGCGCTAACAACTTTCCTCATTTAACAACTGTGCTTTGAACGTGTACAATTAACCTTGTGTACGAGTTAACATTATCTAACATGAAGCTCAATGAACCAAGTGTCAACACATCTGTTAATACATATTTGATCTACCCTTTTCTACCTTTTAAAGTAAGCTGCCGAGGAGGGACCTGCAGCTGAAGGACCACTTAACTCTCATTGTGTTCTTTGACCTTCTGGGCTAAGATGAAGATTAAAACAGAGCTTGTGCACAATGCATGAGAAGGACAAAGCACTGCCGAAGAATAAGATAGTGGTGGACTCGAATATGCTGTTAAATCTAACTCATGACTCACAGCGTAATCACTGAAGGTAGTGGTTGGTTACTGTAGGTGTTAAATGATCAAATGGTGTTAGATGTTAGATCTACATTTGTACTGCTTTTGTCACCTGGTTAGGCTTTCATGCAATCTTGGCCTCAAACCTCCAACACAAACAGTATACTCAGAAAACACAGCCCCAGAGGAAGTCTCTGCTGGAGACTGTCATCACTAGAAATCATTTAGTAAAACACATCAGACGGGTTCAGGTGTTTCATTCATGCCTCACAATCGCTGTCTCATTCACAGCTGTGTGGCAATCAGCTGACTAGTAAGGTCCAATCATACTCAGGAGGACTGAGCAGACGTTATAACAAAGACACTTACTATTACTCTGCTGATATGTTAATGCCAAAACAGCTAGCTCCTTCCTCCAACTGAACCTCCTTCTTACTTACTTGAAAGACTTGAATCTCCCTCAAAGAGCCTCTTCCACCAAATCTAACTGTAAATGGTTGATTTCTCGCATTTGGTGTCTTTAACTGAACATATATTTATGTTTTTCTTGACAAGCAACCTCTTGAAATTGTTTGCATAATGACAGTTCTCTCTCTGAAGCGACGTCAGGAGTAGCAGGAATCAGGATGTTATTACAGTGGCGCAAAAGCTGTTAAGGAGGACGTCTAGGGGCATTAAAGGGAGCTGAATTTTCCCACAAACAGTAGCAGAAATGTTGGTTTCTTTAAACCATGACCCCAATCTTTCCCACGTAAGTAACCAGACCTTCACAGCAGAGGTGGCGGATTAGAAAACGCTATGAATTGTTCTGAAAACGCTCGAATTGGGTGGGCAATGACAAAGGATTTTGTTATTTAGGTATGAGTTGTTTCTTAAAGTGTCACTTAAATCTCACTGCAGAGAGGTTGCAAGTGTCAGCACCACAGAGCACTTCATCTAAAGAATTGTTGATCAATTACACCAGTTTAAACTAATCCTTCTCTTCTGATAAAATGCCCAAACATGTCCACTATAAACCAGAAACTAACATGTAAGATTTGATGCTTGGTGTAATCCAGACGTTACAGTCCAAAGAAGAGTTACAAACATGAATGAAGAACTAATTCACAGCATGTTCTGTACCAACACACGTACACACACACACACACACACACACACACACACACACACACACACACACACACACACAGCTGACACATACAAACACAGGCTTTTTCCGCACAGGCTTTTTCCTCATTACTGCCAAAAACATCACAGTGCTCTAATGAGGATATGGACTCTGGAACAAGGCAATTTAACCACACACACACACACGCGTGCATGCACATGCACAGCTGCCCTTCACACTATGAGCCTGAGGGTGTGACAGGCAGGCACGCCAAAAGGGGATTTATGGTGAAAAGCTTTGGGGAGGAGGGTGAGAGAGGGAGAGAGAGAGATAGGAGGAGTGGAGAAGAGAGGATTACATGGTGAATATTTCAATACTAAAACATACCAATTGGCTTGGGCTCCCTTTTTGGCTTGGACAGACAAATATACACACACACACAGACACACACACACACATAGACATATAAAGGCATTAGCAGGGCCATTATCTTCTACAACTAGCTTAGCACTGACTAGACAGAGAATGGGGTGATGGAGAAAGCTAATACAAAACCACTATTGCCCCTCATCCTGGGGATATGACCGGGATATGACTGGTTAACCTGCTATGAGTGGACCAAAACCATCAAGCTCCATGTAAAAAACACACAACATAACACAAAGTAAATCCAACAATCCTGGCGCAGCGAGGATGTATCAAGATTTTTATTACTGTAAAACTAATAACATCACAGTGCAGACTGTGAACTGTGTATAGATATATTATATAGATGAGGTACTATGGAAGGGACATTTCGCCAACGATATTGGTTCAATTTCTGTTATTAAACTGTGACCTGCTCTCGGGAATAGAGATAACGCGTAGACAAGACGCACAGAAGGGACATCAATGCAATAAAGCTGGCCAGTTTAATATGTAGGATCTATTTGTTGCAATCCTCCTGCTCTATGTAATAACTGTAGTTCTATGATGATCTAACTTCATCACTATGGCTCAATACTTTTATACTAAAACTATTTTTTTAGTTTATTGTCAATATGTTAAGATCTGATTTCAAAAAATCGAATTTTTGTCTGTTTTTGCTGCAACGCCAACAGCCTGTACTTTTACAGACTTTGATAGATTGAACATATGGACATGAGCAGCAGCTCATTTGCATTCACTCCTCATTTTTCTCTTCACGTTCTAAAACCAGAAGATGCTCTGTGCTTTGTTGTCCTTCATTTACAGTAAACTAAAAGGTCATCAGGATGTTACTGCAGCAGGAAACACGATGTTTCAAGGTGAAAATTCAACTTTTTTCAGTAAAAAATCTGTGAAAAACAAGAAGAATTGGTCTTGTATTCTACTGTATTCTCATATTATAGCCTTATATTATTCTACAGTATGTGATCAAATCAAACTAGTCTAGAAGATTCCAAAAATGTCCAAAAATACCAGGAGGTACTGAATTGTTGAGGATCTGTTTGCACAGGCAGAAACTTGGTTTGCAGTGTATCGGACCGGATGGCAAAGAGGTGCCATGTTGTGAGGTTAGAGGTCGACAGCAATGTTCCAGATACAGTCGGGTTGCAGGAACGCTAAAGGACAGAGGGGCCGGCTGCTGGCTGGCATGACGGCTGCCACATGCTGGTCAGGTCAGCAGGGAATGAGGCTACAGAGTTGGAGTGGCAGAGGGAGAAGGAGAGAGAAAGAAGCTCGCAGAAAAAAAAAAAAAAAAAGATTAACTTCGAAAACAATTTAAGCACAGAGGGGCGGTGGGGGAGGGGTCCTGTGTATTTGTTCTTGGGGCTCATGGGGGCTTTGACCGCCACAGGAGTTCAGCGGACAGTTACATTGTCCCAGTTACAGAGATGCGTTGGAAGCAGTGGGTGTAACGCAGACACAATAGTTAAGCTGCATGTCTGCATATATGTGTGTTAGTGCATGTGTGTGTGTGTGTCGGTGCGCATAGTTCACACACTGCAGTCTAGACCAGGGGATCAAGTGTAATCTCTCTCCACTGATACAGCTGATGAGCTGAGGTCACACATCACTGTCGCTATGTCAACATCATCTCTGCGTGTCACTTGTGTAACAGCAATCATTCATAAATTCATTTAAAAAGCTCATTTGTTTGATAGCATTTGGCTATGATTATGGTTTTACTGTTACTTAACTGTGAAATATCAACAATGCAGTGATGTCCGTTTAAAAAGCGAGAAATATAATGGTTAAAATTGTCTGTGGTGGAGGCAGTTTTTCCTGCTGCGTTCACTGACCACTAACTACCTGCATGAAGTAGACAATCTGCAGTCATTAGTGGTGTACAGACAGCAAAGATACACTGAGTAATTACTCTCACGGCATCCTGAAAAAAAAAAACATTGTCTACAAACACAACGTCTCTTTCAGTTTAAATGGAAAAAGTGAAAATTGTTACACACCAGCCTGATGTCGCCCTCTGAGTTTATCATTAAGCGGCTGCGATACATCTTCATCATCTTATCTTATCAGAGATAGTTTGACAATTGCAGATTAATGCTGAGCGGTAAATAAAACGGCGTCTCAGTCCTGGTGCTGAGGATGTAGTATAGTAAGTATAAACTACATCCAAACTAAAATGTATCACAGTTGAAATGGGATGACAGTAGTAGGCTTTTATTTTCACCAAGTGGAGGGATTCTGTTGATAAGAGAAGATCACCGCTTCCCTGAATGTTCACAGTTTCACACACCAGCCAGTCAGCGAGTAATTCAGATAAACGAAGACTAAATCACCGGTTACAGGTTTTATGAGAACAGCACTGCGAGTGTAAATATTATAACCAATGGTTGTCCCTTGGAGGCAAAGAAAAAGCATCAACATGACACTGAACGCAGCGAACAAGTAATGATTAAAGCATCACTTCTCGGGGTAGCAGACACTGTTTGGGTTACGTGACACACAGTATTGTGCTTGACAGGCTACGTTTAATTAGAATGGATTGGAGGATCAATATTAGTCTACAGACGAAATCACACTGTTTGTAAACAACCCCAACTTGCAGGGAATTAAGTAATTATTATTTTTTTTACAATAGAAATGCTCCCACTTAACTCCAACCATTCTGCGACTGCTAATTAATTTACCCCCCGCTCACACACATACCCCTACCACAACCACCACTACACAGGAACCCCATGACAGATTCAATTAAAATAACTTCATTACTCTGAGCTTTGAAACACTTCACTCTAAACAAAAGCAGATGCCTCCAAAAACCTTGAAAGAAGAGAGCCAAGAATCTTTTTTCTCTCTCTAGGACAGACATTTGTTTTTTTTAAACAAAACAACCCAAGTAATCCAGCGTGAAGACGCTGACTGTCTCAGCCAGCTGTTACACTGACGAAATGTCCTCCTGCCAGGGGACAAGGTGGGACACGCCAACACCGAACATCAGGATTACTGCTCTGGAACACAGTTAAACCGCATGTGCAAACACAACTCTGTGGCTTTGCCGTTTAAAGTAAATCCATAATTATAACAACACAGCCAGCTGCAAACAACGTGGCAGGGAAGAAGAGAAGAGAAGAGAAGAGAAGAGAAGAGAAGAGAAGAGAAGAGAAGAGAAGAGAAGAGAAGAGAAGAGAAGAGAAGAGAAGAGAAGAGAAGAGAAGAGAAGAGAAGAGAAGAGAAGAAGACAAACTTGTACATGTTCGACTACAACCACTTCAGTCCAGTACAGAATCATCAACCCCAGGCAAAACCCCAGGCAGTAACATCTTTTGGTTCCTTAAAGTCTGCTATTTCCCATTATCTCTATTAACCAATTCTCTTTATGTATTGTCTTCTTTTATCATTCCTGTCATGTGAAATCTTTGCAACTCCCGCTATGTAGAATCTCTTTTATGATAATACTTAATACAGCCTTTGAGCTTTAAAAACAAAACCCGACCAGAAAAATCCAAAAAAGCCTTGTGATTCCCCTGAAACAAACTTGATTTTGCTCGTCCTGAGAAGTAGACATTTGAAAATCACAAGTTATTTGTCAAAGAGCATTAAATATCAAGCATAACAGACATAGAAACATACCACATATACACACTAAATATACTGTGGGTGTCATTTTGTCCCAGGAATAAAGTCAGATATTAGGTGTCAAGCATGAAGCCAGAATTAGACCAAAGTAAAGCTGATACTGTGCCCTCCACACACTTTCTCTCCCTCTCATACACAAATCAGAAACTCATACTCCCTTTCTCTTCTCCTCTTTTTCCCCAAACCCTCTCTACTCCATCACCATTTCCCTCTATCTGTCTCCACACCGTGATTTTACACAGTCCATCTGACACCCAAGTACTGTACAGCATCTATGATATCATCAGTCTGCCTGCTATATAGCAGGCAGCTTACCGGCTGATGGGACAGGAGAAGGAGCCAACAGTGAGCGCACCTCCCATCAATACACACAAGCACAAACACATACAAACACATACACACACGTGCATGGACAAATGCGCCAAATATGAGGAAACTTGGACGGTGTATGAAATCAGAACACACATATGTGTCTGGTAATGATATATAACATATTGAAAACACACCAGGAAGCTCGGGCTCTCTGTTGCTGTATCACAACATACACAAACAAACAGAAACACACACACACACACACACACACACACACTAGATGCTCACTCACCTGCACCTGCATGAAAGATCCCCGGTAGAAGCAGCATGCTGCAGCCGACAGGGCACTCCACAGACTACACCTCTCCGTCATGGTGGTTACACACCTTCCTCTGCTACCTTTCCTCAAACCTTCCCCCCCCCTGGCTCCTTCCTCCTTTTCCTCTACTTCACCTCTCACCTCTTCTTCTCTTCCCCGTCTCCTGTCCTCTTCTTCTTCTTTTACCACACCCAGGGTGTCCGATGTAAACCCCAACCTCTGGAATAAGCCTGTCCCACCCCTGCCTGCCTGCCTGCCTCTCTGCCTGGCTACCAGCCCCTCAACATAGTGCCACCACCACAAAACCTGGCTACAAGCTAAACAGCTAACACCACAGCTACAGCTTGCAAACAGCTGCTGGTAACCACATCAGCTATTAACTACAAGCAAGCCGCTAACAGCTGGTACTGATAACAGCTAGTGATATTACAGCTCCTGACATCTCCGCTGCTTCTGCCCTGCACCGGCTTCTTGTCGCTTCTGCTCTCGCTTCTCTCCCTCTCACTGCACTTGCTGCACTTCACGCGGCTGCTAGGGATTACCTCATTGCTTGCTGATGAAAGGAGTGTGGGTGGGGGGAGGGCGGGCCAGAGGGAGAGAGGGAGGGCGGGTGGGTGGGAGGGATGGATGGATGGAGGGAGGGAGGCAGAGAGAGAGAGAGAGAGAGAGAGAGAGAGAAGAGTGGAGGGGGGGGGGGAGTGAATGCTAGCAGGCACAAGCACAGAGAGAGAAGTGCTGTCGAATTGCAGGCAGAAACCCCACCCACCCTCCTGACGACCCCCGCTTCAGTGCTGAGACAATGCTGACATGGGGTGGGGGGGGGGGGGGGCGATGGAGAGAGTAAAACATGGAGAAAGTAAGAAAAGATGGGAGGAGGGAGAGAAAGGATAATTAAAAGATGAGATAATGAATGAAGAAGATGCGGGTAGAAAGCAAGAAAGGAGGAGGAGTGCAGCCTCCCAAAGGAATCTAACCTTTCTTTTGCCATGAAAAGGAACCCAACAGGGGTGCCACCCCCCCTTCCTCCACACACACACACACACTCTTCAATGCAGATTCCCACCTTTTATTCAACCTACAAGTCGACACACACACACACACACACACACACACCACTAAATATTACTAGAGACAGCAGGAGCTACAGAGCTTTTAGTTCCTGTGGTGAAATAATGTTGATATTTGTGTGTGTGTGTGTGTGAAACAGAGAGAGAAAGAGTGTGTGTATGTGTGTGTATAGCACAATATAATGATGTGTCTCTAAAAAGCCATGCAGACTGCAGCTAGACAGCTCATTATAAGCTGAAACACACAGGCAGGTGTTTCAAGGATAACACGGCATGAATTTCACCGGCCCATTTCACATACAGACACACACACACACACACACACACATACCGGTAGGGAGATGTCAGGAGGGGTGGGGCTCTGTCTCCAGAGGCCTGAGTGAGTGACATCATTGAGGACGCTTCACCATAGCAACACTGCGAGAGCCTTGACAGCATCCAAAATTCTGACACTGCATTTAGTTGGGTCTGCACCACTGCAGGGAGGCATAACGTAAGAGAGAGACATAGCAGCAGAGAGGGAGAGAAAGATGCAACATACCAGATCACAAAAAAAAGGCTGTATGCTTGCTTCTTTTTCTCACCTTTCCTTAGTTTGTCATTGAGGTCATCTCTGTACCACAGCATCAGATGATGCCTTTGCTAATCTGCGTCTTGAATGCATGCTAGTGGGTCACAGACGGGGAGAAAAGGCTGATAGATAAGAAGCTACAAGACACAGGATGGATTCATTAACCACTCTTAATGTAATCTCAAACCATCCAGCGCTGGATTAGACAGATTACACAGTGGGGACACAAATAATCTCATAAGAGGGACCCTGTGCTTTCCTTCCCTCAATCCTCTGTAATACCACGCCAAAACAATCACAACATACAGCATGTTACATCTGGCTCCTGCGCCACACACACGCCCACAATGCATGCTGTGGGAAAACACATGTGACACTATGATGGATGCAGTTTAAAATATAGATCGCTACGACCTTAGCATTAAATCTGGCAGTGTTAGGGGTGCAATTCCCACTCGGACAGGTCATGCTAAAAAGCTTAAAGGAGCTCGTGTTGCAGTGTAAGGTGCATTAGCCAAAAGCCAGTCAACAAAGTGATACTTTTAAAAAACACATGCAGCTTCTAATCCTTTTAAACAAGTATTTTGATTTGCACATGTGACAGAATCCTGCTACGTGTAAGAGAAGCATTATCCTCTCATTGTTTTGAAGCAAAACTTAAGTCAAACATATCAAAAGGCTGCTCCGGGGAGCTGTGACATTTAAGCAAAGAAACAGATTCACCCCAACTGAGTCACACTGTGTTCTCTGAAAATACTTGACACAGAGGAAAATGTATTGTGCTCTGCACGGTGATATAACACTCAAGGGTTGGTATTCTGGTGCATCAGTAACTTGCTCTTCTTACATACTTCTCTCCAACAACTAAGAAGAAGTAAGTCTTGAAATGGGCTGACAACTAAACACAGACCTAAATATCATGAATTCTGCGTAATTTAACAGAGGATACAGGAGCTAAAACGACAACGACCAAACAGCCAAAACCTTTATGTGCTCATACTGTAGTTCATAGAACATGAGTCAACATAAAAAAGTAGAGCTCACGCACCAATGTATTAAAAACTTATTGTTACATATTTCATTAGGGAGATAAATGTGGCAATTTATCGTCGTACACAGTGTGAGACATATCATCAACCATCACCACTTCATATTATTTAAGATGTTTGATAGTAAAAGGCTGAACAGACAGAGACTGGAAGACAAATGGTTCTAACTTTGTGCAATTTTGTGCCTTTAGGAAGACTAAAGAGACTCTCATTCACGCTTTAGAGTCTTGTTCACTTCATTACCCTGAATCGTGTCTGTCAGAAAATGTGTGTACAGGTACTCGTTCGCCTTTTTCTTCACATATCTCTTTCTACAAGCTATCCTCAGCATTCCCGTATCCCTCTGCTCTCTCTCTCCCTATGCTCTGTCGAATCCAACCTTTCTCCAACCCTTCTTATCACCGTGCTCCTCCCCTCATCTCTCCCTCTCCCCCCTTATCCCAACCTCTCATCACTAGCCAAAACGTCCTCCCTAGTCTTTCTTTCCCATCTCTCCTGTGTCCTTCCCTTCTCCTCCATGGCCATCCCTCCACCTTCCCCTCCTTCTAGACCTCTATCTCTACATCTCCTCCCCTGCTTGGAGGCGGTCTTCAGTTAAATATTAATTAGTGAGTCCCATCCCGCAGGCTGATAGGGAGCACAATGGAGAATCCCTGCATGTGCCTGCAAGCATCCCACTAATGAAAGGAGTGTGTGACAGGGAGAGAGAGAGAGAGAGAGAGAGAGACAGACGCTCAGAGATAGTGTGTGTAAGAGAGTAAAATGTGTGTGTGTGTGTGTGAGAGATGAAAAGAGACACACCGAGGGCAGATCAAGATTATATGAACACACACACACATTTATGTGTGTCTATGTGTGCACATGTGCGTGTCTTAAAACAAAGGCCAGGCTCTGTTGGGGGTTAGGAGGATTCAGCTAATGATCTGTGTGTGTGTGTGTGTGTGTGTGTGTGATTGTCATCAGTATGTTTTCACAGGGTGGACCACATTCACCGTCTGGTTAATCCGTATCGAACCACCAGATATGTGTTTCAAAGCCTGTTTGAAACATCAGCCTGCAATAATGATGCAGCGAGAGGAGAAAAAGGCCTGCTGGAAAACTGCTGTGACTCTGTCCGCACAGACGTGTAGAAAAACGCTCATTTAAGTGTGAAATAGTGCAATTAAAAATCAGCTGTCCTGCTTTAATCGCATTAAAACGACTTCACCTTACACAAATGTGTTGCTGTAGCAACTAGACACATCTTTAGCGTGAATAAAGCAGTGTGTAATACTGTCTTAGGGAGATCAATGAGTCATTATTCTCTACCACATGCATACTGCTTAGCGGCATGAGCATGTTGACCTTGAACAGGGTGGACAAAATAACAGAAACACCTGGGATTATAATAGCCCTGTTATTTCTCCCTGAGACTCCTGTAGTTGCTTGTGAAGCTTCCGCTTGTGAAGCAAATATCCAATAAGGTGTGTTTCAGTGTCATCTTCCATCTTTGCTAATACTGATATCAGGGCCAAGACTTCTTCTGCAGTCCAACTGACATCATGTTACGTGAGAATAACGAGAAAGGCGCATATCAGTTAATGTCTATGAACACATATCACATAGATGAAAAGTAATAAAAAGCAAAAATGTTGATTCTAAGATTGCATTCTGCCTCTTTTGCTCTCCACATCGACTGTTTACCTGCATGGAACCAAAGCCCACTCAAACATGATTAGTCAATATTCAGACTAAAAAACGAAAAACAGCATCTTGGTTCTTTGTCTACAGATTCTGCATTCATATGCCGATATCTGTTCAGTGTTTTATGCTTTTAGCAGCGGTAGTGATCACTATACCGTCATCACATACATCATTACAAAGGCAGCTAGACAATGAGTCATTTTAAGCTGAAAACCAATTAGCAAAGTGTGCTTGCTAATTCAGCATTTTTTTTGCCATATTAGTGGCATGACTTCAGAGATGACAATATCGGCCAGCTGGTCCACTACTTTGGTTCAGACTGAAATATCTGAACAACTAGAGAGGATAAATCCTACAGACGTTGGTGATCCGCTGAGTCTTTTCTTCCACATCAAAGTTTTCACATCGAATTTGTTGCAGACATTCTTTCATTGATCAGAGGATGAATCCTACCGTCTTTGATGATCCCCTGACTTTTTCTCAAGGCTGTCATGAGGTTGACGTGCTTATTAGCAAATCTTAGTATGCTAAACTAAGATGGCGAACATTGTGGTATTTGCATTGCATTTTAGGGTGTTTCTGTTGTTTTATCCATGTCTTTAGAGTCAAATAAGTCAAATGTGCTATAAAAAGATGTAGTGCAGATCTGGGCCGTTGTTGGTGACCTAAATAAACTGATTAATGCAATAATCCAAGATGTAAATGGGCCTTCGGTAAACAGTACGTCTGCAGTCTGAGTCTTTGTCAGTCTGTCAGCACGGTGAAGGAACGGTAACTATAGACTTTGCAGGGGTGTGTTAGAGAGGGGCTGACAGTTTACACCCCCTCTCATTTACAGAGGCGCCACATTAATTCAATCTACTGTAATAGTCACACACATGCACACACACACACACACACACACACCCACAGGGCACTGCCTTAATTTAATCAGGCGGCAACACAGACACATGCAGATTTTAGAAATTCAAACCATTCGCATAATCAAACATGCAGTAACGCACAGATACACAGCTGAGCCCCTTCACACACGCACGCACACACACACACACACACACACACACACACACACACTACAGTGTCAGACATATGTTAATAAAGCTCATATGAAACTCCCCCTCCTGCCCCTCCCATCAAAATAGCACCAAACCACCACACACAACAGGAGACAAAGCAGCGCTGGCCTGCAGGCAAGAACAAACACACGCAATCACATAGCAAGTAGTCATACACATATACCTCACACACACTATTTGAAAACACACCTAAACTGAAGCTTAGCGATATTGATGAGCTACTTAATAACAGAGTACAGTCAGAGCTGGTTTTTACCAAACATATAACAGCTTTGTAAATTTTTCTATAAATGTCATCAAAACAAAAACAGGAGATGTTGCTTGACCAGCCATGCATCCACATGAAAAATTAATGATGATGGATATTTTATGATAAAGCCTAAAAAATGTATAACTTGCCCAGAATGCTTCAGGGCTTTTCTTACTGATTGCTTATTTTCTTTGAGCATAATCAGATCGTTTCTGTTGTCTTTCCGTCTGTCTCACCCGTTTTCATTTTTATGTATGTGTGACGCTGCTTGCGTGTGTGTCTGCGGGTGTGTGTGAGTAAACAAGTGTACATGTGACAAACTGGAAAAAGAGTCACTGGCCTGGTCTTTTCCCATTATGACAGGGAACACTGAGGCCACCTCCTGATTTAAACATCAGCTGTCATAAATGTTTCAGAGAAATGGAAGGAGATGGAGGGATTGCTCGCAGCTTTGCAGGGAGTGGGTGGTGGTGGGAGGGGCTGTTGTGGCATGCGAGAGTGAGAGAGGGGACGAAAAAAAACAAATCTGGATGACAAAACATGTATGAGGATTTGAAAAAAGTAGATGAGAGGGGGTCAGAGGAGTACAATATTCATAACGCTGTTTTCAGTAGTGTATCATTACGTATTTGTTACCTTAGAATGAGCCTTTTATATCTACAGACACCACAGATTCTCTTCCATGTAGTCCACCACGTTGAACCTCCATGTTTCTACAGTAGCCTAGAACAGGCAAACTGAACACTGGCAAACTAAACCCCCCCCGTCCCGCCCATAATTACACACGAAACGCCTTGTTTTATGTGACCACGCTGCTAAATTATACGAACAGTAATTGCAGCGCTCGATTGGAACTTATCACTCCCAAATTGATTGACAGGCCTTAATGCACAGCAGAGTTTCCACACAGATTTTATATGGTGGAGGTTGGTCAGCTCGCCTGAAATAAATACCACATCACTAACAATAAAAAATTCAAACACTTTTATAAAATAAAACATTAGCCTTTTGGGGCAAACAGCAGCTTTCATCTAGTAAGTAAACAGATGTGTCAGGATCTGGCTGGCTAACTACTTTGGCTACACTAACACTAACAGCTCAGTGGGATTTATAAATGTTTTCTGATAATATTAAAGTTTTGTTTACACCAGTTAACAGCAGTACAACGATCCCATATTCTCACTTATGAGAAATTGATCAAACTTTTTGATCAAATCTGTTACTGTAATTAAAATCCTAACGAGGTGCAGTGTTGTGGGATTAACTACAGTCAATTTGTTGTGGTCAGAAGAAGATATATTTATTTCACAAAAGGAATACAGGTCAGGGTCAGAGGAGAATGCTCTTACCACCCCGCCTGTAATGTAAAATCAATAAAAAAACAAATCCCAGGAGCTCAGCAGTTCACTTCAGTCTCTCTCTCTTTTACTTCCTTCCTTCCTTCCTTTTTACGCTCACTTCTCCTCTTCTTTCCCACTTCTGCCCCTCAGTGTTTAAAGTCCAGTATTTGTATTGATGTGTGTTTGAATCCCTATCATTCATATCCAAGGTCATGAACCAGCTTCACAAGCTCTCTCATCTTTAAAAAGGAGCTCACATCTCAAGTGTATGGCCCCATCTAGTGGCTGCAGCGCAGACTGTTCGCTAGCTGCACAGTGCTGACTTTAGCACCGCTTCAATCCAAATTCAATTAGCTAAATGGCAGACTGAATTAAGCTAAATGCAGAGTGAGGCTGCTGAAATGAGCATAACTGTTGAAGACTGGAGGCTAATAATCAGCCAAAATTACATCTGAGTGCTCACACTGAAAGATCTAATTCAATGGTGTGGGATCTGTGCAGTCATGCCACATATTCAAGGACATCAGACAGAAGAGGACACGACAAGGGCACACACAGATGCCCACACACACCTGGACAGAGCAGACTTACCTGGACATATTCCGCCTGGCTCTTTACTGGCTCCATGTGGCTGTAGAAACAGAGAAAAAAAAAAGGAAAAAAAGAGATGAAAGAGGGGAAATATTAGGTCATAACATTCCTGTTATAACAGGAAATGGCTGTAAACCTCTGTTGAAATTGTGCGTATCCACACATGTACACGCAGTTTCTCTTTTGTGTTTGATCTGGTCTTGTAACAGGTGCAGTGCATGTTACCACAGACAAAAAAAAACACACCCGTATTCCCATGATTCACCCCTGCAGCGGCCTCTCCAGTGAGTAAAATGCTGTTGCAGCCGACCTTTGTGGAAAACAGACAGCTAACAAACCCCATGCTGAGCATCTAAAGTTGCTGAATATGCGGAGCTGCCCTCTCAAATCTCTCGGGCACCATAACTCACACTTTTTACACTCATGATGGATCCAGATCATGTGTCTAAAACCCCGCTGTGGAGCAGTCTTGGGAGCCGTACTGCTGTGCAGCTTTGTGATACGGAGCAAGTGGGAGCTAAAGGAGCAATTACACTCCCAGACAAGTTTTAAGATCAATCAGCGCTGCTCCCAATAGCATGAGGGGTCTCATAGGGCCTAGAGCAAAGCCTTGTTACACATGACCACAGAGAGGCCAGATCAAAGGGTCCCATCATGGCAATGGGCTTGGGAATGTTAATAGGTCCCACAGTAGAGGAGCTCTATATTCGCCTCCCAAGTTGCTCCTGTTTTCTAAGCTTAAAAGAGAAATGGTTATACGATGTAAAACATTTGCCTCCATCATTTTCACTGATAACATCAGTATTTATCCAGAAAAGAATGTGACTGAGCTGTGAATAAAAACATGCCATGCACAAGGCTTTGAAAACATACAGTTCTAGATATGAAGGGCACAAAGCAGTACAGTACTGCTGAAGTCGATTTCAGCACACTCTTGTTGACACGCCTTGCGTTTACGCTCTGATGTTGTATTAAATGGTTTAATAAAACAAGTGCAAGTCAAATTTGAATTGATATTAATAAATGTTTCAGATGTTAAAACAAACATTTTGCATAATCTTATGCAAACCCCTTTGCAGCTGTTTGTTTACTGCAGTAAGGCAATCTTTATTTCATTGCCAAATAATCTTTCCAACACAAAATAAAACTTGGCAAGAAAGGCAGAGTGGCTCGAGGCACGAGTCGCAACTGACTATAAACAGCACAGTAAACCACAGTGGCTATATGAAACACTTATTCCAGAAACTCTTGAGCTTAATATGTCCTAAATATTATACTGTACAAACTTGACATTCTACTCGACTTCATTCACTATTGAAACTCTCTTTCTATTGTAACTCTACTGTGATTGCTGCTACATCTCATCTGTATACTCCGTTCAAGCAGCAACTAAAACATATATCGCCAACCTGGAAGAGGATGAACATACATACATGTCTGCGCTTAAATGGCATGCTTTTTCCTTTTTTTTCTCACTTTTCATTATTCGTCTCAGAGATGTAAGGACAGAATTTGACATAGGTTGTACAAACTGGGAAGCATTTTGAGAGAAACTTGTGATCTGCAGGTTAGTTTCTCAGAAAACAAATAGGTGATGAATTGAAAATACTTTGTTTTATCTGACCAGCAGTCCACAACCAAACAAATATTCAGTTTAATGTCATATATGACATGAGAGCATCAAATCTTCACACTTCAGATGCTGAAACCAGCATATGATTGCCATTTTTTGCCAGAAACCACTGAACCACCGACTCCACTGAGTCCATTAGCTGACTAATTGTTTGACCTCTAATTAAACATGTGTTAACATGTTTCCAAATTAGTGCCCAACAAATGAGCTGACATGCTTTGGCTCCATGAGGGACAATGAGAAAAGAACAAAACCCACAATCATCCCAGCTGAGCTGACTCACTCAGAAGCACCATGACATCATCTCATTTCACAGCCAAAACTTACCAGTCACCAAAGACACCAACAACACAGTCTGAGAAGAAACCACAATTGGTTTTCCAGAAAAGCAGACAAGCTGAAGCAAAGAGGTGAAGAGCTGCACTGGATAGAATGAGTGTGGTTGAGGGGGATGGACAGTCAGACTGGGAGATGGAAGGACCTGTGATTTAAGGCTGACCAGACAGAGCAGAGAGAGCTCTTTGATGAGCCCATACTGGACTCGCAGTACACCATACAGTTGTATTTCCCACGGTCCCTGAGCTGAACTAATGGGCTGATGCTGCACGCTTGCACATGCGCGCCTGCACGCACGCATGCACATACACACGCAGGGCAAATTCCACTGTAACACGATACACGCACTCTGCTATCATACAAGGAATATTGAAGGCAGAGAGACCTTGGCATGTCATGGGAAAGCAGCGAGAAAAATGCAATCTGCTCGGCTCAGAGGAGGAGGAGGAGGTGGAGGAGGGGGGCATCGTTCAAGAGTTACACTACATTTCTTTCCCCTCAAACTCTCCAATAAAGTTCTGACTCTGTTGATAATTTAACTACAGCGTTATGAAACGCGCGCACAGAAAGCGCTCACCTTATGTCGCTCACCTGTGCGTCAAACAAATCGATACAAACTAAGAAAAACATCGCAGCAAACAGTGTTTCCTTCTGATCAATAAAGGGAATCGATGCAGCCTGCTGCCTTTAACGAGTTAAGTAATGAATCCTGTTGTCATCTCACCTTACACCCATCGCCCGAGACAAGTCCTGTCCACAGCAGAGTCAGTACAAACACAAACTGTGAAGTGTGAACAACTTCCCCAGTTAAGTCCACGAGCAGTTCAAACTGATTTGCGCCCCCTGGCTTTACGCACAAGGCACGGCTGCTGCTGCTGGACCTCTATAAATGAACCCACTCTCACTGCAATCTGTGCTGTGATATGAACATCAGATTTGTTCTGTGGTTTATTAGCAAAAATCTACTCACATTACTAAAAGTAAAAGTAAAAGTATGCATGTATGAGTATGTCACTATTGTATTGCTACTACTGTTGCATTACTGTGTAAGCAGCATTTTTCTATTGTACCTGGTCAGGGTGGAGCTAGTTTAGTTGGTAGTTTAGTTCATGTATTTCCAAAATAAGGATTGTCATGAATACTAAATTTGTTGGAACGCTATCCAAGTAAGTTCAAGATCAATAAGAAACAATAAAGCAGGAGCCACTGCCTTGTGTCAGTTGATGCTGTGCATTAGTGGTGCATACTCCCAATTTATCAATAAACTACCACAAACCAGTTGACACTTTCAGGGGGCCTCTGGACTTCTTGAGGCACTTGCCACTCTGGAAAGTCCAACCTCAGTGCAGAGGGAACTTCACTGTTCACATCTATGAAAGGTTAAAAAATGAATGAAAGAAAAATAATCACCAATATGTGCTGTCAGATTTTTGGTTTCCTTTGTCTGCTCCTTCTGTCAGCTTTTTGCTCTCTGCCTCCTTCTTCGGTTCAGATACAGGCCCAAACTGTAACCCATCATCCTCATGAGTCTGGGTCTGATCATTCTCCTGGCTGGCTGGAGGTGATGCACTCTCTTCAGGGTTCAAGTCTGCGCCTGCCTGAGGGATGCCTTGCTCTGGTTGAAGTGCAGCAGTTGAGCCACCAGATGGCGACACATCTTTACAGGCAGCTGTGGGTGTAGAGGTGGTGTCATGGGTGTTTGTGACATGAGTTTCAGGTATTGGTTCAGGCTGGGTCTTGAGAATAGGCAGAGAGTCTTTTCTGAGCCCAGTTTTGAACCTCTGGGCTCCACGGTCCCCTGCAGGTCGCTGGCTTTGACTTCTGCCGATGCTGCTCTTGTCTTTACTGTTCTTACTGCTGCTGGGGGCTCCTAGAGGAGATGGGGACATTAGAAATATCAAAGCCAGGACAAAGACAGGGAGAGGCAGAGAAAAAAGTTTGTCATGGTGGTCCCATTCCTCAAATTTCCCACTTTTTTTTTTCTTATTATTTCTGCTTCTTTACCTTTATTGCTCTTGCTCTTGTCTCTCTTCCTCATCAGTAGCCGTGGCAGTGTACCCATGTGTGAATAGTTCTCACTGGAGCGGACGTAGCTGGCAGTTCGAGGGCGTATGGCATCCATGTCATCCACAGTTGTCTCAGGAACTGAAGCCAGGACGGCATCACAGTCAGTGCCATCTCCAGGCACACATCCCGCTCCTGCTCCAGACTTCGACTGAGTCTTGGAGTCTGATTTCTCAGAGGTGCGGCGAAAAGAGAGGTTGGTGAGGCTACCGAACCACTTGAAACCTTGAGAGGGGAACACAGTTTGAAAAGAAGAAAAAGTGCTCATTATGTGACAACACAAACAGTGTTTCTATACTCACACTACTAACTCATCCTCGTGCCAACTCATTTGAATATTGAAAGTAAATATGTGAGGAATTTATGAGTATGAGGGACAGTAAAGACATTTGGATTGTAAGGTGGCAGGAAGAGAATAAACCCAACTCAGCCGCTCTCATTAATTTTTCATTGTTTATTAACTCACTCAATTCTGCTCTCATTAGTTCTATACCAAAATAAAAAGCTCTGACCAGCCACCTTCCCAGCATTAAATGGCAGACAAAGTTATCAACTAGCTGTGGAATATACTGGAGCATCTTACAGGCTGAAAACATGACATGACACTCAGCAGTTGGTGAAGACTAAAATGAAGCAAAAAGAAGAGTGAATTTTGGACTTCTGTTGTCCTGTGTCTGCCTGTTTTCCAGTAAGTTCACCACAACTTTATAAGGTAAGCTTTTGTTAAAGGTAAGTGTTTTCTGTGTGTTCTGCTGCCCCCAAGTGGCAAAAGGCAAAGAAAGCTGCTTTAATAAACATGTTTCTCTCTCCCGCAAAGCTGCAGCAAAATGCCTGCTTTGCAGAGCTACCGGTTTGACAGAAACAATCAACCGTTTGCAGCAATGAAGCGAAACATATATGTGCATATGTGGGAATGTGTGCGTGTGCGTATGTGTGTGTGTGGGTGGTTGCATATGGTTCTGCTTGGTTGTCTTTGCGCGTCAATACCAGTAGACATACAAGTGTTTGGCTATTTATATAAAAGAATATATATATATATATATATAAATAAAACATATCACTGAAATATTTTAATGTATATAAATGAAATCAGTGAAATGAACTTCATTGATTCAACTGCAAAACATGTGTAAAATAATGTGTTGTTGTACAAGCCTTACTCAAAGTAGATTATTTCAGCATGTCATCATAATCACCACAACCTTGCAAAACTAGCGTGGCGGTATATGACAGTGAGCACTGGTTAACCTAACTGTCTGACTGACTATATCTGTAAACACATGAACAAAGTGCAGCTGCTCTACACACAAACACACACACACACACACACACATACACACACATAATACTCACCCAGTTTCCGTATGCTCATGGTGTAGCTGCAGTGTGGGTAAAAGACAAGTTGCAGGTGGGTGATACATGTATCATCTGAGAGAGGATACAGTAGAACAGCAGAGAAGAGGCAGATAGGGAGGATCACTTCTTGTTAAAGTGGAGAAACCTCGTTGTGAACCACAGTTCCTCTCTGTGGGTGAGATACTGCACAAAGTTTTGCATATGTGACAAAGACCGAACCGAGGCGAGGCAGAAGAAGGGCAATGACGCTTCCTGTGTAAAGCTGAAACCACCAATGGTAAGAGGAAATGAAAAGATGAGACGAGATGTTGGGAGTGAAAAGATAAAGAGTAAAAATAAATGAAATGAGAGTGTGGCTGTTAAAAATGTAAAACAGAAGTGTGTACAGAAGTGTCTCACTGAAATAAAAAACTGGTTCTAAACTCTAAAGCTAGGAGTCCTCCAATCTTACCAGTGCTCTTTATATACATAGTTAATGTTTGATTAGGGTAATCTCTCATAATTCTGTTGCACACTAATGCATAATAAAGATAATTCTAAGATACACCTAACAGTGATGAAGAAGTGATGAACGAGGCTGCCAGGTTTGATTAAATGTCCAATAATATTTATGTAGCAATTAAGTACATGTTGTTTGTCTGCGTGTCTCCATTCAATACAGGACATCCTGCAGTGCAGCTAGAATTTGAATTCTGTGAATGTGGGTGAGAGGTACACCGGATACCAACGCCCGGGTTGTTTTAATTGTTCTTGTTGTCCGACTTCAGGCAACACTAATGTTTATCTCATCAAGTACAGTGATTACAGCTATTCAGGCGATCATCTTGGATTCCTGACGTAAGAGTTTTGTGCAAGAGCTAGCAAGTTGCAACTTGGCATGAATTATGTTTGATTAGATTCAAAATGACTCTACAAAGGTCAGCATAAATCTGTGACCTTTTTTTGAAAGTCCTTTAAAAGCCCGTGTTGGATTCATCATTATACAAAGTCATGCTGTGCAGTCAGGCAGTGATCAAAACCACTGAAGGGTTCCAAAAGATACCAAATGTTTCACGCTGAATATGTGTGCATAAAATGCCACATACAGTGGAGGAGTTGGAATAATCTTACAGAAAACATTTATAGTGTGACATAAGGTAATAATTGCTGATTCATGAGTAAAGGCAGTGTGGCGTGACTTTAAAACCAGAAACAGAGTTCTCCTAGCAGTGGACAAGGTCGGTTTATTTTGACCATGAACACAATTTGTAATTCCTCTATAGCTTTAACCAATCTGACACTCTGAAATAACATCTACTATTATAATAATTATGCGTTCAAACAGCAACATATGTTGGAATCTTTCTTTGTTTCTTTTAGTCCATCATTCAACACAACGAAGACACAAAATACACAAATATGGAATACAGTATATAATTTAAAATACATTTAACCCTTTTTAGTTTGACATTTCATATGTATGAGTTTACAGTATGAGTTTTATCATTTCCAAAATCATGGTACGAAACACTTTAATGTGGTTTAATTGTTTCAAATGTCAGATCAGTTAAAAAGCTGCAAAACTTATAGGTGAGTAATAGATACTGTTTTGCAGTCTATACTAGTCATATACAGTAGTGTTTAGCATGCGATAAGATGAGTCTTTGGTTTTCACTTCCTGTTCACATTGGGCGTGCAGCTTCTTTTTGTCAGCCCTCTGACACACAATATTATCATTTTAACAAATTAATGATTGCGCAGTCTCAAAGAGTAACCAGAGTTTGTTGTTAATTTTCTTCCATCTTCCATTAAAATATGGCCCGAAGATAAAAGGATGAAATGCTTCACTGCTCAGTTGTTTCATCATCACATTGTTTGGTTTTATTGTGTCCACAAAAGTAAAAATTACAGGGACAACAAGGCTTTTCTTTGAATGCACACATGCATCCTCAACCAAAAATCTTTTTGTCATATGAGTTGTTTTTATCATTGGGAACGTTGTTATCCTGTAAAATGGTTCATTGTTACAAGTTAGACAGTTAGAGAATCTTGTCCTCTGGATGGCACCAGAGGTCTCTGAAAAAAACAAAAAACTACAGCCCCACTTCCTTCCTTCTATCTCCCCTCTATGTATTTCACCACACATTACTGTAGGTACATGCATGGTTGATCTAGACTGATTAATAGGCCTTGCATGTTTTCAATTAGGAGTCATTAAGACTATTGGTTTCATAATGATTCATGTAGAGGACTTTGGATTATTGCCTAATGAGCAGCTTAATGGTTTGTTTGATCCCGTCATACATATATACTACATACCATGTTGTTTTTGTGTCCTCGGGGAACACCTGATCCTTTTGGTGCCTGCAGCCTGAAGCAACTGACTGCTGATCACTGTTCTGTAATCCTGCAGAATGGAGGTAAAGTGAGAAATATGATGTAGTAAGATACACACACACACACACACACACAGACACACACAGACACACACACACACACACACACACACCCTGAAGTAATGTTTTTTTGTGTGTGTGTCCCAACCAGGTTTTTCCACAGAACTAATTTGCTGGAGTGAATGACTCCGGGTGTGTGTGTATGTCTGTGCCTGCGTGTGTGTGTGTGTGTGTGTGTGTGTGTGTGTGTGTGTGTGTGTGTGTGTGTGTGTGTGTGTGTGTGTGTGTGTGTGTGTGTGTATCCTGTGCCTGTGTGTGCTGCTTTAATTTCACGTTGATGAAAAACAAGCCTTCAATAATTCAGCTCTCTGCCTCCTCATACAATGACAAATATCAGTCACTTTGACCCAAGGCCACGCTGATACACACCACCCTGTGAGTGCAGAGAGCAACACACACAACTGAAACCTTATTCAGACATAAAAAAAAATTGTAATCTGTATAAACATGAAGACAATTCTGATGCTGCATCAGATTATCTAACATCTTAATATATAATATATAGCTCCAAATGTTACATCATTGTTTCTCTACTGGTTTAAGGAAGTGTATGTGTAGTTGTTGTCTTCAGGGACACAATATAAAAGCTTACTGGACAAAGTCAGTGTTCTAACACTTATATAGTCTTAAATATATTATAGTAATAAATGTTTCCTTGCTTCCTGTTTATTTAGGGTTATTTATCAGTGTGACCTTGCTACATGCTGCCAGAAATAAAGCAACTGATATTGTAGGTCTGTCATATATATCTAATAGTTGATAGGTAACTATTAACCTCCATTTTTATGATGACATTGTCAGAAATAGAACAGGCCCTCTTTTCCCTCATCAAGCTCATAAAAGATCTATAATGTATACACTCATACAACCCATATTAACATGCAGTTTATGGTTTTTCTTTCTTACTTCTATTATATCTCCAAGAATATCAGCATCATCTTTCGGTGAAGCAGAGCTGATATTGTATTCGCTGGGATAATTCAGTTTAGGGTTGGAAACTTTGCGATGATCTTAGCTGTTGTAATTTAAAACAGATTTGCAAAACACTGCTCCAGTGCAGCACCTAAACAGCACATAAATGATTTTCTCCTCCCTGACTGTAAATTAAAAACTTATTTTTGGATCATTTCTACAATGTATTGTGTGCAGTACAGTGTGTCATGCTACAATACATTTACAGAATCATCTGTCCTGGTCCTTACTGCAAGAACGACTGAATTTGTATCTAATGTCTTTATTATTGTTCGAATGTGAATGGGACCTTTACTATGATCCTGCTGTCAGCATTTTTGTGGATGATCAATGGCAACTGCTCTCACTTTGATTTACTCAGGACTCTCTGAAAGCTGCAGGTAGCTGCAGTGGTGGAAAACAACAACGTAAAAACAAAAGTCCTGTAGTCAAAATATTATCTATAAATTTATTTTAAAAATGAATGATTATATTTAATAAAAATAGTAAACAGATCATTTAAAAGACGTAAAACAAAGATGCAACAGATGAAGTATAGAAAAAGGTTTTGGCTATAGAATGAAGGTCACAGCTGCTATATAGCTGAACATTGTATATTTCATATCCTTGTGTCCTCCACAGAGATTGGAGGGCCATGAGTGGGATGCACCAGGTAACTATACATATATAGATAGATGTATATCCTCTGTATCTGCTCAGGTCAAATCTCCTCAATATTTTATCTTTTGTTTATTTTAAGCTCTCTGTTTATATTCTCTGTGCATGCAACCTTGTCTCGTCTCCCTCTTCGTTTGTGTCATGGCATTGGTTTTCCTTTTAAAGCCTTCCAGCTGTCACTTATCATTGTACACTCTCCAATAAAACAGAAAGGCGGCAAAACAAAGGCAATCATAAAATGAAATGAAGGCGGGAGAGGAAAAGGTCAAGACGAGATCGTTTCAGATTGTGTTGTCATCAGGTTTTGGCACTTTGTATTGACGTGGCCTCTTTTTGTCAAACATAAGGGAGGCAGAGAGCTGAATTATTGAAGCCTTTATTGAAGCACACACACACAAGCACAGACTCATCCTGGCGTACAGAGATAGATCCTTTGCTGTGCTTGTGAAGACCTTGACTTGATGTCACACCTCGATCTACAGTACCTTCTATTTCCAAAATTAAAAAATAATTACATGAAGTTTAGTATAAATGCTTGAGCGTGGCATCATTTTGTTTACCATTGATATTTATAATATTATTTGTCATTAAGAGTTTTGAATTAACTGCATCAGTGTTTCTACTTCTCCTGCAAAAAAGCACAAACTAAAAACTGGTATGAAAAGGAACCTACGCAGTGGATGGAGGGATGTACATATATATGTGTGTCAATCATACCTGGATCCGGATAAAGACCATAAAAACTAAGAGAATAAATTGTTAAATTGTTATAAAATTCCTGAGAAAATCAAATTGTAATGTTTGTTACTGAGGTCAGTTTCTAATCTTTTAACCAACCTGCATAAGAGGGCCAGAATATCCAAAACATCTACGGCAGTGTCAACAAAAAACAAACTTTATAAGGATCATAAAAGTAACTTTACTGCAGAACAGTTTTATGGCATTGAATCAGACTCTGCATGTGTACCTATTAAGAGTATATGTGACACTGACTTATTGTCTACATGTCTAAAATCCTTCATAGATGAGGCAAAGCAGTGACATAACCTCCAAATCTTTTGGCATAAAGGTCTAACATGATATAATGTCTGAGTGTCACTCAGCATCTAGACAGATTTTAAGTATTTTTGACTTTCTTGGACAACTTATCTGAATTGAGGGTAGTTTCATCATCAGTTTTTTGTCTGCCCGGAGATTCAGATATATTGTAAGTGCATTGCACAGCTCCAGATACCATCTGCTGCCGAAAGAGCGACAAAGATTCCCATTAACAATTGACCTGTTTTTTTTATATTTTTCCAGTATCTGCTCAGAAATGGTTCTGTCTGGAACTGTCTGTACAGATTTGGATCAGAGAAACATTCATACCACATGCTGCATTTTGGACTCTGTGTTTGTCTTGATTAAGCTACTGCATCGGCACCAAAAATCACACACAGTGAAGTACAGCATAAGTCTATGCGCATTTATGATGTGAAGAATGTATTCAACCTCTGTAAATATTTAAATCCAGTATTCTTGTAATTGGACAGCAGATTAAACTATAGTATCACATCTAAAATGTGTCGTCGCACGTTCAGACTGTGAGGGGCGCCAAAGACAACTGAATTTCACTGTCATGGTTTTGGGTTTCTTGTTTGGTGTTTCCTGTTTTATTTTGTAATTCTCCCCTCTCCTTGTGTCTGTAACTCGGCCTGATTAGTTTCACCTATGTCTTGTTGTCCTGCCGTTCACTTGTGTATTTAGTGTTCCATGGTTTCAGTGTCATTACATGTTTGTCCGTATGTCAAGAGTTCCAGAGAGATTCCTTGTGTTTTTTTGACTACACCTTTGTTTTCTTGAATCTTGACTGTTTTTTGGACTTTGTCTGCCTTTTGGATTTCCTTGCTCGTATTGACCATTTGCTCCCCAACAAGCCTTTGTTCATACACATTTGCTATTAAACCATTGTTCAGCACCAGTTCTGCCTCTGTGGTCTGCATTTGAGCTCTATTCCTCGTGTTGTGATGTTCACGTTACAGAGAAATCCCCTGCCCCTATTGGGCCAAACAGAGACCAATCACAGCAAAGAACCGTAATGCAGAACACCCAGCCAGATGTTTAAAATAACTGTGACATGATGACATTCTCCTCAAAGAAGGACTACAGCTAATAGACCTAATGGAAACCTAATCTACTTTATGCATCATGGGATCAAACACGTCATTAAGCCATTAATTAGGCAACGCTGTTCAAAAGTAATTATAAAATGTCAATGGTTGTAATGACTCCTACATAGTAATAAGTTAAGTCCATTTATCATATATATTATAGATCAGACATACATGTACTTAAAGTAATTGACTGTGAAGTGCACATGGGGTATAATGAATGTGGCTTTGTGGTCTGGGTGTCCAGAATAACATTAACAGAAGGTGAGTGAGGTTCATTGAGAGATTTGGCATGTTTCTGTATCACCAGGGACACTCGAGCTTACTCTTTGATGCTCTGATGTTCGCTGAGTGAGTTATTTGGGAAAAATACAAGAAGACCTGAGAACACTCCAGCCTGCAGGAGCTTTGCCAGCTTTAATTTCTGGCAGCTTATGTCTCCCTGTAGAGCAAGAGGAGGAGGAGAGCCAGGACTGTGAATTATTATTCTTTAAACTGTGGACACTGGACCAGGAAAGTTTTAACTTCAGAACCCCCAAAAAGACACATTTGGAAGGCATATGATGAAGACACACATTATTTAATTGGAATTTGTTGACTCGTATGACCTTGACCTGTATGACCTTTATGCAGGCAGTCATAAAATAATCATAAAAAAAACAGGTTACTGAGTACTATTGCTTTCTGTTCTACCTTACTCAGTCAAACTGAAAGTGATACACATGTATTTATATCACATGTGAAAACTATCCATATTTTTCTCATCATTAAGTTTATCTTTTATGATACTGTACAATTTTGATTCCGCTGATTGAACTACTCGCGAGCCTTGTTGTTTCTTTTGCCATGAACTTGTCAGTCTCTGCATCAACTGTAACTCTACACAGTCAAAGCGGGACTAACTGCTTAATCAAGGATGTGGCTTTCCCTGTTTGGTGAAGGTTGTGGATGACCAGCATGTTGTCTATTTTATAAGTGTGAGACCAAATTATGATTTAATAAAGGGTGTAAGGAAGGACAAAAGAGTAGGCAAAGGAGAGCAAAAAGCACCTCCAATGGTGATGGTGATTAGAAGGACACAAATGAGTGACTCTGAGTTATATCAGGGAATGTCTTCTGTGATCCTGTCATTCAAGACTATAAGAATTTAAGTTACATGCGCATTGTATTATTCTTCATATGATTTTTTTATTCCTCTGCCACGAAATAAGATTAACTGAGACTAAGTGAAACTGTTTACTGCAATGTAAAACATAACCGGTGTCATTTGATGTCCATTATCAGATAAGAGCACAGACACACACACGGAAACACTCAATTACCCAGCAATCTGCTGCTGCTGCTGCTGATGCTGCTATCCATTTCTGTGTCATCTCCTCTGTGGTTTGAGAGGGAAGTCAAGAGGCCGGCTTAGTAATAAGGAATACAGGTGTTTATGTGGGTGCCTGTGTATATGTGTATCAGTCCAGCCAGCTGAAGGTGACTCATCTGCACCAGCTGCAGCTCTTCTTTGTTAGAGAGGTGTTGAGAGAGAGAGGTGTTGTGACTCCTGAATGAAATCTGTAGTTTATTTGATGCTGTGATGTTCATAACTCCACGCTCATTTTGGTGTATTTGTACTATTTATGACTGCATATTAAAGCATTGCCAGGGATAAAGTTGTACTGGTATTTGTTTGGATAATCGGGATATTATGTATCCCATTTGTTCACTGTTAGTATGCATGTGCCTTCCCTCCTATCACAATGTGCATACCAAAGCACCACAGTAACACTACCATGAATTAATATGATAACCAGTGATTAATAACTTCAACTTCTTTGTGTTAATAAAGCAAGCAACATTTTTAATTGTTGTTGTTTAAACTCATTTTTCTATATTTACTTATATAACAGCAGTGGGAGTAGCTACAGGTCACACAAGGTTACTCACATGCACTAACACTGCCCGGGGTCAATTCGCTTCTACTTTAGGCGCCTGAAGAAGTTCACAGAGTATTTGGGGATTAAGTACTTAATGGCACTTCAGTGGGAGTTGTTGAAGGATGGGAGAGTTCTTCTAATTCACTTCCTTCTCTGATCTTCGTGGCGTTGTAAGGATTCAGTCCACTGGCATTCAACTCATCGACAATAGCCTCTAAAATTATTCAACTGCTGCCACTGTTTTCCTTCAAATGTGGGCCATCAGAGGCCAACGTTGTTATGAAACGTATTTAACACAAGCTCACAATAATAGAACCATAAACTGTGACGTTTTCACATGGCAGCTGCCTTTCTAGAAACTCCACAGCATCAACAATCAGAGCATAAACACAGCTTGTATCTTTTTGAACACTGTATCAGTGGAAGTCTGTGCATGCTTTGTTTTTCATCATGTACTGTCAGCCTTTAACCACTAGAGGACTGCAAATAACTGAGATTGGCACATTATGCAAATTTGTGTGCTTGATTTCACTCATTTCACATTATAATTGAGTTCATTTGAAGGAGCATGCATGTCTGTAGCTGTTCATACCGCAGTAGCACTTTATGTTGTCAGGACTTGAAAATTCTGCACACCAATTGTAGTAAAAGAAATCGCATGGCAGAAAGCAACAACAGTGTTATGGGTCAAATAAGTTTTAGCCATTATTGGATAGTTAAACTGTGGATATTGATTTTCTGTGAGGAGTAAATCTCGGGAGGACTGTTTGAAGCTCAATAGTGTCTGTCTGAGAATTATCATCTTACTCAAAGGGATTGGATAAGTGATTACTGAGATTGGTGGGAAAAAAAAGTTTTAAAATGGGTTTTTAAGACGGCTGTGTAGAACCAGAGGTAGATTTTGTCCCAGTCGTTGTCTGATGACACTGACGCTGTCTGATATATTGAGTGACGGAAGATTATAGAATCAGACAAAACATTCAAGGGAGAAAGAATAATCTGGATCAACTTCTGGGCATCAAGTTGCACTGACATGCTTTATTGAAGTTTAAATCCCCCGCATCATCAGCTGAGGCTAAAGAGAGAAATGTATGTTGTTTTGACCCTGAAACACATGTGATGTATTCTCACTCGGCATCGACTCTGAGGACAGAGGTGATCAGAACCATGGACAGAGGATCAGAGATTAAAGCATGCAGGGAACACTGAAAATGGAGTGCGACAAAAAGACAAACTTACAGGTCCCATTGTGAGTGGCACATTTACTGCCCTTATGTGAGGTATTTCGTGTTGAAACAGGTCAGTGAAGAGTCAGGCCAATGTATGAACAAATGAACAATTACTGTAGCATGGAGAGAAAGGGAAAAAAGAATTTGGTGTCTTAGCCACTGGTGCAGGATGACGTCACCACTGAAGATGACAGGACGTTTAAGTAACTATTTTCTGCTATCCTTTCACACTAAACTGAAAACCTCAATACATTTTCACTGAAAATATCCTTTTACTCCTGATATTACCGATGTTAGCAAACATTCATTAGATAGCATAGAATAATATCATTAATTCTAATTTTTTACCATAAAACCGTGACCATAGTTGCAGTAAAACAAATTAATATTTCTAGAAACTGGGGCAGGGTTAATAGGGGGTGTTACAATTCCTGTCCCGAGAGAAACATGATGGTATGCCTTTAATCTTCCCTCAAATCCACAATTACACAAATGACTCGAGTGTATTGAATTTGTACAATTTCTGTGTCAGAACATTTATATTGTCATTTTTGTAATAGTACCAGGAAATTCTGTCAGAGCTGGTTTAAATAAGCTCCATTAAAAAGGGCCAGTGTGTAACATTTAAGGGGATCTGTTGGCACAAATGGAATATAATACACAGAACTATGTTTTCAATAGTGTTTAATCACCTGAAAATAAGAGATTCTTCTGTTTCTGTTACCTAAGAATGAGTCTTTTATACAACAGAGGAAGCGGAGTCCGCCATGTTTCTACAGTAGCCCCACTTGGAATGAGAGGGTGAGGTGAGCAGTATTTAGTTGGTTGCAATCTGCCACTTCACCACTAGATGTTAAATCCTACACACTGAACCTTTAAGACATGAGATGGTAGACTTTAACTCAGCTTTATCACTGTGTACTATCACTGTATTTTCTGCCCGAAGGACACTCCTGACATGATAGTCTAAAGGGACAAACATAAAAACAAACCACACAAGCAAAAGGACGGGGAACGAAACACAAAAAGAAAAAAAAAAGAGGAGAGACTGTGAGTCTTCACTGTAAACACTATACAGGTACCAACAAGTTGAAATGTAATTGGACCTGACAACAAAGACCTGATACTTTCACCCCAGCTGTGTCCATGCTGCAATTTGCCATTTCAGCTGAACCAGAGAACTTGGCAGGGCTAAAAGAAGCAGATAGATATACAGTATATTTTAAACCATTCCAGGGACGTAATCCCTTTTTAAATATTTCATTACTTCTTATCCACTGCTTCTGATAGCTTGCTTACTGCTCTACAAGGAAAAATTTATAACATACTGCACTAAAAGAAAAACAGGTTCCAAATAGGCACAATTAAACACAAATCAAATTCCTTTGGATACCAAATGTTTAGCAATGTGCATGAGAGAGTTCACTGAAGTGAAAACATTTCCTATTATCCTCTCTCTCTCTCTCTCTCACACACACACACTGCTAAATCATAGTCTCTTTTTTTTATTCCCCCAGCATTCTCTGAGCCGGCACAGACCTTGACCCAGTCAACATGTGACCGTCATACTGAACTGCGAACTGGAGAATGAATAAAGGAGTATCGTAAAGAAAGAAAAAGAGGTGTGGTGAGGGTGAAGAACAGCGAGGGAGAGTGTGAGTGTGTGAGAGACTGAAAAACACAAAGAGAGCGAGGACTAGAGGGGGAATTAGAAAAACAAAGAGAGGAAGACGGCAGATGGTGTCAGGGATCATTGTGAGTGCAATGCCTGCCAAATTAAAAAAACAGCTTGATGATATTCCTTAATTTATCTCACTCCACTGGGTTATTGTCAACATGCATCACTATTCAGACACTATTTTTTTTCTCATTTCTATTTGTCCTCATATGACTCAGCCCCATCTTCATTGTTGAGCAGATCCCTGATGGGAACACGCAGAAAGTTAAAAGCCTTGTTTAAAAAAAAAAATGTTTGAAATTTGAACATTAAGAATTCAACGTCACCATGGAACAACATGTGATGCGACTGAAAGCTCAGGAAAAGTTACTCATGGACCTTTGATGAGATTGTTTTCCCGGACACTGTTTCTAAGGTCACGTTTGTTTTGAGCAGCATGTTTAAAGTATTCTTGGCAAGCTTTCCCTCTTTATTTGCCTCGTATTTTGCACCTTGTACTTTTTTATTTTTAATTCAAATTAAATCAGTCTTTCATTTTGTCACATCACGCCAACAGTTCAACTCGTCAGCGGCACCACTGGAGGATGAAGAGAAGTGTTTGAAATTCATGGAGCTAACAATGCTCACTTGCATAATTCTGTATTAATGTTCTTCTATGTGCATATTGCATGAGCAGATAACCGTCACGCTTGCATATGTCTGTTGTGTGAATCTGGTCCATGTGAAGACTCTCGCTGATAAACCCTAAACATCTGCTAACCTGTTACTGTATAACCCAACATGTAGCTGCTGCTTTTGTAACTCTTTTCCAATGTTTTTAGGATTTAAAAAAAAATCCTGCACTGTGACCCAATTTTTGCATGCAGATCATAAATGTTTCATCCGCTATGATGCTATCATATTGTTATTTTGTAAACGTGCTTCACTTTATTGAATTCGTTCTGTATGAAAATCTCTCTTTTTATTTCTCCACTTTTCTCTTGGTCTATATATCAGTGGGTGGGTCCTCCTGGAATCAAACCAGGACGCTCCCTGTCTTTTGATCTCTGCTCTCTGTTTCATGGTTTACACACACACACACACACACACACACACATATGCACATACATAATTATATTGTTCAACCTTGAGTGTCCTTCTTCACAGCTGACTGAGAGGATGAGACAAAAAGAGAGAGATTGAGAAGGATGGGGGAGGTGCAAAGTCATCAATTATTTATGGGTGAAATCTAATAAGAGGCAGGAGTTTAGATGGGCAGCGAGCATACTGTCAGATAGTCCTTATGTGTTGCAACGTAACATCATCATTATCCTGAGAAAAACAAAGCTGAAATATGAAAGTCTGAATATGATTTTCTGCGTTTGTGTTCCCTGGTATTCAAATATATTTTCAACAACAGTATGGAGCACTCAGTTATGTTTTTTTGTATTATGCTTCTCAGCTGGATTTTAATCAGATTGCTGTAATTACGTTACATGATGCATCACTCTATTTGTACATGTGAATGTGTGCTTGTGTTTGTGTGTCTGTGTGTGTGTGGTTTGGACGGGGGTGCATGAACTTGAAAGAGCATTTGCATTGAAAAGTGAAGTAGTGTTAAAAAACATTGATTGACACCATCAATCATTCTCTCCTCTTTATTAAGCTCATATTTGCTGATTGGCCGAGGTTGTTTTCTTTAGTACATTTTCATCTTAAGCTGTTGTAAGATTTAGAAGTTGTACACACAAATTCACATACACACACCGGTGCACTGAAGTGTACAATACAGAGGAAAAAAAAAACATTCCTGTTTCTTTGTTAAGTATTCTACTGTCCATATTTGCATACTTATTTGATTTGTGGGCT
Source organism: Argyrosomus regius (assembly GCA_946959425.1). Lineage (NCBI taxonomy): Eukaryota > Metazoa > Chordata > Actinopteri > Sciaenidae > Argyrosomus > Argyrosomus regius. The sequence goes on along the minus strand of OX336898.1, from coordinate 16,128,790 downwards.
GAATTGAGCAGCTGGTCTAGGGCTCATGGGAAATGATGCACACTAAATGCTGCTAAAACAGAAATATTGAATAAACAGTGTTACTGTAATATGCCACTGTTGTGGTTACAGTTTGTTTCTTTTGTCCCCAAGCGATTAACAAATCTACTGAGGCAGGTTTAATTAAAGAAATGTAAGAAATGTAAGCAGTGCTGTTTAGAAGTTTTAGTGGGTTGTTACATTAAACAATATTTTACATGTTGTTAAGTGATGATTATTCTACATACAAGAAAACTCCTCTCACTTACGCCCAATGGCACCCAGACCATGCAGATTGTTTTGGTAGTATTTGTGGAGATTTTGAGACTTCTGCCTCTACCCAAATACAATCTACAGTAATCCACAGAATATGTCGAGAGGTGTCTCAATTTTGTTGCAGTTTGTAGGAAAATAGTGAAATTTTGTGACAGCAAAACCCATGAGTCATCGGGCGCTTGACGTTTTTCCAAATAAAATCGTTTGATTCTTTGAGCACCACAAATAAAGTTCAATTTTCTTTAACCTCACAAGAAAAGTCTCAGCAGCGGCTCAAACCTCTGTAAATAAGGTGAGTGGTCGTACCTATTGCTGTGTTGTGACTTCAGACAAGCATGAGGTGACTCACAAGGAAGTGCTGCAGTCTCATCACCATCTTCTTCCTCAGTAGTAATGCAATCACTGTAAACAACATCAAAGACAGTTAAAAGACGCTTCAGGTCAAATCCTGAAAGAGTTCTGGTTAAGACCAGATAAAAAACTACTTCTTTATTAGTTAAAGAGCAGAGGGAAGTGAAAGGATGTATGTGTGTGAAGCTAAGACAACGAGTAGTACTAATGATGTTTTTCTCAAAGTGGAAACTATTCCACTCAGAGAAAGTTCAAGGGGCTTTTCAAGTGACTATGAAATAATTAGGTTGAAATTATTTCTGTATGTTAAGTTTAGGCACCTCAGTATCCATCTTATCCATTATTCACTGTAAAAACAAGTACCATTCGAAACAAGTATGAATGCTATATTTCTGTGGCTTCCAGCAAATGTCTGTGGATATTCTCTGTTATTCTCAGAAGAGAGTGTCCTTTACAGTGCTCACAGGGCTGCTTCCTCCATTCAGACACTTCATGTCCCCATACAGAAGTGCGGAGGTGGATTTTTTTTTTTCCTTTTCACATCTTAGGTTCCAATTCTACCCCTCAGATTCTGGTCAAGTCTTGGCTGACTGCAAGGTGCAGAGTCAATAATGTGAATGATTTACTCTTTCTGCCATGAATGAAATGTTGGTGACTCTAAAATCCCTTTAAAAGGGCAAAAGTATTCCAGTTCTTCTGAAGTCTTCAGTGACCTTCAGCGTTATGGAAATCACAGCAGGACATGTGAGAGAAAAGAAGCTGACAGGGCTGATGTCTACTCTGGTCCTCTCAGAGGCTCAGAGGCACACGGCCTGGACTGCGCCTGAGTCAGACAATATCAACTGAGAGAGTTTGGGAATTGCAGGCTCCTTTAGTGTACGTGAATGTAATCACATCACAGTGAAGCAGGAGGCCCTGCGTCATTTCTTACAAAAGCCCTCACATCATTACTTCCATCTACTTTTCAGCAAGCTAGCTGAAAGAGTTTGAAAACTACAGAAGATGAATGTTTTTAGAAATGCTTCATATTACAGCCTGCAGTGTGAATATTCTCTACACATCATACTTGATATACTGTAAGGGCGTAAAAAAAAAAAGAGTTGCAATCTGGAGGAAAATTACTATTCTAGCATGCTACATATGGAGGTTACACGTGGTCAAGCCTTGTCTTGAGGTGTTGGGACAGTGTTAAATCTTAGATTATTATGAGAAGACTGACTTCTTTTCTTGGGACACAGAGCAGCTTTATGTTTGTGTTTAGGAAAGCAGGCGCCATTCTGATCATTACTATGGTAACCAAGGTCAGAGGATAGGGCTGTCACACTCCCTCGACACAGCAGATAACAATGTCGGAACACTAAGTGTAAACATATTTCTTTGCTTGAAGACTAAAGACCAGTAGCCAAATATCTTCTATATCCATCTATCTTGTATATAATATCTCTGTAAAAGCATTGAGTATGATCATTTATGCACATAGAGTACTTGTGGCACTATTCTGAGGGCATATAGATGAGCCAGAGAGGACGGCTTGTTCAGAACTGAGGCGGCATCATGGCATGACAAGTGTATTGATAAATCATCCATTCTCCTTGGCCAAGCTTCAATAAACCTTTCAGCATAAGACATCTTGGACTCCTGTGCACTGACTGAACTGACCATTGTTGAATAAAATGTTCCCACAACACATATCAAATACTTACAGGGGACCAACAGGCTTCACCTATATGTGTTATGTATATGCCTCAAAGCTTCAGCTGATGCTTCAAGAGTGTTGCATTCTGGGTATGTGAATGATTGGTGTGTTGTTGCTAGAAAGTACCAAGCTAGTGAGCCTAGACTAGCAAATGAATGGACAATATGTGTGGAGCGATTTGGAATTTCAGTGCTGATATAAAAAGATACGGCAGACATTACAGCAAAACTGTACCAACATGCCATGTTACATGTTAATTCAGCTTTACCTAGGGGCTTTATTCTTCAATTCAGAGCTTGATGCAAACAAATAGATGCAGTTTATACTTGTGTTTTCTTTTGAATAGTACTTCATGGTGATATTCACTGTAATATGCTGCAACTTACACCCTGCATACCGAATATTAACTTTTTACTCACCTTGGAAAAGATGTGATCAACAGACAGTTTGATTTTACAGTCACTGCTACTACACTGTAATTACAATGAAAAGGGGGTAGTTACAGCCCGCTCACCCCGGACTTACACTGTAATAAGGGAGCCTTCATTCACATTTTCAATGCTTTGTCCTAATGGTAGGGTACTGTCACAAAAAAAACTTATTACCTTAATGAGAGTCACTCTTGAATGCTTTTCAAGCTTTGAGAAAAGTGACATGTCCTTTGTTGTATTTATGAATAGCGTATGTTAAACCACAATAAAGTAGTGACTGGGTGGAAGTATACGCTATGTATCTCCCCATAAATGTTTAATAAATAAAGACATGACAGGATATAAAAAGTTGATCCTGTAAATTGGACCTCAAAACTCGAGCACTCATCCTGGTATTTTTGATACCCCAAATGTACTAAACAGTTACACTGTAAACTGTGGGCTTTAAGTCTTTACCAAGATTTCTATATTGACTGACTATTTTTCTACTGATATACAACAGAAGGAGTGTTTTCCCATCTGAAGTTCAAGTCCTTCAGTTTAAGGCCTTCAGGGATTGTGCAATCAAGCTGATGAATCTCTCCATCGATGCTCATCCCCGCCGTTGAAAATACAGCCAGCAACTACAACAGCTTCTCCTCAGTGGCATGCCCTTTCTCTTTATCTCTTCACAATGAAGTGCTCCAAGAAATGTTTAAAAGAACTTTAGTGTCAGGGGGGTGAATGAAGGAAGTAAGCAGCTGTCCATCAGGCTGCCACAGATCTCTTGATAGGCGATCTCAATAAATATACACTCTGCCAAGGGACGAAAACACTGAAAGATGTAAAATCAAATGCAAGCTTAAAGATAAACGGATGTTTTATAGATAGACTGGATATTAAGAAATGAGATAAAGAACAGTATTCAAGTTATTCAACGTTATCTCACAAATAATATTTCTTAAATATGACCAAGTCTAGTCATCAGCTGTCAACAAACCACTCTGTCTTGTCTTTTTTCACTGTAGTAAAACTGTGAGTTGGGATTTATCCCCTAACCTGTACGTGTGTGTGTGTGTGTGTGCGCGCACCAGTGAACAAGATTTGCTGATGGTGACTAAACATGACAGTGTCTGATCCTGCTGTAATATGGAGGATCAGCGAAGTGCATGACATGCTCGATCATGCAGTACAGATGTGTTGCATTGGCTTTTTAGTGTTAAGGGAAAAAAATTAAGCTTACACCTTTACTAGAGTAAGTACTTAGGCTTACTTTTTAATGTGGTTTAAACACATAGAATTGTGGTTAAAAGTTAGTAATAACTTCATGCTTTACTACAGCAGCATTGTGCAAACACTTCCTAAGTGGCAGGGCTGAAGGAGAAGGGTTAGGGTTACACTTAGCTTTAGGGTTCATTTTGTCTCCAAGGTCACAGCAAAGCTAATGGGGGGGACACTTGTGCTGGCCAGGGCACATCTGGGCCTCTCAAATGTTCCTCTGGTGTGACTCTAGTGTCCTTTTAGGGCACACACATATTCTGATGAAACAACTGTTTGAAAACAGGCCCTTCAACGCTCACAGTAAAAAGCAAGGGGTGATAAATAGCAAAAGACAGAGCGAATTTATAAATACATAACCTCTGACTTTTGTGCTGCCCTTGTCTTAACCTCTCTTCCTGATTTGCTAAAGAAAAAGCTTTTCCCACTTCAGCTCTCAGATCCACACTGGCAGGAGCAGAGAGCATCTGCAGCATGTGCTGTGGGCAGCTTGCTGCTTGCTCTAATGATGCCCCAGCTGCCTGCCTGCTAAACTGTGGGTGCACTCCTGACAGGTGACCTGATGCATGACTTGATCTCGCTATTCATACGATATCTGTCTGGAAAGTGCGTTCATTTGCGATTGTATTGCAGCATGAATACATTCAGCCCTTATTAAAATGAAGGGCTTTGTGCATAATTCTTTTTGGTCTTCCTTTAAGCTGCAACATTCAATGAGTTTTGCAGAATTTTGACCGATTTACACACCTTTGATCAGTCATAATGATGTGCAGTGTAGTAATCAGACAACATGACTGCCATCTGTTAGCAAGCAGCCAACGTCTGGGTAGCAATACTGAATGAAGAAACCTAAACATTGGCAACTTCTTGGATAGAAATGCATCATCTTGACTTAACTACCATCAAGAAAGAATTGAATCATTTTCTTTTGATTGTGTCTGTGTAGCTGCTTTATGTGTCTTTATCTGACACACACAAACACAATTTTATCACTGATACATCTGGACTCCAATAAGATGAATCCTGCCATTATCAGACTCACAAGGGAGAGACAGATGCAGCTGGGCCTCAGGTGTTTGGTTTCATAGAAGAGTCTGTTGATCCTTCACTTCTTCTTGTCCCTCCCTCCCCATTCATCTCCCTCCCTTCCCTACCATCCTCTCTTCTCTCCACTGCTCCCTTTGTTAACCCGAGGCCATGTTGCTCCCACAATCTCATTTCCACATGCATGCTATTTTTTATTATTTTCCCTCCCGGTCTGCCTCTCTCCACCTGTGTTTTTTCCTTTCCCAACTGTCATTTTTCTCTTCAAATTCAGCTACACTTCAAGCTCTCACTTCACTGTAAGAAACACGATGACTGCTTCAGTACACGAGTCATGACATAGAGAAGTAAAACAGAGAAGTAATTACAAGACTCTTACTGGATGGTGGATGTAAAGAACATCTGAATATAAACAAGTAAGACTCTCGAGCATAAATCAATTTCTTGCACATGAGACAAATCTAGGTCCGCCTACTGTATTTGAACTGTACAACTGTATTTGTCTGAGATGTGGGCAGAAATCCCAAGGTCTGGAACCAGGCTGGTAAAACACAAAATGTTGAACAATTTTCTACACACATACAGCAAAGTTGCAGATTGCAACCAAATGAATACTCTCCCACGCCTCACCCTCTCCTTCCATGCATGCAAGAGAAACTCTGGCTGCCAAATTCACATTAAAAACAAAGAGCCACATCTAGAGCAGGGTTTGGTTTGTCTGTTCTGGGCTATTGTAGAAAAATGGCGGTTCAACATGGCGGACTCCATGGACGAAGACCCGCTCTCACTGTAGATATAAAGGGCTCATTTTAAGACAATGGAAAACACAACAATTCTTTTTTTCAGGTGATTATACACTAATGAAAATGTAATAATGAATATTGTATTCCATTCCTGCCAATAAATACTCCTAAATCTTACACACTGGACCTTTAAATAGACGAGAGTCAGCGTGCTAATGCTGCCTTGTCTCATCTAATGGAAAAGTCTTTCTTTATTTGGTTAGATGTTATGTGTCTGTATGTCAACATTATTATATTTCACAGTTTTGCCACAGTGTAAAGAAGGAGGGGTTTATTCAATATCATTATTCTTCTCACTTACACTCATGTCTCTATGAATCTTGTTTCTCACATTTTTGCAATCTTTCTCACTCTTTTGAGAGATATTAGCATGTGTTGTCTCACAAACAAAACACCCTGCAGCCTCTAATACTGAGTAATTTAGCTCCCTATTCCTCCTAACGTGTCCCTTTATATCAATTATTGTTTATTGCACTGCGACACAACAGTCTTACAAGACAAATCCCTGCAAGTACTCGATGATTGATTTGCTGGCTTCACACAGTACGATGAATGGATAAAAAACTGAGTCATGTTCATGACTTTGAAATTTTGCTCAAGACCTGGAAATCAAGTTAGTGTTTTGAGACACACAACAGAACAAATCAATTATTCATGCCTAGCATTTTTTTTGTGTGCCTTTTTTCACAATTCAAGATTTACTGTTCTTTTTCTCTTCACTCTTCCCCTTTTCCTAAAAGATCGTGATAGTGGTTTGCTGAATCAACTGAGGTGAAATCAGGGTGAAACGATGGCTGGAAAAGTTAACTTTTGCATGGATATAACAGCTACAGCTGCACTCACTGGTTCCTGTGATACACAATAACATGAATGATTATTGTGGTGATTATTGGTTAATGCTCTAAAACATAAAATTGTATTTCAAACAGTGATTAAAATAAATATTAGATGCATAATTCTTTGCACGTAAACTGTAATTTATGCTACCCTGTGTGGTTAAGCATCAATAGATATGCAACAAGATATGCAACACTTTTGAGAGAAAACTCTGTCTAGAGTTTTGTCACACACACACACACACACACACACACACACACACAACCGTTATCCGAGGATAATGAGCAGGCACAGATAAGTTGTTGGCTGTCTTGTTAGTCTCTCACTTCACACTCCGTCAGTGCTCCACTTCACAATGCCAAAAATAACCAAACATAATCTCAGGCTATATGCTGAGTGACAAATAATATTCATGTATTGTTCAGACCTGTGAGGAAAAATACTTTTTGTACTGTATACATTTTGTTTTCTTATGGACGGTGGTTTTCAAACTGAGAGGACAAACATGACCAGGGGGGGAAATATGGAGTGACATTTAGGTTGAATAGACCTTTTTCACAGCTGACATTTGATTTGTCACACATAGGCATAATCAATAACAAGTCAAATTCTCTGCTGAGGAAAAGTTGAATGATTCACGTTTATTTCAGAATGATACTGAGCGCTCTGATGCACACAAGTCTATCAAGATTTTATGAAACATAATTTGGATTTCATGGGAAATAAACTTCTCTGATGTAAATAAGTTCAACAAAATATCTATGACTCAGTAGCTATTTTCTGAAAATGCAATCAGTAATATATTTGCTATTTTCAATGTGTGCATTTTAATTATTATATCAATTATAACACGAAAATTATATGTTTGTTATCCTTTGGTTCTGTATGCTTTTTTGTTAGTTGTGCTGTTATGTTTTGTCTTATTTGCATGTGTGAGTGCAGCTCAGTGGCATGTGTTACTTCAATTATTGCATTCTGTGTGTGCGTGTGCGAGCGTGTGTGTGTCTGTGAGACATGCCTTGACATTTTTATTAGAATCATTTTTAATAGAACATCTTAGCTAACACAATAGAGAGCTGACTACCCCTTCATGTCTTAGTTTGATCTATTTAAAAAGAAAAAAAAAAGTCAAATCTGATCTAATTTTTCTCCTAGTTAAAGGGACAATCTGTATTTTTTTTTTTACACAATATATTTGCAGTAAATTAACATAAAACCTAATGACAGTAATAATAAATATATTAGGGCGTTTTTGAGCAGAAAACACCTTTCAATAAATTTGCCTTTCAGTGTTTACTCCGGCAGGTTATTCTTGTACTGAGGTGCCCTGACAGCAAAAGCTCAGTCCACTTTAGCCTCGAATGACAGGCGGTGTATAGGTTGGTGGAGAGACAGTAACTCAGAAATTCCACACAGTGATTTATGGTGAAAGTAAACGCACAGGTGAAACACATTTCATTAACGACGGCTTAGTGAGTTTAGTGTTATCAATGACGCCTGTGCTTTCCTGCCACGACAAGACAAGATGCCTGGTGTTGAAAGTATGATTGAAAGAGGCATTGTTAAACTCAGGTGGATTATGGCCAGGTTTGATGACTTTTGGATGAAAAATGTTCGTGTGAATGTGTTAAGTGTTAAGTTCAACCTGGTTGAACTTGGTTGGGCACTGTGTTATGCACCATGCTTTCCTCAACGCAACAAAACGCAGCATTGAGAATAATGGGTTTTATTCCGCATTGTGCCTGAAAGGGCTATTAGGGTTAGGTTTTTTGTCCAGCATTGTGTAATGTAACAATCTCACACACAAGTATAGAGTTTAACTGATTGATCAATCTCAACATGTATTGAATTCACAATGGAAATAGTCAACATTTGATGCCTTAGGCTCTTGCCCAGCATTCAATATTGAGCAGATGATTACATACCGACACTACATACCATATGTGATGGATTTACCTCCTGTTAGTTTCCTGCTTTACATAATGCATATATCAGAGTGCAAATTTGTTGAATCAGCCTCATTTCCTCAGGGGGTCAGGAGAAGTTCAGGTGCAGGTCACAGGTAAATGGCTTCTGCGCTCATCTCTCAATCACTTTTTCAATTCTTCTACAGATGGGTGACCTCACCCCTGACCAACGTTGCTGAAGAACTCAACCTTCCATTGGCTCTCAAACCCAATTAGTGTGAGTGCATTGATTGCAGTCAATTATGTGGCCTGTCCCTCGTGGCCCCCCATTCCTTGGGGCTAAAGATCAATAAACATGATCATTGATTACTTACGTATAATGAGCATGGATTTAGTTGCGGCTCTCAGCAGGAGTTACGAAAAACAATTACAACACTGTTACATCCCTTACTTAGGATGCTTCTATTTTTATTCCAGGGTTTTCAGCAGTGTTTTTTAGACTGGAGGAGAATGTATACATTTTTAATGAAATAAGTCATTAACGTCCTAAGAATGTGCTATTTCACATAGCAAAGCTCTGTATTTGATGAGCATGGCTGTTGTTTAGACTGCCGTCGACAAACTGAATGAGATGCATCAACATCTGATGGAAATTAGGAGGCAGCAAAGGGGGCTGAGAAGGAGGATCAGGGATGGGATAAAACAGCTTCAGGAAGAAAGATGGAGGAGGTGCAGCAGAACAATGTCAGTGGAGTCTGGAGGGGCCTTAAAACCATGTCAAGGAACCCAACTCCCAGCCTTTGGGGGACCAAAAAAAGAATTATCTAAACTTTTTTCTCAGTATATTTGATCAGTCATCCGCCCCTGTTCAGTCCTCCCTACTGCAGTTGCCATCATCTGCACCCCCTATATACTGCCCCTCCCCCACCACCCGTCCCACAACATTCAGCTAACAGCCACCCTGCACATTCATTGCAATTCCTATCCAATGCCCTAGCCCCCCACCTACAACCTCCAGCATACAGCCCTGCTGCCCCAATCTGTCCCTCACAACAAACCAGATGAGGAAAGAAAAGGGCTGTGGGTCCAGATGGTATCAGCTCAAGGCTTCTCAAGCCCTGTGTAGACCAGCTGTGCAGGATAGTTGAACATATTTTCAACCTGAGCCTGAAGCTGGGCAGAGTGGCACAGCTGTGGAAAACATCCTGCGTGGTACCAGTGCCAAAGACTCCACACCCCATGGACCTAAACAGTTTCAGGCCAGTGGCGCTGACATTGCACCTGATGAAGACACTGGAGAGGCTGGTGCTTGTTCATCTCCACCCCCTAGTGAGCCCATCAAAGGCCCACTACAGTTTGTAAGCCTGGCTTTGGGGTGGACACTTTCATCTACCTTGTACATAGAGACCTCTCTCATCTGGAAAAGGTTGGGAGCACTATGTGTATTCAATATAATACAGGCCATGTTTCTGAGGGACCAGCTGGAGTGCACAGAGTTGGACCATCACCTCACAGCATGGATCCTCGGCTACCTCACAAACCGACCAAATTATATGAGGATACAGGACTTTCGTTGTCTGCAGTACGGGGGCCCTACAGGGAATAGTTCACCCTCAACACTGCAGGCTTCATGCACAGCTGACTGCCACCTGCAAAAGTTCATAGACGACTGCAGTTGTCGGGCACAGTAGGGGAGTACAGAGATGGTGCAAACACTCTTCTCCTACACCAGTGAACATCAAGGGAATGGATATTGAGATGGTGAAATCTCACAGGGTGTTTACCTGAATAATAAACGGGACTGGACTGACAATACAAAAGCACTATATAAGAAAGGACAGAGCATACTATCTGCTGAGGAGACTCTGGTCTTTTTGATTCTTTGTTGGCATTAGCCATCTTGTATGGAGTAGTCTGCTAGGGCAGCAGCATCTCATCTGCTGACAGGAAGAGACCTAACAGACTGTTTAAGAAGGCCATCTTATCTTATCTCATCTTATCTTATCATGTCAGTTAAACAATTTCCTGGGGTAACAATTAATGTTAATGGTTAATCATTTTGCCATGTTGGTATGTGTGGAGGGGGCGTGGTGCATCAGCTGCAGGAGAGAGGTGTGGGGACGGCTCAGGAGAGCAGCACACTTGTAATGAGTTGGCTAATCACTGTTCCTTTTTAAAACAGTAGCGTGCTGGACCTGGGAGCAGGAAAGACACACATCCAGATGGCAGCATCTTTGGAGCAGACGCCGGGCAGCAGGAAACGCAGGAACGGCTGGACAAAGCGTGTCATCTCTAGCGTGTCAATAAAGGAAACAGTCACCTGTCTGTATCGTGTCAAAGTACCCACAGGAACATACTAATACTAATATACTAATCACAATTGTGTTGATGGTGGAATATTGTGCTGTTCCTATTGTTGTGATCTTCTGTCCCCCCCCCCCCCCCTCTCTCTCACACACGCACACATGGTGGTCTCTCTTGGTAAATAGTTAGAGGAACAGGTGGTTGGGTTTTTGTTGCTTTACCGGAAAACCCTATAAATACTTTCACTGCATTGTTACCATTTACATGATCCATTCTCATAATGTATCCTATCAAATTATTAGCACTTCATTGTATTTGACAAAAGGACCTATTTATATAGCATATTTACCAAAAGTATAATAATATCTCAAGCAAGAACTGAAGTGGCCCTGCGCTCTGCTGCTCGTGTGCAATTTGCCTGATGCTAACTATATTTCATAGAGTGCGGAAACGATCTCACTTACAGTAAGAGCCTCCACACTCCTAAACTATTTCTGTTTGCTCAGAGTCTTTTGTTTCGCTTGAGCACTTGTCCCCCTGCAAATATGTGAGCACTGACACGTGTACTCTACAAACAACTCCGGTTAGCATGACAGAAATTCCAAAACATCTTGCCCTCATTGCTCGGATGTTCTTTTCTTCAGCTGAGCAACAACTGTCAGCGCCACGCTACAATTGTTGACAAATAACCGCTCACCCTCCATCTGACTTAGTGTGTGTGTGTGAGTGTGTGTGTGTGTGTGTGTCTTCCTGCTTGAGCAGTCTGTGTGTGTGTGTGGATGATAAGGCTGCTAAGAAATAAGATCTCATTGTCTAAATTTAAATTGGTGCTGGGTGTTAATAAAGGTGGCGTAATTCTGCTGCACCAGGAGAAAAACCCTGGAGACCACACAGGAAGAAGTTCACAGCTGTGTGTCTGAGGTCTTACTTGGGTTCCATTTTTCACTTCCCATTTTTCTTATTATGCTTTGTAATATGCTGCTAACCAGACATTTTTTCTCAAGAGGCTTAATGCTTGATGGATTTCAAGTATGCGCTAACCAAGTCTTTTTGTAATTCTATGATTTCTTCAGAAGTAAAAACACTCTCCACTTAGTAACCTTTTTTCCAGGTACTTCAACAAATTTAGGCGTTTTATTATTCATCAGATCTCCAGGATGGTCCTGGATTTGAGGTAATTCTGGTGGTTTTCACCCAGAGGAACCTCAAAAATGCCTTTGGGGGCAGTCCAGAAACCAGAACGAAAAATCAGCTCACAGGAGACCTTACAGCAGCTGGGGGACTTCCTCAGGTGTTCAACATGAACTGATCTGCAACTGGAAGGACAGATGTTGTAGCCCTAAAGGTGTCTCTTTAGGATTAAAAAAAAAAGATATCATGTTCATTAGTTCAGTTTAAGGGTGTTGGGAAGTGGGTTTTGTTTTACCTAAGGACATAGCCAAGCTACTTATTTCCTCTTGTGCCTTCATGCTAAGCTAAAGTAACAGGCTGCCAGGAGTCTCAATCATCTTCTAACTCTCAGCAAAAAAGTGAATTTCCCTAAATTAAATATCAAACCATTCCTTTCAGATCTCTACTGCTACAACCAAAACGCAAACTTGCCACACTTGTGCCACCCACCACCCAGAAAGAGACATCAGCTGTCTGAGAACATCAGACTAAAACTGGTCACAACATCGACTGCAAAGGGGTCAAAGTCATCAACAAGGTGTCAGACAGGAGTATGAGAGGAGTCAGGAGAAAGATCAAAGAGACCATTCACATCTGAAGCCAGAGACAGGAGTTACTATCTCTACGACCACTTGTTATCACATGACCGACATTCCACCTTTAGGCCACGCCATGAGACCTGAACTATTTCCAACCACTGATGAATACAGTGAGATGTGGTTAAAAGCTCAGAGTTAAAGGTAGAGTTGAGCAAGTTTAAGTTAAGATAATTTTGTCAATGTTATATTTAAAATTCAAAGTGTCTATATGTTGTTTGGACAAGATTGACTGAACCTCCATGTCAGTGCCGAGTCACCGGCCTCATGTTGAACATAATTGGATATCCTCTACGTCAGCTCACTTGTTCTTGCTTGCTCTGAGAACACGTTGTTGATAATTGACTTTAGTCCTCTTACTACACAGGCTTCTGCTTCTAATTGAAGCTAGGGAAAGTGAATAACACGCCTCTTAGATCCTGAGCATTGTAATTAGCTTCAACTTCCTTCTCCTGAGATCCTCAGTGACAAATAGTTGCCGGCTGTGAAGCTTGAATTGAAATCTGTGTTTTGTTTTTTGTTTTCTTAATGTGTAGTTATGTACAAAAGGTGAAAAAGCCTATATATTATAAAAGACATGAAAAATAAGCAATATAAACAACTTTGTAGATATGAAAACACAATATAGTGCATTTTTCTTGAGGTCAGTGACAGCTGAGATTAGTTCCAGCCCCCCACGACCCTGATAAAGATAAGCAACTATGGATGAATGGACAGATCTTGATGTTTTTGTGTCTTTATATGAATGTCCGTTTCAGTCCGTTGTGTTACATGTAAGAGTTTACTAATCTTCAGAACCCAAAATCAGCACTCTGGGCTGGTGGCAGGCAAACAGAAAAAACAGGGAGGACTGAACCTGAGCTAAGTCTTGGACATAGCATATGTATACTGTATAGATAATGACACAATGTGGACTGGAGTGAAGAGCCTGGGCAGATATGCTGCAGCATCTTGATTAGTGAATGAGTTACAGGTGTGCAGGTTGCAGCAGGTGGAAGATGATTGGATTGTCACACTCAGACAAACACACACACAACCACGCTAAACCAAGATGCTGCACATGGTAAACATGCTTATTAAGCATGAGCATGTTAGCAGCCTCACAGTAGGATGTCTGCAGACTCTTAGTTCTGTTATTTTGACTGCATTTTATATATTTTTTTACTGTTATATTGATAACACTAAATGGACTAATTATATGGCACTTGGAGAAAGACAAATAAAAAAGACTTTATTGTGTTTTTGCCATTTTATATATTTTAAAGTAAATGCTATTCATTCTGTTACATTCTGTTGCACATAGGATTTCATGACCAGACAGCACCCATTATTCTGAAATTGTACCAAGAGGAATAAAAGCAGAGGGAGAAGCGATGGAGTCACAAGAGAGGTAAGTGTGAGACTGAGAAAAGAAGGAATAATGAGAAGAGTACTGCGTGAGAAGGGAGAAAAGAGAGATCAAAAAAAGTGAGAGGGTTATAAAACGAGAGGGAGCACATCACTCCAGGAAAGGAATATGTGCCCTAAAACCCAACGGAGAAGTGAGAAATAAATTAATGTAAAAGTTGAAGAAAGAAAGGAGACGAGAGGAAGGGTGGAAAAAAGATCATTGGAAACCTGACACCCAGAGAGAGACAAGGAGGGGCAAAAATGTAGAGGTGACAGATTTCTGAGTGTCTGGGGAAAAAAAAAAAAAAATCTTCAGCAGGTGTGAATCTAGTCTCAGCCTGCAGATCAGACACAGACTTCTAAACCCACACACACACACGTACTTGCAAATAATACACCCAACTGAGACTGAGAATTTTCTGGCAAGCTGTCCTCATTTTCCCCTCGTCTTTCTTCTAACCCTCTATCTCTCTGTCTCTGCAGGCAAATAAACACATTTATGTTTTAAACCATCTGAAGGATTTTAAAATGTGACTCCATATGTGCTGTTCATTTTTAACGTGTTCTCTTCTTTTTAGATTGAGATGAAATATTGAGATGCTGTTGATCACAGCTCAAAGAAGACTGAATTTTAGACCCACTGATTACATTGTTTTAACAAGGGTGGAAAGATAAGGAAAATTAAAATATATAAGACCATTTGGCTGGTCTTTGTTGTTGCAAAATACTTAGCAGGCTAGAAAATGAGAGGACCTAAGGCTTGCTTTCCCACATTATCCACATTCGAACATAGGTGGGTAATACAGACAGATAGGGTGTCAGGGTGTTTGTGTCCAATGTCTGAAGTGTTTTGAGCTGCCAAAACCAATAAAACACTGTTGGGATTAATACCAAAATGTAATTTAATTTGAAAACTACCTGCAGTTTCTCTCATGTCATTGAACTCAACAAGCAGGGTCACAGCAGTGGCAGTACTCAAAAGTAAACAGAAAGAATAGTGAATAAAACTGTAAAAGTCAAAAACATTATTTGCTAGATCAAATTTTTAAGGAGAAGCCTGCGCACAAACCTGAAGCCACAAATCAAATGTGGATATTCCTAAAGGCGTTCACTTTTGCCTCTGACAAATGTGTTTCCACGTTCTTCTCCTGTCAGTTTTAAATCCACTGTTTCTAAATCTAATACACCAGTTGGTAAGGTATATGTCTTTTGCCAAGCCATGCTAATGAGAGGAATGGCTGCGTACGTAAATATCTGAATAAAACTTAGCTTTGCTACATTGCTGTAATCATCAATTAAATTTCAAATTTTCATTTGAGTTTTGTTGTTGTTGTTAAACTAAAAGACAAAATTGACAAAGAAAATCTATCAGGAGAGGTTTACTGTAATAAACAATGTCCCTAAGAGAAATGAAATTCTTTTATCAGTGACAGGATAATGAAAAGCATTAAGAAAATGTCAGTGGTGTTTGTGTGTTTTTGGACACACACTCCAAAATGAATAATTTATACCTAAGAGGCAAGTCTGTCTAGAAATATGTGTATATTGGTTCATAAGTTTACGGTATTTGAAGATTTACATTTGTGTACTTTTAAACTTTGATTGGGCCATCCATTGATATACAGATATGCGAACACATGCACATGCACACATATCTCCCTGTGCTGCATGTTCTCCAAGGAGGAGCAGACAGCTGCCTCTCTAAAACTGAACTGTAATTAACACCTTTAAACCCAACATGCCAGACTCATAAATAAAAGAAGCCGATTAAGGGCCTGGGACACATTAAAAGTGGATTAGCCTCAAAGATGTAAATATCCTGTGCTCATTTTCATCATAGTATCCAGAACCCAGAACCTGAACCATCATTAGGGAACCGAGGGGGCAGAAATGTATGCAAATGTTTTTTTTGAGTGAGAGGGGTGAGTCAGGCAGAGAGATAAAATGACTTAGAAAAAAATAGAGATAGGGAGAGTAAGACAGGGTATTATTAACAGAGACATGTCAATCACACATAACTCCTTTGGATCCAAGTCCAAGGGCTTTACATAGCTCTTAATACTGTTCTCGAAAATACACACCCAGTCACATACCAGTTATCAGACATCAGAAATGTGCACGCACACAATTAACATAATACTTAGCTAGAATCAGCACCACGTTTAGGAATAATAACGATGGTAATGTATTATTTTTGCACACACTGGGTAGCTGTGTAACTAGTAATTCTGCACATGGTGTAGTATGGAGGTTAAGTGCTATTTTTTTTACATAATGGTAAAATATGTTGAGGTACAGTAAACAGTGGCATGGGATTACTACCATGATGCTAGGCTGCCATACACTGCACAAAGTACCATTGTATTCTTCATACTGATATTTAATTGATTTCATATTTTCCTGACACCAGATTGGGAAAAAAAACTGGAATATTTTCATTTGGAAGCATTGCACTACTACAATCAACACATATTCACATAAACACATTCTGAAACAACATATCAGTACTATGCTAAATCAATGTAGAACCAACACAGCATCACATATGGTGTGAATTTATAAGGATGATCATCATATGTTGAGTAAATACAGTATATCCCGTACAACAAGACAGAGGAAGCAATAGACACTATTTTATACACAGCAGCATTTGAGTAGTTCTTCCCATAACAGTACACCCAAAAGACATTCATGTAGCTGATGATGTTATGATTCAGTTCAAAAAAGTGAATCTAAATGTCTAAAATCTAAAAGCTTTCATGACTTATGGGCAGGCAGGTAAACACAAAATAACAAAAGGCAGCTGAGGAGTCCAAGTAAAAACAAACTTAATCCAACCATCCAAGAAAAATCCTATCAACAGGCGTCCAACAGCAAAAAATACAGAAATGAGATATACTACAGTAGAATTAGAAGAATGAACAGCGCGAGATTGGGGAACCTGACAAGTACAAGAGTGAAAACACATTGATAAAATACAAGAAAACTAATCAAGTAATTAAACAAATGTAACAGAAAAAAGGTGGGAAAAAGACAAAGACAGGAAGTAAAGTAACACAGGAGTCCAGAGGAAAGACTCTTTCAACATAAAACAAGAAATACTAGAAGAACAAGAAACCATGACAGATGAGTTATCAAACACTTTGCGAGCTGATAGTGCTGCAACTGATGCATATATTCTTTTGTGGATCATCATGTGGGATTTGCTGATATAGTTTATGTCCGAATGACTCTTGACAGGCATCGACTTTGTACATCTTGTTGTAACGTTTTCCACACCGAATTGGATCGTTCGCACAATCAGTTTTAAGTGCTGTTCATAAAAAAAAAAAAAAACCTCAAGGAGTCTTTGTCCTTTGGGGAGAAAAATAAAGATACACCAAAAACATTTTGTGTGATTAAATCAGGTTTGACTTTTCACAGCGAAACATCACAAATACAATATATCCTGTTTAGAAAATGTAGTGTTTTATCACTTCATATATTTCAGATGTGACCTGAAATTTTTTTATTGAAATTCATTGGTAGATCCAAGTGTATTACACTGTATGTACTGGCATTAGTCACATTGTCTGTCAAAAGTCACCTAGTTAGATTTAATGTGTCAAGTCATCACTCTTACTTGCAAAGGATGAAATCATCTGTGTTTTTCAAAGTAACGACTTGGGATTTTTGTGTACAGGTTGATTAACCAAATGTGTCTCTTGCTGAAACACATGACTGGATCTTGTTAATCACATTGATGATATACTATCTGTCTGTGCAAGAGAAGTACTGCCTGCAGGTCTTTAAAAGCCTGTAAGTGTTCAGGTGGGGTTGGTTTGTGCTTAATTGGAGTGAGTTAAACTACATTAACCTTTAGTGCGGTGGCAAAGAGTAAGCGAAGAGACGCACTAAACTAAATATTTGACTGATGTACTGCATTTGTCTCTACAGTTAGAAAATCAGTGATCTGGAATATTGTTTGTTATTTTCTCCTTTCAGCCTGATCTAATGGGACGTCTGTTATTGCTCAACAGATGGAAGGATTTAGGCAGACACTCGCTGTTCCTGTCACACACACAAACATGCATGCGTGCACACAGGCAAGCACAGACAAAGCAGATGCAAGATTTTGTTGTTTGTCCCATCTTCGGCCATTATGAATATGATATATTCATACAGACTATTCTGTGATATGTATCAGGTAATAATCAGTACAACCTGCTACTTGAAATAACTATTGCAGCATTACCAATAGTCTGTATGAGTAGCTTTATAATTATTCATTGTAGTGAATTAAAAAAGCATTACAAGAAAGAAAATGTAGAAAATGGGCCTTTGTGTTCATTAACAACCTCCAGTTTAGATATGGGAGCCTCTCTCTCTTCCCTGGTGGCTCTCTACAGCCGGAACATATATGCAGGCGTTTGGTGGAAGTCTCAAGAGATGGAGAGGAAGGATTTGAATTGAAGGCTGTAAAGATGGGGGAAGATGAAAGCACTGATATGTGATGTAGGATGGAGAAGGAGGGAGCGGGCAGGTGGTTGACAAGGCATGATTGAGCATGCGGAATAGAGGCTGAACAGGCTGGATTGATGTCCCGCGATGTAAAGTAACCAATATTTGTCAAGGTTGAGATCAATGCTGCAATCAGAGCTACCCTGTAGGTTCACTTTTCTCTCCTCAGTGTTTCTCTGCCTCTTTCTTTTTCTTTTTCTTTCCTTACTATGTCAAAATCGCAGCTGGTATCACAGTGTAAAGTCACCATACATTTGATGGGATAAAATATGAGCTGCATTTTGCACAGACCAACAAAGACACCTTTAGGGTAGTTCACACTAGCCTTACAGATAAAACAGTAGCTAAAGCACAAGTTGCTGGTTTCACTGCTTTGCATCATCTAGCCAACAGTCTGTTCTAATCAAAGTCTGTTCAGTCACCTTCTGTGTGTTTCAGACCTCTAAAGTCTCCACAGCCTCTGTGTCAGTGCAGGTGTGTAACTTTGAGCTTTAAGTGTATCTCTGTGTGTGTGTGCCTTTACAACTTTCTGCTCTTTGAAGTCTCATCAAATGTACCAATGGCTTGATAATAATGTTAAAGCATATTTTCAGCTCTTTGTGGCCCATTGAAGGACTCACTCGTGCTGTGACAAGAATAAAAGGCAGGTACTACATTGCTGGCAAATGTCAAGTCTCAGTTTGTGCTACTTTTAGAATGATACGGTCCCTTCACAACAAAAATGTCAACACTCTTTGAATGTAGATGTTTGCCTTTTGCTCTAAAGAGCTGCAATGCATAACTGCACATTTAAAGTACCGTAAAAATGACACAGCATCAGATGTTGGAATGTCATATCATCAGCAAGGTAATGTGAATGCAAATATATTCTTTGATAAAATAATGAAAATAACCTGTACCAGCTCGTTCAAATGAGTCCACATATACTGTAGCACAGAATGGAGAGAAGCTGTGGCTACATGTGATCATAATACAGTAAATGTATAAAATGTCAGAACAATTTATAAGATTCCATCTTCCAACATTTTATTGTATATATGCAGTTTGTACAGACAGCTTCTGAGAGATAGTACGAGATTTTTAACATAATATTTAACATGAGTCATTCTTTTTCATTTTGTCTGGTTTATAAAAAATAAAAATGAATCAAGTGCATGTGAATTCATACCAGTCAAGGAGATAAAAAAAATAATTTAAAAAGCAACAAAAATAAAAGCACACCAACCTTTTGTTTTTTTAATTGTAATAAAGAGTTATTAAAATGCCAATAAAAGATGACGGCTTTAACATAGTAAAGTAAAAGCTTGGAAAATTATATAAAAAGACGAGAGTGAAGAGTGTCTGTATTTTGGAAGAACTAATATTATCCTGTCCTGAAACGTCTAGGTGCAATGTGACTATATAGGTGCATGAGAGTGAGTGAGCCCTGGTGAGATAATATGAGTCTACTTATGTAGCTTGGTTCTAGACCTCTGAGTCATCCCCCATATCTCTGATTTGTTCAGAAATTCAGTCTGGTTTTCAGGTTACTACTCTTGCTTGGTGCCTAGATGATATATGATATTTCAACGGTTCCCATAGGATACATTTGTATTTTATTACCCCCTCTGTGCAGGAAAGGTCAGAGGTCAGGGTCAGCTATGGAACAAAGTTGGAACAGGAAGGAAGTCAGCATGCTGTTCAAGATGCCTGCCTTGAAACATGGAATGTTTCTGATTTCAAAATAATACACACGTTTTATATCTTCATTATTTTAAGTGTATGAAAAGAGACAAACTGCTGCTGTTGTGTTTGGCACAGTGTGCTGTTTTGGTGAGCAGGTCTGAAGTTCCTGGAGTATTACAGCTAACAAAAGAGAGTGTCAGCTCTTGATGAGTGTGTATGTCATGCTGTCACCACCACGACTGAGAGACGGAGATCGAGTCTGACAGCCAAAGGCTTGAGCTGCACCCAACATTACTGTGCGTGTGTGTGTCTGTATTGGTTATTTGTGTGAGGTTTTGGGTGGGGGCAACAGTGTGGTCTCACCTTACCATCACCTGTCACTGACAACAGATGTTCACCCGACAGGATTATTTACCAACCAACCACATTGTGTGTGTTTGTGATTGTGTGTGTGTGGTTGGTGTGAGAAAGAGAGAGAAAGAGAGAGAGAGAGAGAGAGAGAGAGACAGAGAGAGAGACAGAGAGAGAAATGAGTTACTGATCCAAAGCCCAGATATGAAGCAACTCTTCTAAAGCACATAAATACACGCTCTCAGAGCAAATCCATCTCCTACGTACAATACCAGCATTGTGAAGGTGTCTGATCATTCCATGTGATCCTAATTTGACATCTCTTGTCCTCGCCTTTAATGCGATGGAAAAGGACACGGGGAGAGGACGTCCTTGTTCAAAAGGCCACTCCAAAACATATTTTTCCATCAACTACAGTAATGAAAGTACACAATGCGGGCAGAGGAAATTTTTCCCACCCAGTCCATAGTCCAAGCTCCCACCTCATCCATCACACTCCAACAATAGAGATGTCGTCCTTTCCCAAGACAGCTGCTCAGCCACAGCAAAAAGTGTGTGTGTGTGTGTGCATCTGTATGCATGTGCAAACATGAGTGAGTTTTCTGTGTATGATCTAACATTCCAATTACGATCTTATTTTAAAAAATGATACTCCCTCTATGTTAAAACAAATAAGGCTGACAAAGACTCCAAACAGCTGTTTCACACCACTATTGTACTGTGTGAATGGCATTCATTTATACATACTTAAACAGATTGATTATTCCTTTGTTGACAGCGACATGTTCTCTCCTCCGTGATACACTGAGGAAACTTTTTAATTAAAAAAGAATTTAGAACTGTGGTCTGCATAATCATGAGTGCTAATAAGTGATGAGAAAAATGAAAGAAACAAAAATAGATGGGTAAATCTTTATTCAGCTGATAAAAAAACAACAACAAAGGTTGGTGGCATATGAAAGTCAGATTAGTATCTATTCAAGTTCCTAGTAATCCCGACTGTCTGACCACCAGCAGGGCAGCCTGTGTGCATCCATGTGTGTGAGTCCACCTTGCTCTTCTGCCCATGCCACGCTGGCTCCACCATCTGCTGCCAGTCGAAGTTCTGTCCGGCCCAGCAAGAGTCCTCACACACACACATGCACACACAACTCCCTATGTCCTGCTTGTGGTCAGACAGCCAGGTGGCATCAAACCAAATGAGCAACGGTTGATACACACACGCTGCGACCTACAGTACACTATGGTCCACCAACAGAAAGTCCCTCTAAATCCTTCTGCTTCTCCCTCTTTCTTGATGCGCACATAGGCTTGATTAACACGCCGAAAGGGTGTCTGTCTGTCTGTCTGACTGCCTGTCTGTCCTGCCGTCTGTTTTCTCTCTATGCCATTTGGCCTGCTTCGCTGCCTTGGATTGAGAACATAGGAGCTCTTCCTCACAGCCACCAAACTATGATAATATGTGCATGTGTATGTGTGTGCTGTGTGTGTTTTAGGAGACAACTCTAAAAAGGAACTCCTTAGAGGGGTGTCAGATGGCAGGCGTTTGTGTTGGTGTGTGGATGGGGGAAGGAGAGATGATGGGGGCGGATGAAGGAAGGGATAGAAGGAAACAGGAGGGGCGGGGGGGTTGCTGTGTTCTCTGCTCTTCAGCTTTTGTTCTCCTAGATAATGACTCCCCACCCCCTGACTCCAAAAACGGAGGGAACCCCTCCAATCTGGAAACAGGAGTAACTTCCAAGGTTATGTTGTTATGACGACTAGTTATACTAACCTACAAGTGGTGTTTATTCATGTATATATATATATATATATATATAAGCTTGCAAGATGATTCACTGTAAATTTTCAACATTTGGTACTGCAACTGTGTCAGATTTCTCATAGTCAATTATAAATGCCCTAAGTTGCCCTAAAAAACCCAATATGCTTTTAAATTGGGCCAAAACTGTGTAGGGGGAAAACATAGAGCCATATCACTGCCAACAGCCTGGAGACCAGTTGAGTGTCTCGACCTAATCTGACAGGACCAATGAAGGAAACTGAAATTTGAAGAGCAGAGAAGAGAAGAGAAGAGAAGAGAAGAGAAGAGAAGAGAAGAGAAGAGAAGAGAAGAGAAGAGAAGAGAAGAGAAGAGAGCGCCACATTCAAATAGGTAGTTTCATGGTAATCACAAGCTTCGCTTTCAATAAAACTCAATACTAAATATGGGAAGACAAACATTTAAAGGAAGTCAAATGAATTGAATGTTACAGTGGAAATACTGTTCTATTTGCTATGACCTGGTTCAGTAGAGCAGCATCTGCAACCCACATGAAATCTAAAAATACTCCCGCACCATTGACTGCTACTATGCTGTGGCCTCAGTAGGTAGATGAATAACTCTGTGTGTATGGTATGCTTGTGTGCATGTGTTAAAGTGGGAATGGGGAAAGGGCTGTACACTGAGGTTTGCCGCTGCCTCGTTTACAAGCTTCAACCGCAGATATGCTATTAAAACCTCTTTTCAAACATGGTGCAAAGTGTGTGTATTTATATATTTGTGTGTGTGTATGTGTTGGCAAACCAGTGGGCAGCACTCAAAGAGGCAAACCCAGTATATTAATGGCTTATAACTGCTGTAAATATTATTATAATAAACAATACTTACAACACCGAATCCTCTCCCCCATTATCTTATATTTTGGAGCCAGTGATGAGCTTCACTATGATGCAGAAACAGGAAATGAACACCCACAATGCACCGTTTGTACAATTTGCCATTAACCTCCTTTCACAACTTGTAAATTTGCATCTTTTATACAGGACAGCTAATATTTCCATAAAGTGTTACAGTATGAGATTCTGACATAAACATAAACAACATAAAATATAAAACATAAAAATGGGTTGATTGTCAGTGGCTGCGTCAGTGTAGATTCTGCTGGCTTGTGTATATGTGTCTATACGTTATGCTTATGGGTTTGTAAATGTAAATATGTCGGAAGGTTGTTGGCATGTCATTGAAAATAGGGTCATGACAATCCGTCTGTCATGTTAATGACAGATGTGTGACAGATGCTGCTGATGTCGTTAATGTCACAGTAAAGACTGGCTTCATGTACAGATCGGTCATTGCATCCACAAAACTGAGGATCTTCCGATCGTTGTTTCTAATTTGCTACAATTGTTAGTTTTCTGGTTAGTTTTCTATGATTAAAATTTATAGGTCAGGCATGCGCTTCTTCCAAAACGCATTTGTGTAATGTCATTTTCATCAGAGACCTGCATAGAAGTACAAAAAATTGTGAGAGAACTCTATTAATATTTCTGCTTTTTATGATTAGATGTGTAAAACGTTTGTGGTTTTTTATTCTTAATAAATTCTACTCAAGATTTAATCATAGTTTCCCTCAAAACAGTTCATATTTTACTCAAACAATATAATACTTTGCCTTCAGACTTTGCATAGCATACTTTACATAAGCAGGGATAGCAAAGGGTCCCAATACTCAGCTGACTAATCCTTCAAGTACAGGAATTTAAAAAATGGGTTACAGTAGTCTCATTTCACTTACTGTATGTACACTGTGTGTAACTTATTGTGCTTTCATGTGTATGCTGTTAAGACTCATGCACATACCAAGACAAAACATAACTATAATCCAGTTGTCTAACAATGGTTTGATCTGATTGTGCTCATACACTTTCTGTAATTTACCACACCACAATCTATCATAAATCCATAGGTTATTTATTGGACTTATTAATTATAAATGATTTGTGGAGTTGACATACGTGCCTCTTTCTGACACACACACGCACACCGAGAGAGAGAGAGAGAGAGAGAGTGAAAAAAAGGGGGAGGTATTCAAATTATGCATGAATAAATCCTGCACCAATCTGTCTCTCTCTCCCTCTTTCTCTCTCTCTCCCCCCCTCTCCTGCACCGTTGGACCGTTCACCGTACAGGTGCGAGCGAGCAGCGGCTCGAACCGCTCCTCCAATTAGGAGCGTTGAGCGTGACCACGTGAACAAATCCCGTTGTCTAAATTCCCGTTCAGCGGCGAGCAGCTCGGAGTGAGCGGCAGCGCTGAAAGCCACACAGAGTGGGAAGTAATAACGGCAGGCTGAACGGGAACGGTGTGCAGGTAAATTGCTTACACTTTTTCTGCCTTCACCCTCCTCTCAGCGGCTCTGTTGGGATGGTGTGCGGTTCAGACGCGTGGGCTCTGGGACAGGATGTGTTGGATTAAATTTGCTGTCGCTTGCGGGTGATTTCTCTCTGCTCTCCTCCGATCCGCGGACAGGACAAACAGCATCATCGGCTGGTTGCTCTGCACCGTCTGCGCATTGAAACTCAGCCACCGTGCTCCTCCCTCCCACCTCCTCTCTCTCCCACTCTCTCTCCCCCCCTTGTCTCTCGCAGGCACACGAGGCTATTGATAGTTGACAGAAGCCTTGTAATCCCTGACTGATCTGGCTGACCGGCCACAGCCATTTGCGAAGCAAGAATGTTGATTGAACTTTATTTTGCTTGGAGATTTGTTTTAATTGGTAACGCCCGCATAGATTGACGCCGTGCAGGAGGGGAAGGAGTGTGTGTGAGAGACGTCTTTTGGTGCTGCATGCAACCAAGGCAAGCAGAGGCAAGCTTTTATTGCTGAATTATTTATAAGACTGTCTGGGAGAGAGTAATGCTCTTCTTGGATGGAGAGGGAGTCGTGGTCGAGATGTACTCCTAGGTTATTTCTAATCGTGATTTCTCGTAGTTTTTACTTAAATGAAGCATGTTTTTTTTTTATTGTATTTTATCTAATTGTATGGCGTTTTCTTTTTTTATTGGTTAGGGAGGCTAAAGAAGTCAAATGAAGTGCTGACACAGTTAGTCGAAAAATCAATCAGTTGGTCGACCAAGGAAATGATTTTGGTAACCAGTTAATTTTCATTATTAAACGTTAGTGTAACTCAAGTATGTGGTAAAAAAACAAACAAACAGAATTCTCTGATGTATATCACTACAAATTAAAGATCTTTGAGATTTGGACTGTGGAGAAAATAAGCTATTTGAAATTTTGTTATTGACATGTTTTACTATTTTATGACATATCTGAAAAATATTGACAGGTTAATTGATGCTAAAAAAAATAATCAATAGTTGTCCCAAAATTAATTAAATTAGCATTAACCATTAACCAAGTAGCTGCTCTGTATCTATCTGTTAGTCAGTCAGTATATCTGAGTCAGTTAGTCAGTAAATCTGTGGTTGTTTATTCTGCTGTCAGTTTGCCTCCTCAGAAATGTAAATAAATAAATAAATAGACCTAGATATGAATAAATAAATAAATTTGCCCTGCTATGTTTCTGTTTAATTTTTTTTTTTTACAGCCCTACTCCACCGGAATGAATCGACCCAGTCCGCGCCTGCGCACTCCGACCACCATTCATCTGTAGGGATCTCTCCCTGTTCCTCTTGTCTCGTGCGACAGAAGAGAAACCAGCAGGCGGCTCCGGGCTCGCGCTCGTTGCCCCGGTTGTCAAGGCACTGGCACTCTGACTTCTCCTCGCGGCGGCTGGACGTTGACAGCTCAGATCGGATTCAACTCGGATTTTTTCGCCTCTTTTTCTTTTACCTCTTTGGATTTCTATGTTTTTGGCGGCAGTGACGGACTCTCAACAGCGTGTTACTAACAACGTAAGTCTGTTGATATTTTCTTTTCTAGCTGTGTTTTCTCAACTCAACTTCTACGGGAGTTTTTGGTTGATTTTCTTTGTATATCTCGCTCGGAAGTTAAACTACTTAATGTCCCGTCTTTCACGTTGTTTCGTTGTCTGTTTATGTGTGCTTGCTTTCGCTTTTTTTAGTCCCCGTGGTGAGAACAAAAAGAGGAACTTTGCACGTGATGAACTTTACTTATATTTCCAATATATCCACAGTGTGTTTTAGTGTTTGTGTCGGTGTTTGCGGGATGTTTTGCCAAGAATACACTCAGGCGAGGAGAGAAGAGGAGAGGTTGTTTGACTGTAGCTCATCTTTTACAGCAGGTGTCTTGATAGCTACTTCCGCACTGTGCTGCGAGATATCGACCGTATGCAAAGCTATAAGTCTTTTTATCTTAAATACCTTCTCCTACTCTTGTTAGGGTTATTTAAAGTGTTTCTTGTGTGTTAGCTAACTATTATTGTGGTTGTATTAGTTGTTTCTTTTCCTCTTTTTGTCCACCTTCACGGTGCTACTGTTTAGGGAACTAAAACTTAAGTTATTGAAGCATTGTGTTTCAACATTGAGGTTATTTCCTCTCATAATTTACCTTCTCTGTTGTGTGTGTGTGTGTGTGTGTGTGTATGTGTGTGTGTGATCAAGTGAATGACAGTGAAAGAAAGAAATGCTGAACTGCTCTCTCTATTTTCTTGCTGAACCAGCTTGTTGGCATACCTTAATCCTGTTGAAGTAAAACCTTATTTCTGTCTTACAACAACAAGAAATACAACAACAGGCATATCGGCTTGTCAGTGCACAAAGGTCTCCACACCTTTTCTGTGTCAGTGTCATGCAAAACTTTCCAAACAGTGCTGAAAAAGCAGATTTTGCAGCATTTTTCTTGTCATTTATTTTTGATGTGTTGACAGTTTTATTTCTGCACTGACTGTATTTAGCTGCATTTGTTCTCCGCTGTGGTCTAGTGGTAACCAGTGGTCTGTGCTGGTTTCGGTAGTTCAGTATCAGTTCTTTGTGCCTGGTGGTCTCCAGGCTTGACTAATAGCCTGGTGCCTTTGGGTTATTTTTGTTTTGCTCCACCCTGCTCCACCCTGTTTCATGTGCAGGAGGTGTCCCTGCTAAAACGCTCAGCCACACCTGGCCTGGTTAGAAAGAGAAATGTAGGGTGTCTTTGTATTAATGCCCAGCCCTTGCTCCACTTGCCTAGATAGAGTTGATTTATGGAGTAGAAACACATGGTTGTTGCTTGTTACAGCCATATAATGCTCCTCTTGTGCTGCACACAGTGAACTTTATGAATGTGTATGGTTAGAGGAGAGATGGAGTTATTGTGTCCTTGCTTATTTTCTGCGATGGAATGTAATGGATAAATATCTAGCGGCAGCCTTTCAAAGTGAGCAGAGTACCAAGGATACGGCAGAGAAAGTGTGTGTGTGTGTATTTGTGTGTACCTGCGTGGTTGAGTGTATATGCTCCAGGCCCCCCATGAGCACTTTCACAGACTCTTTCTCGTAAGCATTGACTTGGCAGTGAACTCTCTATCAGTATCGACGCGATAAGAGGATGAGAAGGAAGGAGAGCGAGCTGGTATTATATGATGCACAATCTGTCTTTGTCTCTTTCAGGATTTCTTTCTTTGAGCATTGTTTTCTCCTGGTATTTCTTTTGTTTTTCTCCTTGTTTCTTTTGGAAAATCTTTTTTTCTTGACATTAATTCGAGCTTTTCTTTGCTGTGTTATTTCTTATTGTACACTGTTTTTTTCTGATTATTTCGCTTGGCATCTTTAGCCATTTTCTGAATTTCTTTGTCTTCTTACACCCAGAAATTAGACAGATAGATTTTAGTCTTCGCCTTAGTGCATCATTTAGTTATGTTTCATTTATTTGAAATTGAATTCCAGACATCTAAAAATGAAAAGGACATGATAAATTCAATACTTTTTTCTTTTATCTGTGTTAAATCAAACATTTCTATGTCAAAACACCATTAAAAAGCATAATCAACCAGAATTATTGAATGTTTTGTACATAAAATACGCTTTTATATTTAGCTTTTGGTGTTTGATTTTTCTAGTCTTCAACATGTGATTGAAGCACAGTGGATTTGGATTTAATTTGCACTAATGGATCTTACTTGGGACCCAGATTAAGGACACATAGAGAACTGGCAGCACATAGGTACACATACACAACACATCCTGTACACTGAGCATGCATTGCAAACACACACACACACACACACACACACACACACACACACACAAAGTGGAGTGACAACTCAAAAACGAACCACAAACCAGAAAATCACATTTCCGTCAGATAAATTTGTTTGAATTTATTACACACTCAGCCAGGTAAACAATCAGTCCAGTTAGTTTTATTCACAAATCACAAATTCTCCTTGAAGGGTTTTACAATCTGTGCAGCATAAAAGACCCTCTGTCCTCATAAAAACTTCCACCTGGGAGAAAAAAGGAAGAAACTCCAGAAAGAGATCCTAAAAAATTAAAATGCCTGGTCTGTCTGTCCTTTCCAGTCTCAAGTTTGTCGTCTTCCCCTTGTCTGTCTGCTGTCATCTCTGTATATCTTCAGCTCTTTTTTTTGTCTGCACACCCATCCTTGTGTGTCTGTTTTATGTACGCCTAAAGCAGCATCATGGTCCCTCGACTGCTCCGGTTCTGGATTGTTTTATGTTATGTTCTTGGGTTAAACAGTTTAGGATCTCAGTAATACACACTCAGTAGCAGAGGACATGCGGCAGCTTCATGGGATGTGTCTTTCTCCTGCCACTGCCTCTGCAGCGTGTGTGTATTCTGGTGCCCAGTGCCTGTCAGCGAAACAGGAGTCTGCCCACCAGTTCTCAGATTCTAGCATGCAGCAGCACATTTAGAGTCTCATCTGGCAAGGAAATGTAGCACTAATCCAATTGGCTGGAGCTTTAGTAAAAGCTTTTCTAATTGGCCGATATGGCAGCTGCCTGCCAAGGTTCCTGTAAGCACAACAGGGAGTTGGGGAGAGTCCCAGTGGTGCTGTGGTGCAGAAGAGACTGAACAAAGGGCAGATAGCAGAGAGTGTTTTGAATATTCCTCCACATGACAGTATTAAGGGACCCACCTGCACCCTGCTGACTCAGATCCATCCAGATGACCATATCTCATTCTCGGCCGGGTTGTTTGCCAAACGCACATGCAAATATACAGACGCACACATGCAAACACACACACACACACTCCCCCTTACATTCCATCTGCAGGAACAGGAATGGCTTTCGTCACACAAACATGTTTGAGGAAACATCTTCCCCAACTGGCTAAGGCGCAAAGCCATTAACACAGGAACACTGACTGTGTGTGTGTGCGTGTATGTGTGTGTGTGCGTGTGTTACAAGAGGAAGAGCGGATCTTTGCAGACAAAAAGACTACCAACAGCCACTGCAACCATTCCTGTTTCCTTTCACCTCTGTGTGGAATCCAGGAATAGCTCAGAGTGACAGAGACAAGAGATGAGAGAGAAACAAAGAGTGAGACAGACAGAGGCAGTGAGCGTGTGAGATGGCCATGTAAGGTTTCCTGCACCACAGCTTGCACCACTCCAGACAAATACTGGACCTGAAATGAACTGCTCAGGGTTCGGTTTCTCAAGTCCCTGTTAACTTGAACTTTGGCTTTGTGTGGCTGCTTGACAATAAAACAAAGGCGGCCTTCAGCATAAGATGCATTAGGGAATTTAGAGAAATAATAGTGAGCTCCTCCTGAGAGGGATGACTTGTTTTGTTTGTATTCTCATTTTATTCATATGTATAATAGCAGTGTTGTTGCTTAATGTACTGTATATGATGAATTAATTTCCCATAAGGCCTATGAAATATCCAAAGAAGTTGTCATTGTTGTGCTAGTTACTGCAGCTTTTTATACGGATATAGTGCTTAACAGTACACATAATTTAAACATCAAAAAGTTTGTGTCTTCTTTGTGCTTAGCCATGTTTATTTTTAAAAGATCGACAAGAATGCTATAATAACTGGTAATGAAACCTGATATTTGGATTCTCTATTAAGTAATCAGTGTATTGGTAGTATCTAAATGAAATTTGATAGCTTAAATTACTGCAGCACACACGTCAAAAACTCAGCACTCTTTTTGCTTACTGTAAAACGTCAATTGTGAAATTAAACGTAGAAGCCGTGTTAATACAAAGTTGGTCAATTTATTACACATTGTTTTCTCAGAGATTGAGTTCAGTGTTTCTTTAATTAGTGAGACCAGTGAAGAACAAATTACATGCAGCAGAGTTTGTTTGTCATCTTT
This sequence comes from Argyrosomus regius, assembly GCA_946959425.1. Taxonomy (NCBI): domain Eukaryota; kingdom Metazoa; phylum Chordata; class Actinopteri; family Sciaenidae; genus Argyrosomus; species Argyrosomus regius. The sequence continues at coordinate 16,098,190 of OX336898.1, read as the reverse complement.
GCTTTGCACAAAGAATTGAAAATCAAATATTGACATATTTTATCACTGGGGAAAATGCTCCAGATGGCATTGTAAAGCACTTCATGCGGGTTTATGTAGAATCCCTGTTCTACAAGTGAAATGAAGCTCAAAAGGAAAGGAAAACCCATTCACTCCTTCAGTAGAATTACATGCATGGACATGAATGTCATCATTTTTTGATTATTGAAATAATAATGTGAAATATCAACCAGGGAAAACAATCTTCATTTTTGATTATCAGTACAAATTCAAAACTATAAATGATCTAATAAATGTCACACACAATGTCACAGACGTCACTACATGTCAAACCTAGTTTACCTAGTTTACATTAATGTAAACATGCTCATTTGGTTGATTGAAGTGTGTATGTTTAACGTTGTTCTTTTGAAATCTTGACAGAATTTGAGCCACATGTTGCTCAGCTATTTGAGTATCACTGCTCTCCAGTGTCATTGGGTGAAGGCCATATTTGTCGAGTGAAGCTTTCAGAAGTCCACTCTCTGCATATTCCATTACACTTGCTGATGTGATGATGGATTTGCCAGCAGAGAGGTTGTTGTGATGGACATGTGGGCGAGGAGAGTTGAGAATGTGCCTTTTCATCGCTGCTATTGCGTTTATTGTTGGGTTTGTTAGAGTGCTGTTAGCTGACCACACTAATTAGGTGTTATTTTAACTTGTTAATAAGACCACATCTTCAACATTATTGATGATCCTCCAAGTATAGGCATAGATGGAGAGCATAGAACAAGATTGAGCAATGTTGCTGTTATTCAGTCTCTTATTTTTGCTGTAAATCTCCACTTTGGACACTATCTTAGTAGACACTGTCAAAATAAATCAAAATAGAAAACACAAATCAAGATGGGAGACTGATGAAATGAAGAGAGTGGAGATTGTGGAAGGAGGGAATTACCCCAAAATCCCACCGGGCATGTCTGAGATGCGTTCACCGGCACTGATCGGGCCGTTCTAGACATCGCTTGTGATCCCACCAGAAGCGCCGCAGCGTGTTTTAGAAGCGTCCCAGAAGCGTCTTTCTGCTTTGCTCTGCAGAGAATACGCAGCTGTTTTATAGCAAAAACAGATAAAAAGGAAACAATTTAACTACGTAGCTTAGTTATCCATGGTGGAAACACACAAACCAAGGAGAAATGACCAAATCAGAGCAAGTTAACAAAGTCTGCTGGGCAAAACGGACCAAAACAGAGTCGCGGCTGCAACCTCAAAGAGCCCTGCCCGAGAAATTTAGGGGTTAGTTTCATCCATTCACAGTTACACACTTACCCATAACTTGATTGCTGTGGATACCTAGATGAAGGTAATAGCTTGATTTAGACATTTACATGCTTCATAAGTAGACTTACTCAATTTAGCTTACATAAGTGGATAGATGGCTGAATAAATCTCCGTTTGTGCCAATGATGTTTTATTGTTTTCGCTTTGATTAATTCACTGAGGTCCAATTCATTGAACTCATTCATTCAACTGCCAAGCCCAGTTCTAAGATGAAGTACTACTGCACCGCCAAGGTCAGTGTGATAACCTGGCTGAGATTTCTTTACATTATTATTACAATAATCAGAATGTTGTATTTCTCTGGCTTTAGTAACTACTGAAGGAGTGAATGGATTGGGTGAAGATAATGTCTTCAGTTTGACAGTTTGATAGTGGAAGCCATCGGCTCTATTACTCAGCTACTGTAGCTTCAGTGTCACCTCTCTGCTCTGCCTTGTACACACACACACACACACACGTACTGACAGCAACATATAACACGTATACTGTACACATGTTGATAACCCATTTACTCAGACCCCAACCGAACTCTCTCTGAAGCTCCCTCTCTCTCTCTCTCACACACACACACACACACACACACACACACACACACATGCACATACACAAACCCCACCCATATCCCTGTCTTCTAATGTCCCAGCTCTGCTTACTGCGTCAAAAAGAGCTGAGATCAGGGAAACCATAGCTTGCCCTCATTGAGACTTCCTGGAAGATCAGCTATTTATTCAAACCATGCGGACCATGTTTGGACTGTAACTGGAAGGTTGCCAGTTTGAACCCCGGTATGGTTTGACAGATTTGGTTAAACCAAGCTACTGATAAGGTGCCATAAAGCAAGGCAGTCACCTCCATTTGCTTGGTTGGGGGTTATATTGAGAATGTTTTTACAATTTAAAAGTATATATATATATTTAGGATAACGTGTGTATGCTTTTAATTAGTTCATACATTGGTTTATTTTTTAAAAACTGAAAATAACTAACTATATAACAGAAAACTCACCATGTTTCAACCATAGACTGTGTAAATAAAAATGGACTCATAGGCCTATTAAGACCTGGCAATCCTGACTCTGCCGGCTCCTGGCTAATCCAAAAATGTGGAGCGTAGGTGGAGCTAAAGCAGGCCAAATGAAGCCTGGTTGCTGAAACCAGCCATCTGTGACCTTACCCACCTGTCACACAAAGCGGCCATGCCCTTAAATGCATAACTTTAAGCCCTAATATAATTTGATCCGATGTGAAATATAAAAATTCACCCTCAGTACAGTTGTCATGAACAGGGAAATTAGCTATAGAGACCAAAACTGTTTTTTTGTACCAGGCTGTAAACATGTTTATTTAACATGGGGTGTTATGGAGACTCGCTTCTGGAGCCAGTGGCCGTTTGAGGAACTGCAGCTTTTGGCACTTCCATGTTGGCTTCATTTGCCAGCCACGGAGATGGCCTGCTTGATTTTAACTCCAGAAGCAAATAGTACGTGCAGCGGTTTGTTCATCACATTGTGATAGACTGCGTTGTGATGAGCTTCATCTGTCGCCATTAAGTCTCCATTCATTTTTCTTATTAATACATCAGACAGGGCAGATGAAGGGTTGTTGGCTACCCTTTTTGTTAACAAACATGAAAAATACTGCCAACTCTTGTAGGTTTGTAGTGTCTGCTGATTAAGGCAGATTGAGCTGGATCATGTTTTTCAAGGCATGAACAAACAGGGCTGAACATTGCATGGATCGTCTTGTTATTTTCGGCCCAAAGAGGAAATTGTTTCTACAGTGTAGATATGACGTGGCATTTACCCTTTGTCTTTCTCTCCTTTACGTCACAAAAATAATTACAGAAAAGAGTAACCAGTTACAGAGGAGGACGGCAGTGTTGAGAATTTCCTCTTTTCATAGACAACTTGTATCACACAATATACAAGTTGTCTATGAAAAGAGGAAATTCTCAACACTGCCGTGGTGTGAAAAAGAGAAACACAGCATGCCTGGTCACTCATTGAGCCTTACCTTATTAAAAATACTACCTGGATATTTCAGGGTTATACTCTAAAGAACTGTCGGTAATTCTGTCTCTATTAAACCAATTGAAAGCATGCATTCATGCTGCTTAATGGGAACAAGAAGGACACGAAAAAGCCTTGAGAACACAGGTACTAGATGGAAATGAGCATGACTGAGGAAAAATTCTACTTCACTTAAACGCGATGACAAAAAAAAAAAAATATCTCAATGATAATTTTGCTTTGTCTGCATGCAGATAGTATGTATGCCTGCAGCAATATCTTCTCTCTACCATGATGACCCACTGACCGGTGTTAGCAGATTAATTGCTGCTTTCATGTTAAGCTGTGGCGTATCACCCGTAATTGGTAATGGAGATTATCAGTGAGATGCCATGTGGGTCTCTTTATGTGTGTGTGTGTGTGTGTGTGTGTGTGTGTGTGTCTGTGTGAGATTTCTTTTTCTGATTAGGAAGTTTATCTAATAAAGATCCGATAAAATTCTAGTTTCTCTTCTGTGCATGTGCACAGACCGTGCACTGACAAGCATAATAGCGGAAGAGGATCGCAAACAGAATACATGCTATTTACATATGGACTACATGACTTCTTTTTCAAGCTTTAAAAGCTAAAATATATGATTATTTTTAGTGCTAAAAAGCTGCCGAGATGAATAATACATCAGAAAATTGACACAAAGTTAGCAGATGACATTTGACAGTTCATTAACAGTTTTAAGTGCTTTATAAATTAAAGACACCAAACACACACTGGTTTCAGCTTCTGTAACCATTAACAACGGGATGAAACAACATGCAACAAGCTACAAATTTTATTGTTAAATATGACAAAACAATATATAGTACGTACAGTATCAATGATGTAAACTGATGCTGAGTAGGTGATGCTCCAGTAAGACTTGTATGTGTAAATTCATGGACATGCAGAATGTAGAATCAGAGATATTAATGTACAGTAGACGCACATATTTGTGTCATATGCCTCAAAGCTACTGAGGTGTATCCATCCATGTTTGTTGTGTTTGCTGAGAGGATGGGGATAAAAAGCAGAGGATGCAACGGAGCAGCACACTCTTCCACACACACACACACACACACACATGCCTGTGAGCAGACACATAGCACTTGCAGGGAAGCTTCACCATATTTCTCCTGAGATCTTTTGGAGGCACATCATCGTCTCACTTCAGCACACACATCAGAATCAGCCTGACTTGCGTACGCACAGCCACCACTCAGCCGGCTGCCTTTGTGTGTGTGTGTGTGTGTGTGTGTGTGTGTGTGTGTGCGTGTGTGTGTGCGTGTGTGTGTGCGTGTGTGTGTGTGTGTGTGTGCGTGTGTGTGTGTGTGAAAGGAAAACTGAGGACAGAAGAATAAGAGATGTACAGGCCTATGTGTGCAAAAACTGGTTATAGCATACAGCTCAATGTGTGTTGGGGTATTAAACACAAGCACACACAGGCCAGACCAGAATCAGAGAGTGAATAGACTCAGCTGCATATGAATGAAAATCATGTTTCCTTCTCCAGACCATGCATCATGAATCTTTTACATGTTCATCTATCAGTTTATCTAAATTCAAAGGTTAAAATGAAATCCACCTTCAGAACTTTACTTGACTCTTTGTCATCAGTGTTTGATGTTAAATCTATATCAGATCTTTTTCTGTCATGACATTTTGTCGTTTATATCTTTAGTCCACTCGTTTTAGCTCATGTTAGTTGTTAACCACAATTTCATGTACAAACTTTCAACAAAGCCCCAGTGGATGTCTCAAATATTTTGCACTCAGCTGTGGGTTTTATGCGTAGGTGGGGAGAGATCATGAGCCACATCACATATATAAATAAATAATAACATAAAGATAATATTGAGAAAAAGAGCTTTGTAAATATATAATGTAAAGCACATACTGCACTCAGCAACTTTGTTGTGTGAACAATACTGAAGCTACTGTGGGATGGACCTTTTATATTGGAAATGTTATGCTGGTCCAACTCACTGGCTTTTTCATCCCCAGCTTGTTAGAGCTATAGTCCGACAGCTCCCACACAGCTCTCTCCAAACAGTCTCTCTTGCCAGCTCAAGACGCAGAAAAAAAAAAAAACAGTTTAAAACCAGTCATGCAAGCGTGCAATGTGCACCTGTGATTGTAAATTAACATGAACAGTAGATGTAGCTCATTTATTGTTTGGAGAGTTCAGCTGAAACAGAATGGTGTGTTACCATGCAGACGAAAGCTACGGCAACAACAAACATCTAACGGTGCCATCAGTCTGGCAGTGACACTAACCACTTGCTGTACTTTTTCTAGCTTTCAGCCTGAGCGAGTGTGGGCATGACATTGTGGTTACCAAGTGGGTACCTTCCTTCACAAATGACTCATTGAGTTAGAAACACGACACCTCAAGAGGGCTGAACAGCGTCTGCCAGCGTCCCTGTAACACCCTCTTCTGTTCCCATTCTCAGCAGACCCAGTCACATCTCGCTGATATTGTGTCATGATCTTGGTTGCATGAGCTCCTCTTGCAGGAAGTTGCAAAACATTAGAGCTCTGTGTGCGGAACAAGCAGACGGGTTCTGCTAAGAGGACCAAGCCTCAGCTCATTAGTGATAAAAAGAGATCTGATATGTCGCTGGGGGCCTTTATTCAGTAAATTACAAATTAAATCTAAAAATGCAGCGAGTGTAGAGCTGCTAAACAGGGGATGTGATGTGGTGCTGCAGTTTCAATGAGCAGATAACAATACAAAGACCATGATAGTGACTCATGTTCTTTAATCAAAAAGATATAATATGTCTTGCATTGCTTTATAATGTATTGACGCTGCTGTTCATGGAAAAAGGAGCTGTCTCTCCCTAAAGTCATATAACATACTGTGCTGAGTCTAAAACAAGACGTTCCAAAGAGAAAATGATCTTCCCGGTGTGGTTTCCTCTGAGGGTGTATATCCTGTTTTTTGTTAAGAGTGATGTAATGATATACTGTGAGCTGCAATATATTTTGTAACACATATTAAACAAACGTCGATCTGATCTGTTCTCCAGAGAGTTTGGGATGTTTGCTCTCCATGGTGCTGAAATTCTCTGTTTTATTCAGACGAGATTAATAATCGTCTGTGTTTGAATTTGCTTTTGTTCCACTCGATTGATATCAGATGCACATAAATCTTTTATTAGCCATTATAACGGTTGCTGGACTCGTCCGCTGTCCTGTCAGCAGCAATCCACAGTGTTGGACTTGTGCTATGCGTGATCTTTATGATTAAAGCTAGTGTGTTTGTGTTTGTAGTGTGTCACTCTTGATCTGCATCTCTCTGCTGTAGTGTCAGGCTTATTTTCCAAATGGTGCAGACCTTAATCCGTGCATTTCCATCCTACTCAGGACTTTTTTTTTTCTACAGTATGTTGATAGTTGTTTGAATATTTAACAGCATTGGTGATCATTTCTTGGACCACTTTGTTGATTCTTAGAAAAATAGACATTCAGTGGAGTGTGTACAAGGTCAAATCTGTATTTTGCTTTGTTCTGTTTTTGTTTGTTATTGATATTTGGGATGTCAGATGGGTATTTCTGTTTCTCATTTGTCTGTTTAATGTGCTTTTATTGGAGCGTCACAGGCAATGGATTTGGAAAGGATAATGGATTTAGGTGGGACTATTCGCTTTAGGAGGAAAACTCTTTTCACCTGCAAGAAGATGATGCACTTTGATGTTTAAGCAATGTTTTGAGTCTGCAAGAGTAACAGTGAAAGAAACACATAATTAAATAGGAAAAACTGGGCACAGGTGGAGGCTGTAGTTAATTAGGAATCCATGCCAGGTTTTATATCAGCTGGACTTCACTGCTTTCCTATCCACAGTGCTGTCTGTCACTTAATGATGACGAGAAGATGTAGACCTCAAAGAGAGAGAGGTAGCAAATGACTTTCAAGGCACGTCAGGGGGGAAAAAGCAAAATATCAAGTGTGGAAATGGGTTGTCTGAATAACTTCCCTTCACCGACAGAGCTGCGCGCCCTTCAGACTGAGGGAAACATCTACTTCAAGATCTGTCTGCTTTGGGATGGCAAAAAGCGAGGCGTGTTTTGCCTAACTGTAATGGACCGACCCAAACGAGCAGCAAACTTGAGAGGCGAGTTATTTATCTGGATGAAATGAAAGGTGCATGAGAGAGAGATGAGCTCAGACACATTGAATTAGCATGCGCATGTCGTACTCATCCTGCCTTAGCGAGGATACTCGATATTTTTTTCTCTTGCGGCTCTTTTCCTGCACCAGGATCTTCAATCTTCAATTTAATTTGAAACAGGAGTAGGGAATTAAGGTTAAGCAGTTTGGACACATATACAGTGTGGTCATTAGAGGGTTGCAGAGGGGGCGGAGCAGGGCTCACCGGACATTATGTTGAGTCTGATCACTTTGGGACAAGATGCTCTCCTTTGACATGGATTATTAGTATGTGGCTTCACTCTAGTGTGTATAGTGTGACAGAGGGTTAAAGAGGAGGGTGGCTGGACCTTCAATAGTAAAAAATTATTAAAAAGAAATGTGTTCATCTCCATTTAATAATTAACACTACCTTTATCCAACTGTTCAAAGGTTATGGTACCCTGCCAGGTCTACCAGCTGACTTACTAGCTACTGTTTGCAAATATAGTCATGTTCTTCTCATGTTCTGTTTTAGTTAAATACTGGTTTCCTCTGTAGACATGCAACAGTAAATGAAACTGTTTACCATTTTAGCTTTGCAGATTGAATTTTTTGTGGCCACTTAAACCAATTCTGCTGCTCAGAGGACTCTGAAAATGAAAAGAAATATATTTTCTTCTTTAAAGATTGCAGTCACACAGCAACGTGTTTGCTGTTTTGCATTAGTCATTATTGATTTGTTAAATTTAGACAGGCACAACACCCATAGACGCAGTCGCGTATGTATTGTCAGTTACTAAGACATTCTTTCTCCGCAAAATATACAAATGTCATTGTTAGTATAAATCCGTGCAAAACTGGAAGTTCCTGTTTCCTTTTCTCATGAGATTAAGAACACTGCCTCCTGTGTAATGTCAGCCTCATTTCAAACCCTGCGCTCGTTTCAGCACTGCTGACTGAATAGGACTGTTAACACGGAGGACAGGATTGCATTTTCTCACTGTGTGTAGTTCTAGTCAGACTTCAGAATTTATCCATGGATTTTTGTGCTTTGTGCACTCTAAACTGTGTCTAAATTATTTCAGGGCTGTAGCCTAATGTATGTCACAGTGAGTGGTTTGTAGTAAAGTGTGTTGAATTGTTTCTTAAGGAGCAAAGTCTCAGTAAAGAAGGAAGATTTTAGCTCTGCTAGCCTCTCGGTCATAAAACAGCTTTATTGTTTTAACGCTTATGGACTTTGAACTTTCCAGTTAGTGGATTCTAAACAATACATATCATTGTTTTCTTTGTGAAACATAAAGCAGCATATTGCTTTAAATCAACTAGTAGTTATGCGGGTGGTGAAATGAAAGGAAACAGATACACATGGACAAACACATGTTCTGGCTAAAACTTGCAGTAATGTAAAAACCGAGCAGTGCTTACAGTATTCATACGTATTAAAAGAGTAAGGAATACTGTTAAGAAAATGCCACCAATAAAAAGTCAAGCACTGTATTCTTTAGTATCAAAACTGTAAGAAATACAAACTTTAAATATAGTTTGAAATACTCGTTCTTGAATGTCAGGAATGGCTGACAGTCTTCAGTTTAAGCTCACACAGTGTCTCTTTCTTTCCAAATAATCGCGTGAATCCGTGAAAGTGAATTCTTTTCTGGAAAGTTTTGCAGCTCACTATGAATTGTTTACACACCACAGCCAACACACAATCCAACATTTTTCACTTTTCCACAAAAACAGACTTACAGAAGCTGCATAGTGCTTTCTCTCAGAGACCCTGAGTAATTACTTCCTGTCAAAGATCTACTGTAGCAACACTGTAGTGCAGTGTTTCTTCAGCTAAAGGCCTCCACATGACAAGGATAATATTATGTTTTTTATTCACTGGGATAGGCTAAAGTTACTCTTTGGGTCCTGGGTCTAAAAGACTGCAGTGTGCCACTGCACCATTAAGATATATCCAAGTTATTTAACCAATAACTATTTCTCTCCTTCACTTCCATACAAATGTAAACACACCAACACCCTGTGCCACCCTTGTCACTATCGCACATACACTCCAATACACAAAGCTCTTCTTTTGCACAAACACAAATACAGCAGGGGGTTTGGATCAAAAACATGGAACCCTGGAGGACTGCTGCAGTGCATTACATATGCTGTAGTCAGCTCAGGCTATTTCTGTTGCCTCTAGTCAGCCAGCCAAGAAGCAGCCCTGCCCATTTTGGACCAGCCCTGCAGGTTAATCCATCGAGGCCTTGAGTCCTTAATCAGCTCTGGACTCATTTTAAGTAAATTTAGCTCTATCCAGGCACCGGCATGCCTGATTTCAGAGTGAAGATTAGGTAATCTACATATAGTTAACTAGAAATAAAAGGAACAAAGAGGTAAAGGTTAGCTTAATTATTCTGCAGCACACTGACCTTCACTGAGAATTTATTTGCGTACTCCTTTTTTCACATTATTGCTTACCTTTGCCAAAAGAATTGTCATGTTCTGGTTGTTTGAGTTCAAGACAAAATACACAGGTGGGAAATCCCCCAGTGCAAGAGCGCTCCTCTATTAATTTGTCTTCTAGATGTATGGCCGTGGCTAACACACACACACACACAGCTAGTGCAGTACAGTAGCCTGATAAATAGTCTGTAAAATAGTTAGTATGCTTACAGCATTCTTCATCAATAAAGATTTTAATTACTGCTCAGAAGTGCTGATCTTTGCACATTGTATGCTTTATGGGTTACTCTTATAGCTGCGATGTTGACTGGGGCAACAGTAAAAAACCTAGAAACATGGCAGACTATGAAATATTTGGTGCATGGGTTTACATTTCATAGATTAAAAACTGAGAGAGAAATTATGGAAATGCTTCATGGTGTCTTTGTAATTTAGAGTCCATCTGAGAATAGCTTCCATGTCGAAAGCGTTTAAAAATGGTTGGTTTTGTCCAGTTATGTAAACAAATAATCCTTAATCCTCAGATCTTTAACCCACAGTAGCTGCATAGACATTGGAGAGAAGAAGAATACTATGCTATGCTTTGATTGTCAGGTGCACAGGCTGAGATAGAAGTGGGATGAATTTGATGGATGGAAATGGAGCAAAGTGTGGACCAAAATAGAAAAAAAGAATGTGAATGGAGGTAATTCATACATGATAAGATAAAAAAAAAATAGGGGGATAGTCCAGAAGGAAAGGGGAGAGACACATTAAGCACAGCAGCATGTGACCAAAAACTATGGACAAAATAATTAAGTAACTTAACAACAATATTGCTGTAAATTAATTGTAAATGAGCCTAATTAGAATCTTAATTAAATCATGTTTTTGGAGGCCCAGTAAATTGTAATGTTTTAAGATGACACGGTGAGCCAATCAGGACTGATTTTTGCGCCACAGACTGCAATTAAATAGCTTGAGTTAATACACTCTTCTAATTCCTACAAGGTTATCAGTCAGGTTCACCACCATCAGTGGTTCAAGATGTGTCACATTGCTTAATTGCTCAGTAATTGCTGCATTATTATTACATTAACTCACAATGCGTTACACACCCAAGTTCCATTCACCACATTAAGTGGGATGTGGGATAGAGATGTGTATTTACAGTGAGAGAAAAGAGAAAGGAAGACCGAGAGTAGGGTTAATTGCAAGAGAGGAACTCGGGAGCAGAATGTGAGAGTGTATGTGATAAAGTCGAGGCTCTGTTTATTAGCGGATAGAGGAAAGGAACAGAGTGTAAACAAAGGAACTAGAGATGGAGGACGGGGAGATGAAAAGATGTGGAAGGATGGGGAGGACAGACTATTAGGAGGATGGTTGGATGGATAGATAGATGAACAAACATGGAATGGATGTGCACAGAGAGTCTTAACAGCCTAAGGTGAAGAGAGAGACTGACTTCTGCTTCACAATGATACCACCGACTGAATTTATGTGATACCTCTCCCTCTCTCTCTCTCTCTCTCTCTCTCTCTCTCTCTCTCTCTCTCCTCTCTCTCTGTGGGAATTCTCTGACCCAGTTAGCTCCTCCACCAGGCAGCAGCAGAGTTATTTTTACATATTAACAGGAGACAATACTTTGTCCTCTGCTCGTCCTCCCCTCATCTGTGCTTCCTTCCGCTCTTCTCCTCCTCCATCTTAGCTGTTCTCACCCTTTTGTACCATCCATATTTTTCTGTATTTGTCTCTCTTGCATCCCTAAAACGGGACAAAGGATCGGCGGTTCATCAACCTCCTGCTTTTTTTTATTATTACAACAAAGTGAGCAAAATTTTAGGTAATTACGCCACAAAAAAACAAAAGCAAATAACAAGTAGTTTATGATTATACACTTGGGATTTGACGATATTTGGTGTTGTCATGCAGCATGTTGGTGTGTGGCTAAGAACAAGAAGGGAAAGAGCAATGTGTCAGAATTTGCATTTCAATGCAAATACACACGCAGTATGATACATGAACAGAAGCTACTTTATATGACCAAGTGGAGCCAGGAGGAAACCCCTCTGGAAAAATTGCATCTGAATTACCCCGGATGGATGGATAATCATGTGATGCATTGCATTATGGGACTGTTAGCCCAAAGTAGTGTCCATGCTGTGAGAACTACCTTTTTCATTCCATTTTGGGAATTTTTTTTCCGGGCACTATATATTAAATTTCACACTCAAATGAAATGAAAAGGCAAATTGTATATACAGTAGTTTTCACAAATATATAAATACTGTAAGATTTGGAGAATTCAAATAAATAACCAACACAGCATTCATTCATTATATCTGCATCCTATTTCCTTTTATTGAATCTTTCTTAAATGTCACCCTCCACCTTCACCTTTAACATCCTCTCCTCTCCTCTCCTCTCCTCTCCTCTCCTCTCCTCTCCTCTCCTCTCCTCTCCAGAGAGCAAAGGGAGGGTGGTTGCAGGTGTAGACAGGTCATCTATTCGTCTCCTAATGATGATGGATGGCAGGACTGCAGAGAGCGAGAACAGAGAGAAAAGTGGAGCGATGCAGGGGGATAAAGAAATAGCAGAGTAAGAGAAGACCGTGTTTGTATTTGTCTGCTGGCGGGCAGATGGTGAGAGTTTTAGTGATATGTTGATCCTCAAGTGTTTGTATCATCCTTGTCATCTACCTGATAGCAAACAAACACACACATACACACACACACACATGCACCTGTGTGGTGTGCGTGCCAGGTGACATCTGCTATAGTGCATCAAGAACACACATCTAAAAACACACTTGAGCATGCACACACACACACACACACACACATAGTCCCATCTCTGTCAGTCCTGACTTTACAGATTGACAGTGGTTTGTTTAGTAAACAATAAGTCACTGCATCTTTGCAGATTATCATATCAGATTAGATTAGACTATCAGAGAATTATCAATGCGTAGCGAACACACACTCAAAGAGAGAGAGGCTGTTGAAAGAACAAGTATGCAAAAGGATTAATCACACAATCTTTATTTTTGTTGTGTTGTGTGATAAGAGCCTGATTAAAAAAAATAGAATAAATGTTATATTATCAGAAGTAGGTCTACAACTAATGATTATTGTTACTATCATGGGAAATGGACGGCATTTACGTAGCGCCTTTCAAGTCTTCAAACCACTGAAAGCGCTTTACACTACGTCAGCATTCACCCATTCACACATGCATTTATACACTAATGGCAGAGGCTGCCATGCAATCACAGAGAGTAATGCTCATTTACATATATAGTAATGTTTGCTGACCGGAGGGTACAAGTCAGTCTTCCGATTAGTGGACAATCCACTCTACTTCTAAGCTTGAATGACCAATACAGTCTCCCAGAGCCAAAGGTGAGATCCTCAAATGGCTTATTTTGTCCTGACAACAGTCGGAAACTTTAAGATATTTTGTTTATAAGCATAGAAAACAGAGAAAAATGACAAATCCTTACGCTCAGAAGTTTGTACCTGTAGGTGCAGGTGTAAGCTTCAATACTCTTTTGTTACCAAAACATGTTTGTACTACCGAATCTTAAAAAAGGTCAAATTAATAATCCTATTTACTCATTCTTTGATAAGATAATTCCTGACACAAAATTTTGCTAGTTTTAGACATTCTACTTTTAGAAGTATACTAATGTTACATTGTCTGACAAATGATTCATTTACCTCCTAATCTCAGAAGCTGATCAAACCAACTCTACTGTAGCAGCTGATGCTGTCGGATGCTTTGTTGATGTATGGAAAAAAAGGGGGGCACAGTCCATACTGTGCACTCACAATAGAAGCCAAGTTGCTCTTCAGACATTCTGTCGGTTCTGAATGGGAAGGCACGTGTCGGGTCGCACAGTCATATCCTCCGCACAACAGTTATTTTTCTCACAGACCGCCCCCCTCTCAGCACGGCTCACCTCTCCACTATCTCACACCTTCCCGTCTCAGATGTCCAATAGGAGTGTGAATGTAAGGTTGACAGATAGGAAGTGTTAAGACCCCATCTGGTGGGGTTACCACACAGCACACACACCGACACACACACACAGACAGACAGACAGAGTGGTAAAGTCTCACCCTTCCCAAAGTACAGACAAGGAGGCAGGCTGTAGCTATGGCAACCTAGAGAGAAGGGAAATGATTGGGTAAGGCTTGGATTTGTTAAGAGCTACTGAGCGCCTAGGGCGAGACTTAGTCACTCTTTCTCATTTGGTACATGTGTGCTCGTGTGTGAGAGTGGGTGAGAGAAACACAAGGAGTCAAGACTTCCTTTGCTTATCCCCCTTCCTCTCTGTCTGTCTGTCTGTCTGTCTGTCTGTCTGTCTGTCTGTCTTCTTCAAGCTCTGTTTGAGCACTCTGTCAGTTATCAGGCTGGTATGATAGATCTGGGTGAGCTCGACATTTACTCACTGCAGCATGGTCTATAAACCTCGAAAAAGTCTGTGAATTGCATCCATTGGTTGCATACACTTGCATGCCTAATTGAATGAAATGAAACACTTCACAGGGGAGATACAAAGCAGCCGCAGGGTGACATCAAATAAGCCCAATGTTTCACTGAAAAAGGGGCATATGTTCATATTTTGCCTTTAGAGGAGAACTCTCAGTTTGTCTTGTGTCACTGAGAGTTTTATTACACTCTTGTGTCCTCTCTTACTCTTTATCTATCGGAAAGATTTGTGCTTGGTTACAGAAGTAATGAAACCTACATTATATGTTCAGACTGATCTAGCAAGAAGAAGTGACGAAATGTGGAAATCTATATTTTTAAACACCTTTTTAACAAGTTGAAATTAGCTGTCTGTCGCTAACCTTGATGCAAAATCATCATTTATACAATATAGACACATAGAAATTCTGCAAAACTGTTGAATTTGTTTTGAAGATTTGCGTGGTGATAACAAATCCATTGGACAATTAATTTCTTCATTAATTGATTAATCATTTATTTCCTAAAGCCCAAGGAGACGTCTTGAAATTGTTTTTTGCCTTGCCAACAATCCAAAATCAAAAGATATTATCACATAAGATAAAGGAAAGCAGCAGATGCTCACAATTAAGACACTGGAACCAATGAATGTTGACAAAAAATGACAAAATACTTTGAAATTCATTTCCAGTTGATCAAGTAATTGCTGAATTGTTTGAGCTTTTGATAAAACACTGTACTTGAATAGAGGATCTCTAACAACTCTACCACATTAAACACTTCTCATTAGTTTAATTCCCACAGATACAAAACAAACCTGTATCAGATATCATTCCAGCATAAAAAAGATATAGTCCTCTGTATCGCACAGCCCTGCTGTCAGCCAACAATTATTCCTGTAACATCATCACATGAAATGCACAGTTTCAACACATCAAAATATCTCTGGGAGCTGTCTTCTGTGTTCTTTCCTTTGTGTGTCAGCTTTTATTGCCGGATCTATACAGGATGTCTAAGTTATGCCTCCTACTAGTGTTAAAGGCACACAAGCTGTCTATAGGGTTGCATGTTTATGAATGTTCTGCTGCAGGTGCATTACTGTTAAACATTTAAGCCCCTGTTCCGCACTGAACGCAGAATAATTTGTGAGTACTGACTTTAGGGACCAACGCCTAGACGCACAAGTGTGCCCACAAACCAGCACGAATTGCTGCAGCTGTATAGATAACATAGAGAGGGTCTTTAGTGACGTTTGAAACAGAGGTGTCTTTGTAGATGTCAGATCACAACCGACGACTAGGGCTCGCTCTGTGTGTGCGTTTGTGTGTACTTTGGAGACTTTGTGCATGGATCCATGTCTGAATGAGTGTACAGTTCAGCTGTTATTAGAGCCCCGGCTCAGTGTCACACCAAACAAGCTTTGCTTAAATAAGCTGAATAACTCCTCTGGCTGTCCTCGCACCTTCAGGAAACATTTTAGCGAAGCAAAAAGTTGCTGCACCACTATTCCGCTTAGCACAGATGCCATCTATTCTTTCTTTTTTCATTTCTTTCATGCAGAACAAAGGGGCGAGGAACCTTTTGATCAATAGGGGGGGGGGATACAATGCTGAAAAAGCATTAGGCCCACATTGTCTTCCTTTCTAAATTAAAATCATTCCTTTTCTAATTGGGCTTTGGGGCCTTCAGAGAATTTGGAGGTTTTATTTCAAACCCAACATAAAAGCTGAGTGTGTCATTTTGTTTGTGTATGTGTGTTAATGTGTTAATTCATAGTGCTCATAGAAATTCTTGCATAAAACCTAATCATTTTAAGCCTATTCATTTTTTAAGCGTAGTAGAATAGGTTTCAAATTCAAAATACGTGATTCAGCTGGTCACTAAATCATTTCTTTTACAAGAAAGACCTATTTGATTTCCCTGAACACTTGCTCCTGGAAATAAAGAGATGCAGTCAGCAGTAAATTGCTGTGCAATGGCCGCATCTCTATGAGCTTAAATTGCTTTTACTGTTGAGTGGAAGGAGGCAGAGCAAAACCTTTCCGACCCATAAGAATGAGGAACAACAGGCTGAACCTGTAAACTCCCTGGCACTTCTTCTCTTCACACTTTCCACCCATGTTGCCTCTGCTAACCTCACACTCTACCTCTGTCACTGTGCATTAGGCTTGTATCAACATCTTCATCTCTCACCCTTCCATCCTCATGTTTCACTGCTGTATTCTTCACCCTGCTGTGGCTCTGGAAAGGATGAAAACATCCTTGGTATCTATTGTATACAAGTCAGGTTTTTCTATCTCCTTCTCATCCCAGTATTCATACCCCCACCCATACTCCGTCCAACCACAGCCCATCTCACCCTTCACCCTCTAGTTGTTTCATGATTGAAATTCTAAGCCAAGGCAAAGTCAGTGGAGATCTATGGGCCAGCCTTCGTAATATACCAAGGAAATATAGAAACAGAACCAATTCACGGGCTTCCTCCACTGTGTGTGTATGTAGTGTTTGTGTGTGTTAGTACACAGGTGTGCATTTGTGGCTAAAGAGAAGGCTTTGTTCCTCTCTACGTGTTCCAATCTTTCTGTGCAACACTTGTGATTGTACGCCTGTATTTGTTTTATATCTGTGACTTTTTGAATTGTCTGGTTACCTGCACACACACATACTGCACATACACACACAGGTCTCTGAATTAATTCAGAAAATTGTCCTTTATGTTTTAGAACACATACTAATCGGAAGCGTGTATGCAAGTGCATCACTGTAATGAAAATGATTTATAACGGAGATTATCTGGATTAGGATTACATGTAATATTTTTAAATTGAGAATGAGGTTAGAGATACTCTCTCACATCATAATTACTATTAGAGTGTATGAATATTAAAAAGAGATTGTCATTTTAATTTTATTCCACAAATTGAATAGCGAAGCAAATTTAAATGAAATGGAATGGTCTATTATATTTTTTATGAAAGCACACTGGTGTATTTCCCATGACATATCAATCTCACTTAGGCTCAAAGCTTAAGAAAATGTCAGTGACCACATTTTTATTGGCTGCATAATGATTAAGTTAACAATAAATCTCCTGATTAATCCATGATAATAATAATGAAGCCTGGAGCACGTTAACAAATATAATGCAATAATGGTTAGGAACAACGCAAAGTAAAATCAGCAGTGTCATCTTATCGCATTGTAAAATAACTAGGACTGGACACTGGACTAAGGTAGCACAGGAAACCTGAGAAATCATTGACAGTAGCACAGCTTCACTTGAAATGATGTTTAAAGAAGTACAAATTTCTGCAACAGTAGCATTGGTTAATCTACTGACACAAACATGTTGTAAAGATAAATTGGGCAGAAAGTGTATAAGGACAGGACTAATTACTTTTGTGTGTTTATTATATATTTATATATTATTATTGTTTATTAAGAAGATTTGAAAACGTTTAATGATTTAAAAGTTCCTGTTTGCATTAAGCATCCATCTCTGTTTGAACTTGATTAAGTGGAAATGAATAGCTTAACGGTGTGGGTGAATCATAGAGCTTTAGTCAATGAGATAGATAGAGAGTGCTCTGCGTTGTTTTTTTTGTTTTGTTTTTTTAACATCAAGCAGGGTGGCTCAGAAAGAAAGATGGACCAGTAAGCACAACTCTGACTTTGGTAGATGTACAGATGCAGAGATAAGACAGCAGGCAGACTGACCGGACAAACCGGTTATTTCTGTGTGCCCACTGGTGTATGCAAATGTGCTTTATGGTAACATTTCTTCTCTGATTTAAAAATGTCATGATCTGTCACTAACAAGCTTAATTTCTCATAGGTTTTATGCACAGAGTCAGGTCCTAATACCACCTACTGTAGCATAAAGTGATGCCTCTGTTTATTGTTCACTGCACCATTGCTTCTGGGTTTGACACCTAGCTTCTTATTTCTCAATATCAGTAATGGTTTCCAAATGAGATGTGAAGGATTGGCAAATTAAATAATGCTGTCGACTCAAGGTTTATTTTTCTTTCTCATGAGCACTCTATTGAGAACACGTGTCAGTCACTGGAGACCATTATCTGACAGTATGTCTCCATTAACCCACGTAGAAGTGCTCTGCTACGGAGAGAAGAAATACATACCCATAATATGATGTGTTTTTTTTACATTCTCAGGCTTTAAACTGATTCACCACGCCTGTTAGAGGCGTGAAATATTATTTCAAAGCCTAATCTACACGCCATGCTTTACCTCTGTCTAATACATATGCCAGATTTTCAGTGAAAAATGAGCAGATGGAGACTATCCGTAGGTATAAAATGAACATCTCTCAATGCAGTGTGGTTTTATACTGCAGCTTTGCTTGTGATCTGATTCACATGTCAATACCATATTGAGTATGATGCACATTTTGTAATATTTGTTAGTATCAAAGTGTAATTACTAAAACAGATTGCTGACTAACATGTTTTAATGATCAATCCTCTACTTGAAAAATTGATTTTGCACCTGGTGTGTGTCTGCTCTTTTTAATCTGTAGCGATGTTCTTTTTGCTGCGTGTGGTTCTTGGTAGATGGTCTGCACTCAAGGACAACACAGGCTATATGTCCTATTTAACTTCCCTATCCAGAATACAAAATGCTGAATAGTGTATTCTTGTTTATTGAATGATAAATAGGCTTTCAACATTTTTTTTTCTGAATTGTTTTATGCTCACCCCGTCTTGTCACATCTTGTTTGCCAGCTGTCCAACTGTCCAAAGTGTTTCCAAACAAAGCATACAGAATGAAAAATGGTGTGATGAAGTGGAATGTCTCAGATGTTACTAAAATACATGTAAATAAACGCAACGTTAGCTTAGTTAGCACAAGATGGTGTGAATAAAATGAGGTTTTGTGTTTTTTTTTACCATGTTTCCCACAGCTCACAGCACAATGCAGGAAGATTGATTATGTGTTAATGCGTGTGCCAGCGTTATGAATAGACTAGCGATCAGAATGCAACTGGAAACCAGTTTGTCTTGCTGGACCATAACATTGCATCAATTAAACCAACCAACACCCACCTCAGTTATGCTCTATTATACAAGGTGTGACCGCTTCTCCAAACAACATAAAGCAAATACTCTAGATTCGTTGTACTCTGATTTTCTTGGCTTGTGTGGCAGTGTCTCGTATTTGTAGGAGTGTGCACCGCCGTCTGCTCATTGTATCTGGTTTGTCAGGTTCATCGCTGTCAGACGGCGCTTCACAGGGAGGCACATGTGATTACACAGTGTCTCACAGGGTTGTATTTTATGCATTGTAATATTCTGTAGCGTATACCAACTGTTAGGATTATTGCTGTTTCACTGAGTTTCTCATAAATACTGAACAGGGCAGATATTTTGTATTTCCCAGTAGCCCAGCAGTCGGGGTTGTTCTTATTGATTTACAGTAGAACAAATTAAACCCAACAAGATTCATCTGGTTCATCAAGTAACAGTGCTTAGAGATGGTTTAGCTAATAGAAGAAAGAGGAGAGTGTTCTACCTGAAAACCACAGTCTAATTATACCAATGTTAAGAAACTGAAATGTGAGCAATAACATCACAAACCCGGCACTCATTGCAGTTTTGTTTCATGTCTCAAATGGCTAAGATAATGGTAGTTAGACAAAGGAGGTTTTAATTGAGAATGAAAGTAGATGAAATAGATGAGTAGATGAATATTTCCAACAGATTTTTCATTGATAAATGAGTTTACATAAAGGTAGTTTGTAGGTGTAAAGCTACACGTGCCTGTTGTGCTATGGTTTGGAAAGTGGCTAATGCTGGGTACACTACAACATTCTCTGAAAATGTGTGATATATGTTTCAGTCTCTGCACGGAAAGAAAATGCAGAAATGCAACTGATAATACATGCATACATGTATTTACGTAGCAACACATACGCAAATGGAAAGGAGGGGCCCACTGCCTGCCAAAATTTCTTGTCAGTGAGTGTTTGTATGCTTTGTATTCTCCTTACCGTCTCTTCTTCTACTCATGCTTCCTTTCCATGATCCCCCCCCCGCCTCCAGCCTAAGTTTTCTAGGCCCTGTCCTCACTGCCCTTTTTGGTGATGTTTGCAAGCAGGAGAGAAGAAAGTAACATAAAAATGAGGCTCTGCACTACTCTGCCATGCACATAAGGGAATCAGTCATACTTCAATGCAAAATAATTACTCTCAATGCACAGAGATTAAAGATGCACTTGCCAGAGTGCCTAATGGAGGTTTTAGTCTTTCAACTGCTGTCTCCTCAGCTCTCTCGTTCTCCTTCCTCTCTCGCCTTAAAAACTGTTTTCTTATAGATAGCGAAGGAGTGTGTTTGTGGGAGCATGTCTTGATTTGCACTGAATTTATTTGAACCCTTTTGATGTCAGCTGCCCAGCGTGTGGCTTAAATCAAGCCGAACATGATCCTTAAGTGTTGCCGTATTGATGTTAAATGACCTTTGAACTTTTCTCTTCTCAGGTAGTAGTGAACCCTGCCTGCTCTGACACCGTGACTCCAGACAGACACGCTGGCTGACAGACACTGAAAAAGAAGTGGGCAGATAACCAGATAGGGAGGACAGAGGGAGGTGAGTGAAATGACAGAATCCATTCGTATCTCTGTGTCTATATATCTCTGTATATTCTGTCTGCGCTCTGTACGTGTAATGCTGCTGCAAGATTGGTGGCTCATTGTTTACAGAGCGGGCCAATCAGCCAGAAAACAAGAGAAGCCCTGTGGCAGAGAGGGTGGTTCACACCCCTGCTGAGCCCTAGACTGTGTCTGTTTGTCTGTTAGTGCATGTGGAAAGAGTCAAGATTATTATGTCCACGAGAAGCCAAAGGTTTTCGCTCTTCTCTGTTAGAATGTCTTCTCTACTTTGTGTCAAATTTTCCCAAGAAAGCCGTCAAACAAGGGATCACTTTTTTGGTCCAACAACTTGGAGGGGAGTCAGATGTTTAGAGCCATTTTCAGACATATGTGTTGCGAGTACACTCAATTTATTGCCCTGCTCTCGTATCTGTTCACCTATATGTATTCTCCCTCCATCTGTGTGTCTTCATAAACAAAAGCTGCATGTTCGTCTTGTGGTCTAATCTGGAGTATTAATGTGCACTGAGGATGCCTTTAGGTTACACACATGTTTTGATCACTGTTGGTCAGGGGTTGTGGTCCAGGTGGTTGCAGAGTTCACACACTGCTTTGGTAAACTGTCTACTTATGTATGTAAAGTAGCTTTTATGCAATTCAGCCAGCGGCCTTCCCCACTATCATCTCAGTGGGAGTGTTTTGGGGTCTGCGTGTGCGTGTGTGTGTGTGTGTGTTTATGTGTAAATAATTGATTGCTGTAGAGGCTTTAGTGGATCGCTGGTGAGAGTGAAGCAGCCAGAAAAGGCTGCTCGCCTGCTCGGCTCCACAGTGTGCATAACTTAACTATACCATGTCTGGCGATGCTCAGTGGGCTCTCTGTGTTGTCTGGGGTGACCTGTTGGTGTCAGTTCAGTTCACTTAGTGGTGTAGAAAGGATTAGTCGAAGAGGATGAGAGTCAAAGAATCACATGAAATCGTTGCAAACATTAATTGACAAGAACTTTGGCAATATATGAATTGTTAAAATCATTTTTCAAGCCAAAATCAAAACACATTAGCAGGATTTGCTGTTTTTCTATGGCTTTTATCACTTTAAAATGAGCTCTGGTAAACTGTGATGGATATTTTTCACAGTTCTAAATGATTAATTCATTAAATTAAAAAGAATAATCCATATGTTAATTCATCCAGCGCTGAGGTAGCAGATTGTAACCAAATGTTTGCTGTAGGAGAACCTCTGGTGGCACCGAAACTTGTGAAAAATGAGAAAGTCCTTATCTGGAGTCAGTGTTTCTTTAGTCAGTTCTCTACTGGAGAAACATGGAAGACGACCTGCTCCCTTTGTAGATATAAAACGTTCATTCAACGGTTAGAAAAACACAAAGTTTCTTATTTTCAGGTCACTACTGAAATTCATACATATGCATATAATGTTCCATTTCTGCATTATTCTGCCAGTAGATTATAAATCTTACAAACTGGACCTTTAACAGATTCCGGGCAATAAGCCCAAACAATGTTTTCTGGTGTACTGTACACCTTGTTGCAACAACTAATATTTTGAAGCACATCCCCTCTCCTCTCCTTCTCTCCCTCTTTCTTCACACTTTTTTCATCTGCTGCCTCCTCCACTCATTTTTCTTCTTCTTTCTTCGTACTCTACCTTCTTTCACGAAACATCTTCATTTCTTTCTGCCTCGCACTCACTCCTCCTTCTTCTTCCTCTGTGTCATTCCTTCTCTCTTTCTTGCCCCTTAGCCGCAGTGTCCTTGAGAAAGCAGTGACTTTGCCGGTGAGCGCAGCAGAGCGCATCACTCTCTCTCTCTCTCTCTCTCTCTCTCTCTCTCTCTCTCTCTCTCTCTCTCTCTCTCTCTCTCTCTCTCTCTCTCCCTCTCTCTCCTTTGCTCACACACACGAACACACACACACATACACACAATTGGTCGGTCCATGGCGACACTGTCAAGCAGAACTAGCCCTTACAAGTCTCTTTCCTTTAGTCCCCATAAATAATTCATCACCAGTAACATTGGCTCTACTTTATGCAAATATTGACAAACCTATTGCGGAGAAAAATTGAGGCAGTCGTTTCCTGTGTTGAGCCCAAATTTTTGCCGACTTATTGTTTCCAGAAACATATAGTAAATTATCAACAAAGTGCTGATACAAGCTAGAATATCTCAAAGTCATGTTGCAATCGAGCGTTACCCAAATTAGTTGTTGGGAAGGACGTGAAACAGAGTAATGTAGTATTAATTATGACATGCTGACCTAAAAGATGGCACTCTGTCCAATAAGAAGACAGCCAATAACTCAGGGGTTCATTTAAATTCACTCACTGTAAATTCTGAGACATTTAAGAGAACTGGATTTAATGCAAACGTTAATTTACTCTTCCTCAAGGTTTGTTACCGAATTCAGACAAATTGCCCTTAGGTGATACTGTAGTTATCCTGCCAGCATGGAAACACGATCACTTTGTGCCCTCCCCCTCATTAAAGGTGCCCTCCACTAATCTTGGATCATGATGGCCCATTGTCACAGTTTTCCGTAGCTTTTGAAATATAGATGGAGTCTGATTGTCTGGTTGTAAGATGAGATGTTATAGTCTCTTGATGCTGTTTGTTCTCGTTGGTCTCTGTTTTCCATTAGAGTCCACAGAGTGCGTATTGGGTCACTGCTTTTTCCTGCCGCCTTACGTGTTTTCTTTTGGAGATCAAGTGTCTCGTGGTTATCGAGCTGAAGTGCTATAGGCAGATGTGCTTTTGTTATTGCGTCCTGAAGGTTAAGTGTAGACGGTCAGATTAAAATTATATAATACACTAATATGTTGGAATCATTTCTATTTTAATCCTGTTAGTCTTACTTTAAGTTGTATTTGCTGTCTATAATCTATTTATCTACATTAACGCGCATCATGGCAGCATCTCGCATCCGCCATGTTATCTCTCTCTCTCTGTCTCTGTGCGTATCTCTCTCACTCTTCCTTATGTTTGTCCCACGTTCAGCTGAAAATGCTTCCGTAGCCATGGCGACCAGTCCCAAGGGGAAAAGTTGAGGCTGAATCTCTCTCACTCGCTCTCTTTTTTTTCCCCCTTCCTTTGTCTCATTGCCTTGTTGCAATGTAATGCTTCCCTCGCACACAAAACACACACACACACACACACACACACACACACACGTACACAACAGCACGCCAGAATCTAAAAGCGGACGGGATGCAGTGTGTGAGTCACATTGTTTTGGTTTGAGTTCAATTAAGCAGTGATGTAAAATGCGTGACCCACTTGCTGAGAAACACTAAACTTTAGGCGACAGAGGTGAGGATCTTCTTCTCTGTTTTCTACAGTTTCTTGTTTGTTAGTGACCATGACTGGTTCAGCTGAATTAAACACTCGCACAAAAGAGGCTGATGGATAAAAGCCTATTGAAAAAAAATGAAGATGATGTGAAGAGGCTGAATAATTTCATTAGCTTGTAAAAGAGAGTCTTGTGCTGATAAACAGAGTGAGCTGTCAGACGTCAGCAGAAGGGTGTCATCGCACATACGTGTGGGTTACCATGAGGTGTTTGTGTTTTTCTGGGCATGTGTGCTTCGATACAGGTAATTAAACATTAACCTGTTCCTTATTGACTTGCAGCGTGCAAGCATCCAAAAATTATTGATGGAAATTCTCAGAATTTTAACTTTAAGTTTTAAAATGGCATTAGCCTTTAATGTATACATCTTAATAGAAAATGTAATGTTAAATTTTGTAAATTTATAATAAAATTGTTCAAGTCCTGTTCCTGTGTTTAGGTAAAGTTCGTTTTAGTATTAATATAAAACATTTTGTTTCAAAGTGTGAAAAAAAAGTCCAAGTAAATCACTTCAGCTGTTGCTTTTTAAGCTATCCTTGTCTCCCTTCACTTCTTTTCATCCCCTCTTTCTATTCTTATTATCCTTTTCCCTTTACACCCTCTCCCTCGTTCCCCTTGTTCCTTCATCCCCCAGCCTCCCTTTCCTTCCTTCCTTCCTGTCCCCACCTTTGTCCATTCATCCATTTGTGCCCCTCTCTGTTTCCCACTTTCTTCTGCTGTTTCTTTCTCCTTTCTTTGGCCTTGCACATTTTACCTTATGGCTCCATTATTCCTCTCTAAATCAGTCACATCCTGTCATTCCACCTTTTTCACCTGATTTCTCTCCTCCTAATTCCCCATCCTCCTCCCCCCACACATCATATTGCACCTATCTCCCTGTCTTCACCCCGTCTCCCACAATTTGTTCATTTCTACCCTTTCCCTCTCTTATTCCCTTGTATCTAACCCCCCTTACACTTTTTCTCCCTGATTACACCCCCATCAATCCCGCCCCTTCCTTTCCTCTGTCTCTCCTCCCGTTCCTTCCTTTCTCCCTCTCGGTCCCTCCGTCTTCTCCCCTGAGTCGGAGAGACAGACAGGAAGGAAGTGTGTAATGAAACGGCCATATCGAGCACACTGCCCAAATTGACCTGGAATGAATGGAGTCACTGATCAGCTCTTGCTAAAGCTGTGCAGATGAAGAAGTAAGGGGGGGGGGGAGGTTGGGAGAGAAAATGAAGCTGCCTAACGCAGCCACATTTTATGAATCAGACTGAGAATGAGTACACAAACATGTTTACTTTGTTTATCTGGTAATCAAAGTGCACAATCAACTCTTGTAAATATCGTTCTATTACTGGGGAGCTCTATTTGAAACAATAGATGAATAAAAAAAATTTGCCTCCTGAGATCGATAGCTGGCAAAATCCATTTCAGTAAGATGCAATCTGCATTCAAGAGATTTTCTCTGCTGTTTTGAGCAGAGAACAGAGAGGCAGACAGGCGAGGCAACTGCTAAAGAGAGTGCAAATTAGACAAACACTGACAAACAGGAAGAGAGAGAATGATAGGAAGGACCTGAGTCACTGAAGTCTTTCTATGTTTGTGAAAAAGCCAAAACTGTAAGGTGATATCAATCGGAGTCCATTCTGTGGAATAAAAAAAAAAAAAAATCTTTTTTGTCCATTAAAGAATTAGTCCACAGCTGGACAACCCCAGCGGTCCTCATGCGATCACATCTCCTAACATACAGTACATGAATTTACAGGACTCCTCTATTTTTATCTCTTGAAAAAAATAAATATGTGTGTGTGTGAATGTGTGTTTATAATCAGTTACATATGTAGAAACCTGCTTGGTCAAACACACACACACACACACACACAGACACACAAGAGGCCAGGGGTGTGACAGCTTTGTATGTTGGCAAACATGAGCTTAGCAGTGAAGAGCCTTTCAAGCGGGATTAAGCTGCTAAGTGTCAATGGAACAGACAAGTAGGCCAAAGACCACTAGGATATCACTTACACTGCAACAATCAGTGTCAGTGTGTGTCTGTGTATCTGTAGGGTCATATGTAAAATAGGTTCAGTATGAGGAAGTGTGAGGTAGATTAATGTAGGAAAAACAGAGGAGGAAATCAGCAGGACACACACACACACACACACACATACACTGTACACACATTCACAAGTCTTCTCACAGACTATGGACTGTGGAGCCTCGGCACAGCCCTGGCAGGACCATCTGTTCCTGCTGAAATCAGCACAGCAGGAGCCTACCAGTGCACACACACGCACATACACACAAATTCAAACACACACAGTTGCAGCACGCTTCAGTTCTGGCATAGTGATAGTCTATTTATTCCCCACACTGACGCAGGATAGTACTCAATTGTGTCTGTGTGTGTGTGTGTGTGTGTGCATATGGCAGTTAAGTTTTCAGTTAAATCCGTGGTACCCATAAACCCACAGGTAACCCATAGAGATGACAGGTGTGCCTGAGATGAGTAATGCTAAGTTAATTTTAACATGATGTGGCTGCACAAACATATAATTTAAACATATAGCTAGATAGATAGACAGACGTGCACATGCATCTATCCTTGTTAGTCTTTGACCCCAATTCTCTGCAGTCTGACCCACCGTCAGCAGGAACTGCACACACATACAGCTTTTCTCCATTTTAATAATCGACCGAGGGGAGTTACACTCCCCTGTCAATGTTATCTGTTTCCCTCCCAGATGCAACATCAGCGTTTTCTCTGCATTCTGCCATGTCATCAATAGTCTGTGCTCTGACCTCCCCCGGCCAGCACCTGGACCCAGTCAAGACACAACTACGGTGTTATCATTAAAAAAACATATGCAGGGTAGCCGAGGGTCTTTCTTCTGTAACCCACATTATAGAGTTATATTTGATGTCAGGATCACAGCAAAGCCGAGAGAAGAAAATGGTAACCGAAGACAGCTCAAAATCACAAAATCAATGACTGGGTTCAACTAAACCTGACCCAATACGGACTAAAATACCATTTTAAATCAATAAAGCAAAGTGTGGTAATATATCCTCATTTTCTAAGCTTGTTTCTCGGGCACCTGCATTTATCAACTGCATCAGGCTGCATACTATGAATTATATATATATATATATATATGGTGTGTTTGTTTGTTGTCCTTGTTGTGGGCATTACTGACGCACTTCTTGATTGCAGCCCTCAAAAGAAGCAAAGACACAATTGAAGGTAGCAACCCTTAGACTGTTAAACCCTGTTATTGTGGCAGAAGTGGGTCTGTGGTGTTTAGTCATCACATCAGACATTTTTCTTTTTTAATAAAGGTCATTTATAACAAAAAGGTTCATCTCATTGCTGATTTTAATGGTCAGTGGTTCAGCAGATAAAATTGTCATTAAAATGAAATGAGAGCATGTCTGTTCTCTGATGATGTTATGGCAGCCTGCAATGTTGAAACTTTGATTTATTCGTAGAATTACACAAAAGATGATCATCAAAATAATAACATTTATAACATAACAATGGCTATATGGACAATAGACCGACTCAAAGACCAGCAAACTGCAATACAACTTGGTTACTATAGTAATTGTCAATGGTAAGAAAGCAATTTTAGTATACATTTTGTAAATATAATGAGATCCTTTTGTCAGCATCTCATCACAAATGAAACGAGGAAAACAGACAAAAAGGATGACAAACAAAATTAAATGTATTACCAGAACGGCTCAGACTGAAAGACTGAACAAGGAGCTAATAATAATAATAAGTATAAGAGATGATGCAAAATGGCGAGGTGAGATCAGTGGGGAAATTAGCGTGGTCGTCATACTGAGGAGAATCATGTTCCCTATCCATCTATATTTGACATTCTTCTTCACAGTACATCATTTAAATTGGATAGTTGCCCTGTATTCCTGAAAATATCAACAAATAAAACATTAAAAGTTTTCAAATGTCTAGTCTGCCATTGCATAAAACAAACACACACAGGATAAATGTGTTTCATATAATACCAGCTATAATGTTAACATGCGTGGAAATATTGGAATGAAAAGCAGCGGGGCTCCTTGTTATGAGGACGGCAATCGAGAGCCGTGGTTTTAAATTATTGTGCAATGTTTTAATGGGACAATTCCTGACAGTGTTTATAGGTTTCAGTTGGCATTCGTTCTGCCTGTTGTCACACCTGTTAATTACTCTCCGTGACATCATTAGCAGTGTTGTGGAGGAACGGACAGAGAAAACAAAAATACACACACCTGTCAGGGAGGTAGAAATTGAAGAAAAGAGAGGGAGACGGACATGGAGAAAGTAGCTACAGAAGAATATAAATTCTATACAATGACTTCGAGAGAGATGCAGCTAAGAAGTAACAGGAGATTAGGAAAGACAACAACATGCCTCACCACCATTAAGCTCATGCAGTACATACCTGACACCATTTCCCTGGTGTCCTTTGTTCTAATATCCTTTCAGCATGTGTCAAGCCTGCTGCATAGCCCTGCATTAATGAGACATAATGCAGACAATATCTACAGCGTGCCACTTTCTCCTGATCATGCCTCTACTATATTGGGTGTATATTAAAGTGGACGGATGCTGTTTTAATACTTTATCGCAGCTGTTTTCTGTGCATCGTGTATTTGTGCAGATGAAATCCAAAGAATCCTCACCCTCTGAAATCTCCTGAGATGTTTGCTTTGCTTGGTTGTTAATTGCTACTGCTGATAGATTTATAACCTAAGCAGTTGGTTCCTTGAATCTCATCAATCAGATGTTGCAAGAGGCCTGTTTTCCATCCTCCTCTCCTACGAACAAACAAGGCTAATCTCACCATTGTGGTTCAAAGTATTTGTAAACTGAGGCATGACTGGTTTTACTCAGTGTACTTCCTTGTTCAAAAAAGGATAGTTGGCTTACCCACATCCTCGACTTGAGAGGGCCTCCAGTTTTTAAAAGTCCTGCACTTTCTAAAGCTACTTAAAAAGATGTTTTGTACGTTTTTGCCAACAGGGATTGGTTTGTTTCCATGAACTTAAATGGTTTACATGTACATGGATACATACACTTGTGGCCAGGAGTGTCAGTATTAAGGTCTTACTGTTCACAATCTCCCAAGCCTCTCTAATATTTATGAGGTGTTTGGTAGTGGCGCTGTCACTGCTACTGCCTAGGCATTCCTCCCATATTTTGATGACTGGTTGATTATTTCCGCAAGTTGAGAGCAGGCACAGTCTCTCTCCTCTGCTATGTGAACCAGTAAAGCTGCACAGTGAACGACAGCAAAGGCAACCTTACACCCAGTCAGCGAGTGGCTTACCTGGGCATGGCTCTCAATTGTCAGTGAAGTACACGCTGTTCCTTCGGCTGCAGGGCATGCTGACTGCAGCCTCTACAGTAGTGCCATTGGACCTTCTTTGGATCTGGATGAATGGTCTCCATACAGACACCAAAGGGCACAAGGACAGTGTCCAACCTTTGCCTCCAGTCTCAAAACCACAAGGGGGACAGTGTACTTAACCAAGAAGTTGCCCTTTAAAATGTCTCTCATCCTCTCAGGGTTTCTCTAATTTGAAACTTTCGTTAGCCTAAACACCAAATCCAGCTCTTATTTACACCCCGGTAACTGTTACTGTCTTTTTCTTCTTCTCATTCCTTCTTATCTACAAAGGAAATACTTCCTTAATTCAAGAAAGGTATGTGAATGAAAAACTCTGGAAACTTATCTGGAAGGAAATCATTGTTTATTTGTGGAAAGGAAATCAGTTCATTAAGAGAAGAAAAAAGCCCTCACAACCTAAGATCGTGTCACATCGTCAATTAGTTACTTTGGCATTAGATCAGGATTTTCAGTGTCTGTTTATCATTTTGTTGGCATATTTATAGTGGGTAATACTGTTAAAACAAAAAAACTTTTAGTCTTGGCTCCTCTCTGTGTGCAAATGCATCTTAAAAGTCAAAGGTCATACTTACTGCCTTGACCATTTTTTGCATATAGTTACTCTTGGCAATGAAAGAATACCCTAAAAAGTTGCTTTATCCAGCCCAGATTGCATTCAAATCATTGCTGTTTCTATTTTAGACAGCCTTTGCTGTTATACTGGATATACAGCATTAAAACTGCTTTGTTGGCAGCACAAAAACAGATCAAAAGAAAGTGCCGAAATAAGAAAGATGAAGGAATGAAATGTTGTAAGGCTGGAGGAGAGATGGAACACGAATAAAGTTTAAGTGGGTAAAGGACAAAAAAAAATCATGAGTTTGTGAAGAATCTTCATTTTCATCAAAATCTATTTTTACATTTTCAAGAACTGAAACCTTTCTACTGTCTCCTTTGAACATGTGGGGGCTTTTCTTTGCCATCTCCTCTGCAGTCAAAATTTACATTTCTTTGTCTTTCTACCTCTATCTGTGTCCCTATCAATCCCTGTCTCAGCAAGCCTCTCTCTTCCTGTAACACTGTCTATGTTTCCGACTGCTTGTCTCGGTCTGTCTCTGTCCTGCTGTCTCACACAGTAGAGAAATAGCCCTGGCAAACGGATATCTCAGTCGGCTAGCACCTGTTTACACAATGCATGCTTCTTCACAACAGAGGCGGTTAGAGACAGAGGTGTACAGGAGCGTGATTCTGCATCCATTCTGTTTATTGTGTGCCACCTGGTCCTAGGAGTTTCAGTATTTGTGTGTGTGAGTGTGTGCATGTTTGTCCAACTCATTACCACACACTTTTGCAGATGTTTTCCCAGATGCAAACATTATGGCACCAATAACCCTGGAGCCAGCCACACAGAAGTGAGTACTAATATAACACAGGGGCTACTCACTTTCTCAAACAGCCTTTCATGAGTATAATGAATGTTTGAATATGATGAGTCAGAAATAGCATTAGTAGGCAAAGCATTCATGACCAAGAATACCTTACCCAGGAATAGTTATGAGAGAGAAAAATCAACATTCATGCTCTAAAATAACTGCCAGAAACATCAGCCATATTTACACCTGCTCATTTCCTTGAAAAGATTATGCTGCATAGTAGGTCTGCTTCACTGGAGTGCAGAGAGACGTCTGTACAGTTGTTGGTTTAGAAAAAGAAGAGTATGACATGTGACAGCAGGGCAAGAGCTGGAACTAATGCGCAGAGCTGCGAGTACGATACCTACCAAAGCCAATTACCACATGAAGGGTCCCTCAGCACCTGCTTTTTTAAAACTGTGCTTGAGATTCCTTCATCTAACAACACTGTATCATTATCTGCCAAAAACATGGATTCATTTCAAAAGCAAACTATACGGTGCTGGTACAAAGTTTTAGATTACAAATAGGTCGTATTAAGTGCATTTATGGCTGAAACACTTAGTTTGATTGTAATTGATTGGATGATTGAGAGAAATCTAACCAGCAATACTGAGAACCAATTTATGTCATTTATCTGGTAATGATAAATAAAAGCAAAACATTCACTGGTTCAAATGTAAGCATTCACAAATATTTTTTGGGCTAATTGTGGCTAATCGTGTGCCAGAGCTAATTGTGGCCGTTCTAGTCAATGTTTTCAAATCCCACCAGAAGCACCACATGGTCCATTTCAGACACGTCCCAGAAGAAACTCTCCACTCTGCTCCACCGAGAATACGTGGCTGTGGCTATTTTTGTCGGATGCTGCGAGCATTCTGCATCGATCCACAAAGAGCAGATTGAGCTGGCCGGAAGTCAGACACTGATATGTCATAGAGAATCGGGTTGATTTTCAAAATAAAACACCCTGTGCAAACTTACAAAATGGCCAAAAGGGAAACAGTTTATCTATGTAGCCCATTTAGAAACAAATTCAGACCAAAACAGCGCCCCAGCCGATGACAGAGTTCCACCGTTAGACTGTTAGTAGTGTAACAAGCAATTTACACTACTAAAAATTTAAAAATTCAAAAAAATCACCTTGGCATTTAATACACTAACCCACAAATTAAAAACATCTAATAACAGTGTGCTGTACTTCATTGGACATTCATACATGTGTATTTTGGTTATTGAGTAGTCGTTGGTAGTTGAGCCTTCTACTCAAAAGTGAATAAAAGGAATAAATGAGTAATGATAACTATGAAGATGTACAGATGCTTGTATTAAGTAAATGAATGTTCTGTTTATGTTTGAGTTGATATTCCAAAAGTTGCGGCAGGAAGCTTTTTCCTGGTACGGGGCCCACTGCTTCCTCTGTTATAATCACACTGCAGATGGTTTTTGTAGTAGATCATTTTGAAGTTGTCTAAAACTCCCGAACATAACAAAGACACAAACGTTTGTAACAGTAAAACACTGAGGTGTTTTTGAATGTGGCTGTAATGTTAGATTTCTTATCCAGCTGTTCTGGCATGTTACCAGACATTAATCAGAGGTCCTTTCACTGGTGAAATAATGATGTTTTCAATTCTGGCATCCTGCTGGCACTAGTGCCTGGTGGATGAAACACTTCCAACCATGCTACAATCCCTAAACATTAGGCCACAACATTTTAAAGTTTTAAAGCAGAATGATTCAAAAGGCTGATAATCTGATTACAGCATTAAGCAGATAATCAAAACTCTAAAAGGGAATACATTGTGAAAATAAACTCCCCCAACACTAATTAGCACGCTCTCGCTGGCTTTTGTCAATCCTCTGTCTCCCTTCACTGTGTCTCTTCTACTGCTCATCTTATTTGATGGTTATCAGATGAGAAAGGTGTAAATTGCTGCTCCGAGCCATCTCAGCAAATTCCCCAGCTCTGCTATCTCTCCTTCATCTTTCAATCAGCTCCTATCCCTCAATTCCTATCCTCTGCCTGATTCCTTTCATCTCTGTAGGGAAAACGGGATGTAATCACAAAATCTTGGCGCGGTAAAGACACAGCACAGGTGTGTATGTGTGTGTGTTTTCCCTTATGCATAAACTTCTAGAAGAAGTATATTCAATAACTAAATTGAGGTCAGGATGATAGTGTCGGTGTGCACGTGTGTGTGCACCTGCTAAAACTGTGCAGCACCACCAGTGTTAATGAGGCAAGCCGCCTTCTTCTTCTTCTCCCCCTTTTCACCTCTCTAGAGAAAAACACACAATCAGACATTAATGACCCACCAGGATGGTGTTAATAACAGAGAAGAGGGAAAATGGAGAATGGACACTGGTGGGAAGGGTACAAAATGAGATGGAGGGTGGATGCAGGGAGAAACGTTATAATTGGTCAGTGTGAGTCTAAGGAACAGAAAGCCACAAGGGGATTTATGAACAAACAGGCAGATGCACTTTGTACAGGCAACATGCAGCCATGCATGTGAGAACACGGCCCCCTTAGCCGCCCTCAGTCCCAGTGGGAGACAGCTGAGGGTGGGCATACTGTAGGCTACATGTTGTTGTTCTGAATATCCAGGGCTTCATCTAAGCTTTAACAAAAGCATTTGTTTTATTATATTTTTACACCATAACATTTGGTGTATGTTTCACATTCGTGTGCACTTTATTTTAATTAAAGAGAAATGAGAAGGAGAGTGCCATGCGAGAGAAACAAAGAGACAGAATTGGTGTTGTTGTTTATCATTGTGGGGCAGTGAATTGCTCTGATAATGAGAATCGAATAGGGGCTGGCATGTTGTTATTATGCTTCTTGGCAGGGTGTTTGTGTCTGTCTGTGTTTGTGTGTGTGCACTATAATCATGTTCATACAATCCTAAGTGGCCATGTTGGAAGAGAGCTTACCCCCCACCCACCCTGTCCTCGGCAAGGAGTGTTGGCTGTAAGGTAACTGGCAAAACACAAGAGCATAGACACAGACACTGTCGCTGCCAGGTGTGTTGAGGAGGTAATTGTCAGTGTGGCAGGCCAGCTGCCAGTGTCTTAGAGAACAGGGGGTTGGAGAGAAAATGAGGAGCAGCCTCTGGTGAAGTCTGTTTGCCCGGGGGGCCAGCTCAATATCTGTGGCTGCTGTTTATCCGATTCCCCTCTGTCCCCTTGCACCACTTTGTATTCGTCTCCTAGTTTCGCTCTTTGCCTCCTCTGCCCACTCCCTTCATCCTACCTGCTCCCGTTCATTCATTTCCCTAACTCCTCTGTGCGTCTCTGCGTCTCTCCTCTCTCCCGTTTCTTGTTCTCCCTGGATCCCAACTGAGCTTTCACTGAGAAGCTGCAGCATCACCACGATTCAATCCCAGCAGCAGGTTTTACTCCAGCAGAGACCAACAATCACATGTGTTCATCTTTTCTGCCCCCTGACAGCATCAGCAGAAAGAACCTTGGATGTATGTAATCTCAAGGTGATGACATACTCTACACGTTGGAGATGCTGTTTATGTGTCAGTGTTTTAAAAAAAAAACTCCCAGTTCTGCAAGGTACGACCGCAGAGAGACACAATCTGGTGTCTGTAATGGACTTTAATGGATGCATGTGTACTTTTTCCTGCATTCTGCCCCACTTATGTCTGCAATGTTCCTCATATCAGTGCAGTTCCCGTTTATTAATCCAATTTCTCAGAGATTA
Source organism: Argyrosomus regius (assembly GCA_946959425.1). Classification (NCBI taxonomy): domain Eukaryota; kingdom Metazoa; phylum Chordata; class Actinopteri; family Sciaenidae; genus Argyrosomus; species Argyrosomus regius. The sequence goes on along the minus strand of OX336898.1, from coordinate 16,063,307 downwards.
TAGGTTATGCAGATCAATCTCAAATACAGTAATGAGACTCGGGCACCACAGTGATCGATAGGAAATTTATCTGCTTGCTGTTTTGGTAATTGATTCACAATTTTCAGTCATTTCTCAAGCAAAGATGACAAACATTTGCTCAGCTAAAGTCAGTGTTTGCTGTTTATTCTCGGTTTCAGTGAGAACTGAATATCTTTGGACTGGTGGTTGAAAAAAAACTAGCCATTTGAAGATATCACCTCCAGTCCTGGGAAATGTTTTATAGAGAAGACAGCTAGTTGATTATCTGCAGCAATCTGCAGATTAATTAATGATGAAAATAATCCTTTGCTGCAGACCCATTGTTTTTATATACTACATTACTACATTTGTTGTTTTTTATTAATAAAATTAACACTATGAACGCATTTTCTGCCACACAGTTGAGCCCTGAATGCGGAAGACCTTTGAGAAATCATCTTCTACGCTCCTGTGTGAACACACGCAGACATGCACAGCTCTATAAATGTCATTGCTCTGGTTTGAGTGTGACCAGATGCGTCTGTGTACTGTCAGTGGTGATACTGTTGACATTTCATGTTGTGAATAGGAACGTTGTGTATCTGTTCACCTCGGCTTGCTCCACACTGATAAAACTGGCCTGTGTTTTCATAGCAACAGCAGATATAGAGTTTACTTCACAGAGCACTAAGATGAGCTGAAGCTAGAAGTCACAAGTAACTTCATTCAAGTTTGAAGCTGCATTTACAATTAATTTGCTTAATTAAGAAAATCATGGACTCATTATGTTAATTGTTAAATTGTTAACTGGCGTCGAATTTTTGAGTTTTCTTTCTCCTGTGAATCCTCAGTTCTTTACATCTTTTCAATCGTACGTTAACTATAACCTCTTTTTTGTTCACTCTCTGTTACTCTCTCACATTGTATTTGAAGGAGCACTCTGTAGCGCATTGGTCCCACTCTCGCCACGAACTGAACACTGTAATTTTAAAACCAGTCTCTCTCCTCTCCGTTTGTTTCCCCGTGTCCTCTCTATTTTTCGTCATGCGGTGAATTGGAAGTGCTTTATAGTAAAATACAGTATTTTAGAGTTAGAGCAGAAAATGCATGATAATTATTTCACACAATTTTGTCACTTCTTCCGTCACAGCTTCTTCTATAAAGTGGTTGGAAATGTCGCTGTGCATGTATGATTGCAGAGGCATGGCTCGGTATGTATGTAGTACATTCGATATTCGTTTAAAAATAAACAGAAGAAAGAGCTGTCTACATGCAATCGTGTAGCATCTCTGCATATGTCTGTGTGTGTGTGTGTGTGTGTGTGTGTGTGTGTGTGTGTGTGTGTGTGTGTGTGTGTGTGTGTGTGTGTGTGTGTGTGTGTGTTAGGCTTAAGTGTGTAACCCCAGTGTATGAAAACAAGTACATGTTTGTATTACACCCCCTCCCTCAGACCCCTTGCCAGCTCATGAAAAATGAATGAAGGCCTCTGTGTGTGTGTGTGTGTGTGTGTGTGTGTGTGTGTGTGTGTGTGTGTGTGTGTGTGTGTGCGTGTGCGTGTGCGTGTGCGTGTGCGTGTGCGTGTCCACATGGGTTGATCAGCTATTTTGTCAGATCTTATACTGAAGGTCGGACAGGGACTGCATCCTTTTTTAGAAAACTGTGTGTGTGAGAAAGAGAGAGAGAGAGATAATTGAGTGTTTCAGGGGAAAATCGAGGTATGGGTGGAACTGGGTTGTGCAGCGTCAGACTGACGCAGGTTGATGCTGGTTTGATTATGATCGTGCTGCTGTTTATCTCTTATAAAGTATTGTTATATTATTCATTTAGTTATTTATTAAACTGTTTTGTGTTTTTTGTTTTTTATCCCTTGACACTTCCTCCTGTAGCTGTCGAGGCACTGATCAACCTTTTTCCCCCTCTCTGTGTTTCTCCATCTCTTAGAAGTAGAACCTCTTGTAGAGCGGTGGCCTGAGTGACAGAGGAGCACATGTGGAGCGGAAACGGGGTGACAGCAACATCCTGACCGGTAACCTTGCTTCTGCACCCCACCACACGCCCGGCAACTCCAGAAGCGGGCGTCAGAAGGAAGGAAACGTGCAACCACCCCTCCTGCAGGCATGGTAATGCACTCTCTGTCTTTCGGTGCTGCTGTGTGTATAGTAAGAAAACACTGTCCAGACTGGAGGGTGTAGGAGTTCAATCTGATAACTGGTTCTAGACTTGACAACAGAGAGTGTGTGTGAGTACACAGAGGGGGAACTATAGAGGCTGTATGTTCTCACTGGGGAAAGAGGAGAAGGAGAAGACAGATTAATGAAAGACACGGAGGAGGTTATGAAGAAAGAAAGGAAACAGAAGAAGAAGGAGGAAGGTGGTTGTGAAAAGAAGGAGAGTGGTGATTAACAGAAATATATATATATATGTATAATTTTAATTACTTTTAGCTAATCTTGAGGTTTTCTAGATGCTTTCCTTGTGAAAAGCATCCCTGCCATATGCTTATGTTTCTACTGTTGGATAACTAATAATTATGTATGGAATTAATGTGTTTCATCCAGCCTGTATTTATTCGTTGATGATTAATAAGAAGGATAATGAATTTTCATTGGTCTGCATTGGTTATTGGTCTACCAGTGCACAATCACTAATGCTAGATGAATGCGGAAATAAGGAGAGAGGCATGTTATGAGAGGAAGAAGATGGGGGGAAAAGAACTACTGTGTTCAGGAGGAGGAGACGGCGGCTCAGAGGATCAAAGAGAGCAGGGGAGGAAGAGAATGACAAGTGGGGGCAGATAAGACCATAAAAACATAAATGATGGACAGAAACATTAGAGATGGAAAAGGATACGGAAAGCAAAAAGAGAAGTGTAGAGTGGTGAAATGGGGGAGAGAAGGGAGGTTAAGAGCTGGGAGAGGTAGAGAGAAAGAGAGAGAGAGAGAGACGAGGGATTGATTAATGGTCTTGGCCTGTGACAGTGGGAGCTTTTCCCCCGAGGGGGGAGCAGAGCAGAAGATGAATTATTAAAAACCAGAACAAGAGGAGGAAGGAGGAAAAATGAGTACAAAAATGAAGAGTGTGGAAGAGCGGTGTGAAGGGGAGGGTGAGGAAGAAAGAAGGGAGATGGAGGAGAAGAAGAGAGGAAATGAAAGAGGGGTGGGGAGGAGAAAAATGAATGATTGAGAGAAAACAAGATGTTGCTGAAGGTGCTGAGGTTGGACACTGTAGAAGTGGGCACATGGTTGAGCTCATAAATAACCATGGCTAATGAGACTGTGTGTGTGTGTGTGCGTGCGTGCGTGCGTGTGTGTGTGTGCGTGCCTGCAGCTTGCAAACACAGTAGTGTGATTAGTCTTGAGTTATGGTGATGCAGCAAATACTGTGGGTGACCTTGGCGCGGGTGTCACCGCGTTAACCGCACAACACACCAAACAGCTTCTTTATCGACTTTCCTCTGAGCTTTCTGCTTTTAATGAATGCACAAGCCCGCTGTGTTTGCGTGCCTCTTTAGTCCCTCTTTATTTTTTGTGCCTACATAAACACACACACACACACACACACACACAATCATTTTGGGTTGATTATTTTGTAGCTGTCTCGCATGTTGTATAGCTCAGTGCTTGTACGTGCCATCATTAGTTCACTGCAAAAACTTGCCAGGCAGAAAGCTTTTTACAATTTTGCGTTTTCAGTTCCACTTCTGTAAAATGCTTCCATCTTTACCGCATCTTTTATATATTAGTAGAAGACATAAATTCCCTTAAAAAAATTAAAATTAGTGATGTTTTAAAAGCTTTTGCATTAAAAAGCTTTAACGCATATTTTATTAGAACGTTCTTCTGGATGACATCATTTTATGTTTATTTTAAATTTATTCTGGTATTTTCCTCATGTAGACATGGCCATACTAGCATGCCCAGAAACAATGTAATGTCAGGTCTTCTGCTTTAAGCAGTCCGGTCATATTATCATACATATTTAATCACATTTTACTTTATCCATAGGCCGTAAACCTTTTAAAAAATGCCAACGCATTAAAGAGGTAAAGGGCATAGACAGAAAAATCTCCTGCACCTTCAGTGCAAAGTAGGCTGGGGACTGTGGGTTGAGTAGGCTGGTTTATAAGCTTGACTGACGACAGCAGACTTTAGATGAACGTCATCCCCGCTGAAACAAAACAGTGATGACATGTTCAAAATATATTGCCCCGTGTTGTATTTTATTTGTTTTCATTTTTTTATCTCGTGTTCATCAGGACAGTTGAGAGGTCTGTTTGTTTTTTGGTGCACAATGATGCCAAGATTTTGCTTTTACAGTTTGATGCATGTGCATCCCGCTATCGTGTGTATGTGTGTTTGCGTGTGACTGCACACGTGGTAATTTGAAAGACAGACAGAGAGAGAGAGAGAGCGCACAATAAAACAGGATAGCAAAGTGTGGCGGTCCAGCCTGACAAGCAGAGTATAGATAAATCACAGAATGAATTTTTAATGCAATCTCCCCTAGGCTGCTGGATGTTACAGAGACAGCGTTTATTTATTTATTTTTTCGTGTGTGCGTCTGTTGCTGGTCCCATCACTCCGAGCCTATTTTGTGATGGGTTTTTGGATTTTCTTTCTCCTTTAACTTCACTTGGTTTCATGTTGGTCTAAAGAGATGTGACGACCACCTCTGGTATTTACAGCTGGTGATTTGTTTCTCTTTGGTATGAGGGTGTTTTTGGCCTGTGGTGTCAGCTTTATTGCAAACAAACCTTTGTTTCGGCAGCTGAGTAAAAATATTGAAATCCAGTTTGTCTGTGTCTCCGCTCACCTCCTTCTACTCCATCTCTCCTTGTTTGTTTACTTTCAGAGGCTTTCTCTGCCTCTCTGTCATCCTCCTCCCTCCCTCATCTCTCATTCTCTCTCCACAACACCTCGTAGTGTGTGCTCTCAGCACGCACTTTCGGCGTATGACTTATTCAAAATAAGAGCACACAAACACCTGCTTAGGCCCACAGCCCAAGTACACACACATACAGCACAATATTCCTAAATGGTGCTCTAAAAATAATAGCCAATAGAGACATTTCTTTCCTTTTTTTTCTATAAAAATCAAGACATGGGTATGAGTATTACTCCAACCACAGCTGATATTGTTCCAGCGAGTCTTCTCCTTGGCATTGGGTCATGTAATTTATAGCAGATGGCATCAGATAAACAGGATGAGACTGAACGAGATGGGCAGCGATGGCGAGGATGTGCGTGTCTAACTACAACACCTTGAACTGAAATGGTTTTACTGCAGGGCATTAAGGACAGAATGAGGGGGGGTGATGGATGGAAGTGATGGAAGTAATGTGTGTTTGTGTGTGTAAATCATTGTATGGGTTTTATGTCCATATGCCGCTCATGACTTTAACGTTAAGTGTGCATATTAACACATTTGTTGTTGTTTTTTGCTATGATATGTACGAGGTTTTCTGTGTGTACACATTACTTGAGTACACAGCGAGTTGTAAATGCTGTGTAATGTGGTTATGTAATATGGGCCTGCCAGCCGGTCGGCCTCACTGGAGCATGAAATGGAGTGTAATTGGTAAGTGTGTGGTCTAAAAGCACTATGCAACAATGGCATATGAAGGTATACACACACACACAGACACGCAGTGCATGGCGTGTGCTGGTGGCTTGCAGACAGCTGGGATTTAACAGTTGCATGTGTCCACGTCTGTTTCTGATTCCTCAGCACAGAGGGTGTATCGCAGGCTTCCCTCATACAATTCCACTAATTCAGTATGATAGATATTTAGCTTTTCACAAAATTAGGGATATCTGAGCTTTAGTAATATTAATGATACTTAGAAAACAGGGTTCAGAAAGTGCTTCAGAAGAAAAAAGAAGAGATAAAGACGATCAGACAGATTTTAAACAAACTCTCAGATTACCCAATTAAGAGTATTTCTGACATTTTGTGCGCTTGCTTTCAGTTTAAGCTCCAAACAAAGAGGTTTAGATGATATGGATTAACTGTTTTGTTTACAACATCTGGTCGTCTTAACTGCTCACATTTCTCGCTCCGGCACGAGTTAAAGAGTTGCTGCCGTGTCAGATTTCCTACAGCCATTAAGCTTGAATATCAAAACTTAATTTCAGCATGATCTATTGAATCTGGAGACATAGCAGGATTAACCTTGGCTCTACAAGACACCTGAACTTCATTTTCACTGCCAAGGATCAGCTTCAGGTCAATGTGCTGAAAGTGGACGCTGTAATTTTGTGTTAGTGACACTGGGGGTAGTTACAGGCGTGTGTATAGAGATCCTTAAGCATCATTTATGATTTATTTAGCTCTCACTCGTACGCTAACACATGCGCACTTGGACAGGAGGACGTATCACGCGATTGACCTCAAGGCTGTGTGGCAGTCAGGGTGGATTCAAGGGCAACCAAGGTGTGGTGTCTAACAGATGGAGAGTTTGCCTTTGTGTGTATGTGTATAATGAGGCTGTGAAGAAGAACATTAGGTGTTTCAACACGGAGCACTTGCAGCATTAAATGTGCTGATATGTCAGTGACAGTGTGGTCAAAAAGTAATTTTTGTTATGATACAAAAAGCACAAGGTAAAGCAAGTAGTTCTTAATTAAATTTCCCCTCAACCCTTCTCTCAGATTGGTGTGTAGCCTGCAAAATCCTGCATCAGTTTCTGTCTTGGCTACAGCAGCTTAAGTATCGTGTACCTTGTCTAAATGTCTGCAACATTATCTGGGCACACGCTGGCCTAGGGAGGTCGATTCCTGTCAGTGAGTCCTCCTTAACTGCTCTGATTTACATGGTGATCAGAGCGAAGCGGCTGGGCAACAACTCCCCCCTGGTCGAGTAGTTACCCCAACCTCTCCTCACCCCCCCTACTCTTTACATCAACTCACTTCACATTGTGGTTTATGGATGCAGAAGCTCCCATTAGCAACGGCTCATAAAATCTGCGACTGTTGGTCTGTTAAACACTGCCCTGAGAAGGCACACAAGTATAAAGATGCACACAGTGTTGTACACGTGCATGTAGACACACACAGTTACACAGTTGTCGTGTTTCGTCCAATACTTTTTGCTTAGGCCAAACTTTTCTCTATCAAAACATCACAGGGAAGATGAGTCATAGCTCATTAAAGGGACAGTGCAGTGATTTTTTCCCCTCTATTTTCAGTAACAATTATATTCACTATCTATTAATCTGACTAGTAATGAGAACTGCACCATCAAATGTTTGTTTTGTCCAAAAAATACATTTTCAGTGTTATAAAACCAAAGAATGCAGCAAACCATCATATTTCAGTTACGTATTAATCAATCAAAATTATTCAAACAACTATCAACAATCATTTATGCACTAGTACAAGATTACAATCAAATGAATGCCTTATTATGAAGCAACATTAAAGTATTGACTGCCTGGAAATGTCAAATGAAGCCATGCATGTCACAGTGATCGCAATAAGTCATGGTAATGATCACAAAGAATCCAGATTCTCACTACTACTTACTTGTATATTCTCCCAAGGCATCTAAATTCACTCCATGTCACTCCGGTAGTGTGTCTTGCCAAAGTGTTGGAGAATCACAGTCCCAGTGGGAGGGGGAGTGTGTAACCCTGCCAAATGTTTGCGCCACACTCTACATACTGAGCTACACAGGATGCGAGGCTGCAGTTATTGTGCAGTGCTTGTCCTCCGTTCTGTTGATGACTTTATCTCACTCACTCTGGTGAAAGAGAATGTCACCAGTTCAATTAGAAACGGGATGAAGTGTGTGTGTGTGTGTGTGTGTGTGTGTGTGTGTGTGTGTGTGTGTGCAAATGTGCAGTTGGTCCTTGGATTTCAAGTAGGTTGATAGTAGCGCTCTAGATACACTATACATACTATTTGGAAAAGGTCATCTCTCCTCGTGTGTGTGTGTGTGTGTGTGTGTGTGTGTGTGGTTCTCTTTGAGTACGTGTGTGTAGTGAATAAAGGGAAATGTGGGTCCTGGAGATAAGCAGCTTGTTGAGAGCAGCCTCCCCATGTTGAACTGTGTTTATGTACCTCAGGGTGTGATAACCTCTGATGATTAAAAATGAACCCCATCCTTAAGATTCAGGTTACCAAGACATGTTGTAAACAATACTTTGTAATCTTAATTATTGTTCTCAGACGTAATATCGGTGGTATCTTGAAATGAAGCAGAGAGAAAGACAAAAAAAGAAAGTGAAGACAGAAATAAAAGGCCAAACAAAGAGAGACAGTTAATTGCCAGTGAGAGAGAAAAACTGAAGACATAAAAGCCGCAGTTTCTTCTGGGTGATATTATTTTTATGTATTAAATAACATAAAAGTCATGCAGAAGAGAATTAAGAGGACAGCAGAAGTGGTGTTGCTGCCAGCACTGAGGAATTAATATGACATAATGTGCTATGACAAGCATTATAATATATTAATTATCTGTTGTACGGGTATTTCTGTTATTCATTATACAGTTCCTCCAGAGAATTTGCATTATTTGTCTTGCTGCTTTGAAATATATTATAATAAACTATTAATTAATTATTCCTGCAAAGGGATTATCCCATCATTTGTCCCCAACATCGCTATTTAAGTTCCCCATTGTATCGGTTTCAAATTATATTTGTTCATACTCATACTTACTGATCAGATGTTTGAATGATCTCCACCATAACAAAATGTATATCCACATAAACAACCACCCACATGAAATGCTGTGACATAGAAAGATGTAAACAGCTGACGCACAATTTACAAGGTGTTTTCGTATGAATGCACTTAATGCACGGGGACACATCTGGGTGGCATTAATGGCAGAGTGTGAATCACAAAAGCCTTAGTTACACCTGCTCCTCTCCTTCATGTCGCTTTTCCATTTATCTTTGAATTCAGCCTCCTGCTCCTGCAAGCACTTTTTGTCCTGTTTCCATTTTAAAGGCTCTGCATTGTTCCCATAGCCCTCCTCTCCTGTCCTCTATTCTCTTCCTTCTTGGCTTCTCTGGCATGTCCCTTCTATTTTCTGTCGTTTACTCTCCTCAGTGCTACCGCTGTCTGATGCCTCCCACCTCCTCCCTCCATGGTTTTCCTCCTTTAATCTCCCAGTGAGTAAGGAGGACAGAAGACCTGACACGAATTCCCAGGGCCAGAATATCTGATTGAATTAGGACAGATAGCTGTGTATGTGCATCTGTGCGTCAGTGCTGTTAAGTTAAAGATTTCTTTGTCCACTCCGCATGAAAGCAACAGACACTCAAAACATGCAGAAATTAATTTGCATTCAGGCTTTATGGAGCAGTAAGAGTGAGTCTTTCTGTTTGATGTGAAAGCTTCTTTAAGTTTTCGGTGTGTGATGGGAAAAGTTGGTCCCCAACAGGGACACCGAAGCTTGATTTGATGGATTAAAGTTTGGTCAGTTGTTGAAAACCTCTCTCCAATGGTGCCCTTGCTGTAGAAAGTCACAGAGAGTGTTATTTGCTAACTCTGTTATTTTCTCACTCTTCTTCCCTTCCAGAGGTCCTTCCGCTCCTTTAGTAACGACGACCGCCACGTCATGGCGAAACACTCCACCATCTACCCCTCCTCTCAGGAGCTGGAAGCCGTTCAGACGCTTGTGTCCACTGTCGAGTGCGCCCTCAAACACGTCTCTGATTGGCTGGATCAGAGCAGCGGCGATGGCCACAGCCAGGTCGACAGCCAACCAGCAGACAGCACAGAGGAGGATGATCCTGGTGATGAGCCCAGCGACGAAGCTGAGAATTCCAGTGACAGCTACAGGTGAGGTAGTAGTGACGGCAGTAGTAGAGATGCAAGTAATGATTGTTTTTTATTCTTGATTATTTTCATTTTTTGAAAGAATCAAATTATTAATGGACTGATTAGTAAAATGTCAGGGACGTTTTGTGAAATGCCATTTTGGGAAATCCATTTATTCGCTTCCTTGCAGAGTCCAGTGAAAATGAACTTAAAACCACCTGACAATCTCTGAGCACAGTTTCCACGGTCGACTATCTTCATGAATCTTTTTATTAAAGGTTCACTAATTCTCATTAAAGACTTGAATTGCCTTGTCGGATCTTATTTTGCAATCTTAACTGGCACCTTATATTTTAATCTGTTAATCATACAGCTACTTACCAAAGATAACATGAAATATTGATACATCTTGACATTGACAAGATCAACTGGACCTTTTGCCTGCAGAGTGATTTATTAGATGTGAAATTGGAATTACGAACAAAGTTATTTTAATTTTAGACTCCTATATTTTGTTAACTCGCTCAGAGCCGAGCATCGATTTTTACTGAAAAAAGCGTGTAGTGCAGTTTGAAGTTTTCACCTGTGAATTGAAAAACATAAGATGTGAATGTTACCTTTTATTTTTCTTCAAAAACAGAGAGCCCAGCAGTGGTGGCGTGTTGTGCGGAGTGATGAGGATCGGCCTGGTGGCTAAAGGCCTCCTGATCAAAGGCGACATGGACCTGGAGCTTGTGCTGATGTGCAGAGACAAACCCACACAGACACTGCTGGACACTGTCTGTCACAATTTACCCACGCAGATAGAGGTTAGAGACACACCCTTACACTCATAAACCCACACATGCACAGATGCATGCTCACAGGCATATGATTCTACATCTTAGCCATGCATCAAACCTTCGGTAATATCATAGTCTGGCAGACTATCCAAGAAAATTCTATTTTTATTGCGCAGTCTTCTGCGATGTCAGAAATTAAGCTACTTGGATGTGTTGGATGAGTGTCTCTGCTTTAGGGAGCTGCTTTAGTTTAGGGAGAAGTGTCCCGAGTGTTGGCAAGAGACAGCAATGCCGTCAAATGAGAAGTCGAGAGGTGTTTTAGTATGTATGAGTCATGTGTGATTAATGCTCTTGTCACTACCTCAGTGTAATGTTTCCTCATTAACAAGTCATGTCACAGAAATAAAGCTCCTGACGTTTATGCACACAAATACATACAAAACACACTCATACCTGCAGTACAGAGTCCACAGAAAATGCAGTCACATACATAATATACATATTTTTAATCTTTTTTTACAAGCTGTGACTGACTCTTACACTTGTTTGCTTGTAATGTTAAATGATCTCAGAATTAAAGTGTATTCTACTGTTTCAGCCCACGTTTAGCTCCCGGGGATTAGAGTCCTTGTAAATCCCTTTAATAATTTGTTAGATACTGGTGTACTGTATATTGTGGCAGCAGGAGAACTTTTACATTCACTAACCATCTGTTTGAAGAGGAAGTATTTAGCTCGTACCATGAACGTGGTAAAAACTCCACTACCTGACCTTCTGCTGCAGAAATTACTTGATAAATAAATTCTGCCGCTGTGCCTCTTCTCTGCTCGTTCTCTTTAGCAGTTAAGTGGTGTGAGGGGGAACGACATGAAGGAAAAGTGTGTGTGTGTGTGTCTGTCTGTGTATGTGTGTGTGGGCAGGGAGGTAATCTCATGTCTCGGTCCAGTGACCAGAGATTCTGATTTTCTCATCAGGGCCAAATGGGATGTAGATGGGCCCTCTGCGACTCACTGCTCACTTAAGCAGTTTTGGAAACATACACACAAACACACGCACTTGTTTTTGTCACTTAGGGGGACATTGCATTGATTTACATTAATTTCCTGGAAGCTTGAGCTAACCCTTAACATAACTGCCACTCTAAACGTAACCTATGCCCCATCCTTACTCGAATCTAAGCCTAATTAATTATTTCCCAACAACATTAATGCAGGTACACACTGTTTGTGTATACAAACACTTGCAAATAGAGCACATAGTACACATAGTGTTCACATCTTCTCCTGACTTTGCATGCTTCTGTGAGTCTGTGTGTACCTGTTTCTGTCTGTGGGAGTAATGTGTGTGTTAATTTATTAAAGTGGCTGCAGGTTGTTGTTGCATAAACATTGTAGCAGCTGTTATCCAATTCATTTTTGTATATAGGTACCACACATGTGTGCTTAAATTCATGTGTGCGACAGGTGACAAATGTGAACACTGTGTGTCCTGATATGAATTCATTATTATCGATACTTCCTGGTCCTGACCACAGAGGTCAGCAGTAATTGATTCCTTCAGTGAATTCAATGAAATGAAGTGTAGTGTACATACAGACAATTTCACAAATGGATATGTGACACTGAGAAGTAATCGAGGTAGACACACACACACACACACACACACACACGCAATGCAATTACAATATAAAGCTTGTACCAATTTCACATCATTACATCATGTTTCATGATTTTCTTTCCCGATGATTGAATGTCATCTCACAGCTTTGCATAATATGTTTATATAATGTTTATTTGACAATATATCCAATGAGATATGTTTTCTGTACTGATCCAGTCTTATTTGTGCTTACAAGAGTCACTTTTCTTTTATTTGTTTAGTTGAGTTCAGGGTTTGCAGCTTTACTCTCAAATTATAGTGTCTGTTCTCATGCGTGTCTATGCTTCCTGCTTTAGTTCAGTTATTCACTTAATATTTCCCCCCATCATACCTGGTGATGTTGCTGCAGCAGCAGGCTCAGATATTTTTTGCTGCTTCTTCTTTTTTATCTGCACTGAGCCATGTTGTGACCTTGGCCTCTGACCACCCAGTTATGTCTGTTTGACACATGACAGAAGCTGACAGAAGAGAAATATGAGGTCACAAGCTCCTTGCCCGAGGCGGCCATCTTGGTACGAACTACAACAGAGCCCAAACTCACACTGAAAATTACCCTTACCTCACCGGCCATGAGGGAAGATGAGGAAGAAGAGGAGGAGGAGGAGGAGGAGGAGGAGGAAGAGGAAGAAGCAGAGATGGAGAATGGGGAGGAGGGAGTGGAGGAGGAGGCAGAAGAGGAGGAGGAAGTGGAGGAGGAAGAGGAGGAGCAGGAGAAGAAGAACGGGCGAGGTAGGAACATAGAGATAGGAAAAAAACACAAGTTGTAGTTTTTCCTTCCTTCTCGGGTCAACACACACACACACACACACACAATATTTTATTTTATGTTGTGTCTTTATATGTTTTTATTTCCCTCAAACAAGCGCTTTGACCTCATTACCTGCCACATAACAGAGCTAAAATGCACAGGAACGACTCGTTGAAATGAACTGGTGTTCAGTCTAATAACAGCATTCCCTTGCCCCAACCCCCCCAGTATTCATGCGTCGCAGGAACTAGTTATAATTGGTTGTGGGAGGTGGGAAACGGAGAGCAAGGCCAGCAGGCCAGCGAAATCAATAACCAAGCAGTAGGGAGCTGCCCATCCATCCTGTGGCTCCCGTCCAACTAGGCACTCAGACCTCGGTGAGAGATGAGAGATAGCACGAAGGTTAGCCGTACATCATTTCTTGTGCCACGGCAAGATGGAGAAGACCGCTCGTATTTTCTCTTGCACGCACCAAGAGGAGCACCCAGACATGCGACAAGCCACACACATAATTTGTACCCGACGGATAAAGATACTTATCACACACTGGCTGTCTAATTGCTCACATTTCATCGGGGACCCACGGAGGTTGTGGGACGTGGGCCAGTCTGTCTAACAGCGTCGGTTAAAGGGCAGGGTCTAATACTTTTACACATTAACACATGCATCGACAGGAACAAATACCTGTGGTGTCATCCAGTGTCATCCAACCTTTGCTAGCTCTCTTCGCTGCTCCTGCCTGGTCGGAACATTATTAGCAGCACATTAGGGAGTTTGTAAACTATCTGTGAAAGATACACACACTTGTACACAACAGCATGGCACACACTTTTAATAAGAGTAAAAGTTATCCACTTTTGTTTAAGGATTTCTGCGTGTTCAGAATGTTTTAGTAATGTCTGGCTATTTTATTGAATATAAGTTGTAATTGTGTCTGAGCGCACACATTGCATGCTCTTTAAGATCAAATACAGCTTGGTGCTCTGTGTGGTCACAAAGGAGGGGAGGGTGCCGTGAAGGTAAATTAGCGGAGACACGATAGCAAAGGGAATTTCTTAAATCAGTCAACACAGAAGGAGATAATGATAAAAGAAGAGCGCTGAGTGAAGGAGCGGCCAGCAGAGCGTTTGAGAGAACAGTGGGAGGACAAGCGAGAGGAGAAAGACTATAATGATCCGGCAGCAGCAGAGCGGTCCCACATGCAGCTGGGATCACTCTGACAGACCTTGAGATACGCCATTATACATCACACGGAAGCACAAATACACACCACCGAATGGATCAGTCAGGGGAAGAGCTACGCTGCAATAACAGCCAGATGAGTTAAGGGATAATGTCAGATAGATGTTCTCATGCTGCTACCAAACATTAGACACATTTGACATTTTCAACTTAATACCTCATGAGGGAAGGATTTTCTTTTCACGGGAGAGTGATGAGGAAAATATTTACCTAGTTGTGTTATCATAGAGACCCAAACGGGCTCTTTGGTTTGTTTTATGTCACTTCCTGTAGGTCCCACACACAATAAACCCTCTTTGGAAACCCCACGTAACCGCACTCATTCATACACAGCTGTGTTTGATTCAGCTCGCCTTGCATATCACAGGCATCATGCTGATTCTTAAGCAGCAGAACGGGTGAGAGTGTAGTAACTCATCCAGCCTGGTGTGTTGGGCGGCATGAATCAAATGCTCACACATAAAAGCATAAGAATGTTTCTCTTTTACCAACCACGATGCTCTGACTAAACCCTGCCTTGATCCCTCCTGTGTTGTGTTTGTCTGAGACTGGGTCAAACTATCTTAGATTTTTTTCTTTTTTTTTTTTTTTTTTTCTTTTCAGTTCTACTTTAGGAGCGCTTGATTCTGTGTTCGCCCAGACAGGGTGTTGAATTGCTTTCTCTGCACCATTTTTTTTTACGAGTCTGTGAAATCAAGTGCACCTTAAGTAATCCAGAAGAAAAATAAACACCTATTTTGACTCCTGCCTGGCGCAGACTGGATCAAAATAAATGAAGTCCTCTTCAAATACATGAAGGAGAGATTGATTTACCTTGCTGGGCGCAATGAAATGTGTGTGTCCCGACAAAGCCCACACATTAAATCAAACACTCCTTAGGTATTTGTTTGGTGTATGTCTGTGGGGGGCTCTCCATCCCACTAAGTTGTCTCTTCCCTTGTGACCCCGGTTGCTCTCCCTTTCACTGTTTTTGTCAGTGACTGGATGGATGTAATCTATTAAATCACTGTTGAATAGTGTGTGTAATTTTCAACACATATATTTACACGAGGGACAGTGCATCCTGCATTTCTTTGTGCCGAGGATGTAAACATGTGATGCAGTTAACACATGTTAGAGAGATCAGTGTTGAAAATGACACACCGTTTAAAGAGTGAGGACGTTTTTTTCTGAGCATTCATTGCAGATCTGTGAACTGTAGAGAGTCAACACTTTCTACAAGGAGAGAAACAACTTTATGGCATGAAAAGCACCTTGTATGTACCAAAATATCCATGCATGTGTGTGTGTACGTGTGCATTCACACGCACTTTTTCCAAGTGTGTCTGCATACATTCACACACGCAAAAAAAAAAAAAAGAAAGAAATTCAAACACACACACTCAGACTCATGACGTGTGTGTGTTTTACGTTCTCTATATTCGGTTGTTATTGTTTTGTGGCAGTGTTGGGTGCTGCTGCGCAGAGAGTGGAGGCTGAGGAGGAGGAGGGGGAGGTGCTGGATAGACACAGATGTCTGTTGGCCCTGGCAGCGCTGCGACACGCCAAGTGGTTCCAGGTCGGCACCCACTCACTTCCTGTCTTCCTGCCCGATGCTTATTGTAGCCTGACGATTCACCCAAAAGGGAATACACTCACTTTCAGATAATACTGTGGTGCTTATTATGCCCACTCAGTTTAGACTAATCAATAATAGATAGAAGTGTGAGCAAACTGCACATTTTTGGTGACATACATTTTGATTTATATGTTAGAATCGTTACTAATTATCTTGGCTGATAAACATTATGTTTTCTCAAGTCCAGTTGCCAAATACTACACATCAGTTACAAAAATACTTTACAATATTTTTACTAGACACTTGTATATGGAAAAAAAGATGAATATAATAAGTATCGTAAGGCTACAAAAGCAATGGTTGATTCTTGTTTTTCTTTTTGGCTATCATGTGAACCTGCCTGCTCTGTACAGTATGTCAATGCTTCCCTTTTGATTCCCCTCCCATACCCTTCCCCATCTATCTCCCAACTCACTTACCTTACTGACAAAAAAAAAAAACATTTGCAAGTTGAGGATGTCGGTATTTTCTGACAGAAGACAGAAACAAAATTATTAGTAAAACATGTTCAGTAAACTAAAATTAAAATGTTAAACTGTGGGGAGATCATGCAAAGTTTAAGCAAGATACAATCACCTCATTATGTGGCTTTATGATGTAAAGCAGGCTGTTATCTGTATGTGTTTGCACAAATACCAAATCTCCTGCGCTCAATTTGTTCCCCTCCTCCTCCTCCCTCTCTCTGTTTAATCTTCCCTCCGTCTTTCCCTCTTCTTCCCTCTCCATCGCTCTGTCTCTCCCAGGCTCGAGTGAATGGGCTCAAGTCCTGCGTTATCGTTCTCAGGATACTCCGAGACATGTGCAATAGACACCCCATGTGGGAACCTCTCAAGGGATGGGTGAGTCTTTTGCTGTATTTACATGTGTTTGAGTGTTAATACAAGAAATAAAAAGACAGTGTTGAACTTTTATACATTTTTTCTGTAATGGGAGATTCATATTTCTGCTGAAATTTGAAGAATTGTGTTGTGTTACATGATATGCTGAAAAATTCCAGTCCAGCGTACACCATAAAATAGAGACTCATTAAGATGACTGACATTTTTAGGGAGAAAAACAATGAATGCCTACCTACTATACAGTATGTAATGTGTAAAAGGGGTTAATAATATTTTCTTTACAGTTGTATCTTTATCTGTGTTTGTGTGTGTGTTTCTGCAGCCCTTAGAGCTTATTTGCGAGAAGGCAATTGCCACCTGCAACAGACCTCTCGGGGCTGGAGAAGCCCTGCGTCGAGTCATGGAGTGTCTGGCCTCAGGCATTCTCCTACCAGGTATGTAGCCATGGTGGATGCATGAATATACATACTGGAAAGATTTCTCTGTAAATTCTCTGCATTTCCAGAGATGGGCAGATAAATTGAGGCACATTTTTTTGAGCTGTTTCTCTAAAAGAGGTCGAGACGTTATCAATGACCCGGCAGAGCACAGCTGTCCGAGGAAAGCAAATCATTACAAGAGCATCTTAATTAGGAGCAGCTGAAGGATTTCTTCACAAAATGCTGCGCATCCTTGGAAAAAATTCAATTATACAAAAGTATGTGAAAGCTGAGTTTCAAAAAATGTGTTTGGATTCAAACCCCAGACTGACGGCAGTCAGATAACAGAGTGTTAATTGACTGGTTTGAATAGCTCGCAGCCAGTTTGACCAGTTACATTTTCCTATTGCTGCTGTTTTTATTAGTCAGGATTTCCATTGTTGCTTGTTTCCTGACAGTGAAGCCTAATTAAATGCTGCTGAGCGGCAGTGTCACTACTTAAACTGACAACAACTGACTTTGTGTGTGTGTGTATGTCATCTTCTGTCACTTCCCCCCCAGGTGGTCCAGGTTTACACGACCCATGTGAGAAAGAGCCAACAAACACACTAGCCAACATGACCAACCAACAGGCTGAGGCCATTACCTACAGCGCACAGGTACACACACACACATCAGCTAAAGACACTGTTGTTATCACCCAGCTGTACTCGCCCTGAGCTGTCAGTGTGTGGGAATCAGTAAGCAACACGCCTATTACCAGACAGAAAGACCCCCATCACCACACCAACCACACAATCTGCACACACACACAAACACACTTCTGGAAGAGCTGTGTGGTGCTGCATTTTAATGATTGGTGTGGGAAACTATTGCCATTGCAAGCCATAAATCCATCTCTGACACCCCGAGGACAGTATTTGCGTGCATGCGCTCTGGGCGTGCGTGCTGTCATGTCCTTCTTCACACACACACTCGACTGAGCAGGGCAGCCTCTGAGCCGCATGGCTTAGTGAATCCCGCTGTCCATTTCCTTTTGAAGGCACCCTGAACGAGGCTGGAATGTCAATGGGGATAATTGTATTTGAGCAGATACAAGAGCAGATAGGAGAGAGGGAGCTGTTCTGTCAATGAGCTACACCGAGCCTCATGAATATCCGAGACACCCTTCCTCCCTAATGGATTTATATTAGCAGAGCCACTGTGTGCCATCCTGATTATCTTTCTGATTGTTTGTGTAGATTGAGGATGTGTACAGTAGGTCGAGGATGATAAATTAACACACAGGCACACACATGGTCAGTATATGTGCTGATGTTATTGATACTAAGGGAAAAACTTAAAAAGCTACGCCGGTTATCTTTTCGTACAAATTTGATGCAGTGTGTTTACAAGATGACACAAGATCAGGCTGAGATTTAGTGTTCATGTATCAGTTACCAGTATACCTGTGTTTGCACATAGTCTAATAGGTCCTAATATTTGTAGCCTGAATAGCCTGAATACTCAAGCTTTGCTCCTTGTCTCTCTCTGTTTTTCAACTAGAATTTACAAGCTTACTTATCACAGCAGCTTCACTTCCAATTTAATGAAAACTCCACCAGAAAACCAAAGAACAAAGTATAAACCATTGAGGCGCTTTTCTTCTTGAAGGAAGAATCACACAGTAACACTGCTGTGAAAACAGAATATGTGACTGCATGTCTGTAGAAATTTATCTTGGATATACGTGACAAACTGCAGGGCATTCACTTAAAGTAACTAATCGCAGAATAAAGACAGAACGCATCGCTTTCTTTGCATTGGTTTGTGTTAGGACTTTAATTTGTGAGTGAGAGAGAAAAATGCTTCAGGGAAATATTTCTAATTAAATTTGGAATTTTCAAAGAGTTTAGACCTAAATATTTTTAACAGAAATCCTGCTGCAAACTTGCAGTGAGGAAAGAAGTGGGCATTTAGGTTATTAATGCCATCAAGTTGCATTATGGGAAATGTAGGTGCAAATACCTCTTTAACAGCGTAAGAGCAGCACATAAATGTACTCTCTTAATGTCCATACTATTAGTGCAGTTTGAATTTATCTTCTCCTCTTTTCACGTGGTGTGTGTGTGTGTGTGTGTGTGTGTGTTTTGTTTTGCGTTCAACAGCATGCTCTCAGACTCATGGCATTCGGACAGATCTACAAGGTGTTGGAGATGGAACCTCTTCCCTCAAATAAACCATCACAGAAATACCCTTGGTCTGATAAAGAAGGTGTGTGCCTACCTGCCCGTTTGCTGAGTCTACCTCAGCCTGTGTGTCTCTTGTCTTTTGTCCATTACATTCCCCACAGGTCTTTCTGTCCTTGTCTGTATGTGCCTGATTATCTGTCTGTTCAATTAATCTGTCCGTCTGAAGGCTTGTCTTTTGGTCTGTCTGCCAGTTATCTCACATGAAACCTACAGTAGGGTTCAGTTATCCGGGTTTTTGGACATCTGTCCTGCCATCAGATCTTTCCACACATGATGTGACCTTTCTGGACGTAATAGGTGTTTTTTTTTTCTACAGTGAAGCATCACAAAAATATCTTTAACGATGAGATATGATGTTTGATATTGAAGTCCAAAAACAAGGCGTGAAATGTCGTAAACATAAATGGTTCATGCAGGAGTGTTTCTGCTTTTTGTTCACACACGAGAAAGTTGGCGATTTTTCAGAGCGTCTGTCATGGAAAACCGTCTCGAGCCTTTTGGTACCTCATGACGCTGACATGGAAAAATGCCAGAGCATTTACAGATTAAGGGCGCATGTAGGAAAGGAGCTTATATGTCTTCCTCATTGTTTGACTGTTTGCTGGTCTGCCTGTCTGTTCTGTTTGTCTTTTCTGTGAGTTTATCCATCTGTATGCTTGTTCTACGACATTGCTTGTTTTGCGCGTCCCTTTCTCTCTGTCACACACAAGTGGCTTTGTGTGTGTTCACGTAAACATGTCTTGTAGTTGGCGATTGATTAATAACTCGCTCTGTGTTTCTCGCTCTTGCTTTCTCTCCAGGCTTAGGTCTGAAGAGGCCATATGAGGATGGAGCGATGGATGACAAGGACCTCATCAAGAAGATGAAGAGGAATCTGAGGAAAGGTACGAGAAGGAAGGGAAGAAAGAACACAGTTTTTCTGTTCATTCACCCCAATTAATTTTAAAGATGGAAAGAAGGGAAAAGTTCAACTTAAGAGAGCGTGAATTTCAATCAGCATTGGGTTTATTTCTTTATTTTCATTCAAACACAATGTTTAAAAATGCCTTGCTTCTCTTCCTCGTCTCTGTCTGCTTCTCTCTCTTCCACTTTCCTTCCATCCTTTGGAGGCAGATCAATAGTATTGATTGCAAACGTTTTAGTAGGCCACCCAACCATCCCCAGGTCTTTCTTCATACAAGGAGAAGATGAACCACGACTAATGGAGACAGAGAGGCATTTTTAGATATTGGCAAACAGCAGGAAAGTGATTGAAGGAGAGAGAAAATAGACAGGCACCTTTATTCATCATGAAAACAACCAGCAAGAGTGCTGAGAACCTTTAGGAAATATGATTTATTACATACAGTATCTTTGTATTGGCCCAGTCTGTCCAATTCTGGCTGGATAATTGTTACACACGCTACAAACCCTGATTAAATTTATCATGAATTGCTCCGCTTTCTGCTCTAACAATCCCTCCCTCCATTTTCGTTTGCATTAGTCCTAGACAGTAAAGCCATAGACTCCAACCAGCCAATGAACGCCCTGATGCGGTTGAACCAGATCCGGCCGGGGCTGCAGTATCGCCTGCTGTCCCAGTCGGGCCCGGTTCACGCTCCGGTCTTCACCATGTCTGTGGATCTGGACGGAACCATTTACGAAGCGTCTGGATCCTCCAAGAAGACCGCCAAGCTCCACGTCGCCGTCAAGGTAAGAAGGCAGATGAAGGGAGAGGGATGAAGTGCGCGTGGTATGTATTTATGTCTGTGCTTATTTTGACATAAAGACCCACTTATAAAGGAAAAGAAAGAGGATTCTTTTTTGGCTACCTAAAGAACTTTCTGAGCTCCATCTGCAGCCAAACCTGTGTGCATCTATAAATATGTTTTTGTCTGTGTATTCCCATTGGTGTGTGTGTTTGTGTGTGTGCATGTGTGTCAGGAGGAATGGAGGTGGGCAAATCCATGTAATCCCAAAGTGGCTGTGAACAAAGAGGCTCTCCAGAGCACAGAGCTGGGGATAATCCGCTATCCGCTCCATTCCCATAAAAGGCTCTTTCTCCCCTCTCTCCCCCTTTTTCCATTCTACTTCTCACTCACTTTCTCTCTCTCATGTACTCACCTTTTGATCTCCCCCCCTTCGCTCCTTCTGTTTCTCTCACTCACTGTAGTGGCTGGTTCAGCAACTGTAACACAATCACCCATTTCAGTCAAAAACTTGTCATTGGTCTTTTCTCTTCTGCCTCGACATTATTGTTGTACTGAATCACTCTGCTGCTCTGTGTGCTGCAGAGGACTGACAGTAGGCTCATGTGACTCTGCATCTATTGTAATAGCTTCATTGTAAACAGTGTGGAAGTTGTATTCATCTCTTTCATGTCATGCAGTATTGCTGCTTCTGGGAGATTTTTTGTGTTAAAATATCATTTGTGTCATCAGCGTTGTGGAGGGCCGTTAGACGCTTTTACCATTTACAGAGTCGACAGACACAAAGCAGACTGTAACATATGAGTAACCCATTTAGTGTGCTATTTCTAAGATGATACCTGGTTGACTGAGGACATTTTCATTCATCTAGCTAGATTTTACAAATGCATTTCTTATTTTTCTGTCTCACTAATGTGTGGGTTAGTTAGGGATTTCAGATTTCTTCTTATTTGCTTTAATGTGTAAATCTACTTTTTGTTCCCATCATGATTTAAATTATGTTTTGGTGTTAAAACAATCATTATCACTCATTTAGACTAGATCTAGATGGTGTACAAGTGCAGTAATGAGACAATGTTGGTCTTTTAGTCACTCTATTAAAAACAACACATCAAAAATCATTCAAAAGATACATAAATATATTTATTTATCTTCCCACTCCAGGTTCTCCAGGCGATGGGCTACCCAACAGGTTTCGACTCAGACTTGGACCCCATGAGTTCAGACGAGAAGTCGGATGGCGAGGGGAAGAGCGAGACGTCATCACATACTAGCAATAACCCAACACACTCCTCGGACAGTTCCAACACACTGGAGGTGCGGAATGAGAAATGTGCATGTGATATATAAAGACATACTCTCAGTTCAAATGCTTTTATAACATCTTGGGTTTAATGTTTTTTATTTTAAACAGTTAAAGTGTAACAGTCACTCTTTAAAGACATAAAAGGTATCTTTAACTTGGTTAAATCTTGCTCCTCGTTCTTCGTCTCTCCTGGTTTAAAGTCCACCATGTGCTTTACAATAAAGAACCTAATGAAGATGCTTTTCAATTAAATTGTTTCAATATTTTTTTCACCCCTCAGGTGCGAACTCAGGGTCCCATACTGACGGCGAGTGGGAAGAACCCCGTCATGGAGCTAAACGAAAAGAGACGAGGCCTCAAATACGAACTCATCTCTGAAAGTGGAGGCAGCCACGACAAACGCTTTGTTATGGAGGTGAGAGCTTCATGTGCACACAAACACACACAGGCTGACTCTGGTAAAAGATTATAAAACACATACACAAATGACACATAATCAAAAAAGTATAGAAAACAGTGGTGAAGCCACACAGAAACAGGCTGATCACTGGTAGAGTCAATCAGTCAACTTGGTTCCTGGAGCAGGCCTGTTCTCTGTGGGGTGTGTTGTTCTCCGACATGCGTGGCTGCTCCATCGCTCTGCTGATTGATTAGCCGGCCTGCTTGACAGCAGGGCATCGCTAAACAAGCTGTCCCATTCAGCCAGACTCGCTGCCTGAGTTACTGATGACTGATAAGTGTGTTTGTGTGTGTGTGTGTGTGTGTACATCAGGTGGAAGTCGATGGGCAGAAGTTTCGTGGGGCAGGCCCCAATAAAAAAGTAGCAAAGGCCAGCGCTGCGCTCGCAGCTCTGGAAAAACTCTTCTCTGGTCCCAACGCAGCTGCAAACAAGAAAAAGAAGATATTGCCTCAGGTAAAGAGACACATACACTGACACATACAGAATGAAGCAACGTTCACAACACAGCTGAACCGTCAGTGAAGCTTTAAAAATGATGAAAAGTTTCCTCGTCAGTGTCACCTCACAGTTTATCCCCTTTGTTCGCGCATCAGCAATCAGTGGCACTTCGTTTAACAAGTCTAATCAGATCAATACTTGACACTTAAGACTTAAGGCTTAAGACCCTTCCAATTATTTTGTCAATGAGCCTCCGTGCGAACAGATTTGTTAGCACAGAGTAAGGCCCATAATGCATTAGAACATTGTCTTGGATAAGTCTGTGCGTGCCTTTATGCCTCATTTCTGTGCGCCATATTTATCTATATTTGTTGTGTATCTCTGCATCGTGTGTGTGTTCGAAACACACTCACATATAATACGTGCTGTGTTCAGACTAAAGGAGCCCTGGCCGCGGCAGCAGCAGCCTCAGCAGTAGCAGCTCAGGTAGCCAGAGGAAGAGGAAGAGCGGCCCTCGCGAGAGGAGCCTTCGTCAGTGCTGCCGCACCTGGATATGTCACGCCAGGTAGTGAGAGGATCGTTGTGTGTGAATCTTTAAAAAATGTACTATGTATTGTTTTTGGGGTTGGTTTGGGGTCATTTTATAATTTATGTTCTTTACAGTATTTAATTTAATTTTTATATTTAACATGGTTGCTTGGCAGGATTGATATTTTCTTTTACCGTTGGCTTTACAGTACTGACATTTTCTTCAGCTTGAGAGTAAAACAAGCATGCATTTTTACCCTGCAGCTGTATTTGAAATATCACAGGCTTTCAGAAATACCCTACAGCAACATACAGTACAGGAGACAGTAGTTACATTAATGCATGTCTGAGAGCTCAGTAATAGGCAGAGAATCATGCAGAAAATCGACCTTGCATCTGGGTTTTCAAGTTCACGTTAATCGTCTTAGGAAAGGAGTGTAGCTCGGCCTCTCACCCTGAACCCACAGCTGTGTGCTCGAGTGCAGCATGGCCAAAGCACTCATCTAAACTTACTTGAAGATGTTAAAAAGTGCAGCTGGGAATTAAACAAGTGCACAATTGATTTCGACCCTCTAACCTCTTCCCCAACAGGCTTTGGGACACCGTATGGCTACAGCCCAGCTGCAGCAGCTGCTCCTGCATACGGTACGTGCTGCTTTCTTCTCCATGCCTATAACCTTCTTCCACCTTCCTCCCCTCTCTTAATCACACAGTTCTCGCCTAACCCGACATAACTGCTAACCATCAGTAACACCTCCATCCCTTCTTCTCCACTTCCTTTTTGCTTCAGCCTCTTCTCGTTCTCTGAAAGTTACTTCAAGTCTCGATCCCACTCTAATCCGACTTTTAGAGTTTGGCACCGAATTTCAGTCGTAAAATAAACAAAGCTTAAACCTCTTTGTTGAGTGCTTCAAGCAAATCTGTCTGTATTTTGGCTAATTGTCCGCTCGCCACTTGTTTGTTAATCTGCTTGTTGCCACTCATTCCCTCATCTCGTGGTTGGTTGGACCACCACTCTGTCAGTAAATGCTGCCTTCAGTCTCAAGCTTGGATCTCAGAAACTGATCATAATCATGATGACACTCACATCTGCATTTGCAGTCCCAGAGCAGCCATCTCTAACTACCTATTCGAGCTTTCCCAGACTTATATTAACTCAGTCACGCTGCCTCTGCTGCCGTCATCTTTTTTTTTTCTGTTTAGATTAGCAGGACACATACTGTGAGTTCCTCACTTTACCCGCTGTTATTTAAGACAGGGTGGCAGGGCAGCTTTACCACTGCAGCGCTGCTCCTGTCATGTTACCGCTGCTAAGGGGTTTCCATGTCCTCACAGGGCTATCTTACATACACAAAGTAATTATAGACATTTATAGGCTAGAATCTATACTAGACCGTGACCTTTAACAGCATGCGTATCCATACTTTCCTGTCGTATTTACCTCAACAGACGCAGCCTTGTGTAGTGTGTGCACACATGTAGCATTGGGAGGCTTCTCCGTCCATCCTACAGCTTGGAGTTTGAATGGGTCTTATGTGCGAGGAGAAACTAGTCTGGGGCCCCAGGCAGACGTTCAGTACCCCCCTGAGATCCCAACAGCCCTGAATATGAAGTGCGCCTTAGTTTTTCTGTTTATGGTGGAGCTGGAACTGTGAATTTGTTTGAGGTGTTTCGTTTCAGTCCTTGGCATCCACACACTTTTTCACGTGTTATTGTGACTGCATTGCTTACTAAATATTCAGAAGTCAATGGTAGTTTCGTGCTTAGTCCAGCGACTATTTGATATTTTTAAGTTATACTACAGAAATAATTCAATAGGCTGCATCTCTGCTCCATTACTCATCAGTACATGCGTCCTGGTGTGTGATCATTGTGAGGTCAGCTGAGCCTGAGCTTTAACCTCCAACAAGTACGTAGAATTAGGTTGAATTAGGTTGTGGAATGATGCGTAGAGACTTTGCCGTGGCGTTTTTTTTTTTTTGGCTATTTGCTCAGTTGTTCCCAACTGAGACCCAAAACACAAATCTGTACACCATATGAGATGCACCTACTCTTCTACTCTTAAGGTACTTATGATGCAATACCGCAGATGAAGAGAGGAGTACAAATGAGAGATGGATTATGGGCTGCAAGTCACAAAGGAAATCTTTATTTCTTACTCACAGTATTTTAAAAATTAAATCCACTTTAACTTTAACAGAATTAGACCCTGTTGGAGGTTACATTTCAATCAGAAGGGAGAACAAAGGCGATGAGAACATTAGGAATGACTTCTTAATCTTTTGGATGCAAAGCTTTCATCCTGTTTCCTACTTTTTCACCGTCCTCCGGCAACCATTGCTACCTTGGGCTTTGACAAACACGTAGAAAGCATTCTCAAATGCTGCTGGACTCGCTAGAACGTTCTGTGGAGCAGAATAAAGAACATTATATCGTAGAGCGTAGAACACTAGATCCATTTCCCGTACATTACAGGACGGTAAAAAGAACCACTTCTCCTGCTCAACCATTTCCTTTCAAGGATTAATACAGTTCATTATAACTTGGGTCCTAAATGTGTCATATTGGCTGCCATTCCTATCAGTAATAATAACATTATACTCACCAGGTTAATTGCTGATATATACCAATGTGGTGCCATCACTTAAAAGAAGCAAACACAAGATTAACCAAATGCCTGCAGTTTGTTTGCAGTTTTTGTTTTACGATGCAATTATTACTGATTTTTTCACCTCCAAAAATGTGTGTCTGATCTGGTGAGCACAATGTTTTGACCCAAGTTATAATAAACCAACATGAATCTTCAACTTTGGCCATTTGTTTTCTTCCCTTTAACTCTGAATCTCCTTCTCGGCTCCTCTAACCACCGATGAAGCTTTGTCACCTCGTGCATACACATTTCTTTCTGTTCTCACACACTTACACCTCCCCCCTTTGGGAGCCTCGTCTGTAGTGTAGTGCAAAAGGTGTTTGTTGGACGTAGATGTAGCGTAGTGTGTAGTGTAGTGACCATAGATAAAAACTTGGTGATTTGTTGTCCTGGACTCATGCAGAGCTGTGCTCTTCTCATGTCTCCCCTCTAGGTTTGCCCAAGAGAATGCTTCTGTTGCCTGTCATGAAAGTGCCCACCTACCCCGTCCCCCACTACCACTTCTTTTAGCACAGGAGACATAAATACCAAACGCTTTTTTCATACATACCAAACACATTTTCCAAAACCATACAATTCACTTTTTCTAGAAGGGAAACTCTTTTTTTGTTGTTTTCTACAATATCAGTGATGGGGAAAGGATAAAGGACTTGAGCTGAAGATTTGTAAAGGCGCTTTTTGTCGTTTTTTGTTTTCTTACTGTTCCAAAAACTTTTATGAATATGAAAAAAAATACTGCAGGTTAAAGTTCTTAAGAGATAAACAAAAACTTGAAGGATTTGTACTGTGAATTGTGACCTCATTCTTTGAGTCTATATCAGCCTTTTGTTATTGTGTTTATTCTTTGTAGGAAGAAGATAACCTTTGCAATATGATACACACAACACACACATTCTCTGTAAAAAAGAAAATAAAAATAAAAGAGAAGAAAATAATAATGTGAGCTGTGTGAAGGATGTATAGAAATAAATAAATAATAAATAATGTTGGCAAAATGAATAAAGTTTAACTCCTACAAAAGCTGAACACTGCCTGGTGTATATCTGGTATATCAGCTGGTAACTTGATGCAGTAGTACCTCTTTGTTTCGTCTGCTTTGCTTTGATTGGACTTTTTTCAAGCTGTTATATCACTTAACATATTGAAAGATTTTTATCCACTCATTCAACATTCAACCCGCATGTGATCCTGTGACCTAAATCAACATTTAGCTTTAATATTCCACTCTCACACATGCACACAGATCGAATTTCAATCCCTCCACATGCCTCGGCGCGTCTCGTAACATCCTCTTTGACCCTCGGCTTATAGATATTCAGAGACAAAGGCGAGAAGACAGAGGTTGAATTTACAAAGCTCTTGTTAGATCCTGCATCTTGCATTCAGCTGCACGATCTCATTACCTCACGTGGATTAATGTTTGGCAGGTTTCCCAAAGCTATCCGAGTTATCACCTACAGTATATATGAAAATGAACTTAGGCCGACTGCAGCCTTTTTTTTTTTTTAGCATTTTTCTGAGCTCAGTACGTTGCTGTAGATGAATTTAAAGGGCATAGAACTGCCCAAAAATAATAAAGACGACACTTAAACAGCAATTAGGAACCAACATGAATTCTCACTGTGTTATATCTTGTTGTTATTGTTTCTTTATTTCAGTATTATTGCTGTATTTGTTGTTTTTGCTCAGCACCAACTAAGCAGCTGAAACGTGGGATCAAACCTTTTCATCTAAACTCACTCTGTTTCATAAATTTCATAATATACCTGTGTGCGTATAAATATATATAGAGAGACCTAATATCACAGGTAAAAAATAAATAAAGGACTAAAGGACCTCAGCTAAAAACGGTACCAAAAAGAGTTTATTCCATCAGCATGCTAATCGAAGGTCAGTGCCGAGTCGAGCCAGAGTTAAGCTGGCCCTTCATCACGTCTTGGTCATCCAACCAACGAGAGATAACCCCCCGACGACGTCTCCATGGTTACAGCTATGAGGCGCAGCCATTGGATGAGAGGACCCAATATCTTGTCCAATGGTTGGTTGAGCTTCATTGAGTTGTTGTAAAACCTTTCGAATGATATTTGTCTTGACATCACCAAAGCTTTTCTTCAATCTCACATGATTGAAGATTAATTTCCAGCTGTTGAATTCTGTGCCAATTTTCTGTTATTCTTCTGTTCAAAGTTGAATTCATTTCTTTCAGAGCTGAAGCCCCAGAGTGAATAAGTACTCTCAAAAACTGCCACACATGTGTCTGATCTCATTGTCAGTCTTAACGGGTTTGTAGGTAACACCCTACCACCACTGCACAAATCTTTCATTTAATATTTGTAATTAGGCTCCTACTGTGTGTCCATGACTGGAATAGCTGTTAAATATTAAAGGAATAGTTATGGGAAATGCGCTTCTTGGCTTTCTTGCCAAAAATTCGATGAAAAGAACAGTATGAATGCTAAATCTGAAACTACAGCCAGCAGCCCGTTATCGTATCTTAGCATAAAGACTGGAACAGCTAGCCTGGCTCTGCCCACGTTATATTTCGTGGACAGTGGAAAGACGTGCTGATAGGCCAGGCTATTTTCTGGGTCTATCCCGTGACCTCTTACCAGTTGGAGCTTCAACTTGCTCCAAAAGATCCCTTTTCCAGGCTTGACAAACATACAATAAATGTCTGTGTACATACAGAATATACTAAAATAGCAAAATTACAATATAAGAAATTAGGGTGACAATGTTATCTTTTCATTTGCCTTTGTAAGAAAGCAAATAAGTGTATTTGGACTATTCCTTTAATTTAATTATTTAATCTACTGACCATTCCCATATAGGCAAGTGTATGTAATCTCTTTATGTTTTTAATGACACACAGGAAATAATCTTTTTTACCTTTTACAAGTATCAATCAAGAGGATTTTACATCTTTCAAGTGAACTTGAAGTAACTTGAAGAAGACATATTGGATTTCTTTGTCCCTACATGACTGTCTCAATATCTCTCATAAACATTAAATCTTTGACATGAAGAAAGTTGTGTGTATACGTAGAAGTCTCACTAATTGTGATTATAGTAATCATTCCTGCTCTCCTTGTCTCTGTTCTTCATCTCACTGCAGGTGGTCTTTTCATTGACAATCCCTTCTACCAGCCACGGACCATCGCTCCTTTTATCATTCATCTTGGTCCCCAGGATCTCTTCTCTGACTTCTAGAGGCGGCAGGTTGTTGGATACACTCTTCACATTTACCTGTCTGCATACGCAGGACATCTCCTTTTTTTTCTGTCCGTCTAAGCGGGCCGCCTTTCTATCCAGGTGACGGACACACAGATCCAAAACTGTCTTTGTTTGATCAGTCCACTGGAGAAAAAAAAAAAAAAAGTTCTGCTCTATAGCAGCGGCAGAAACCGTCTCACCTTCTGACCGAGAGGCTCAAAGCTCCTCTCTCTGTTTCCTCTGCTCTCCGCCCAGATTGTCACTTCAGAGGAGAGTAACTTTACATGAAGCAATACTCGGATTTTATGAGAAACGTTCAGCTGCGACTGCGCAAAAGCTGGGCTGAACTTTGGTCTTTCTTATAGCAATACACCTGAACTCCTCTCTTCGAGCTTACTTGAGAAGATGTGAATGTCCGATGGAGTTTTGCCCAACACAGCATTGCAATAGCTCATTTGATTGTATATTCATTGTATGTGTGTGTATGTGTGGCTATAACATGACTATATACACATATATGTATGGTATATGTTTCTATAACAAAGTGTTGACAATAATATTACTATATGATGATGTATTTATGTAAATATTCTATAAAATATAACTATTGTTGGTATAAATTATTTTAGAATTATAAAGTGAAATGTAACTGTAATATCACAGTATAGCTTTCTTCCAATTTTATATACACTGAGCAATTGAAGCTAGTTCTAGGAGATGCAATATTATCTTTGGTATTCCTATTAACCTGTGCTGTTAGAATGATAATGCTTCCTTCCTCCCTTCCTTCCTCTCCTTCCTTCAAACTTTTCCTCTCTCTTTGATGTCTCTCTGAGCCTTTCTGAGCACGCTCTCTGCTGCCCGAGGTTTGTTTACATGGCTCGGACCAGAGGTGCTCCCTACTGAACACACTCATAATCACATTCGTGCGCGCGCACACACACACACGCACACACACACACATACACACACACACACTTTTCCTGTCAGAAAGCACATTTTCTATAGTCTCACTACTGGCAGGGAATACAGTTGTTACAAATACAGTACTGTATGTGTATAGTATGATGTACGCGTTACCGGACACATCCATCAACAATCAGAACAATCGTCAGCTCTGTCCCGCTCGCCTTAAGGGACAAAAAGCACAGCTTGTTTTCCACATCCATTACTAGTCCCTCTTTCTGCAAACACACACATCCACACACACCCTTCCCTCCAACTTACCATGGCAATCCTCTGCTGTTTGGACTTGATGCTGCTGGTGGCAGAAACACCTTTGTCAAAGGGCCTTGTTACGACACAGCACAAACTACTGGCCGACTAATTAAAGGCCAGTGAAAATTTTTAAAAGAGGGACCTTGAATTGGATTTATATGTTCCTGCCTGAGCATCACCATCATCATTTTGGTGACCTCTCCTGTGTGTATACAGCAGGATTTTAGGAATAGACACATTTCAGTGTTTTGTGGTGTCACCTTTAGGTTTCTGGAGGGATGTTTGTGTGAAGTTTGAGCCGCCTTTGCCGGTCACTGAAGCTGGAAAATTTGAGCAAAGGAGAGGAAACCTGGGACTGAGGAAGTTTCAGAGCGGGATGCACCCATCCAATACGCACAGTTATCTCTGGCCTCATGTTATGATACATTAAAACAACTGAAGTGAAGTGAAGTTAACTAGGACAGCACTGGTACTGGTATCGGTGCTCAGTATCAGCAGATACTCTGAGTTGGGTATAGGTGTGAAAAGTTGGATAGGTGCATCCGTAGTTTCAGTCAACATGACTGCCTGTGATGGATTGAGGCAGAGACACCTGTCAATCACGAAAACACACATCAAAACCTCTCCATAAGGCTTAACATACTCTTAAAGGAAGACTGACTCTCAACATTTCCACCATGAGACACGTTTGAAGCATATTTGAAGGCCAAGTCTTTGAGATCAAAACATCAAAAATAGTAGATTGACTCATGGGAAGGACGTTGGGTCTTTTAAATCAAATTAAATTAGTGTTCTGGTCTCAGCTGTCGACCACAGTGCCAGTCAGAAGCTTGTCGAACTTCTCAGGAGAGATGAGTGGAAGAGGGAATTTGTTTTGTTGTCGATCATTGTCTCTCTCAAAAATCATGTATATTGCTTATTTGTAGTCGACCGTGTAGTGGTAGTGTTGTGGGTTTAACCCTGCTATAGCACATATTAAATATACGGAGGTAGTAACTAGACTGAGAGCCAAACGGGTGTAACAACGCTGTATGCACAGAGATAGCAGTCACAGCTTACACATCGTACTCCTACTCTTTCTGCGAATTTCTGTGGCGCCTCTTCATCACTTTTTTTTTTCTTTTTCTTACTTTAATAGATACGAGATGTCAGTCAGCAGAGGCCAAATCAAACAGAATGTGCATCAAAAGGCTTTGATTCTCCTCACACTTGCCTTCATCTGGGCACCAGTTTGATCTCCCGTGTTTGTGCCAGCTTCGACTCAACAAAAGCGACGTCTGAGAAAGATGCAATAGACTAAAGCCCCAGAGCCCATTTTTCCAAGACAATAAGTCAAATTAGAGTTAGATTTTGTGAAACCGCTGAGCTGACAGTGAAGAGAATTTACTGAAGATGAAATTAAATTATGCCACCGAGCTGTGATCGCGTGATTGGAGGTAAACTGAAGGATGTTATGTGCTTATTTTCTAGGTTTTTTTTGTCTTGCAGAGGTGAAGTCAAGCTTAACAAGCTTTTGGTCATAACTTAGTTTGAATGCTTAAAATTGGTCCGTGTCCATATGGCATCCTCTGCGCTGCCTAGAGGAAATTCATCTATAAAATCTGTATTACACAGTCATAAAACCTTCAAACCTGTAATGACACCCAGGCTGCCACTTTACATCTCATCTGCTAATCGTTGTTTGTATATGAGAACCACCATCCGACTGGAATTTACAGGACTAGATTAGTGCCAGGATCATTTTACTGACATGCAGCAGCATTAACATACTAAGATGTCGTGCAGAAACTAGATCCATCCATGTTTATTGACTGTGCATCTTGTCAGTGCGCGTTTTGATTTTGTTGTGAGATTTTTCCAGCGTCTCATCTCTTAAAGCGTGGGCACTGCTTTGCCCTGACTTCTCATCCTCACGTGGAATTCACAGAGAGGTGAATAACTCGGAGCTTGACCGTGTGGAAACAGACCTTCTCTATCAGCTAAGAATTTCCTAATTTCCCCCCTCTGCCCTCTCACTGTCTCTCTTTCTCTGGCCCCCGTCCTCTACATCCAGATGGCCCACATTAATAAGGCAGACAGTCATACTTCAGCAAGCAACCTTTTTCATTTCCCCTCAGACTCAACAGACACGCAGGAGGAGTCACCCTGACTACTGACCCCGTCCTCTTGGTTCGTTGACTGGACGACCGCTTTCAGAGGAAGGGTGTCGGTGTGAGAGTTAGTTTAAAACTGGCACAGGCGGTCTGGAGGGACTGTGCAGGCTGGGGAGTTGTTGAGGAATCAGCCTGAGGTTGGATTTTTTAAGTATCCAAGCAGGTTAATAGGGATTATCACAGGAGGATGATGTAGAAAAAGCAAGAGAAATAAAGAGGAAACTGACACTAATGCTGCTCTTTTTACAGTCAACATTTTAAAAAAAGCTTTATTCAGTACATGGAGAAATAAAAGCAAGGCAGAGGAGCAGGCTCGGCATCTTCCAGCTGTGTTTCCCATACAGTCGGACCATCGGGAAGATGAAAATACCAGCCGTACTCCACTATGAAATGTCTCAGAATAGAAAACATTACTGTGACTGAAGAAACACACTCACAGCAGCCCGGTTTGAAGGCTCGGACAGCTAATGTCCACGCGGATAACTTTTCTAGAAAGTAATGGTTGTTTGTGCTGGACTCGAGGGTCCCTGTTGAGTTTTCTGATGGATGTTCTTCCTGCTCCAGTGTTCCCCAGAAATGTCTCTAGGAGATCACTATGAACCAGGAAAACATGGCAGCCATTGTAAACACGCACGCACACACACGCACGAATACTGCCTCTCGGTAGGCAACTACACCTGAACATCTAAAGAAGCACAAAACACACACGAGCAATACACCCACACATTTGTTCTCAGGGCCACCTGACACACACACACACATATGCAAGTACATTAACACACACACACACACACAAGCACACACGTAATCACGTATGTAAATATTTCAGCGACAGTAACAGCCGAGCACATTGAGACAGCATGACATTCTTTGCTCCGTGGTTTGTATATTACACATAAGATTGTACTGTACGTAGTGAGAGTCACACAAGTGGTTAGGCCTTGTTTGTACTTTAGGATTTGAGCCATGTATAGCTGAGAAAACACACTCCCACCTCCCCTCATTTGTTACCTTGGTGCTTTATAACGGGTCGTCTGTAGCACTGTACATAATGGATTTTACTTTTAAGTTTGCAGCAGTTATCCGTGAACAATTTGAGCTTTGCTGTCAGGAGAAAAGTGGGGAGGAGTGTTGTCATCAGAGCAACTCTTTTTGGCACCAAATGCAGGGAGCTTTGCGGGTTTTAGAGGCTGCAATATGTTCAGTAGTTAAAAGGGTTTCGTGTGCTTTCCTTTCCAGGTTAACGTCAGGGTTTTTTTTTTTTTGGACTTTCTTGTTTGGAGACCTTTCGAGCCCGGTTTCTCCTGAAGCACCTCTTCATCCCCCTGCTAGGTCAAAAGGTCAAAAAGTGAAAGACGCAGAGATGCTTTTGGGAAACGGGTTTTGGTTTGTTCTGTCGGGATGGGTTTTATCCAGACACCAAAGACTCTGAAGCCTTTGTTGCGCAAATCTGATCATCCCGGCAGTCTCAGAAGTGAGAAACCATACGGTATGTGATCTGATATTCGCTGTCTAGACAGTCAGGTAAAAAGAAAAATTAGCTCTCCTGTGTGTAAAAGACAAGTCTCTGGAGGAAATCTGTGTCTTGCTCATTATTGCATTAGCACAGAAAGTTGGGGTTTAAGTCTGGGGAGTCGTGCTAAATTAGTCTGGAAGCAGAGGAAGAGAAGAGGTGGAGAAAGAGCCGGAAAGTCCATCCATCCACGAGTGGCTCTGAACTCTGCAGAGCAACAGAAATAGATCCGGGATCACGTTTCGACTGCCGAGGCAAAGTTAACTGGACTAACTGCTGAACGGATCGTTTTTTTTCTCTGGGTGTGTGTGCGTGTGTGTGTGTGTCGTGGTGGGAAATGTGTGCGTTTGTGTGTTCGTATGGCAGGCACATGAACCGGAGGGGATGGGATGCTATTTCACACCCATATGCACACACACACACACACACACACACAAACACACACATAATATTGCAGTCACATTAAGCATGTCGTTGCATATTTTCTGGTCATGGTCCACTGATTGTTTAAGTCCAATATCCTCCTGATAAATGATCAAAGCATTTTGGTTGGGAATGTACACTGTTGTTATAGTGATTGTAGAGTAGAATGTATTTACTCATAGAAAGAGTAAACTTGCTTTTTTGTAGAGAAGCATATATACAGAATATATATGGATACATACATATATATACATCTATATATCTTTTAAACTACTTGTGTGTGAGAGTTGTTTTGGGCGCATCCACCCTGTTAGGACTCATATTTCTTTCCCCTTTTTCAATTTTTATTTCTAACGTTTTGACAAAAGTAGCGTCTTATGAGTGATGAGTGTTTACTTTTTTTCCTGTAAATATATTTTTTTAATTTTATTTTTGACAAAAAGGGGATTTAAAAATTGATTGGAACTGTTTTACGATGCTGCCT
This sequence comes from Argyrosomus regius, assembly GCA_946959425.1. Taxonomy (NCBI): domain Eukaryota; kingdom Metazoa; phylum Chordata; class Actinopteri; family Sciaenidae; genus Argyrosomus; species Argyrosomus regius. The sequence goes on along the minus strand of OX336898.1, from coordinate 16,027,925 downwards.
ATGAAACTATGAAGTGATATCTGTCCACCGAATCTGTTTGATCCATAAAATTATCAAAGTAATATTTTGTGAAATGTTATGACGACAGGGTGTGGGAGTCTCACAGGTGAACAGAGGCCAATGACGTTGAATGATGGGCGGGAGGGTCATTTGAACTCGCTGTATTGATCGTTTGGATTAGTAGCAACATTCACGGCAGTGATGATCTGTGGTTTTCACTGTTTTTGACATAATCTATGCTTGACGAACTGAAAATAAATCTGAGAAAGTGCTGAATCGCTATATGTGAGTATCTTTTATTAAATGATGTGTGTGTGTGTAAGGAATGAAAATAGGGTCAAAAGAAATAACACTACACTACACTATACACTATAGAACAGGCAAGTACTGTATCAGAGGAAATAACACATATACAGTAATAATATAAAAGATTTTTTTAACATGGCACATTTAATGTTTTTGAGAAGAAACAGGTAGAAAACAGCAGCAAAAAAAGAAGTATAAATTAGATGAAATAGAAAAATTTAATGATTAGATTGCAATTTATTATGCAACATAAAAACAAACATTAGGTTGTGTGTTGTGTGTAAAAGGTAAAGTACCGGTGATAGATAAAGAGTCTAAAGCGATGCTAGGAACTCTGTGAGGCTGTACTCTACATGCTAACATGCTCACAATGACAATGCTGCAGTAACATGCTCATGTAGCAAGTATTGACAGTAGAAAGAATGGACAATCACCCTCAGTACAGTCATGAACGGGGAAAACTGTTTTTTGTACCAGGCTGTAAACACGTTTATTTCTGCTGTGAAGTTGGACATTTTAACATTGGAGCTTATGGAGGTTGACTTGTTCTATAGCCAGCCTCAAGTGGACGTTTGAGGAACTGCACACAGAGGTTGCCGCTTGGTATAATGTTTACCATGTTAAAATCTTACTTTAGTATTTTAACATGCTAACATTTGCTAATGAGCACAAGCTGAAGAACTGCCAAATTTTTAAAAAGCAGCAAAGTTACTAAAAATTCACCCTGAGGGGATCATAAATGTCCAGTCCGACCATCCAATAGTTGTTGAGATATTTCTGTCCAAAGGGGAGGACTGACTGACCCACATTACCATACCCTGCAGCCACTGCTAGCATGGCTAAAAAAAGATACATATGGCATATTTGTATGTGGAAAAGCAGAATTTAAGAACAGAAGTCATCACAAATACTATCCAAAAACTTACTGTCAATATTAACACTTACTTTGTAAAGTAAAAACTAACAATGCAGCATAAAGTCTCCACTTAAACATTATTAGAGAGCTGTTTCTTTCAGGGGTGCAACATTCTGTCATCTTGAGCACAATATTTTGGTTTGGTTTCTATGACACATGGGCAAATTTTATCACAGTTCTACCTTAAAATACCGTAACTGTTAAGGCTACATTCTGACATCTACTGTAATAGTGATAATACTTGTGTCATTATGTCATATTATAGGCTAGTCCTAATCACAGCTTATGGGTGATGATTGTCAAGTTTGTCTAAGAAGAGTTTCAGCACATGGCTGTTCAGCAACATGAGCTGTCAATCATATTTAAAGCAGCACTGCTGACGGCTGAGTCCAAGTATCCAGTGACATCTCCAGCAGTCAACACCACCAGCAACACAGCCATGGCCGCCAATCATCAGGCAAAGCGATGAGTGTGCACAGGGAAAGAACAACAGAAAAAATGTCTTTTGTCTGAGAAAAAGCAAACGAGACAGAGAGGACGAGGATTAAACTCTCCAGACGATGACAGTTCTCGACAAATTAATCCCGGTTTAGCAGATATCAGTGGATTGCATCAAATATATGGCAGTTTTTTGTTTTTTTTTACTATATCAATTTATTCTTATTTTTCATTTTTCCTAGAAAGTCACAAAAATGAGGGCAGATGGAGGTGTCAAAAATCTGAATGTAACGCTACGTTTACATGTCATATATCTTGAGTAAAATATTTTTTATAACAATCGAGTGCTCAGGGGTGCAAAAGAGGGCAATCGCTTATTCTGTCTGGAAATGTGTCCATGAAAACGAATAAACAAAAGCTGTTTAACAGAGGCAGAAATATCAGATCACAGTTTGGTGATAAAACTCTTCTTGCTGTCACATCACATTCCCTGATTTCACAGTTATGTACACAGTAAACCTGGAAAACCAATAAGACACAGTATACCAGAGGCATCTGCATGCACGGTCCAGATTCATACACACTGCATTGCAATAAATGACCTTGGATTGTTGACAGCTTCTTAGATGACCTGTATTATTTTTCAGCCGGTAACAGGACCCTGTGATATGCTCACAAATCAGATTAATTTGACAGGACTCATTCCTTCCCTCCTGACACAGGACTTCAGTGCCTGTTTATAGGTAACAACATTGCTGGTTAAGCTTTAACAAGACCTATAAACAAAATAAACCGAAATCAATTAAGGTTACAGCCGTTTGAACACTCATTCAACAGTCTCTCTACTCTACAACGTCTCTAACGTGTGAAACACCTGAACGCAACACCAATGATTAGCTAGGTTAGCTTAGCTAGCTAACTGCTCTACCAACGAACGAAAGCCATGTGATGATTTTAGCGTATTTTGGCGAATATGTGAACGTTTGAAGTTGAACTAAACATACGGACAGACAACAGAGAAGTGGATTATGTTTAATTAGTGATTAGAGAAGTCTCTGTAGGCGTTTTGATACTTTTTATTCGACGTGAAACTGCGATGCCGCTGTTTCGGTTTAACGAGCGACCATGCTAATTGGCGACCGTTAGCCGAATGGGTCTGTGGATGTCGTAGTTAGAACAGGTGCTAAAAACGGGACGATATGTAGCCTATTTATTTCTTATTTTTATTGACATTAAAATGCCAAAAAATCACCCGAGTCGTCTAATTTCTCTTGTTTTGACAGTTATTTATTCTCCTTATGTTTCAACTTATGTCGTAACTATGACAACAACGGGTACTATCGACTGACGGTCACCAGTTAACACGGTCGCTCGTTAGACCGAAACACCGGCTAACTGCCTTGCAAGTTAACTACAACTGCCTACAAATCGAGGAAGCTGTAAAACTTTTAGAAACATTTCAACACCACAGGTGTTGTGTTTGATAAAGTCCTTTCTCTTGTGAAGTTATAATAGTAATGTTATAAGTACTTTTCAAAGTAGGTATTGTTTATTAATTCCTTTATTTACGCAAAAGTAAGCTAACTTTAATGAGCATATACTGGGACCTGTAGTCCCAATTTAGACAGATGGATAGAAATTTGCTTGGTAAAATTTGAGCATAACAACAAACACATGAGAAAACTAGAAATAAGGGTGAAAGAAAGTGCTGCAAGCTAAGACGCATAAATAGAAAATGTACAATAGGGTAAATAAATATTATAAACACAATTAAAGACAGTATGTTATTTGAATGAAAGAGCTCTGCAATTGTGCAGGAAAGTGCAAAATATTGTCCAGGGAATGTGCAAACTTTACAATATTAACTATTGCAAATATGCAATGTACAAGATGGGGTGTAAGTGTGTTAATACATATATTCAGGTGTTTAAATATGGGTGGGGTGGGGGTATTAGAGTCCATGGCCCAGGCCTTATTGAGGTTTTGGTCCTCCTGCCAGGGTGAAGTCTCTCAAGATGTTTGTGACCTGGTTGGGTGGGGTCAGCCAAGATCTTACCTGCACGCCTCAGGGTCCTGGAGGTGTAGAGGTCCTGGAGAGATGACAGATTGCAGCCGATCACCTTCACGGTGGAGCGAGTGATACGCTGCAGTCTGCCCTTGTCCTTGGCAGTGGCAGCGGCGTACCAGATGGTGATGGAGGAGGTGAGGATGGACTCAATGATGGAGGTGTGGAAGTGCACCATCATTGTGTTTGGCAGGTTGAACTTCTTCAGCTGCCACAGGAAGTCCATTATCTGAGGTCCTGGGTCATGATGGTGCTCAGGAAGTGGAAGGATGCCACGGTGTCAGCCGGGGGGTGATGGAGGCAGACAGCACAAGGCTCTCAAATGACTTCATAACCACAGAGGTCAGGGAAGTCATTAAATCCTGTGATCCTTGGTTTTTCTGGGATCGTGGTGGAGGTTTTGAAGCAGGCTGGCACATGGTGTGTCTCCAGTGAGGTGTTAAAGATGCCAGTGAACAACAGAGACAGCTGATCAGCACACTGCTTCAGGTGGATGGAGAAACAGAGTCTGGCCCTGCTGCCTTGCGGAGGTTTGGCCTCTTACAAAGCCTGTTTATGCTCTGCATCCCCCGTCTCCTTATCCTCACTTCGGCAGGGACCACCAGTCTTTCCACAGAGAGCATGCTAGCCTAGTGCTAACAGCTGTTCTTGAGTGTAAACAAGAGAGACATGTAGGCCTATGACTAACAGGAGAGGAACTGATATGGATCCCTGGGGGACGCCAGAGCTTCTCAAACCAGAGGGTTCACTCAAATAATATTTCACACAGGAAACTGTTTGATCTGAGACATTTAAGGTGCAATGCTCATATCTGACTTTGACTGAAGACATTTATGGAAATAGCAGCACTGCTGCACTGTGGATTAAAGTTTTTACAGCTGACTTTGGGGACCGTTTTGAAAGAAACACTGAATTTAAACATAAAACTCTGATTGTAATAAACATTAGAACCAATTTATTTGTTTCTAATTAATCATGAAATTCAGGTTCAGGGGGGATCATATGCTTAAGTCAGTGCAGACCTTACCTTGCTCCGCCACATGCAGTTTAACATAGCTGCCAATCCACTCTGACATCTTCTTCTTCTTCTTCTTTTTTACCACAACACATTTAAATCCAAACTAATTATTTTTTACCAGGCGAGCCGCAGTGGTTGATGTCTTGATAATGTATTTTTATCTGTACAAACTCTGACACTTCTTTGCACTCTGCATTTGACATCTTTGTGACCTTTAACACTGTTAGCCGGAGAGCAACAGCACTGATTTAAATGAGGTTTAGTGGAAGTAATTTGATATTAAACCAAGGCAGTCAAGTGGAATAATTGGTACAGAAAACTGTTGTGTCTATCTGAATATGAAGTATATTATCAGTGCTAAAATAAGTGTTCTGTCTATGATTTAAAAAATCTCTGTTGACGGGGGGAGGCATCTAAATAATGTCTTGTTTCTTAGTCCGAAGTTTTCCTCTCTCCTTTCTTCTCCAATCATTTAACTGTGATCACTCAATCGGTTTATTCTTAGGCACACTGTGAGCTTCTATATTATGAAATATAATGTTTAAAAGAGCTCTTTAAAGGTGGATTTACCTACAGAGGATGATGTGACAGCCCATTAGATATCAAAAATCAACACCTACAAATGGTTAAGGGAGATTCTCGTTATTTTTCTCAACTCTCCACATCTGACCTGAAGACCATGACTATGTTAATCAGATGTCATGGATTAAGAAAATGATATGTTTCTCTCCATGAGAATACCCTCAGGCTTAATTCTCCATGACGAGGGGAAATGATAGCAAAGTAGAAGGGAAGTGTGAAATTTTTTTACTATATCTTTTCTGAACAGGTGGAGGCTCTACTTTGTTCACACTCCTCGCCTGAACAAATGAGATAACAGCGACGAGACTAACATGATTCAACACTCAGGATTTCACCTTAAAGGGCCACTTCAAGTATCCGAATATTCAAACGTTTGCAGTCCTGTGAGTGAGGAAAGAGTCCTCCAGAAGGGGAAAAGGAAAGGTAAGTGTATCTGTGAGTAAAAAAGAAAACACACTGCACTCTGTGTGTACAGTATCAGTCCAAAGTTTGGTCAGACCTTCTTTATTTTTTATTATTTTCTATATTGTACACGTACGACATCAAAACTATGAAATAACAAAGCAATAAACAAAAACGTCTTATTGAATAGTATTACGTCCCAACTCGTGTAGGGAAGAAAGTAAAACCAGATGTATATGTAATAAAGTTATTTATTGCCACGAATTTGGATTAATTATACAACAACTGTTTTGGTTCATCCTCCACGGGAACGTTTCAGAAGCATGTTTAGCCCATCAGACTTTGTTTACTTGCTCATATTTGGTTTTCCTTGGTTTATGTGCTTCTTAATATGCTTCTACATATGTAAATATGCTATGTAGTTCATTTGTTTTGCTTTTGGCTGCCGACCAGCAGATCGGCACACACAACAGGACGCATTCCGCGCCTGGTGGAATTTGGGGGTAACTTGTCTAAACAAAATGAAACGGGAAAGAAAAACCTCACTAACTTAAGAGCCAAAAAAACAGAGAGAAACAGCACCTCTAAACCAAACAACAACATATCTAAATGAGTGCAATCAGTAAATCAGCTAAGCCTGACCCAGTCCCCAGGTAGCAAACAGGATACCTTTAAAAAAAAAAAGTTAGTACTCTACCTAGCATTCACAATTGTAGACAAGTATAACACAGAAGCGAGCTCAATGTAAAAAAAAACAAGCTGCCACGACTGTCGGCATGCTCTAACTTAAATAATGTGGTTTCTTCAAATTGGATCGGTCAGAGCAGGAGCAGCTCCAATCAGGATCCTCCATGTCTCCGGGAAAGGATGACGCAAGTGGCAATGCCTCATTCAGCTCTGACCAATCAGGACCAGGCGCCCACACGCCTGGCTTTGCATACACAGTAAAACTATAAACAAAAGTTACACACAGGCATTCATATTTTTAAGCCTGTCTCAAAGCAAGCAGTTACATAAATATGTGCACTGAAAATGTTTTTGGTCAGCGTGACTGTCCCTGCTGTACTTTCAATACTGATTCAGTTACTATCCCTTCACAGCAATGAAATGCTGTCTGAGGGAATTTTGTGCCAAAAAAAAAACAAAAAACTGTGACGTTGGAAGATACTTGATTTGTCTGACTCAGACTGTTTCAGCCTCAGAAGTCATTTTTTTCAAAGAGCTATGATTGTGGATGTTGTCCTCCCTCTTCAGTCTGGAAAGTATGTTCAGTACTGTTTCAGTGTACAGATATCTGGGCATGCAGGCATCTAAATATTGTTTTGAGACTTGGAAGAATTGTGAGCTTCTCTTTTAAAATGAACCTGAAACGTGTCTCTGCTGTATTTGATTAGTTACTTTTCATATCTGATGGTTAACCTGTCAAAGTTGCTGGTAGCCTGAGTTTGCAGGAGATCAGGTGACGGGGAGTTTTTTTAGAGGCTCTGGGGTCCAAATAGCTCCACGCTGCCCTCTTACACTCACTCATACTCACATACTTACAGAGTTTCACCCCTGAACTCTCAAACTAACGGCTGAGCCGAGCAGCAACCGAAGACGCCCGTCCCATCTGCATTCCACCTTTACGTTTTACTCTGTTGCTGCCTTGCAGATCGTATTTATAGCTCTCCAACGCAGGATAGAAAGAGGAGGAAGAGGTGGAGGAGGGCAGGGGGGTGTCAAGCTGATTGCATAATGCTGACGCTTGTTACCTCCAGCCGCTGCAGGTACTGGGTTTCCAACTTGTCATGCCTGCTACTTTGCAAATCGGCAGACGCAGTGGCAGACGCAGAGCCAAGATCTCTACGGCCGTCATCACGAAAGGTGATAATTTTATGGGCCTGCACAAAGTTATAAACACTCCAGATGATATATGTGAGACCTCCAGCACAATCAGTGCACACTGTACATTTTCTACAGTGAGGCCGTGGCAGAAAATAGCTCATCCCTGACACAGATAACAATGCAGCCCATATGTTATGAAGGATGTTCTCTGAGGGAGAAGATGAGAGATAGAAATGGTGCCAAAGTAAGTAAAAAAGCTATGAAGAGATTTCCATCCAGCTCGAGGGAAACGGCTCGTTCAAGTGGCTGACAGATAGAGGCTGTTTTCACAAGACATAATTAGCTCGGAGAAAACAGGTTTATTTTCATGTTGAAAACTCTCTCAGATGTCCAGAGAAGCGCTCCCAAGAGGTGAGCTAGAGAAGTCTCATTATAATAACCGCGTGGGCCTCTTTTTATCTCTCTCGTCCTCAGCTGAAACACGAAATGTGAGCGAGGAAACGACATGTTTACCTTTATAGACTTTTATAGAAGCTGCCTTTGAACTCCGGAGAGAGAAAACGATGCAAAACACCAGCAGATAACTCTATAAATACCTTCAGGTTTTCAGAATTCAGGTGACATCTTGAGATGGGTGAAGAGCCTCAAAAGCAACATTCAGTGCTCCCATTCTTTTTAAAAGTGAGCGAGGGAAGGAGGCAGATTGCTACAGACGATAGTTTTGAGCTACTTTAGGTGAAAATTGGCACATTTTTGACAACAAGATATCCTAATATGCTAATTCAGCTGGATACAGAAAAATAGTACAACAGCACCAAAAGATATAAAACCGACAAAATAAAGATTGTATCTTTTTATCCAATAGTTCCTGATCAAAGAAACTTTCTATTTTAATTTTATTCAGGCCAATTACATTTACACAGGCCAATTTTTAGATTAGGCAAGAGGCGGAAGAAGCAGGACTGGCAACATGGCGGTGGCCAGTGCCACAGATTTTGAGCTTCAGAATGACTCTTCAGAAATCTACAGGCGATGTCACGCTTACACTGTCCATTTTTTATACTGTCAGTGTGCTTTTATTTCGTCTGACCAGTGGTCCAAAATTTGAAGATATTTAATTTCCAATCATATAAAAAAAGAAAAAGGCAGCAAATCCTCATTAGACAGAGAATATTTGACATTTTTCTTAATAAACGACTTAAACAATTTTCAGTTCCGTCGCTAATTAGTTCTCTGTCGATCAAACCAACTCACTAATTGTTCCAGCTGCTGCAGACATCATTAGTGTGTCTCATTTCTGTGATCAGTGGTTGATTTGTGCTCTTTCTTACTGCGCACACACACACACACTGGATACGTGTGTGAGGAACATGGCGCTGTGCTTTGTGTTTACGTTACCCACCACTAAATGGTGACATTTGGCTTCAATCTCGCCAAAAACTTTGAGTTTGATTTGACAAAAGAGTGAGGCGGACATATTTTTGTGTTGATATCTTTATACTGAAATTCATGAAGTATACACAATGCATCCTACACTATTACAATTTCCACACGTTGATAATGTTTTTTGTTGTTGAATGATAAAGCTACGTTTTGGCATTTAATTAACCAAACAGCAGTCAGACTGAGAAGCTTGGAGCAAAATAAACATTAAAAACATAAAACATCATTGTGGATTAAACTGTAGCACGGCAGCAGGTAGGTTGGTACAAGTAGGCAACATTAGTTATAGTTACAGAGTAGAAAATCATAAACAAAAAACTCAATATTCATTTTTTTAATGTTTGTTATGTACAACCCAGTGCCTTTAGAGGAATGGCCATCTCCACCTTTATTTCGACCTCTTCTGGACTTTTCCTCTGACATCACAAGTAGATCCCAGCCAATCAGATTAAATCTTCAAGTTAGATGCAATTTACAGTAACCGTTCGTTTTAGACCGGCAAAGAAAGCTTTTTGCTTCAGTCTAATATGATTAGTAAAGTATGAATAGAAATTGGAATATTGTCGAGCTCCCTTTCTAGTCAGCTAAATATGAGAACACACACATACACAAGCAAGCACTTTTTAAACCCCCTCCGCCCCTCTGGACTGATTTAGAGTACTTGCCAGTTTGACCTCTGATGGCATCACTCTGAAGTCCTGCGACTGACAGCGTAACTCCTGTGACACTGATCCACACTTAAGGTGCAGAGTTACACTCGTGGCAGTTAAAGTCTTTATGCGTGTGACTTTTCTGCCCCTACATTCACAACAGTGTGTGTATGTGTGTGTACACTCAGTGGCCACCAATATTTAACATCTGCTTTTTCCTCCTGAACACTTTAAAGTCTTCGATATTAGTCGATCAGTTCCTGCAGATTTTTATTTTATTTTTTTGGATGCTGGTGCTGTGGTTATCCTGTTCCACCTCATCCCAAAGGTGCTTTACTGAAGCGAGCGCAAGCAGCCGGAATAAACACGAGTTTCTGTCATGTTGTTGGATCCATCTCGAGGCGATGAGCGCTTTGTCACACGTGCCTTTATGCGCCGTATGAGCCACGGAAATGACAGTACACCACCTTCAACTCAACACAGGATTCAAACTATTTATGTCATTTGCGACAGCATGCGTCAGCAGAATCATTTATGTGTCGTGTAGCCTTTTCCAATCATCAATCACCCAGATTCGGTAATCAAGGTCCTACCGCCTCATCTAAAGTAAAAAAAAAAAACATGCATAACACTGGTTCACTGTGCTGAACGAATCTGTTTTGTGGCCATTGTTCTCTGACCTCTTTCGCTGACAAGGCATGTGTTGTTGTTTTTTTTTTTTGTTGCTGCTGACTGCACTGCTTCTGTAAAGATGACCATCCTCATTTCTAACGTTTTTGCCAGAACGTGAGCCAAAACCTCCTGATCGTGCATGTCAGGAGGACACAGATGCTTTGACAAGCAGGTGTTCCTAATAAAGTGGCCACCGAGTGTCACCGTACCCGCCTCTATGTTTAAAATTCAGTGTTTGTGAGCGTGTGTAGTGGTAAAAGAGATCTCAAAACGGTCTGACTAAACTGTGAAAAAGTAAAACGCAACACGGCCTTGCCACCCTGCTCAACAAGGTATCGAACATCACCCTGTCAGTCAAGGTCAAAGGTCACAGCTGGCACCAGTGAGGAGAGGGGGGGGCGGGTTTTACGCAGGAATTACAACGTTTCGTGTGTGTGTGTGTGTGTTTTTTCATTTTGACTTCCTGTAAGGTAAAGGTGTGTCACAAGTTATCGCACCACTCTGGGGTGAAACAGTGTTCTAACATACAAACATACACGTACTGTATAATACACACAGAGGTTTGGATGGTTTGGAGCTTTTTTTTTTTATAGTTTCTTTGTGCTGGAACATCCAAACCAAACAAACCTCCAGCATGTTTTATGACTGAAACTTGATGTGAGGAAAGTGAAGCTGCTGTTGGTAATCACAACAGCTCTTATGCATTTGTATTTTATATAATTTATGTCCACTATTATCATCTTTAGCGACCTTCAGATCAAGGCTTTGTCAGCAAACTTTTCTTTAGCATCATTCATATAAACATTTGAACAGGATAACTAGACAATCAGGAAGAACTTCCCTTACATGCATGCACACACTCATAACCTTAGTGCTTTTTCTTTCCCTTGGACTTCTGCACGCCCTCTCCTTTCTTTTATACACACATTTTAACATTAATTCAGTCAATTATTTATGCATTCAAACACTCGCGCGCTCTCACACACACACACACACATGAACACATACACCTCACAGTCAGCACAAAACAAAACAAAAAAAAAACATGCACACTTACACACACGTATCCTCTTTACATAAGCACATTCATGTACATACATAGAAAAAGAAAAAGTATTCAACGTAAATTAGAAAAAGCTCAGTTTTGAAAAGGCGTCTATCAGCTCTCGTACCTAAAACAAACATTTTACAGGGACTGGTTGGTTTGTGCCAGTAGTTTAAAGGAGGGAGGGGGGGGGGGGCACACAGAACAGTAAGGAAGGACGGAGTGTTTTCATCTGTATCCCATCAGGACAGTTGCAGTTCAGATGTCCTACCTTCCTTCTGCGGGTCTTTAATATCAGCAGTACAAAGACAGAAATAAATGAAACTTTTCTCTTTTTTCTTTTACGTTTTCTTTCTGTGATCGGTGGAAGCACATTGTTTCTCTGGGGAAAGTGGTACCATTGTACTTCATCTTGTGTTTTTCAACCCCTTCTCATCAGCACAGTTAGCTGTAGTCATTCGGGTTGGAGAGGGGGAAGAAATGGATGGGCAGGCGGGGGGGGGGGGGGTTAATTAGATCAGGAGGGGTGGGAACAGAGAGACACGAGGAAATTTTTCGATAAGAACGAACAACACGGTCTGTAGTAATGGTCATCCTGGGATTTAACGGTCAAAGTTAAAGTTATGGCCCAGTGGGTTAAATTAGGCGTCCGGAGGTTTCAGCGTGGTGAGTTGCACTGAGCTCAAGACAATGGTCTGGGTAAAACTGGATGATGGGGGTTATCACGTTAGGTGGTCTCCTTGCCCTGGGTCCCAGTGACGGTCTTGATGGAGCTGAGCGTTCGGTTGAACCAGGTCTTCTTGGCGGCCTGCACCTCGTTGAGGGCCAGACCCAGGTGGTGTTCCAGGTCCTGTTTGAAGAGGAGAGAGCATCACTATGACTATCACACAGAGCAGCAGTGGTCGAAACAAGTCAGAAAAACAGATTTTGGCTCGTGTTTTTTCAAGAGTATGGACCTTTTACATTTTTAATATTCCAGTTTTTTTTTACCACTTTGTGTTTCTTATCATCCCTTCCCACTCTTAGCTTGTTCAGACAGACAGCAAATGTGTTTTTTTGGCATATTCAGATTGTGTCCAGATTAATTTTAGAAAAAAACAATAGAGATGCAATGATTTTTAAAGTCTGACCTGCCGATTCCAACTTTCTTTTTTTCTAAGAACAACAAACTGCATACATAAATATTTCTGTAACCTTTTTTATTTCTCAATTGTTATTTCACCATGTTAATTTTATTAATTCTTCACCTTATTTTAGTTTTTATTCACAAAAACTACTTAATCTCACCTTGCTTTCCACACACACACCTACACCTCTGTCTTTCTCTGCACAGCCTCACTGGCTCGTCCTAACTCTTCCTGTTCCTCTCTCCTGGTTGACTTTCTTCGTCAGCAGTTTTGTTTTAAAAAGTCACCTAAAAAAACCCCAAAACTCATGTTTTGGATATTTTTCACCCACAACAGGAGGTGAGCCCTGTGTGAAGGAGACTTACTGTTAATGATGTAGCCTATCAAAAAAGATTTACCGGATGACATTGGTGCGTCGGGTCCAAGCCACGTTTTGGAGGTGGTTTGAAATGTAATTCCAGTCAGATTTCTACAGTTGCGTTGACGTGCTGACGCTCAAATCAGATTTCAAAGTGTCATTTGAGTCACTTGTAACGCGACACACGTCAAATCCAGAGTGACGGAGGTGGATCAGAGCAGCTGAGCGGAGTCGTGAGGACAACACTAAGAAAAGTCTTTTGACAGAAATAAATTGTCTGCTGTGCTCCCGTGTTGGAAAGCCGCTTGCAGTTACCTGCATTGTTACCGCATCAACCCATGCAGATGAATTAGTGATGTCCGGACACATAAATCCGATCGGATCACTTGCGAGTAACAGTCTGCACGTTCTGTCTAAAGATCTGATTTGCCTGCAGTCTGAACAATGCTGCAGAGACACCATTAATCATACGAAATCCTCACCTTCCTCTTTTTTTGACATTGTTCCCAATAAACTCTTTATAGAGCTCCTTGTTGCCGTTGGTCAAAAACAAAAACATTAATCATAGTTCACTGTCTTCTGGTCTGGTCCTGTTACTCTTAAAACTTATCAGTTATTTCCAAACTATCAAATGCTGCTCAAATACATTTTTGAAATACTTCTGCTGTCTCTTCTCATTCTATTCATGCTGCTGCAGACACCGATGATCACAGCAAAGTCATCAGTCGTTGGAGTGTTCGTCAAAGGTTGATAAAGTCATGAGAGTAGAAATGAGACCTCCTGTTTAATTACTGTGCAGGTGACACACACTGTAACATGAAAGATGGAAGCCAAAACATCCCCCGCTGACTGTAAATGATCTAGTCTCAATTCACATCTCAGACTTTCAGACCTCTTACAAGGCCAGCTGGTCTCCCCCCCACTGAAAAGGTCTTTGATTTGTTCTTAAAGGCTGTCAAAGCTGAATGTGTCACCGCAACAAACGCCAGTACTCACTGCCACAATCTCCTACGTGAATCAAAAGTGTGTTAGTGTACCTGGATTTTGCACTCGGCCTCCACCAGCTGCAGTTTGGTCTGGGCTAGTTCCAGCTCCATCTCTCTCAGCTGGTTCTTCAAACCCTCCTTCTCCTCGTCCGTCTCCTCGCTCCCTCCTGCAGGTGCCGTGGTCACGGCGGCCCGTACGCGACCCTCTTTGTTGAAAAGACTACTGCACTTCTCACAGCCTTCCACTTTGGACTAGAGAAGGATGAAAGAGGAAAAAAGAAAAAAAACACATGAGAAAAAAACAACTGACCTCTTTATAGCAGTCACTTCTATATCTAGTATACCTTTGAGCTTGAGGAGGATAAAAAATGACATGGGGAGTAAAGAAGAAAGATTCTAGGTTAGATAAAAATGAGTGACTACACTTCTTGTGTCAGTTAGGAGGAAATATTGATTTAAGATACAGAAAGAAAGGTACAGAGCCCGAGAAGTGTCACAAAAAAATCTCAGATTACTTAATCTGTGCTCTCGATTTAGCTAATATTGTTTTTGGTGTCAGGCGGCTGCTCTCTATGTCTCTCCGCCCAAACAAAACGACTGCTTAATGGAAAATATACAGTGGCTGTATGGTTAACTGCTGCCCGCGCACACAAAAAACATCTGAATGTTAAACTTGTTCCACTTTCCAGCTCCGAGACAAAAGCCACAATTTGCACACAGACCTCTCATTAATCATCAGAATGTTCCTGTCCCGTCTGTTGAGTTCAGCCTCTTTCACTTTGCTCTACATTTTCAGTGTATGGTGTTAAATATTCACCTGTCGCTGAATAATCTGTTTATTTATATCATTAAATACCTGTGGCAATCACGCAGCAGCAGCAGCAGCAACATGAACATCGCTAAATCAAGAATTTAAGCAGCGGTAACTTCAGTAATTATTATTATTAGTAATTCTGCTGTCAGGGTGACGAGATGTGATGGTAAATAACACCCTGTACTGGTCTACTCCAGGAACTGTTTATTTAGAAAGTCTAGTGGCTGTACTTTCACCATTTTGTCACATCTGTACTGTAAATTATGTTGAGGTATTATAAGTGGCTGTTTTTTTAAGTCAAGGTAAGTGTACAAAGAAATTATTAACACTCCTTGGGAGTGTCTCATGTTTAAAAAAACAAAATAAATAAGATTCAGCTCCCTAATTCACCACTACAATCATACTGTCACTTTATAAATAATTCATGAAGTCACTGCTGTATATTTTCTGTTCAGGAGTGGCTTTGTTTCAGCGGTGAGTGTGTGACAGAGCTTGAAGGGGGTCTGAAACCAAAAACAATATTAAGTAACACAGGCGCACAAATTATTAAATTGAGAGCACTAATTACTAATTCAAGAGTTTGTTCCTTTTTCTCCTGAGCTCCAAAGAAATATGCAAATGAGAAAATCAAATCAAATAAACTTAACCTAGAAAGTTAATGAAAGGAAATCAAAGCATCTGACAAAGATCCGTGTGACTGAAAGAACAGTTATGTGTGTGTGTGATAGAGGTGTGAAGCGTGTGAACGCCTTCATCTCTTTTGGTTGATGCTATTTTTTTTTACACCTTTCAAAGACTTTTGTCAGACGTTTTGAAAATGTAACACAGAAAGTCTAAAAATAAACTGGACCAGCAGAAGTCTCCAACTGTTGGCGCACGCACAAACATCGACATACGTGTACATCCAGCTGTGTCACTCCGTAACGGGCCTCGTCTAACGTTTAGTTTTTACAACTTGAGAAGAGACAGTGTGTGTTCTGTGTTAGTTACTGAAGCATGGCAGCTCATTAGTGTACTAGCCACACAAGCAAACTATGCTTCCCCTCCGCTGTCAGCGCTGCACTCCACCTGACCCTTTAGTCAAAGAGCTCTTTTTGGGTGCCATTGTATGTGATGAGCTATTATTGGGCACAAAGCATTGACTGTGCTGTCAGACAACACCCCATTCAGGTACTCTGACTTGTTCAGAGTTCTCTAATGTTAATTGAAGTACCTATCTTGCTGGAGGAGTAAGATGTTCGCTCAGACTAAACCAAGATAATGCTACTGCAGCACAGACACATATGTAGAAACAGTAGCTGGTGTGTTCATGTGCTGCTTTGTTTGGCTGATGGCTACCAAACCTCCTAATGGCCGCGCAGGTTTGGCACAATCTGGGCTCTGTTTAGTAGGAGCGTCCACTGCACCTCAGTTCACGGTGACGGTTTTGTACCTTAGCGACAACAGTTGACTACGTTAGTCGAGATAACTCCCTCGGAATCAATATTTCATAACAATATTACATTTCATTTGGATTAAACTGTCAAGTGAGTTTAAAGCTGAACAGCAATTATACGTAACGTTTATAGTCTCATCACCGCAGAAGTGGATGAGAGCATTAATGAAGCGGCAGCGAGCTCGAGCTGAAATTGTTTCTGTCGTCACTTTAAATAGAGTTTCAGTGAATAAGTATGTCAGTATATTATTTAAACATTTCTAATTAACACTGTTGTAACTTACAATTATATATTATTCACTGCACATCATTGTCCCCCTACATCAGTTATAATAGCACTTGCTGATAGTTTAATTGCATTTGCTGCACCATTATTAGTAAATAATAAAAAAAAAAAAGAGCAAGCCTGATGGTAGTGTGTGTGTGCTACCACACACTCAGCTATATCCTCTACAGGACGTGTCCTTTCTTGGTGCAATAAACCTTTTGTCTGTCCTTTTGTGAGTCCTTGGGCAGTCCTGAAAGAGCTCTATGCCAAAATGGCCTTTATCCCAGCTACAGTCTAAACAAACAGTTTGTGAGCCAAGTGTGCAAGTGCTGGAAGTGAGCTGCCTGGCCCCGGCTCCTTGGCCCAACTCCTCATTGTCCCCCCCCCCACCCCAAACGCTTTGATTTCACTGCCAGCCAGAACAATGAGGTGGAAACAGTTCCCAACATACCTGAAAAACTGTTTGAAACTCTTTGAAAACTAATATTGTTATAGAGAGTAGAAACCATGCCTCCTAAGAAAAAAAAAATAAAACAACCTGCATGTGCAAAAGGCAGAATAGCAAGTGACTGTTCCTGGCACTCATCCAGAATCCTGAGAGCTGTAGTCTATCTTTAATTTTTCAATTAGGAACTGTGTAAAAGACGCATGCACATTCATACAGTTGTCGCAAACAGCTCTGTAATTACACTCCACTTATAGTCCTGAGTGTAATCTACGGCGTGTGTTCGAGTGGAGGTGTGTGTGTGTGTGTGTGTGTGTGTGTGTGTGTGTGTGTGTGTGATCGGTGTGTAAAATTCACCCGGATTTTCTCCAGTTCTCCTCGGTTGGCTGTCTGTTGTTTCTCCAGTCGTTCACTCAGCTGGGAGCAGATCTATATGAACCACAGACAGAGACAGTTCATCAGGTTGATCAACAATTCACCCAAAGTCCACTGAATTTCTACTGAGCCATTCGACGTGGCATTACTACTATATGAGGAGAGCAGCACTGTGTCAACGAAAAACAACGCAATACAGATGCAGTGGAGCCTTGTGTACATTTAATACATTTCTTATTATCAATCCTATTAATATTTATACGTTTAGAGGCTGCAGGATGAAAAAAAAATCTTCTTCTGGTATTTACAGTATTGTGAGACACGTGTACCGTCATAAGAAACTTATAGCAAATAGCAAAGAGGGCAGGAGATGGAAACACTTTTTCAAATAAGCATTTGTTTGCTTTTTCTTTTGTCGAACTACTCGCAGTTTGCTGAAGATTTTCGATATATTTGGGCGGGAAACATGGCTCCTGAGAAAGACCATGAACTGTTTACTGTCTTTTTTCCACTGTGCACAACCTCTTGGTAAATCTTCTCTTTGTGGCAGAGACTTCATCCTCTTACTCGGCTTTAAGTCCATTAGTGGTGTCATGAGGTCCTGTTTTTCCAGCAGAGCTCACCGATCGTACACATGTGTAATGCGTGTGCATCCTTTCATGTACCCCATCTCTTCTTCTTCTCCGCTTTCCACACATATATGACCCACAGCTACAAACACACTGACGGACGTACAAACACACACACACACACACACACACACACCCACTCACACTTGTGCTCCATCTTGCAAACGAACAGATCGATGTGACATGAGTCATCCTAACAACCTCTCTGCAGACAGACTATCTCTCTCTCTCTATCTGCTCTCTGCATATCTCTCTGATTCCCTGTGGCATATACTGTATATCTCTTCCTCCTCTTAGAGATCAATCTATACATCATCCATCTGTGTATCTTTAGCCGAGCACATATCCATCTCTCTCCTCCTACGTGCCTTTTATCTTTTTCTCCCGTCATCCTCTCCTTCATTTGCTCTCAGCTGCCATTACTGTATCCATCTCTCTAACTTACCTTCATCACTACTGATCATTTATCCCTCTTGATCCTTCAGACGCCCCCCTTCCTCTTTTTTACTCTCCCCGCTTCCTTTTTTAAACTAGTACTACTCCATGGCATGCTGTACATCTTTTATACTTGGTGCAGCTTTAAAGTGTTGGGAACCATTATGCCCTCAGCCATTTTTGTCCCCCACATGGAAAGCAGACATTTTCATTTGTAGAAGGGCTGAGAGGGACAGTGTGTCCTGCTGCGACTTCAAGCCTATGTAAGATGGTGTACATGTCAGCCTACAGTCAGGAATCTTTATTGTTGTACCATCTGCAAGCAAGCTGGCAATGATTGTTTAGCTTTTTTTTAACATTCAGGATGAACAGGGTTGTTTTCTTCACTCTACTTACTTTTTTTTTGACTCTACTGTGTCACATAAAGGATTCTGTGCGTGTTTCTTGTAGCACAGACTCCAAACCCACGGGCAATCTTTTGTTTTCTTTCTTTTTTTTTTCAATAAACAATCTCAGTCTAATTTATTTTAAATGTTTTCACTCAATAATTCATCTGGTCCTGATGCAACTTTACTGCCTAGGGAAATTTTTGTTTTCATCGTCAATAATTCATGTATGCAGTACGCATACATTGAGCATATTGTAAACGCGTCCAATTCTAATTGCTTTATCAGGCTTATAACATTTTATATGAAGGTTTGAACTCAAAGCAGACACTGACCAGACTCAAAATATTTTAAAACGGGAAAAAATAAATATGATGCCAACAGGACATCAGAGACACGAGCACAGGCACCTGTCGCACTACCTGGCAACTACCCAGCTAACCTGAGTTCATCTACACTGGCTCTCCTCCTACAAAAGGGATTACAGCACACCACTCGACGCTGCTTTTAGCGCCACCGTTAACAGACGTTTCTCTGTCCTCGTGGGTTGGAGAGGCAATTAACACGCAAAGCTCTTTTGGCTCTAATCCCACAAAAAGAAAGTTGCCATTTGCAGCCACAGAAATAGAAAAATACTATTCGAAGAATAATTTGAGTTATCTGGGTTGGAAAACAACGCAGGCTATTTTGGGGCATTCCTAAACTTGTCAATCCCAGAGGATTGAATGCTGCTGTCCTCCCTCTCTCCTCCACAGACTTGTGTTCATTTTCTGCCTCTCTCCATCCATCACCCCCCTTCCTCCCTGTCACAAAACGAACTATTTTTGTCAAAGCCCCATTTTCACACTTAGCTCTGCTCAGCACAGTTCTCAGCTGCATGCTGGCAATCTGTAGGCTGCTTTCACCCATAATGCGCATACAACCATCATATCCCCTTCTCCTCTTTGACAGCTCTTGTCGTCAGTTTTCAGATCCCTTGTCAATTCCAATCTGCTGCCAATATTTTTAGACTTAGGTGAAGTTAAGGTCTCTTTCTAAATTAGTCCTGCTGCTATTTCTGTCTGCCTCCACAGGGAGCGGTAAGAGCTGGATTGTTGCATAATAGCACAGTGCTGATGATAATAATACTTGATCTGGGTAGGTTTATATTTAAGCATTAAGTGACGGGATGAGATCTGAAAGGATGAAAATCACCGTAAGAAGAATTCAGAGAGAGAAGAACTGAAAATACGCTCACAGGCTCAGTCATCAAAGGCTCCGGGTTCAGCTCAGGGACAGTTCGTAAAATTAGACGTTTCTGCTTCATAAACCAGATGAGTGAATGAAAACAGATTGCTCTTATATTATTTTAAAATATTTATGGCTCGTCGTGCCACGGTAATGGCTTGATCAGAGCCTAGATCTGAGAAGACAAGCCAAATAAGGAGAAATAAGCGGAGAAGAGGTGCTCAAAGACTCACTCCTCAAACGTCCAGAGCTCAGGATGAGATACATTAAATTAACCAAAACAGATAAAACAAGGACCATACTCTTGATGAAATTTACAACCAGTCTTGGGCCTGCTTGGCCTACTTAACATAGGAAAGGATCAGACCAAGAGAACGGAGGAGTTTTGTCAAAAAAAGATTTGCTTGTCCATTTATTTGCTTGCAAAGTAAAGGAGTAACAAGCCTTCAGGTCATTGCTTGGTGCTGTGCAGAGAATGTTCAATATTATTGTTGTTCCCTTTGGGTTATAGTGAGTTTTCAAATCAAGCAACCATTTAAATCATTAGGACTTTAACCTGTCTAACCAAACTTAAACGTGGACCTACAGAATTAATGGATGTTTGTATCTGATCAATTACAAGCTACTAGTACTGTTGTACCCCGTTTTGTTTAACTAGCAAAAAGCCTGTGCTTCTTTCAGATCAATGAGCAGCTTTCTATTCATGTAAATTAAATCTTAAGCCACAGATTAGAATAAATTCTAAAACTGAAATAATAATTAGTGTCCAGCAGTTTACTTATTACAGCGAGCTGTAAAGGAATCAGCTGCTCAGCTGGTGTGACCTGCCGACGCCTGTTTTTGTCTCTTTACACCGGCTCCCAGTAGGTTTGAGGATTGATTTTAAGATTTTATTGATTACTTTTAAGGCTCCTAGCTATAATTCAGACCTTTCAGATCGATATGGACCTGTGGTTAGCTTGAGACATTCAAGAGTCCAGGTGTAAAACTAAGGGAGACAGTTTGTTACATGACTGTGGAGTGAAGAAATAAGGCTAGCTGCGTCATTGTCATATTTATTTCATCTATTTTTTGTTTTATTCTTTTTATTTTCTCAGATATTATTTATTTTATTTCAATATCTTTTATTTACCTGCATGGCCTACCTGTTCTTTTTGATTATTGGTTGGTTTTTAAGCACTCTTATATGCTCTACAAATATCATTATTAGAAACTATCCTCAGTGGAGAACAAACTGGATTTCATAGGAATGAACACAAAGATGTTTCACGATACAATAAATGTAACAGATCAGTGTGACTTGGTAATATTGTCTTAGTATCAGTCAGTGGTATTTGGTCAACCACCAAAACAAACCAGGATGTGTGACACAGAACAAATTCATGTGATTATGATGCTCCCTTTTATTTATTTAATTTCAGGCAGATATATATACATAAATGTATACTGTTAAGATTAACTTACTGTATATGGGCTGGTATAATTGTATGATTAAATTGTTGTATTTCTGTATTGGATGGTGCATTGATCACTGCTTTAAAGTGGCTGGGAATTTTTCTTGGTTTAAGGCTGGTTTGAGAGGGGGAAGTTATGCAGATTGTAGAAGGGAGGATCTCATTACAGTTTCAGCAACCAAGAAGACAAACACGAGGAAATGATAGGCCGCCCTACTTTGAAACACTGACTGAATATTGTTGAAGAGATATATGATAAGCAAAGACTCGTGCATATTCTGAGAATTTCAGAAAAATGGGAGAAATCCCATCACAAAGACACCACTAGAACTTCTGTCTAAAGAGTAAGTTTCATCGAAATGTAATATTATAACCATTTTCTGTGTTCTGCTCTGTAATAACAAAGTGACAAACCAACATTTGTAAAGTGTGAAAAATAACAAGTTTTAAGGAAACTGCCACAGTTTCACTTCTCAAAAAATGTACTTGCGAGGAAATAAACACTTCAGTAAAATGATTTGAACCGTAACATTGACACTTATTAATTTGAGTCATTTCTATATACAATAAAGTTTCAGATATACAGTACATACCTGCTTATATTCTCCAATAATGGAGCCGTTCTTCTTAATCTCTGATTCAGACTTATCAAGCTCTCGTCGGCACATCTCCTTCAGCTGTGGGAACAAACACACATACACAGATATACATGCTGTTAGGCTTTTGGAGGGCAGAGACCAAGGACAGAAGCCAGAGTCAGAGGCCCCAGAGACCGTGTGAATGTCATGACATGTAAAGAAGACAGAGAAAGGTATTGGCAGATTTGAAGCTCAGGGCGAAGTCACGCCCTTCACGCAAACTCTATGCAAGCGCAAAAATCATTCATAGTTACACCTACACACTGGAGAAGACAGGAGACATTTGGAGGACACATGGGAACAGAGGGCAGCAGGTCTGTCCTCCACCTCAGAAAGATTTTTCATTGAACTGACATCCTTTGACTGGGGACAGCACAGTATGTGTCTTTATAGAAATGACAGACGAGAGAGGAAGGCCTGAAAATATTTGGAATGTAATTTTGTGTTGTACATGAACAAACAAACATAATGAATGGACTTTTTTTAACCATACAGACGGGGATAAAATGGCACAGACAGATTAGATGAAGCAGCAGACAGACAGACTCTTGTATGCAGGAAGGTGAATACACAAAGAAACAGGCGGAGATACACAGATACATGCTTGTGCTTGACGTTTGCTGTATGTCTAAAGGGAGCGTAATGGATTAAGTTTTGAATTAGCTAAATTAATCCCATAATGCCTACCTTTCTTAGATTTGGTCTCTCCAAATATGTTTTTGACTTTGTGTGCAGGCTGGATTTATAGTCGGTGAAAAGGCTTAACAAGAGTCCCAGTGTAGATACCCACAACACAGGTTTTGTTTTGCAGTTGAGTGTCAGAATTTACCCGTTTATATCAACACCACAATGCTGGACGATCAGGTTGTGTTGGGCTTAAATTGTATTTCTTATAGCAACTATCAAACTAACTAACTAATCACTGAAAAGGAGATTACTGCCGTGCAATTACTGTCAGAAACTTGTAGAGGACAACACAAACAGTTCATACTGACCAATCACCTTTCTTGTGCTCAACTGGAGCATCAACATGTTACATAGTTACAACATAGTTACATTTCTAAGGAGGCACACATCAGCCAAGTGTTGCCTACGTCATAACCCCGGAGCCTGCACACGTAGCCGGCGAAGGTGCAGCTTAACCTCTTAACGCGTGATTGAGCTTATGAACACACCTTCATTAGAAAGACACATTATCAGTGAAACCAACTGTTGCAGTGTTTGGTTTGAATAAAAACCTGCAGACTCTTGGCTCAGTCCATGAGATAAACTGCACAGGCACAGCCTGTCACATTAATATTGCATACTGACAGCTAGTCTCCTTCTTGACCCCCCCGGACAGGTGATTTAAGCTGCATCCTTTCACAATAATTCTGATCATTCCTTCACCTGAGAATTTGTGTTGCAGTAGTGCTGACCTTTCTCCTACTATCTGTAACGCTGTGTGGCACATGAGATTTAAAGGAAAGATGGACTGATGTCTAAACTATAGACACTAGGATGAAAAGCGCCTCTTTATTGGTTCTAACCTGTGCAGACTCCTCCTCCAGTCGTCTCTTCTCGTCCTCAGAGTCCACCAGTTTCTGTTTGGTCAGCAGCAGCTCTTTATTCAGGGCGTCTGCCTTCTCCTCCGCCTGACACACACACAAGAAAATAACCCAAAGCTGATGAGGTCATTGAAATTTAGACTTGCCCTACTTTCTTAATTTTCTACCTCTCTTTTCAAGGTAAGTCAAACGAGGATGCACACAAATGTCATTCCCTGTTTTAAACCCACAGATATTTTGAGGCTGTGTAAATCGAGGTGTTTTTGTTTCATAAACACACTTTCACACGCTCCCGTTTCAGTTCTTGCACAATTGTTGCCACATATAATGCATACTTGCTTCTGTTAAGCGTGTTTACAGAAGTGACGACTCACATTTTCATGATCTTTACACACACACACACACACACACACACACACAAAGTTACACAAATATATACTTTCTGTTTGGCTTACGTTGTCGAGGTCTTTACGCAGGGCTATCTTGCTGCTGACTAGTTCATGTGCCAGGTCGTCATTCTCCTGCTCCAAACGCATGTTTGCCTCTTGCAAACGACGGTTCTCCCGCTGAATGGACGGAGAAAGAGAAAGTGGAAAAAGAAGGAGAGAGCGGGAAGAGACAAATTGTTAATAGAGAGAGAGACAGATTAAGACAAAGGAGAAAGTGACAAAACAAGAAAAAGAGTAGACAGCAAAAGAGAAGAGAATATGATCGGAGAGAAGTTAAAAGCCATGAAAGAGGAAGGAAAGTGATGAGACCGAGCAGAGAAAAAGGGAGTCAATCATGAAGAGTTGCAAATGCATCTCTTCCTGGCTCGGTAGTTTCTAGAGTAATGCAACAATATACAGAAAGAAAAAGAGTAAGTGTAAAAGTTAACTGTGCTCACACGGGAAAGTAATGTTTAACAGAGCATAAACTGTTTGTACATCATTAACAGCAACAGACAGCTGAATGAAAACTGACATGCGTGTAAAATATTCCTTAAAAAGCGCAACATTTTTGGCATTTTGTGAAGATTACACAACTGTCTTGCACGGTGACTGACAAGCAAATCTAGTATTGCAAATAATGCTCACATTCTCATTCCAATCTTCATGGATAGATTATACCTCTTTGGACATATAGAAATGTCCTTTGCTTGCTAGAAGCATTTTTAAGAGCAAACAAAGCAGAAGTTCAGTCACTGCAATTGATGATGTATCCAACCAACACGTTACCCTTGAGATGACTTATGACATGTACTATTAATGGCTTTTTTTTGACGCTGTGTAGTTTTTCTTTCACGAACAAGGACTCCCGAGGTCTACAGTAAAATATATATATATATATATATCTATATATAAATTAAGACAACATAGTTGCCTTCATCTCTCTTTCAACCTGCTGTGTCGGTGTAGCACTTTGAAGACGTCATTCTGCAACAAGAACAAGGATCTAAAGGGTTCCTGCTCTTGTCAGAAGAACCAAGTAAAAAAAAGTAGATATAACTTCAACAACTTCAAATAGATATCAACTTTATGTTACGTTCATGGAGAAGTAATTGATTTTTTTTTTTAGGCTTAACGTACTCATGTAAATGTCGTGTGTTAATGTCTACCTCATATCTCTCGATGGGGGCCTCCTGTTGCTCCTGCTGCTCCCTTATGGTGTGGTACTCCTTCTCAAATTTCTTCAGTTTTTTCTGGCTGATCTGTTGACAGCAGAAGACATGAATAATTATATTGATAAATGCAATTATACACATAATGAAAGACTAGCACAGTAGTCTTTGGCTTGTGCACTAAAGGTTGCTGCCAGAGAAGTCTTTCCAATCTTTAGACACAAGATTTATAGTCTGTGCTGGACTGTGGCCTTCTGCGGTCTAGTCCAGCATTTGAATAAAATGTGATAAAACATATGCAGAGATTATAGGTCCAGTTTGCTACAGTTAATTTTTGTCTGACAAGCCGGTTCGCTGGAATATCTGTCCACTCGGTTCAGAGTAACTTCACTGTTTTGTTGAGTTCTTCTTGAATTTATCCAAAAATTAAAAATGTAATGCGGTTACAATTTTTTTTAAAAATGAAGTCAGTTTAAAGTCAGAATAAAAATGTGTTCTGAGTTTGTCAAACCAAAGAAGAAAGTGTTATTAACCACCAAAAAATCCTGTACTGAAAACTGGTGAAAAACTGTTTTAACCTCTAACTTCTAATATATCGTTCAAAGTCTTTTCACGTGTTTTCAGCAACTATTTTCCAACATGTATTTTGAAAGAAATCTCAGAATTGTGAATATGAACTTTAATGGCTGATCAGTTCTCTTAAATTTCAGCACTACAAACTATTTATCATCTCGTTTCTGAAGTTCAGTAGAGTTCAGGTTCATTGGCAAACCTCTAATTACGCAAAACCCGCACACTTACATTCATTAAGGCAATCTCATCAACAGGCCATTCACTGCCCAAACCCTGCCTTACAGTGGGCTTTTTAACTATGGCTATGTTCCAGATTTCAAGCATGGAAGAGACTTGCTTGTCCATTCTGTGGATTTTAATGTGTCTAGTTACGGCTGCGACATCAATGCAGTGTTGTTTTTGCATGCATGCCTTTGCATTTGATAGATAGATACTTTATTGTCCTTTACAGGAAATTTGTTTCCGCAGCCTGTACATGCCTTTCAGACATACATACATATATACAAGACACATAGAGACACGACGACATAGCAACAAGAATATACATTCAATGCAGCACATTTATCACATTTAAACACATCCAACCCTCCCTGTCCTGTGCGTACGGTGGTTACTGGGGTGCTTTGTTTAGGGATGCTATAGCAGAAGGTACAAAGCTCCTGCCATAGCGAGCACGTTTACAGGTCAGGGTCCTGTATCTGCGTCGAGATGGTAGCGGTACCATCATTTGCATTTGCTTGTTACACTCTCAGGTTTAGTATTAATCTACAGTATATCAGGTGATCCAAATGCTCCCAGCAGTCATCACCTAATGCTGTTGGCAGAACTGGGACAGCATGGCCCATATGTTGCCCCGTTAAAAGTGTGTCTCTGCACGTGTGTGTGTGTGTGTGTGTGTGTGCACTTTGGGAGTGTATTTGATGGCACACTCTGCTCTGTAAATGGGAGACAGACGACAACAAGGAAGAAAAAGTACATGAGGTCATTCAGGGCAGGCGTTGCCTCATCTATCTCCTTTCTCATTCTTTTTTTTCCTGCTTTCTCTCCGAGCCTTGACTGACAGCTCGGTCTACAGTTACAACTTAGAGAAGCAATTAGGAACACAGAGCAACGAAGGCTCACTCGAGTAAAGCTACATAAAATATTTCTCTTCTTACAAGTCTTGGATCAATTATAAAATAGCAAATTACCAGTGCAGTACTGTCAGTATTGCTTCTTTGACGCACACTAGCAACTAGAGGCATATTGTAAAACCACCTGCTCTCACTGAGGTGATTTGCTGATCATTCTCTGAAAAAAAAAGCTATTTTTCCACTGCTGCTGCTGTTTGTGCAACATATAAAGCAACAGTCTTGTAAACGCTCAACATAGCTGTGAGTATATGGACTGTAGCTGCTGAATACCTACACATACATGCTCATATGTACTAGATAGAAAGTACAGGGCTAATGTGAGGCACACATAAAGAGAGGGGAACTAAAACACAAAAGGTAACCAAAAAAACTGCACACATTGATAATTTTCTTTTAAATCCCCTGAACACTTTGCATGTATTAGCTTTAGAAGTCAAAAGGTTGGCAGACAAGAAAAAGTAGGTGTAACAACTACACAGAAAGACAACATGCAGTAAATGACCGTGGTTTGAACCCGCGATTGTCTCCTGAATATATTTTGTAACCGGACTGTAGTTTATGACTGTCTTTATAACATATTCACTTATAAGAATTTCATAGTATAAAGACCTTTAACCTCAAATACTAGTAGTACAAGTAGTTTTTCTCCTAATACCACCCGCTACTCACACAGACACAGAACAACTGTTTCCTTTCCACTAGCATCATTATAAGTCTCCTTTAATGGTTTTGTGTCACCATGGGGGCGTTGAAGCAGGGGAGGACCGAGTCAATAGTTCAAAGAGTCAAGGACCAGGATGTTTCACTTTAACAAAATAGCTCTGCATCATTTTGGATTACAAGGCCAGGCCGGTAATTTAAATGTAATAATCCAAAATTTGAATCATGTTTAAAACAAGTATCATGAGGGTATCTGGGATATTTGACAAATCTGAGATAAAAATGGGCAACAAAGTTTGAGCACCTGGCAACGCGGAAAATTTTGTGCTTCAATCAGAAGGCGGCATCATCAGCCAATGAGGGCACCAGTAATCTGGTCAGTTAATCCCCATATAGTGACATCAAAGCTTCAGATTACCTCGACTCAGATTTAATTTCTTGCTCCAACACTGCAGGTACTCACTGAGGTCAACTGGCCAAACGTCTTCTTGGAAATTACTTTCTCTTGTAAAATACTGTGCTGGGAATAACTTCTTAAAGCAGTATGCAGTAACCGGCAGGTCAATATTCTTTTTTGTAATGACGTGAGAGTATTTTATTAAAAGGGATACAAAGACCATGGAGGTCCTGATCGCCACTAGGGGTCGCTATAGCTTCATGGGGAGGCTGCAAGTCAGTCTGGATTTAAGGGGACGTAAGAAAACTTTTTTTAAATATGCAGTAGGCATGAGCCCAGCATTTCATACATTTTTGTGAAGGAAGCAAAATCAATTTTTATCTTTAAAGTTAAAAACAATCTTTCTCTCTGTTAATAGCCTCATTGAGTTGTCCTGCATTGGAAAAGCATGCAGTTAAACCGTCGGGGAGAAGAAAACACAGAATTTATCAAAAAAGTAGAAGCATGTATGATTGTTAAAAAATGAATAAATACTTAATACAGACAGAGAATTGTATAAAAAGTTAATAAAATATCAGGCAACTCACAGACTTTGTGCAGTTATTGCATTCACTAATTGTATTGTTAATCAGATGTCATTATTGCTATGCATAAATCTAAGTCTATAAATATTTTGTAAACCTCAAGCATAGACGAACTTTGCAATTACACAAAAAACACAGACAAGTCAAAAGAAGCACAAAAGAAATGGTTTGAATACAATCTGACAGCCCAGTCATGATTTCTGTTCAGAACTGATGCCTCTAAGATGAGCGCTGAAACATCTTCAAGACTTCTTGAAGTCCATTTCTAGAAATTTCTCTGCTGGACGAGCTCTCGCTCTCTCTGCTACACGGCTATCTAGCCGAGAGACAAAAATCCTAAAAACCTCTCCATGCTGGCTCCTTTACAAAGTTTGTGCTAATAAATATCTCTGTCCAAAGTTACCTTCAAAGTCAGGCCCTCTAAACTAGGCCAGGCTGTTCAAAACAGGTCAGGACACAGGTGTGAGTGTGTGTGTGTGTGTGTGTGTGTGTGTGTTTTTAGAGACAGAGATGGAAAGAGAAAGAGGTGTGTGTATGTGTGTGTGTTCATTGCATCTGTTAAATTTGATTTAAGGTTCAAAAGTGGCCCCTAGTGGTATTTAAGTAGCACTGCTGGACTACAAAGAGGTTTTATGCATTCATTCTGTCCATTACATTTGAGATTACATTTATGATCTGATTAGCGGACATAATTACTGGTATCCAGTATTACAAATCTGTTCCTGTTTGAAGTTTTCTGGACATTTTCAGTACAGTATGCCTACTGCATATTAAGAGTGAGTGATGTCAGTCTTTTATACACTAAACTCACCTTCATGCTACAAGCCAGCTCCATCAGTTTCTTTGCATTTTCCTCAGATCGGTACCTCTTTGGAACCGGGACACGAAAGAATTTGAGTGCACCCTCGAAGTCTGTCTGGATCAGATCGTCTTTTGATGTCTGAGGAAAAGAAGGATGGGAACACACAAGCACATCAGGCACACATTTACACGAGTCGCCTGTTAGACATTTATTTCTTTTTTTGCAATATGACGCAGCATGATCTTCACTGTAGAGACCATTTTCTAAATTGTTAAAACAAACTAGATCATTGCTAAAGGCTTGTGAGAACGCGGCTCACCTTCGACAAAAAGCATGTGTGCCGTTTTCGACACTGAACAGTAGAGTGACGCTACGCATGTGTCTGCACCTGCTCACATCTGCAGACGTGTAAAATCTTTCCATGGTTCGATTGTTCTTTTGGCGCTTGCTGTGCGTTTCCATTTCTACTCAGAGCTTTGATTATGTGCAAGTGTGCATGCGTGTGTTTGTGTGTGTTTATATTTGTGTGGGTTACCTTACCTTCAGAAGTGCCAAGGCTACATTGAAGATCACGCTGATGCCCTGAAAATTAAGAAAAATGTTCAGATTCATGGTGTACTGAGGAACTGTTACACATACACATACTGATACACATAATACACAATAATAACAAAGACACATAGACCAGATGCATTAAAAAATAAAGAGCAATATCTAAAGTACATACAGTATAACCAGATCCATTAATGTAGTGCCGCAGTTGCATCGAAAAGGAGTTGAATAGCTACAAAGATCTCTCCACAACTTAAAGACATCCAGAGACACTCCAGTTCTTCACTTTAGTCTGCGGCTGTGTGTGATTTGAAGCAGGTGTTCCTCTCTGTATTTAGGTCTGTCCATCATTTCCTAAATCTTGGAACAGTCTCCCAGTTTCCTGCTGCTGTGATGAATCATTGCAGCATCATGGTGCCATGCATCACCATAGTAATGGTAATATTTAGGTGATAAATGGGACATGGTTTTTAAGAGATGTGGAGCTTGACATTGAGGCCAAAAAATTGTCTATTTTTGTCTCAGACGAGAAATTATTTTCCCCATGCTCCGAGTCCTTCAGGTGGAGACAGACTCTGGAAGAATGTTCATTCTTTCTAACTTCTTTTACTTCATACTTCTCACAACTTTATTACTATTTCAACTCCTGGACGCTTGCCACAGTCAAAACATTTCTCTTTGTCAGTTTGGGATATTGTGTGTACATAAATAGTAGTCTTCAAAAGTGTGCATGAAGTTCAGCCAGTGAAAGTTGCATTGTGTCTTTGTCTTTGTGTCTTTTATTACCAACCTCACACAGTAGCAGGTCAATGATGTGGAAGACCATGTAAAGAGGAAACTTGGCTGTGAAGAGGGTGAGGAACCACTGAGAAGCGTACATATGAGCCTCCAGACCCACATTCAGGAAATGGTTGTACAGGTCTGGTATATATTCCTGTTTCAGACAGAGAGTAAGCGAGGTCATAGAGTGAATAAGTGGCATTCGTCATGAAATTTAACAATGACTACGGCTATGGTGGACATTCAATAAAAAAATGAACACACGTACCTGCATGAGTCTCTCAAGTTGGAAGAACTTGCAATGCAGATCTTCAAAGTTCTGCTTGAAGAGGTCCCTGAGCCCGTAATCAAACATGATCTTGACCAGCACACTGAAAGCTTGCTCCTCTGGCATCTGAAGAAGACCAAGAGGTTTAATAATCATGCCAATTCAAACTCTAATGATACAAGATATTCTATATAAACATCTGCAGAATGACAAACTACCTGAAGTTGTTAAATATATCCATAAACTGTTAAAATGTTCTTTGCATGCGTAATCTATTATGCCCTAAGAAGATGTTGACATTGTTTGGCCACTAGGTGGCAGTGTTGTCATGTCTCTGAAGTGCAGGGTGCTTAAAGTCAACCCAATCTAGGGTGGCAGATGAACATGAACATATTATGCATCATTTATAAAAAATAAAATGTCAGTATCTCACAGATGTCACCTCCTTAAACTGTTTTAGTGTTCATCATGCACATCAGATCTACACTCAATATATGACAGACAACTCTAAGTCAGAGAGATTCAGATTAAGCCATGGCCAGTCCTCCGGCACAAAACAATCCCTCTCAGCTCTTTAAATTGTTTGAAAAGGATTTTTGCTGGACATGGTTGATATGTGATACTCACGTGCAGCAGCAGCACAGCAGCCAAGAAGGATTGTCCCTGGCAGTAACCAATCTCTTCGTCGTAAACAGAGTAAGCCTGAAGGACAGAACAAAGACAAGCGGACACGCGGTTAGGAAATGCTTTTCATAGCGGATTGGAAAAAAATGATGATGATAACATTATCTGCAGCTCATTCACACAAAGATTTATAAAGCTAGATTAAACCAACAATGTCTAACTTTTCTACCATAAAATGTGTCATTATGATGCTACACTGACTTCAGGTGAATATCGGTATTATAGGTAAATGGTGTCGCAGTCATTCGCTTTCTAAACTTAAGTCTTTAAACTTTAAACTTTCTAATCTACTACAGCTGCTGTTAGCTAATGTTAGCTTAGTTTGTTAGCCGGGCTGCTCAGACTGTGAGCTCAGAGCACCAGGGGAGTGTTACAGTTTGTACCATCAGGAAGAGAACACTTTCAGGCCCTGGACTGAGGGATGGAGGATAAAGGAGAAATGGCCATGATTAGAGAGGGAGACACAGGAGAGGGTTGGAGAGAGATGGAGTAAATATGAGTGTAGGGAGCAAGGGAGAGAGTTTGGAAACGCTGGCCTACTGAGCTACAAACACAAATAATGAGCGCAAGTCAAACAGACAAGGTGTGGATCAATCCACACACGGAGGAAAGGGAGGGCCCACTGAATTATTCAAACACACCTGAGGAGGTGCTTGTCTGAGAAGAGATGGATGCCCTCACCTGAGTTATACATAATAAATGAAACGAAAACGAAAAAGGAAAAAAAAAAAAGTGGGAACAAACTGCAGCCACACCATTCATGTGGGATTGTGGAACTATAGGTTGAAATGTGTGCACGTCTCAACTGTACAGTATATGCACGTGTTCTTTCTCGTGAGAAAGAAAGCACTGCCACCTCACGATCAATAAGTGTTTTGTGATAAGTTGGCAGGTTTGCGTATATGCATGTGTGTGTGTGCGCACGTTGGTGTGTGAGACTCAGCTGTGCAGCAGGACTGATTATAGTAGAGTCTAATGTGTGTGTGTGTGTATGTGTGTGTGTGTGTGTGTGTGTGTTTGCTCGATTAGAAACTTATGTTGCTTTTCTCGACAGGCAGTGAACTCGCTGAACCACCCAGAAACGGAGTGGCTGCTCAGTTAATTAATGATCAGCTCCCTTCAGCTCAGACAGCTCTCACTGCTGCTCTACAAACTTTGTCATCAGCCCTACTGTAAAGCAAGTCATTTACACAGTAATTACACTGTATTATAGGGAAAGCAGCACTGCTACCAAAAAGACTAAATGTTTACGTCTCTAAGAAAGATAACATATATCCAATTATAGCTTTTCCAAATACAGCATCATTCTCAGTAATCATGAGGTTATAAATGGAGATCAGGGCCACAATTTATCTAAAAATGTGACAGAGGTTGCATGGTATGAATGAATCACTTCTTCACTGGGATGGAGATGATGGAATTAAGTTACATTGGTTTATTTGTCTGGATTTTAGCTTCCCGATAAAGGTTGCAAAGCAACTGTCTAAAAACACGATACATGTGCAGACAGAGATGGACGACAGAATAGGCAACACAATCAGAGTTGGGCGAGCAGGCAACGTGGCCATGCTCAGCAGAGGCAGAGCGTGGCAGAGGTGAAGACACTGACATACAATGACATACAATGTGGAGACCAGAGGAGGGGAATACATTGATCATTGATCCATAATGCCCTGTGTTGATGTTAAAAATGTAACATAAACATCTTTCAACTTTCACGTGTGTGTGTCCCACCTTGCAGATCTTGTAGAGGGAGTCTTGTCCATCTCCTCCAGTGTCTTTGAAGTAGTCATGAGCTGGAAATGTCCTGTTAATGTCCCTGGTGATGGCGCTGTCCTGAGGGGACTCCTAACAAGACAGAGGCAGACAAAAAGGTCAAGGTGGGTGGAAAGGTCACAGAGAGGGAGACTCAGTCATTATGAATCCACACCACGTTTTATTAGACTATTACTGAGGAAAAATTCCACTGAGGCCCAGCAGTGGTCAGTGTTCCTCAGTATGTGAGATTTACACTATAGGGCAGGATGAGTTCCTGGTAGCACAGAGTGTTCTCTTCTACAGTACGGACTGTACACATGCACAAGACACTCCCTATCTCTGTCCATTTCAATTCAAAGTTTATTAAATTTAGAACATGAAAGATAATGTTTATGTTGCCAAAACAAGCAATAGTTAGTAATAATAGCGAAACAGCTCTGATAAACTGTAAAAAATAACATTAAATGGAAACTGACCAAAGGACATCATGTAACACACACACACACACACACAAACACACCATCACAAACTGAACTGTAACAGAGTAAATTAACTGTAGGACATTTTGTCTGGAGAGCGGGACAGATGGATGACTAGGACAGAGCGCAGAAAAAAAACAAAAACGAATGCACCACAGACAAATATTTCTAAACAGAAAAACATCTTTGAGGCATCGTAACTTGAGGTTTCAGGGTGCTGATTTGCTTTGCTTGTGTACTCTAATGAGACTCCATTTGGACTGAATGCTACAGTCAGGCTAGCAGCTCTGTGAGACTGTACTCAGGCACAGGCAAATGTTAACACCAACATGCCAGCAATGAAAATACTTTCATGCTGATGCTTTACTGGTATAATGTCCAACATCTTATTTTACTTTAGCTAGCTTATTAGCACTAAACATAAGCTAACTGGTTCAGATTTTGACCTGATAACAGATAAAAAATAATTTAGAGTGATGCTAAAAAGTGTCATTTATCCTAAAGGACACATGATTGTTATGTCCTGTAGTTGGTGGAATATTTTAAAGTAGTGAACCCGATGGGACAGATCAATGTTGTCATCCACAGAGCTCGGCATGGCAGACACAAAGTCCATATGAGGACGAAAGAGGTCAAAAGGGATTGTTCAACATCAGGATACACTGATAGAAGTACAGATATGTAACCACAAGCCAAACTGCATACAGTCCAACGACATACTTCTCTGGGATATCCCTCCACTGTGATGACAGAGCACTAAACAGTGGAAATACCACTCTCACTCTCACACACACAGATCAGTAACTACTGCAGACTAGAGTCTAAACTAGCCAAGATTAATCACCCCTCATTTCATTATTGATGATCCGTGTATTTGGAACCAACAGCCTCTAAATAAGTAATGTTACTATTACATGACAAATCAAATACACATTTAGAGATATCTTCACGCAGTATTTGGAGGTGAAGCGGCTCTGAAGTTGGCACTGTATGTTGGGTGATGTAATACAGAAATGTGGCATTCATTTAAGTTATTAGTAGTCACAAATGCATTATGCTATTCTTTGTAGCCTGGAGCTTGGACCCTGCTCTCATACCAGATAGTCAGCAGTAACAGATTAGTAACAATAACTGCTCACCAAGTTCATGTTAAATGAGCAACTTAACGCCATACGTCATTGATACATGTAGGAAAATGTTTCCTCTACACACTGGGATGTCAGAATTTACCTCCTGTGCCTTGCTCAAAAGCACTTTTGTAGGAGTGAAATCCCTACTAGCAAAACCACCCTGCAACCCCACAGCCAAAGAAGATGTTTTGAAACCCATAAACCTCAGATATTCTTTAAATTTTAATCAGCAGTGCTTTTTAAATCTCTCTTCTTCTCTCTGTAGCTAATTATACCTTCTAGGTCTCTCTATTACTTTGCCCATCATGTCCCTCTCTCTCCTTTTTCCCAAGGTTTCTATTCTGACTTCCACAGAGGAAGAGAGGGGAACAAAAATAATGCAAGTATGAGAAGAAATGCAGGAAGATACTAAAACAAAGTGAGCTAATGGGAATCAGAGACGAACAACAGAGGGCTTTTTTTAAAGTCCATTCCACTACTTCCACCACACCCTGTAAATCGTGTGTGTGTGTGTGTGTGTGTGTGTGTGTGTGTGTGTGTGTGTGTGTGTGTGTGTGTGTGTGTGTGTGTGTACAGCCAACTTGACTAGATGCTTTAGGAAGTTTGAGTCATGTTGATTGTTTGAGTACTTTTGGTCATTGTTCCCTAGTCGTCGCACGATTGTTGTTTTTATAAATGTCTATACCTTAACATCTCATCCACTGACCTAAGATCAGTCATCTTAACTGTATCTTCAAAAACACCCAAATCTGTCCACTTGCTTGAGTGGAGAGTCCTTTTAACACAGACTTTCGTTTTGATAATCAATTAGTCATTTATCAAGCAAAAAATATTATAAAATTCTACAATTTTTCTAGTTCCTGCTTCTCAAATTGTAGGATTTGCTTCTCTTTGTCATATATAATGGTAAACTTACCTTTGTTTTCTGGACTTTGGTCAGACAAAATACATTTAAAGATGTTACCTTGGGTTTTGGGAAGTTGTGATTGCCATTTTTTACCACTATTTTTTGACATTTCATAGACCAAATGTCTGATAATGAATTATTAGCTGCAGTACTATAAATCACTAGATTACACTGCAATTTTAAGCTTTAATACTGTCTGAATAATTGTTCTTGAATATTCTTTCTGGCTTCACAATAAAGCACATCTGTTAAGTTCAACTAGGTTGAACTTTAGCAGCAAGGCCACTGAGAGGGCTGCACACAAGCACTCCAGAGAACCTGTTAATTCACAGCAAAAGCCACGGATATTGATGAGTTTTAGAGCACAGGGGTGGAGTTACTGCATCCAGTGTGAAGGGCCCATTACACAGGGCTACAGTCTCTCAGTGAATGATAAGGATCCATGTTTATACAAGCACCACTTAGCCATACTTATCTGAAGTGCTGAGAGCATGTACAAAGACCTCTGACAAAATGGCCAATTAGCTTCCTTTTCTATTGGTCTGTCTATTCAGTTAAAGTGAGGTTTGGAATGAGGTTAGCGTGAGAGGGGAGAGAAAACATATCCAGTGTTTCTTGGTAGTGGACGGAAGTGTGTGAGAGAGAGACAAAGAGAGAGAAGAGAACACTAAAGATGGTGTATCTGCTTGTAACGGCATTACTTTAATTGATATTTGAACACTCAACTCATGAAGGCCTTCAAGGTGCTTCATGAAAAACCTTGGCTGTGGTCAGCTTGGATTGATCAGATCCAGAATCCACTTTTGCTGCATAATCCACTTCTGCCCTGTCCATCTTAATGCTTAGCATGATGTAAACATTTAAAGGAATAGTTCAAGATTTGGAAGAATAACACCAATTAGGTTTGTCGCCATGAGTTAGATAAAGAAGATCAATACCACTCCCTATATGATAAGTAATCCCAGGAGGCGGTGAGTTTAGATTGGTATAAATCCAGAGGTCCAAAATACACCTACCAGAACTCTGAGGGCTCACTAACAATAGCGCTTGGTATCTGGTTTGTTTAATCCTTACACAAACAAAGTGTGAAAATGTGATGAGTGTTTTTCGGGAGTCTCATGGTGACGACAGTTCTCCAGAAATCTACTGTGCTTGGTTGATGTTTACCAAGAAAGTTTGTTACGGAGCCTAGTTAGTTAGTTCAATTCTCATTTAACTCTTGGGAAGAAAGAAAATAAGTGTATTCCCCAAAATGTTGGTCTATTCCTGTAATAGTTGTCCAAAGTCTGGCTAAATGCCTTACTTCCAGTGAAGCTTCAGAACCTCTGGAGGCCAATAACACAACACAGTGTGAGTTTCCACTGTCCTACTGCCGTAAATTAAAGATGGGCACTGTAATAAGAATATTCATAACACCATATGAGACTTAATGGTTGCTGCAAAGAGAGACATCATCGCTGAGCCACAGATCTCTTTGAGCAGCCACGAGCCATCAGTCTAGCCAACTGTCAAACACTGGCATGAAAGTCAAAAAGTCAACAGTTACTCCTGTTTAGTTTTTGTTCGAGTGTCTTAACAGTCATTATGGATGCATCAAAGCACTAGTTACTGTCGGTGATAAGTAACTGCCAGAATAGTACTGTCATGCCAAGTAATCAAGTAACATCTATAAAGAAGGAAGTCAGGGAACAAAAACATTTTCTTCTTACAGCCATACAATAAAAACTCTTTACTGGGTGTATGCCAAAAATGGCAGAGCTACTGTGTGTGTGTGTGTTTATCCATTTGTATGTGTGTGTCTAAAGCTAGGAATAAAGTACCGGAGTAGGGCTTCCGTGGGAAGGCTGAGTAGCTAGCCCTCTATTGTTTATGTCCCTGATTTTCTCTGACTCAACACAATAGCTGACATGTCATTCTGTTATTCTTTCTCTGCTGCTAAAGGACCCTGCTGAGAT
Source organism: Argyrosomus regius (assembly GCA_946959425.1). Lineage (NCBI taxonomy): Eukaryota > Metazoa > Chordata > Actinopteri > Sciaenidae > Argyrosomus > Argyrosomus regius. Next base: position 15,990,178 of record OX336898.1, on the reverse strand, counting down.
GCCAAGAGAACACGGGGCGATATTTATCAAGCTTGATACAAAACCTTGCTCCCAAACCTAAACAATCCACAGAGTCGCACTTTGATTATTCGACTGGATTCAGTCTTAGATTATAGAAAAACTGTAAATGTCACAGTAACTTTATCGCTTTATAAAGAGCCCAAAGAGATACACAACTACAATTTGAATTCTGTTTTTATTAAGTATATTAAGTCCTTCCTTCAGTCATTCCTTTTTAATAATCTGTATTCAACAGAGTACATGCTCATGCTACCCATAGTGCTGTTTCCTCACCTTAGCGTCATCTATCATTAAATCTTAATCGTCTGTCTCATGCCCTACTTTTTGTGCCATTGGTGCACTGGTACGCTGCTTCAGTGTGACGAGAGCAGGCGAAATATTTCTCTGGTCAGAAGACAAGATGACAGACAGAGGAAGACGCAGTGTAAATCGTAATGACAACACCACATACTACATGCACTGCCAAAACTACAATGGCCTGCATTCTCTCATGCTATTATGTTACAATTGACTCCGCTGACATTTCCCACTGCAGCTTTGCCAGGTTTGCAAATTCAGCAGACCAACTACTTGCACAAATATGGTGCTGCTGTAGTACAGTCCATTTGCAGCAATTTATTTTTATCTGTAACGATCTACGCCGAAGCATTCACCGTTTGGCAAATGATGGAAAATTCTGTGTGAACGGCTGCTATTGTAATTTTCTTATCAGCTGCACTACTTGATCTTCAGCCAGCAGTATTTAGCCCCCTCACTAAACATGAGGTCTGTTTTTTGTCTGTCTGTCACAAATAACACAGCATACAAACACATACTCTTAGAGATCCATGCCTCTGTTCACAGCAAAGTAATTATTACAAAAGGACGTACATTTAGATAACATTTATTTGCTCAGTTTAGATACACAACATGTACATCTTGTAATACCATATAGGCTTGTCACCTACAAAACATCATTTAATGAAAAAAATATCTTATTCATCTCTTTCATGACAGCAAAATTAAACATGTTTGACCATTTGCATCATCCCAACATTCTCCATCTATAAAAGCATCTTACATCTTTTAAAAAAACATAAATTCAACACCCCTGACGTATGAACTATGACGTGGTTAGTCATGGTCAAATACGGTAATGGCTTAACTTTCTCAATAAGACAATTTACAATTGCACAATTGTTCACTGTGAGCGATTTCCAGCTCTCATTGTGGACCAAAACACATGCGGGGTGTCTTTTGTGACGTTTTCCTGACCAAGTTGTGGTCAGTCTCGTCTTAATGTGATAATCTGTTTTTTTCAGAACAGCTAGGTCATGAGTCAACCATTAGTGGGGGTCTGGTGGCGACTATTTAGAGCCTTACGAACACACAAAGAAGAAAATCCAACACAGACTAAAAGATAAATAAGAAAATACCATTGCATGGGTGTATGTGTGTGTGTGTGTGTTTTAAAGTGCACTTACAAGCGAGGCTGTACTGACCGTTTGGGTTCTGTACAATCTCTACTCTACTCTAAGATAAAATAGCTCACCAGTATTCAGTTGGCACAAAATACTTTTGTTGCTGTTAATTACCAAACTTTTTTTTTTCAAGGTTCAAGGTAAAACATTGTAGCCTCAAAATAGATTTTGTTATTCTAAATAAGGACCCAATTACATTTACCAATTGCATTCTTTTTCACTCCACTTGAACTCGGGTAGTCCCAGACAGTTTGCATAAGATGCCAGAAGAGGAAGACAGAAGAAGCAGCAGACACCCTCTAATATTTCTGGATAACTTGTAAAGGGGTTAAGATGAAATCAAATGACAGCGTACAATATAAGGACTCTGGAAAGACAACATAGAGTAGCCAGTAACTCTGGAAGCTTGGCTTCTTTAATCTTCCTTCTTTGCTCCTGTTGCATATTTTATTCGCACTTTCATACCTGAAATTCACTTCTGAACTATCTGAAGATGGCCATCCTGTTTTGTTTTTTTTTACTGATTATTACAAATTATTTTTGCCGTGTGCGCTCACTCATTATTGTACCCCGTCAGCAACATCATATTCCTCTCTCATTGCAGAGGGCTGCATTTAACGTACAAACGTCTTCCTAAACTGGCCCTACCGTCCATATTCCCTCTCTAATCCGACCCAACATGGCACTGTACGTCCTCACAGTCACCAGCAGTGAGTCATTCCCTTGAGAACATGAGAGCTGATTGTTTTCCCACAGAAAAAATAGAATGTGTGTGTGTAAGCTAATGTGATCATGTTTTGGACTCATAATTTCCCAAGAAACCCTGCCCTAAATCTTAAACATTTCTGAGGAATTGTACCATTAACTGCTATGGGAAACAATATCCGTTAAGTGCTGAGCTGATGCATCTTCATTAAGACACAGCCTCAATCATTTCAATAAGTAAGCATGCTACTAAACCTACTCAGAGTCTGCAACATTTATCACTTCACAAGAAACAGACAGAAAAATTATTTTACAAAAATAAATTTCTGCAGTTTGACAATCAGACATTCAATACGCCATTTCTGAACAAAAGCTACAAATAGGAAAAATTACAATATTTGGCAATGCTTCACAGGTGACAGCCAAAATATTTAAAGACAACATGTGAATCTATCTACCACCATTGTACATCATACTCACATACACTGACAACATACAGTATACTTGAGGGAAGTGATGTGCAGCTAATAAAGCAATAAAAGGTGATAACTCTGTTAGCACCCTTGCTAGAACACCGTAAACAGTCCAATTCAGCCGATGGTCGCATCCTAACGCACCTGCACATGCACACACTCATACACACCTATTCACACACAACGACTACATACAACTACATGCAAAAATAAGTTTTGAGTTGTGTTTGCTCCTGGTTATTTTCAGTTTTACATAAGAGAGAGGGACTATCATTGCAAATTATGAATTTTTGAAGATTAGCTGAATTACCAGCGAGATTTTTGAATAGTTTCACACAACAAATGGGGTTCAGGTTATTCCGTACTGAATGTGGAATCAAGGCTTTCTCTACACAGGCGTACAATTTCCAGTCTGTGTCGTTCCCTCTATACATCTAGCAATCCCTAAATGTAGGAGGAAAAATGCTTTCCCAACAGTTCATTTTCATTTGCATATCAAGGCAACAATATATCACAATATACCGAGAAACAGTCATACTCATGCACGTAAGGCATCACTGAGCCAACACAGTGCAGTGGACCGACACAAACTTTGTGTAAAACCCACTCGCATTTTAGTAAATCTTCATATATTAGATATTTATAGAAAAAAATATAATCCAAGAATATCTGGTGAACTTTCTTTGGTAGATTAGATAAAGTATATAAAGCTAGATTATCTGCACCTAAATAAACTGTGACATGACTCTCCATGGTTCAAAATAGAGATAATTTTTCTAACTTTTGAGTTTATGACACAGTATTTACACTTGGATTTATTTCACGTTATTATTGGTCTTGATAAGTTTGCGTTAAATATCAAGTTAAGATTGAAAAATGTGTGCATGCACATAGATGGACAAGTACACACACTCAGGGAGTTGAGGGGTCAGTCCCTCTGCATGGTGGACACAGTTATGAAATAAGTTGAGTTACATAATGAAAACGACAAAAGGTGCAATGAAACAAAGATTTGAAAAACTCAATTCTCCGAAAATGACGTTTTGTCAGGTTAACAGTCGTACACCAAAGCTGGGTAGCATTTCATAGTATATGTTACAAACAGCAGACTCGATGTGTGAACCCACGACTTAAACATGAAAGACATAATGTTTTGTCTTGTACAACAACAATAAATAATCTAGAATTTCTAGAATTGACACACCATCAACAGTTCAGTCAATGCAAACAGATGATAAAATGACGTGTACTGGGTGTAGACCTACATCATATCTTTCCATTTCTACTAACTAAGCTCAATCGGTCAATAACAAGAGACACAACAATTACACAAACACACTGTTGCATCACTTTTAGTATTCAAATACTGATGGGGTAAGAACACATGAAAACACATTTAAAGAGCTCGCCATTCGCAGTTCACCTCAGCTCTACATGACGCAAACACAGCAGTCAGCTGTTGTTCGGTTTGCATTCAGCTCATAGTGTGCTGATAATCTGGCAACGAGGGTCATATTGTTTCACATACAAACTTTTCAGAACACTTTTCTTGTAACGTTTTGTTGTTTTGGAAAAATAAGTTAAGGATTCACTTCCCATGACAGAACAATGATTTTCAGACACCGTCTTCACCCATGTCCATACACAGTACAGTTTACTAGGTTTCCTTGACTTGGTTCAAAAACATCTAGCAGGGTTATTTAGGCCTTTTCTCCGTCAGTGCTTTGCTCTTCACTCCCTTTCTCTGTTTTTGCCAGCTGTGGCATGTGCAGAGAGGACGCCTGTGCAACCTCCAAATGCGACAGAAACAGCAGTGGCAAATCAACGCCTCTCTCCATCTCTTTAACAAGCACGTTTCAGCCTCAAAGGAGGAGGCATTTTACAGCAATCACATCAGGCATCTTTTTAAAAGTTCAAATGCCAACTTGACACGAGGGTTTCCTCTGTGTGTGCCTTACACATGACACGTTGTGCCAATTCCTATTTCCCCATGACCATATCCATACCCTGACCCTGCACATCCTTTTTCAACAGATCCGACGAAAGCCTTTTTGGTGTTCCTAACCCCATAGCCACTGCTGCTGCGCTGTAAACAGAAGGAGCAGAGGCGTTTGAGGCCCTTCCTAAAGGCAGAGTTAGAGAGACTGTAGATGAGACAGTTACAGAAGCTGTTGCTGATGGCCAGCCATGTGGTTAGGAATGAGGCTGCAGGGTGGTGGTAGATCCCTGCACTCTCCAACAGAAAATAGAGGATGTAGGGCAACCAGAGGATATAAAACACGCTTGTAATGCGGAACAGTACCATAGCGTATCGCTTGTCTGGGTATGTTGATGTGGGCTGCTGATACTGTGGTTGTGATTTTTGTGGTTGGGACAAATGTGGCAACTGCCCTTGTTCTACTGCGCTGTTGTCCTTGAGCACAGATCCTACAGTCGGTCCCTGCCCTTGCAGCTGCTGGGGTCGGTAACGAGCGCGGCGCTCGCTGATCTCCCGCGTGTGCTGCCGGCAGATCTTGAAGATGTTGGCGTAGGTGAAGCAAACAGTGAGAGCAGCCGGGGCATAGAGCAGCGCAACGATGAAGGTTGTGAAAGCCGGACGAGTCCTCCACTCGACTGCGCACCACTCCACCACATCGCCGTGGTAACCAGGTTTCCCCCATCCGAGAAAAGACGGCAGGAACACCACAGCGGAGTACAACCATATTAGAACGATGCAGCAGCGCATTCGACAAGGTGTTACCAGGGACGCGTAAGTCAGAGGTTGCGTGATGGCGATGTAGCGGTCTACACTCACACACGCCAACGACACCATTGAAACTGATTTCAAAACAGACACCATGTACCCGAACACCTGGCAGGTGAGTTTGGGGTCGAGGCCCTGGAGGTGATGGAGGAGGGACAGGGAGGGGAACAGGCAGCTGACACCCACCAGCAGATCAGCATATGCCATAGTCTGGATGAAAGCACTGGTGGTGTGCTGGCTAAGCAAAGGGGCACAGTGAAACACAAAAATCACCACCAGGTTACCAGAAATAATGAGAACAGTGAGGAGCAGTATGATAGAGACTTCAAGAAGGCAGGTGGAGAAAATTTGAGAATAGCCTATCTCAAGCAGGCAGAAGGGAGCAGATAAGTTTGACAGATCAGCAGAGCTCTGGTTCAGTGGATCCAGGGAGGAATTCATCATCTTGGGCAGCAATATGTGTCCGTGGGGCCCTTGAAGGGTACAAAGAACCCACTATTTTGTCAGGTAGCTGGCTGGTTCCTTAAGTAGCTGGATGATTTCAGTCCAAACAAAAAGCTCCATGCTGTGGTTCCACGATGAGACTGCCGCCATCTGCCATTTAAAATGCAGGAACGGACAGAGAATGGTGAGGAAGCACACCACCCCCACCACCGGGTTCGTCCTCAGTGCAGGCAGTTGTGGTTTTACACAAAGATATAAAACCACCAGGGTGAAAAAACACACGAAAAAGAAACTTGCGTATTCCTTTTCTTCTTCTTTCTCCCAGTAAAGCAAACTTCCCAGCTGAAGGCACAAAATGGGAAAAAATAGAAAGAAATGTGACTTTGTTTAAAGGAATTCCAGTCCAATCTATGCTTGAAATGCCTCCGTTCCCTATAAAGTCAGAGATGTCTTCAACATCTGCTGCAGCTGCAGAAAGCACAGATTGAAGCTCTCTCTCTCTTATCTGTCTGTAGTCCAGAGTCACACACACAGCTTCCAGTGCAAAGACATTGTGTAATGTGCTGCGTACATAAATTGAGGCTAGGAGACATTAATATCTCCTTTTTATTGTGTCCTCCTGCTTCTCTTTCCAGTTTCTTCTTTCTTCCTTCTTGTGTCTTGCCTCTCCTTCACCACTCTTCCATGTCAGCTTGCTCTTGTCTCAGCTTCTGTCTGGTCCTTCGCAGTAAGATCACAGCAGACTGCCGTGAGCTGAGAGGATGAAGGCGAGAGGCGAGAGGGTGACTGAACGTCCACGCACACGCATACAAACACAGCTCGGCTGTAATCTCTATCCAGAGGTAGCAGGATCTATGTCTGGGGGGAAATGAGGTAGGCAGGCATACCGATGCTGGGAGAACCCCTGTGTTCATTTATCCTCCTTTGCTGTCTCTCTCTCACTCACTCTTGCTCCCTCTGTCTCTCTCTCTCTCTCTCTCTCTCGGTGGCACTGAGGCCCCTCCCCTTCCCTGTGGCTCCAACCAATGATCAACTGCAAGGGCACGAGGCTGGCTCCTTCCCCCACCCTCTCACACCTCCCTTTTTCTTCCTTATAATCAGCCAGAGATTCAAACATATTGTTTCACACTGTTGGTAAAATTCATTGTTAACCCAGATCTTGTGAAAAGGACTTTTGACTCTCTCTGCAGCCTCTCACCTCCCAAATCATAGGACGCTCTTAGCTGTAAGAATCTGGACGAATATATTGTTTGTAGTCAAACAATGACTGCATGCCTGAGTGCAGTTTACAGGAAATATTCCTATTCTAAATCGGGCCAGTACAGCACAACGGTTCCCCCTGTAGCTGTTTGCATCCTAGCATGTTTAAACTGCTGTTAATGTTGGTTAAATAAGGTCATATGTGTGTGGATTTAAAATCTGCTTCTATACATAAAAAACACAGAAACCAGGAAGAGGTTCACAAGACTGTGTTAATGAAAAGAATCCATTATGTGTTCAATTTTTTTATGGATTTAACTGCATTCTCCCTGATTTGTTTATGCACATACGTTAATGTACATATATATGTGAATATATATATATATATATAACCTAAAGCTATAAATTGTTTTCTAAGTGTAGTCATTTTTCATATTTCTAATCTACTAATAAAAAAACTGCAGTAACATCAAAGCTTATGATACTCAGAGACAGATTTAAATACTTGAAAGAGAGCATAAATTATTTAATTTGCAGTCAAAGCTGTGTGTAATGCAGCTGATTCACTAACACAGCAAGTAATTATGCAATTAGCAAGTGGGTCTGCCTTCTAGGTGAAGACAACAAGTGAAGGAAAGCTTGAAAAGCAAAATTCAATGGTGGAAGTTCAGCAAGTTCAGATAAGAAAAAAAATAATGCAGCAATGCTAAAATCAATGTTTTCTAAAGACACTTTAAGTGAGAAATTCATTGCTATGAATTACATTTCTAGAAACATCTGCAGATCTAACATAACAGAGAGAACTTATAAGAAACAGGAAGAAGAAAATAAAATAAAAATACAGAATTGTACCACTGTAATGTAAATATGCTACTGCCAAGTTTAATGAACTCACAGCAACGAATGGGGTTTATTATTATTAATACTGTAAAGTACTTGCCCTGCATCCACTACATACAATAAGCTGTAGCCTGAATTCAACCTGGAAAAATAAAAATAAACATAAAAAACCTATGACTAGGTTCATCTGTGATATTCTTTTGTAATAAATAACTGGATACCTGAGGCATTTGTACAAAAAACTCCCTTAGAAATCTTTTCCAGACTCCTAATTATAGCAGGACAACGTTAATAATAATACCATTCATACAACATGAATAGGTTTGTGAAATAACACATTCAAAACTGCACATATGCTCTCACACACAGACACGCACAGAGTTTTTCAGTTTTTTACGATGTAAACATTGTATAACAATGGTACTTATGTAATGTGTAATCACACAAATGGCCTATTTTCCACTAGGGACTTTTCAGATATAAAAGTATGATATAAAAGTGTTTTGTTTTGTTTTTTTGCTTCCTGTTGAACTTTACAGCTCTTTGTGTGCACGAGCCTCTGAAAGACTGAGAGAGAGAAGGACTAACAACAGTCTGGACATTTGATCTAAATATAATAATAAAAATCTAAGTGGCAACGACTTTAAAATATTCTCATGGTTGTACCAGAAAAGTACGATCTGTTGAGTTTTCAGATTGTATTTATACTTTTCATGTCACAGAATGTTTGTCCATGTACCTGTGTGTGAGTTCGCGTCCTTGTGTCTATTTGGCCTAAGAGCCCTAAACAGATACGCACCTGCTCCTGATTTTACATGCATCAGCAGATGCTGAGCCTCCACTTAGCATGAGAGTTTGCTTTGACACAGTCAGCTATACCCAGGTAGCATGACCTCACCAGACATTTTTTAATCTCTCACAGCAACACCAAGAGCCAGATTTTTATTGCAAGGCTCTAAAGGGCTGGTTAGGACTGAGTTAAAAAGGGTTAGCTCCAGCAGGTCTCATTCAGCCCTCTTGCAAAGAGCCTGCTGAATCTGAGCTAGAATAATTACCAACAAGTCATTTTTAGAACATATGATGTGATGATTACATTTAATTACTCAGAAGCCTGTGCTAAAATTAGAAACCTCAGTGGGTCGGATTCACTGTCAGGTTTAGTGCTGCATCGTCTACATCTTTATCCTAATGACTTTCTGAGGCAGAGTTTGTCTCGTGCAGAGCAATTTCGTGTAGCGTGATGGAGACCCAAAACATACACACACACACACACACACACACACACACACACACACACACACACACACACACACACACACACACACACACACACACACACACACACACACACACACACACACACACACACACACACACACACACACACACCAACCTGCACCTTTCTCCCCCTGCAATCCAGACACACTCCCATGCTTTCACGCACCTCCTCTGCCCACCACACGAGGGTCTAAAAATAGATGATGGTACGACGAAAGGGGTTGGAAGAAGGAGAGGAACAGGAGAAAAGGATGAGGAAGGGAGTCAAAGGAAGCACAGAGCTCATCAAAGATGAGAGGAGGAAAGGGTGGAGGAGAGAAAGAAATATGATATAGCAAGAACAAAACAGCAAGAAGAAAATGGAGCTGTGAGAAGGAGGAAGAAGGAAGAGCGTGATGTACTGTCACCTGGAAAAGCTGAGCACAACTTAGTCCTGTTAGCTGTTTTACTTCCTCACAGCTTGGCAGCCTCTGAAGGACAAACGTCCAGTAGTTTACACACACCTGGCAACAACACAATGGTCATACACTCCTGTACCGACATTGTAGTGATTGCTATGATGAAATACAATCAATGTTTAATATTACTGATGATTCATCTGTAGGTCACCAGCAAATGTTTGGTATTTCTACTTAAATAATATTTTAAATCAACAAAAATAAAAAATGGACAAGCTAAGCTAACCATTATTAAAAGGTGTAGCTAACTTGCAACTGCCATACTGGCTGACTTCCATCTGGTTTTTATTAATAACCACCTTCTACCACCACCACCCAGCTGGTGGCTCATAATCCTGATAATTCTGTTTTTATATAAATATAAAAATAAGAAGTCACACCGTGCCAGCTTTTGTATCAGTGTGATGTAACAAAAACATGAAAAAGGACTCGTCAGCTGGTGTCCTGTCTGAGGTTTTTATGCCTGGTGGTAATGGGAATGAAAAGAGTTTCCCAGAACTGGACGGCTAACAGCTATCACTTATATCAGAGAATTTATCATGTTTGTCTCTGTACAGGGAGCCTAGAGCGAGTACATGAAGTAATATTAACATCAGGCAAGGATGGTCAGCGTTGTTATTTGGTCACAGACAGACACAAACACACTACTGTAGAAAGATGTCACAAGAGTCCACAGAAAATTCAGCCTGTTCACATTCAACTGCCGAAATGAGACCAATATTCTTTCATGTAGGACTGAAGGAGCCTTCTGGTATTCACTATGTATTTTTTTTATGTGAGAAACCGGCTTCAAAGTTAAGAATTTCCATTTCGGCCCAGCAGAAATCAGAACAGCAATGCACACATGAACCTATGGGACAGAGAGGCATACAGTCACACAGAAAAAGAAAGAAGAAGACATGTCGGTCTGACAAGACAGCGAGAGACGAGTGGGAAAGAGGCAAGCAGTGACAAAACACAAATGAGCAGGCAAGACAGAGAGAGGCAGGAAGACACACAAGATGACGGGAGCACAAACAAGTCGAGAGAGAAGTCAGAGTGAGGCGTACACAAATACAAATGATTACAAAGACAGACAGGTAGACTGAGAGGCAGGCAGACAGGTCATTAAGTGGGTCAGACAGAGACAGGCACGCAGACGGATAGTTAAAAGCGCTTGTTTTTGCTCTCCACAGGAGGCCTGACACAGCAGGTCCAGGACTAAACCATGTGTGCATGTTCATATACACACCTTAAGAGACCTTTCTAACATTTTGTCTCCCTCAAGGAGGTCGAAACATCTTTGAATTTATAAAAACAACCATCAACAACATGCAAAAGTTAATTTAAACCTTAAATTCACTATAGAGTTGAATCAATAGCTCTCTGACACAGAACATTGTAGGTGTTGTGCAACAGTTTTACTGTGCTCATACAGTAAATGTGCCTGACCACATGTGATAGCACGATAGTGCCCAACCACCAGGACGCTCAACAGTTACTACTGGTAATCAGTCAATCATCACCCACTTACTGTAGCTACTTGATCTGCTGTGCTCTTATTACTCAGCTAACTCACTAACACTCTCTCAAACTCTCAGTATTGTGCTGTGTGTTAAAATACACAAACATTTGACTTTTATTGATTCCATCTTTTATTATCCGTCCCCCCCCCCCCCCCCCCCCCCCATCCTTCTCCAAAACAAAAAAATGTTGTTGACGATGCAAAAAATGTTTGGAACCCAGTTTTAACAGGATTACGTGGAGCAAAATATCCACAGCTGAATATTTTTTCAATTATTACCACCAGAGCACTACTTGAACATGAAAGGAAAAAATACATACATACACTGTGTTAGCTCCTTTGAACTAAGCAACACTTAACTGGTACATAAAGAGTGAGATCATGCTAAAAAAGATGTGTTGACTGTTAAGCTGTAATATAGTCACAGTGTTACTGCCCCTCAGTACAATAACAAGGTGCTGGCTGCCAATATGTCACACTGTCTTTTGTAATATCCTGATGATTAAAATCAGCTGGCTCTGGATCAGTATGCTGCCGAAACCAATTATTTGCTTGCCAGACTTAGTAACTCTGTCAGTGACTGGCTTCTACACACTATAATTTATGAAGCTAATGCAAAATGTGGGCCATGGCTACAACAGCCTAATGAATTTATTGGTTACTGGTGGGGTTGTTAATTAGTCATCATTCAAAGCTAACAATACTTCCAGTACCCTCATGAGGTACCCTCATATCAGCGGATTCATTAGAGCTTAATATGGAAAGAATAGGTGAAATGTCTAAGATCTTCAACCCTGTTTCCACTTCCATCAATGCCGTGCATTCAGATATGTGGATGAACACACAGTTCACAGGGTTAGGGTACAAAAGAGGACACCAGCTAGGACACGATGTGCATATAGTGCCCTACAGCACAAAGAGAGACACACAACCAACAGGCTGAATGCAGAAAGCACACAAAACAAATTAGGAGCTGGTACATGAGAATGGCATGTACATATTTTTAAAACAGAAAAGGGAAAAGAAGAATTGGTACATGAGATGATAAGGTTTAATTAGTACCAGCAACAATGCCAACATCGATATGAATGAAAATTCTTTCCTAATTAATACATATAATATGCAGAGCACAATTATGCAATACTTTTCAATACTCTTCAAAACTTTTGCATCAATTCTAGCTTGATTTAAAAAAAAATAATAAATCAATACAACATACTTTATACACACCTCATTGTGTTCGAGATATCTACTCTAACTGTTCTTGGCTTCCTTGTCCAGTCTTGCTCTATGGAGACTAAATAAAAAACATAAATCGTCTGTCAGATATAGCTGCACGTGTTCTCCACACTTCTCTCTGTGTGTTTGTTGGCTGACGTACAAACCTGGAATGCTTTAGCGCTTCTGCAATAAATTCCTATCCAACTTTCCGGCCAACCGGTATCAATACGGTGGCGTTGTGATCCGCTGTTATTGTTGTCTGAGTAAGAAGTTGAGATTCCATTCATGCCATTCACTTTAACTGAAAAAAACTGTGTGGTTCCTATGTTATTTTGGTGTAAAACTTTTAGAGTCACATGCCAGAGATGTAAGGCAAAATAAAGAAAAAGTACAAAGGCAGAGATAGAGAAAGAGCAAAAGACAAAGAAAGGATTAAGAAAATGAGAGTGGGAGAAGGAGAGCAGAGGGGAGGAAAGGGCAAGACCAACATCTTGTCACCACCTGGGACCCAGCTTGCTGCCCGGGGATGTTGCCTTTACATAAGAACAGTGGACAGAGCTGCGCCCGAGAAAAAAAAAAAAAAAAAAAACATGACATAGACTAACACACTGTTCTCAGCACACAGGGGGGCTAACCATCTCCAGCAGGGCTAGTCGTAAGACACATGGCCACACATGCACACCGTAATGCTGTAATGAACTCCTCCTAATAAGATAGCTGTCCTTTCTGAAGGCCTGCAGAACAGAGGCACATGGGCAGACAGAGGCAATAACAAGGCCAAGCGGCTGTAACAAACCTAATGTTAAAATACCTCAGTAATTAGCATCATTTCAATCACTGATCAACCTTTGTGCAAAGCTTCCAAGATGCAAAACTAAATAAAATACCAAACTTCATCATGTTTTCTGTTCACGGTTCCATGTTTGACCTTTTCTTGACTGTCACAGGTAAGAAAAAGCACAGCTAACCTCATGAAATATGATTCCTTATTTTCAGTAGGCTACATAGATATTTTCTCTCTACATTTAGAAACTGTGTATAGGTTAAAAACACTATTAAAGCTCATTATATATGAGTTTTAACCACTTTAACCAGAACAATTAACACATGACAAATTGACGTGAAGAACAGTGCAGAAATGTTTCACTGGTTACCATCATCACAAGTTTGAAGCACATGAGAAACTTGTGAAACGGAGGCCATCAGCAGCCCCTGAGGTGTGCTTCAAAGAACCCTTTCCAAGAACAATAACACATTCTCTGGCCAGAATAAACCAGAATTTATACCAGTTTTAATTAAAAGTGCCACATGTAACAGTCTGAATCATTTTACCTGTTAATATTATATATTAATCAATTTTATTGCCACTTTGAGAATGGGTTGTAATATAGCTTTAAAAAATGAGCCCTTCTGCAACTTGCTGTTGAGTCAAGTTGCAAACGGCAAGCTAGTTAGTATCACGGAGCAAATGGTCCAAATAAAACATAGTAATGTTACAGTTAGCAACCTTATTTTAAATAGGACTGTAATCTATTTTCCATCACTCAGTCAACGCAGGATGATGCTCCTTCATGCTTTCGGAGCCAAAGGTGTCATTATTAACACGGTATTCTGAATCTTTACATGTGTTTCGGTTAAAGAGATCAAAATATAACCAAGTGTCAAAATATGCAGGACAAAACTGCTGCAGACAAAGATTTAAAAATCATCAGAGGTGATGTTTATGTCTAAAATTAAAGGGGGCTTGTGTATGAGTCGTCTTGTTTGAGGACACCACTAACATTAGGGGATGATGGGGATTTAGAGTGTCCTGACTATTTTGACAAAGACAGTACTTTTCTGTGCTCTTACCTTTGTAATAAGAGTCCGGTACTCTTCTACCTGGTGGTCATTGTTGTGACAACCTGCCAGGAGCTGCCACACCTCCCCACGGAGAGCCTCAGGAATGCCACTGCGGACCAAAGCTGGCAGCTGCCTGGGACGCACTGATAAGTTCATATGCCTGAGAGGAGAGGAGAGGAGAGGAGAGGAGAGGAGAGGAGAGGAGAGGAGAGGAGAGGAGAGGAGAGGAGAGGAGAGGAGAGGACCATGGCAGTTAATCAAAGATAAACTAATTTTAACATCATTCAGTGTTACTTATTCAATCAACCTTTAAAATATAGCACTGATAACTCCTTTATTACACGAGTTGTGCATCTGCAATCTCCCCATGCGCACCTGCCTACCATGTCTACCCAAAACAATGTTTTCATTGGCTCTAAATTTCATCTGTAAAGGGCCATCATCATCTCTAGAGATGGTCTGCTGGGCCAAGATCATGACAAGGAGGAAGAGTTATATTACCTAATACCACAAGCGTAAGAATTTACAAGCAGCCTTTCATAAGTTCCAGTCCCAGCTCCCACATTGACAATCAATCAAGCACTCATAGGTCATTGTTTCAGAATGTTAAGTATTTTCTATTTTTGTACAGAATTCGAGTTATTCTGTATTTATCCCTGAAATTCTTTTTCAGATTTATTACTCTAATTTCTTTTCACTGACATATGTACATTAGTTTAGCTTTATTTTACCCCTTAACTATTTTTAGCAGGACGGGGAGAACAATAGACAAAAGAAGACAATAAGTCAACAGAAAATTACAACAACAATAAACAGAGGCAAATTTAATGCCTTCCTTCCTTCCTTCCTTCCTTCCTTCCTTCCTTCCTTCCTTCCTCCCTCATCTTCATATTTAAATGTTAAAGCTGTTGGAGGAAACGCTCCATCACATTTAAACAAACTCAGACATCTTCTTGGTAGTAAGTGACAGAGACAGATTTAGAAATGCAGAATGAAGGTATAAACTTGGAAGCACAGCTGTATCTATCTACTAACTATCGCCTGACTGGAGCCGACAGTGAATCACTGATAGTTTCCCCCTCCCTCTCTCTTAATTCATCCCTCTCTTTTTTCTGAGCTTGTTTGGTTTATTTGTTCCGAGCACCAGGTTATGCAATATGTGGCATTTTCTGTTCAGACTAAGAAGGGAAACAAAAGTATACTCTGTGTGTGCGTGTGTGCATGCGTGGTTGCATGTGACGTAAGTAATGCCAGGCCTGGTCCTTAGGGGCATAAGATTGTAAAGGGCTTTCTGTGACTTGTCTCTCTGTGCTCCCTACAGCACTACATCACACAGTGCCACAACACACACACACAGACGCACAGAATCACCAGTCACTAAGAAAGACTAGTATTTTTATTATGACAAGCTAGTCTCATGATTCCTCTCTTTATTAGGCATTATTTTTTATAGAGTTTTTATCAAATGTATCATTCACTGTTTTAATAGTCCTGTCAAAGGACATTATAAACTTAACTATACAAAAATATAGTAAGCAAAGAAGAAACAAAATTGATTTATTATGACAAAGAAATCATTTATTGAATGTATAAATACACCATACTGAGAACAGACATAGGTATGCTGTGTGTGTGTGTGTGTGTGTGTGTGTGTGTGTGTGTGTGTGTCACTTAACTTACAGCTAATGATAGGCCGGGCAGTTTCTATTCAGTTCATCACAAGCTTTTGATTAAAAACAAATGCGGTAATGGGAGAGGGAAGCCATCTTAATAAGCTGCTTATCAAGAATTCCTGCCTGCTGCCCTTTCTTCCGTTAAACCCCCGCCCCACACACACAAAAATGGTTTGTGTGTGTGTGTGTGCATTCATTGCAACAGCAATAGAAGTGGAAAGACAAAGTTAACAAGGGAACAAAGGCTTACCACTTGGACAACAAGTCTCCCCAGGTTTCCAGGATCTTCTCTGCGCACTCCTTGGAAACGTCACCTGACCCACTGAGTAACGGCTCATCGTTGTCTGGACAGGACACAGAGTGAAAGAGATCCATTATTGTCTGTTACCTTTTTACATGTTTTGATTAGCCCTTTAAATATTCCAAATTATATACCATTCAGCAGAGCTCATGCATATGAAGGGAACATGATTAAATAGATGTGAGGACTTAAGATGAAGATGTTTTCTCATTCAAACAGATGTTTTGTAGTAAGTCACAAACTCGTTGGTGTTACTGAAATGGTGCCGATTCAACTTAAAGAGATGGTGTATAATGAAAGGTTTATATCACAGGGTGTGATCCTCTGGTTTGTCATATTGTATACTGTATGTTTACTGCCTGTTTTGTGGTTGTATTCATCTTTTTAATCTGAGCTGTGAACATAATAATACTCAATTTGGACTACTATTTGAGCCCTCTAAATAATTCTACTTAATTTGATAAACCATGCATACCTAGATGTGGAATTTTATGATCTCAACAAATTGTTGGGTCTTTTATTTCAATTTGACATATTATCAGCTGGAAAACTGTATTATCTATATATACTGTGGTATCTATATATTCACAGCAGCAGGTGAGGAGCAAGAGAGTGAGACCAAAGTGTACCAAAGTACCTCAATTATGCTCTCTGCCTTTTATTCGCATTGCTACCTCTCACATTCACACGGAAATACATAAAAGAAAGAAAGAAAACACCCACCACTGCTAGCTAAGTACTGCGTAAGAACACAGTACAAACAGTTCTGTAACACAGTGTCTGATCTCCCACAGGTTGACTCAAGTCTATATCTGGTACAGCCTCACAGGATACAGTTTTAATTTTTTAGTATCAGTTATCAAGTCTGGGCTGTAAATGTGCTAAACGCTAAATATGCAGCATAATTCAGCTGGGTTATATGCTGGTTAGCCATGCTTAATTTCACGCTCCCGGGCTTTAAGACATTTATTGTTGTGTTGAGGAGGTGTATGTTTCTATATGAGGTTTGTCCTGACCGAGGACAACGCAATGGTTCAGTGCTCCAGAGAAAAAGCAACCATAATTGATGTTATCCTGCCAGCTAGGTGTCTGCTTTGAGGCTTTGAGGTATTTTCATATGGTTGTGCTTGTCAGACTTCTTCTTGTGGTTCTATGTGGGTCATGTTTGTAGAACATTTTCCAGGGGCTTATGTAAAGAAATTATACTGTTACTGATATTTGCTATCTGTCTGTATTGTCTGCCCAAGTGAAGTGACTAAGCAGAAATGAAGTAAGACATCATCCAATCACCTTCCTCTTCATCGTCCTCAGGTGGCGAAGGTACCATGGTACCGGACCCGGTGGCCAGGATGCCAGGACTGGCGGTAGTCTTTCGTTTCTCTCTCTCAGTCTCACTTTCCAAACTCACCACCTCATAAAGTGTGTCAGAGGCAGGACTCTTACGCTCCTTGCGCTCCATCTGAAGAACAGGAAAAAGAAACAGTCCTCTGATTACATATCGTTTTCACATAATACTTAACAATTACAAAACCACAATGTATTAATACAGTGCAGGTCACAGCTAATACATGGTGCGTTTCACCGAGACTTTTTTGTCTTGACTTGACATACCTGTCGCAGTTTAAGGTAGAAGGTCTCAGTGTAGTTACGCTTGCTGAAGGGCCAGAACAGCCTGTCATTTGGGGAGCACACTCTGACCCTCGTCTCCAGCAGAAAGCGGACTGGCTCCTCCACCTCTGTAATCACCAGGTCTACTGCTGTCGTCATGTACATGAACTTATCTAGAAAAACAAAGAAAATTGCAAAAATCTTATCCCTGGTGAATGATTACCTTCTTTATATAACAAATACATATTTTAACCAAAACTGTGGTTAGCGTGTGATTAATGAGAACACCATAGTCTGTGGCACAAGAATGAAACAAAGTCAGTGCCTGAGGTCATTTGGTTATTTCTTTTTACTTTGATGCAATATTCATGTGCAATCTGCTAAAATATTGTATTGTATTAAAAGGTATTGCAGGTAATGTAGCTTTTGCACAGCAAAGTACAGTCTCCATGCCTCTGGAGTGTAGCTACTATTTTACCATAAATTGATCCCTCACAGCTTGATCTGACTGTGTAATCCGTGTAAAGTTATTTTTCTGCTTGGAAATGTGTCAAATATTAGTGTGAAGTATACGGGTGAATAAACAACCAACTAGCCAATGAAATGTGAACCAAAGAAGTAGTAACTGTTGGAAATCATTCTGCTTTATTAGATTTTTGGATAGATCTTTGGCTGCTACCTTTGGGCGTTTCCTCATTCACAGCCTGGAACTGAGGCGTGTTGGGGTTCCAACTTCCTGTGATGATGTAAGACTTCCCGTCTGAGCTCTTTCCCATAGACTCCTGAAGGGGCACAAGTTGGAAGAAGTTAGCAAACACACAGACACACACAAACAAACACACAAACAAAAACCCACCAGGTCTAACAGGTGCATGTCGCTGTTCTTCACATTTTTCCCTGGGCTGAGCAGGAGACCGAAACACCTGGAGAGGAGACACACATCAGAGACACATTCAAACAAACAGACACACACAGACACAGATGCAAGAGAGAGAGAAAAGTGAAATGAATATGATTACATAAGGAAAAACTGAGAGGAAAAAAAACAAAGAATAGAGCGAGAGCGGGAACCAGACACGGAACAATAAATCTCCCTATAGAGTAAAACCAGTTGTTAACCATCACATGTTACCGCAAAGAGCTTCCTGGACTGATCCTCTAACACAGACCAGAACATAGAGAATATTAAACACAGCACTTCAATCCTTGCCTTTTCTGGGTTCATCAAACAATAACAAACCACTGTGAAAATGGAAGTCTGCAAGAAGGTGATGGAATGTTTACGTTCCGACAGATTTATTAAACCGTGGAAAATGAGGAGCCACGGAGACAGACTTGCATCAATCAACGTTTTGCAACTATGCCGGAACACTTAAAACCTGACATAGGCCGACACACGGATGTAAAGATGTTCACCGATGAGTGATTCCTTTCCTATAAATGTCTGGTCACGTTTAACAGACACATCTCAACTAGAGCAAATGAAGGCATCTCTGGATATAAATAAGTTATATCCTCCCTTCCTTTAGTTGTTTACATTCATTTAGATTTTTTTTTTTGTATGCTTTTATCATGTTTAGAGATACATAGTATAGAAGCAAGCTCGAAAGCAGTGCTGTCATCACTGACCTGATGTTATAACTCAGGAAACAAAAACCAATATTCACTACTCCTTCTGAGGATGCTATGTGAGTGTGTGAGTGCACGTGCTTGTGGTTTATTTTACCTCTCAATAGCCAGTTCCTTATTGGAGGTCTGCTGGACATAAATGACAATTTTCTTGTCCATTCCTGCACGCAGCTTGAAGCTCTGCTTGTCTTTGTCTTTTGCCACAGCGCTGAATATGCGAAAATAAAAAATAAAAAACACACATACATTTAAAGCATTTCTTTTTCAAAACAGAGAAAAAAGTAACAGAATAGACCAATTTATCACAATAAAAGTGTGCATAAGAGCCGTTTTCAAACACTCTGGCCCTGGTTCTTTTTCCTGTCCTGAAAGCAGAGGTTTGAGACGGGAATAGTTATCGACATTCTCCAAACTGACACAAATTCCTGAGGAAACACTAAAGGAAACCTTTGAGTGCAGAGATTCTTGAGTAATAAAAAGAACCTATTAATCAAGTTGAAACCCATTGCAAACAATTGGAACTTGTCATGATGATTTCAGGCCATGCTCGGATCACAAAAGTGTTTCTCTTTGTGAGTTAGGACTTAATGTACCACATAAAGCTTAGTCAGACTGAGTCATGATTTTCACACTTAGTTCTCTGACTACAGATAAACATGCTTGTTTAAGCTCAATAAAGGAAAAACTATTTAAATATATTCTACTTTTTTCAAATAAATTGCATTATATGTGTGCTCCTATGGAATATTCTTTATATTTACACAAGGAAAAAGTGCCCACACACAAAAATAGTCTCTGCTTGCATGAGAGAGCTGCTCGCTTGGAAGTCGGAACACTAAAAATAATCAACCAAGAGCTAATGAGGAGGAAATACGTGCACGCTTAAAATAGTCAGAGGCATTTTTTTTTTGTTTGTTTGTTTGTTTTGTTTTCCAAATAAGATGAGAATCTATGTGGCTGTTTGTGAGTCTGTAATGTGGAAAAAACAGTAAAACTGGTCAGGGAAGATGGGTTGAATGGAGCAAACAGAAAGTTTCTGTTCTATTTTCAATGTGTAAAAAAAAGTGTGATCTTCATTAGAAGTGGTCAAATATGAGAGACAGCAAGGACGTGTTGTTTGTGAACTATATTTATTCTATTTTAATAATTTGTTTTATATTTCATGTTGTATTTACTGACACATTCTCCTTGTATAAAATCCAATAAGGTGATATAAGATGCTTCCCTTGTGGGTAGCATGTACCACACATGCTGTCAACCCGGGAAAGGTTTGTGACTTTTAAAAGTGGGTCACCCAAAAGAGTTCTAACTTAATCCCCAAAAGTAGGACTGCATGTTTCTGTGTTTATATTCATGACATCCATGATCATTTGGAGTCCATTTTCAATCAAAGCTCCACATTGTCCAAGACATACTGCACATTACTGGCTAGATTTGATAATTAAAGCTGGTGTTCAATACAGTATGCAGTCTGATGACAGAGACTGAACAGTATGTCCACATCTGTACTGCATAAAGTTCTTTTCTCTGCAGAAAAAAGCTGCATACTTCTGTGCAATTCCGACGTATTTTAAGAAATGCTGTTACACGTGCGTTTATGTCTCACCTGAAAGTACCCTTGCCATCATCTTCCTTGATTTCCAGGCTGACGGTGAAGGTAAACAAGTCACTGTCAGGGGTAAGGGGAGCAGCCTGCTGAGATGACAGAACTGCCTTCTTAGCTGACCGCCGAAACGCTGTGGCAAAGCTGTACAGTATCCTGCTCACCTGCAGGAGGAAGGTGAACATGCACAGAACAACAAAATTCAGCCACTATAATGGGAAGAGCAAACAAGGCTGCTTAAAGAAGTGTGAGCTATCATGTGATCTGTAGTTTATTCTCTTGTGTTAGCGACTTCCCTCAAAGAAAAATATTAGGTTCAAAATGAATAAACTCAGTTATTTTTAGGGAAAATAAAAGTTAAATTTGCGTATGTTTACAATAAGTTAGCATATATTTTGAGAGTGGAAACCATGGACAACAAGCAAGGACAGTCCAAGTGGTGCATTTTGCTGATTCCCATCCCCCCTCTGTTGCCTCCGGTTATAGACACAGACAACATTGACAAGTCAATTAGCTAATTAAAGCAGAAATCCAATAGAAAACATCTACTGAAGAGATAGACAGTATCACAAGGCAAAATAGTGTTCATTTTTTTGGCTTTGGCACCAAGTTTAGCAGCTTCTGTAGCTGAAACGTCTTGTTGTCCAGTTTTAGAATTGACTCACTATTCTACTGACAGCAGAGCCTCCAACCTATTAACCATTTTGAGCTTCAGTCAACATACTGATTCATATTTGTCTGTGAATCTGAGTGTGGAGGTATTGTTCCTATTAACATTAAACAGAGACAACTCAGTCCTTCCAGAGACTGCAGCGTTCTGCTAAATATCCAACCCCAAAGAGGAGCAGAGTTGGGGGAGGAGGGGCGACTAAAGACTGCCAAGTGTGGAAAACCGGGTGGTAATGATTTATTTATATTCAATAAATGTACTTTTCCACTCACAAGACTTTATATGTGTGAGCTTTGCATTTAGTCAAGGAAAAGTTTACTTTTGATTATTACTACACCGACATGTGTGTGTGATAATACACAGAGTGCTCCCCCAACTCGAGGCCCACAGCACACAGTGGTTTTGGATCATCTCTAATTCTGGTAAACAGCAGAGCTTGGGGGTTAGTGACGGGGTGGTGTGGGGAAACTGCTGTTATCAATAAATAACAACGCTCTTTTGCTTTTTTCGAGGCCGGAGAATAAAGCAGCCTCTAACCTCTCCAACACAAAGCCTTTGTTATGTTCTCGGTACAGTAGAAGGATGTTAGGGCCGTGCAGGGGGTTTATTTATTGAGAAACAACGGGGGACTGGATGTAAGAGATGGGTAAAGTTAGATGGGGGGTCACCCCCTGTATTGATGAAATTATGACAAATAACACAATAGAATTGTTCTGTACTGTTCCAATCAAATACTAGAGTCAAAATTGACCATTTTTTAGAGTCTAAAATGTTTTTTTTATTCTTTGGGTGCTGCGTAAAGGGGCTCCATCAGGACGTGAACAATTGTACTGCCAAACTCTCAATCCTGACAAGTAATTCAGGCTGATATTGGGTGCTTCTCTTATAAAAACAGTTTTCCATTTTGTCTTTCTAATGTAGTTTTTTTTTTTTTCTTCAGGCAAACTGTAAATGACCACAGACACACGGCAGTTTTTTGCAGTGTCATCAAAGTCTAAATTAATTAGATTTTAAAACTATTAGGTTTCCTCTCAGTGCTGGAGTTTCATTTGGTCTGCCCCTGGTAATTTTTGTCTTTAATGCAAACTCAGGAAAGCATTTTAAAATGTCTAAAATTAACTGTAGAGAATATTTATACCCTTTTATGAAATAGTATTACATAAGGTGTTTTGGATTTGGAATCAGGCTTTAAAGACCTGGAACTTGTTAAGTATCCTGTTACATTGTTTTTACTTCCCGTCCAGGATATGCTTATTCTTACTTACTTGGCAGCATTATCTTTATGAGCTTACATTAAGCTTTGAGACATTTCTAACTGATGTCACTGCAACAACCCAACAGACCATTTGTCAATGTGTCCAATTTGTGTTTGTCTCTCCCTTAACATGTGATTTTATTTGTGTTAGGAGCCCAAATCGCTTAAGTGAAACAAATCTATCGAAGCCGTAATGATTCGAACAGCTCTAGATATACATCTCTGGGCGAGAGCAGCAAGTTTATGGGCACCAAGGGGAGGTGTTGGGTATGAGACTCAGCAGGGTTCTGCATCAGCATCAACAGCAGAAAACTGGGAATTGTTAAAAACTAGCCTTGGGGCCTGACTAGGAGGTCTGGCACAAAGGAGGCAGAGTAGGACTGAGGAGGTGGTTTGCTTTATGTATGAACAGTTTCACTCCAAAATCCACAAATGTGTTTAGAAAAAGAAATTACACAGAATCGCCCCGCAAAAAAACATATGACATAAATTTCTCTTTCCAAGTTGTTGCATTGTTTAAATTTTGGGTTAGGGTAAAGAATACTTCAGATGTTCTTCAAAATATGATTAAATAATTTGGTCACTTTAAGGCAAAAGGGACAGCTGTGGCAAATAAGACTCCCACAAGGTTACCTCAGTACACATCTGGAAGTTTGTGTGGGCATGCAATCAGAAAATTAAAAAAAGATTAAAATTGGTAAATAAATGTGCATCGCTTACAGTGTCCAAAAACATACTTTAAAATAAATAAGTGAAATACCTTAATGAATAAATACAGTGGTCTTAGCAGTTGTTTACAGTGGATTTGATGCTAATGTGAGGCATATGACTAGAGCAGCTTTTTCTCGGTGAGAAAAAAAAAAGCTGGAGGCATTGTAGATTGGTTTGTTGCTGGGGGGGGAGAGGAAGAGGAAGAGAGGGGCGGGTGCAAGGCGAAGAAGAGAGGGAGAAGAAGGAGCTGTGGACAGAGATGTCCGGTTGCTAAGCAAAAAAGTGAATTACTACTGGGCATTATCTCTATGTGTGTGTGTGTGTATATGCATTAGTGTTTCAGTGTGAGCATGTGTGTCATGGATGGGTGTCTGGGAAACTGGATGGTGGGGTGATGTGAGCCTGATGAAGTAGTGTCTGTCTGGGGGCTCTTAGTGACATTGAAGGAGAGTGCTTCCATGAGGGAGAAATCAGGTCACTGAACACTGAAGCAGTACTTTAACCCAGTTTCACGAGTGGATTCTCTATTGAACCTAAACCTACTGTACATAAGCAATGATGCCTTCTCTTTCCTTTACATTAGCTCGGGGGATTGTCTGTACTTTGTGGTTGTGTATGGTCTACATGTGAATTGCAGCGCAGCCTGCAGTGCATGACATGATCCCTTGGGGGCTGCTGAGGAAGCTCCCACACTGATACTGAACCCTCCTGAGGGACAGGCTAAGGGAAGATCAACAATTTAAGAGAAGGACAACCAGAATACTGCTGGCAATATTAGTGTGTAGACATGGAAATTTATGTGAGAGGAAGAGACAGAAAAGGTGTGAGAAAAAAAAAAGTGTCATGTGAAATGCAAAGCATTTATAAGAGGGGCTTTTGCTCCCCCTTTAGTCAACTATCTGAACAGCAGCAACACTGATTATTACAGTCTTTTTTTGGAGTGGAGGGAGTGGAAGTGATGGGGGACAAAACTCAGTCTTCGTTTGGGCAAAACTGATTTTAAAACTAATATGAGGTTCTGTGTTTACATCCCTTCTTTGTGTTTCTCAGTTCCTTTCTCAGTTTCCTTGTTTGGCTGCAGTTTGCACTAAAATGATTGTGAATTAATTTGTCTAACTCAGACTTAGTTAGTTAGACTATTTTACACTTCAACGTGTCTTCAGTTAACACATTTACACATTAATTAAATAACAATCAATCAATTGATGATTGAATCCTCACCGCTTCACGGATTTGGCAGCGGAACACGTGGATCCTGAAGATCTCGGCATTGTAGTGGCTCTCAGTGAAGGCAAAGCAGTCGCTCTCTGGTGTGCCATCATGGCCTCGTACACAGAACAGAATCTTGTAGATTGGGTAGTTGGCAATCTCCGTACTGGCGTTGGGGTCCAACAACCTGTTATAGAATAGAAATGATGTTGCAGTACCAGATATGTTATGTATGTTGGCATAATACGTGTATGACATGTAACCATTGTATGTTCCCAGTACCTGACGGTGCCTTCGGACACGCCTGGCACAGACAGCGTGACATCCAAGGGGACTTGGCACTGGCTTCTGAGGATACACATCATACGGAGAGCCTCCACCTCACTGCGGGGGGCGTTGACCGAGGCACACCCCAGATATGTCAGCTGGCTGAACACGACACTGTCCTCGTCTGGGATGGGACTGCCAGGGCTGCCGTCTGATGATGATTCATCTGCTGCAAGGGGGCAATGGATTGGGAGGGGTGGAAAGGAAAAAAGGATCTGATTTTATTACTTCTATTACAATCTTACAGTTGTACATCAACATTATTGTCCTCATATGAGATATGCTGACGTGTCATGTGCAAAGGAGGAAAGAGGTGACGTAAACAGTAGGAGGAGAAATAGACGGGTACGTGAGGAGAACAACAGTCGTATTAATCTTTGAAATTCACTCAACAAATGCACAGAGGGGAAAAGTAAGTGAGAAGAAAATGGCAGTCCTGAGATACAAAGATGAAAACAGGCAACGAGGGAAGTGGAAAGACTTACAGAGCACTGCATGATTTAAAAATCTGTGAGCTCTGGCAGACACAATAAAAGAGGATCAGTATGGCTCACCTCGGTATGACCTCTCATTCAGCTCACTCTCCTGAGCCGTCTGAACAGGAAGCGCCATCTCCAACTTGGGCGGCGGTGCGCTCAGAGGGTCGGAGCCCGGCGCTACAGGTGACGCTGTAGTGGAAAGAAGGCCATGGTTGCTCCCACCAAGGCTGTCCATTCCTGCTTCTGATACGAGCCCAGTGTCAGCTACCGATGGGTCCATGAGGACATCTTCTAACTCCCTCTGGAGCTGCTGCTCACTTCCATTCCCCACAATCTGACACACACACACACACGCACAAACACACGGTAACAAACATGAACATAACCACACCAAGGAGCAGGGACAAAAAGAAGCATCCAAGGCAACACATTTACATTTAATAAAACACAAGAAAAAATACTATTACAAGACAAAAATCACTGTAGTAATCACCATGACATCAAATTTAAAGCTATTCATGGGGTCTACATCAAATGCATTGCAGTTTTCTCTTAGAAACGTGCAGTGGCTATGGCTTTAACAGTGATCCTGTAATTCATGTCAAGTGATTGCAGTGTGTCTGAGGGAGAAAGATGCCTTGTTTCATGTTGGTGGTCATTTCATCCATTATTAGTGATTAGTACTGTAGATATGTGAGTTTGAGTTGTTAAATCTGAATCAATTAGAAGAGCCATACCAACACTAACTGTGTGAGTTCATTCCAAAGCTAACAAATAGCAAAACACAGAACAAGTTTAATTAAGGCCGGAGAAACCATGAGGCGCCACAAAAGGAGGCACGGCCCCATTTTCCCTCCCTGCTGTGGCAGCAGCCTGATGTGAGGTAAGAAATAGAGAGCAGACTTAAAGCAACATTATGTAACTTTTCAACCTCAAAATTGAATTAGGTGATCGGTGCCTCTGCCATTCCCACTATGTGCCCTGTACACATTTTTACACATTTTATTCATTTCACGTCACTAAGTCACACACCGCTAACTATTTCACTCATTTTGGTGAAATGGGATCATATTTTATAGAGAAATTGTTTTCTGCTTGGCCTCAACTCTGTGTGATCTGCAGAGCTTCTTGATGGACAGTAAAGTAAACTGCTGCTGATAGCTCAGTTCGTTAGCTGTGCTGCCCTAACTGGTGAGAGGAGGTTTTCAGGCCCGTGGTGGGGGAGAATGCAGACTGGGAGAAATGCCGGAATGGGGGCAAGAACTGGAGCCGGGCAAGTGTAACCCAGAGAGGCCAAGCATGGCAGAGGGGAACAAACCAAAAAGGGTAACGGAGGAAGCTAACGAGAAAAAAGAGTGACTGTGCAGGAGGTCACCAGAAAAGAGTCAATCTAGGAATGGCTTTTTAGCCTTTGGTGAGAGCTTCATGAAATAAAAGGCTGAGATAGACACCAATTTGGGCTTCTTTCTGTTGGACTAGTAACTAATATTAGCTGGCTGTTAAGTCTTGTGTTGTTGACCTTGATGTTTGGCTGTTAGCAAAGTTGTCCACTTGCCAGGTTTTGAATATAAGTAATGTAATCATAACAAATGCATGTGTAGGTGTACAGCTGTCCATATTTACAGTGGTGTATAAGTAAATTCCACTCTGGGGGGCACCAAATTGCAAAAAAATACCAAATCTTACATAATGTTGCTTTAAGCTGCAGAGGGCACTGTCGTACTCAGCAAGAAGGGATGTGGGAATCTTTTCAGTGCTGTTTGACTCAAGCAGTTATCTAGCAGGATGGAGACTACAGTACAACTAAAAGACAGATATAAAGCAGCTATCAATTCTATATTTAGGTTCACGCGTCTGACACAACATAACACATGCGTCACTATGCATCTGTGGTGGGCCTTGTGACCTACAGGTAATGCTAAAAGCCTGGTCCAACTACAGTCTTATGTGTGTCTATCACTACTGTCATCAAATCTTAAGTGTTGAAGAGGCTGACTAGGGCCATCACTCAACAGCCGGCAAAAATACACAGAGCACAATTAATCACAGACAGAATCACCACGCAATCACATCACAGAAAGAGAGAAAAATAAATAGATACAAGCAAGAAAGAGATACAGAGAGAAGAGGAGGAAAGGAAAGATAGTGAGAGAAGAGACTGACCTTAAAGCTGACCCCTTCCTCAGAAATCACCTGCATAACAAACAACAAGTTTAGACACACTGACTCTTCTCTGACTGGATGGGCTGACTGGGAGGGAAATGTGCACAAGCGTGTGTTGGGGCGAAAACCAATACATGATATCTGGATGACCAAGTGTCAGTGAATGGAGTGATTTCACCGCTGCATACTGAGAACAGTGTGTGTGTGTGTGTGTGTGTGTGTGTGCCTCTGACAGCAGGCAGACAGCCGCCACTCGGCTGCACAAAACTGACAACTCAACAGCTTCCCATCAAAATAACTATGATCCTTTAACAGACTCTGGATTCTCTCTTCAAGCACAGCAGATGACATGAAAAAAGTGTGACCTCGTCCTCCCAACTGAATATACAACATTCATGCACTGCTGGCGCCATCTTCTGGTACCTTTACAACATCGAGTCGACAATTCCTTCACAAAGAAACACGGGTACAGTCATGATGCAGACTAATGAACACAGTATGAACATGAGAGTAAGCTACTCAAGTGAATTCAATAAAAGGAAATGTGATAACTAGTGTACTGTAAGATATATGGACAAAATGCATCCTGAGGAGAGGAGAGGAGAGGAGAGGAGAGGAGAGGAGAGGAGAGGAGAGGAGAGGAGAGGAGAGGAGAAAACTGATCCCATCAGGGACACACACAGGACGGTGGCTGGTAGCTCAGAACGTCTTCGTTCTCTTTGTGGAGACACGCCCTGGTCACAAAACACCATTATTTCCCCTGACAATGAGTTCAAAGCACTTGAAGCTGCATTGCCACTGTTTGTAAACTAATATCTGCAGAGCGAGTGCTAACTGAAGCACTGAGTCGCATCGCAGAGGGCATCCTGTGTGTCAGACATAATGTGGCAGCGATATCACATGCTGTACGCTAATAGAAGCAGCCGATTGACTGCAGATGGGAGATGTTTTCCCAAAATTAAGTAGCCTTCAACTTGCTGACACTGAATGATAAACTGGTAAAATATCAGCTGACTTCACCTTTCAGCTAAGGACCACTTGTTCTTTTTCCACTGCCCCGTACTACTTAAATATTACAGACAATTTACAGTGGAAAAATGTGCTCTCAATTTCTGGGATTTAAGGGCTTTTTTTCACTGTTAGTAGCGAATAAAAAAGGACAACGACAGATAAAAACACACAAATCTAAGACCAACTACGAGAAGAAGACAGAGTGATAATGTGGAAAAAGAAAAACAAGCAATGGTTAGCCTCATGGTTAGAGTGTGAAACTGCGTGTTTAAAAAGATGGACGACAGCTCTTGACATGTGAGTGATGAACACAACCTGCTAACAATGGAATGTGTATGGACTATGTAAGGAAGTTTCACCGGTTACAAATAGATAAAAATGAAATGGACATCAAGATTTTTTTGATAAATCATGTTGTGGGTTCTGAGATTCACCCTAAATGAATTTAAATATTACAGAAAGTGCTGATACAACACCATTTGCATTGAAAATAACAGTATTTCTATTATCTGTATTGAGCATACTCGTGATATTCATAGTAAGAAGCATCTTAAGAGAGGATTTGAGGTTGTAATCACTGTAAACATCATGTCAGCAGACAACAGACACTCCTAAACTCTGATTTGACCAGTACAGCTCTGAAGTCCTCCTTCTCTCCCTTGTGCTTCCGTCCATACCTACACCCAACCATCCTTACCTTCAGTCCTGTCTTTTCGTCATCACTACCATTATTAGTGGAGGAGGGTGTCTCGTCCCCCAGCCGGGACACAAGGACAAAGTCCTCACTGTTGAGAGTGGACACTGAGTCCGAAGACACGCTAATCTTCCCCACCGAGCCCTTGTCATCCATGGCTGCCGCTGTTAAACTCAGCCACGCTGCTCATGAATGGAAGACGGGAGGAGGAAGTGGTGGGAGATGATGAGCAAAATCACCTAGAAAAAGAAAAAATAAAGAAAGAAAGAAAGAAAAAAAGAAGCAGAAAACAGTCATGATGTGATGAAATCCATGAAAAGCATCTTTAAAAGGCAACTGGAAACTTGGCTACTTAGAAACTGGGTCTAACCCTCTAAAGACAAAATGGTGAGGCCGTTTATTATTCACTGTAAAAAGGTCTTTTAAACACCTGAAGGAAACTGCGAGGCAAAACCCAGGGAGAGAAAATGGAAGGTGCAGAAAGGTCAAGCAAAAAAAGCTTAGTTCAAGTGAAAGTGATAGACTAGACAGCAGGCTACAGAGAAAAAGCAAAGACACGGGAGAGATCAGAGGAAAAGAGGATCTGTGGGTCATTTGAGGCCATTTTTGTCCATCTCAGCAGAATCATTTGCAAAATAGCTTGATGCAATGCAAAGCCATGGTGATGCAAGTGTCATTTTGAAAAAGAAACATGCATATGAAAGTGAAGAATTAAGGAACAATCCAGCACACTACAACTATCCAGCTATTCCATGTCAGCATGGCCACCAGAAATACATTAACACGCACCAAAAAATGATGTACTGAGTGTGCTAAATGCACTGCGTGCACTCCGCAGTGCTGTTCTCCCAGACTGCCGCCATAATCACAAATAACATGAGCTGAGATCCTGTGGGGAAACGCGGCACATCATCAGCTCATCTCCCCGCTTTGTCTTTCACTACAGCTCCCTCCATCAATCCATCAGTGACATTTTAATATAGCAGGTTTTTTTGGCACAAGATAAATGCAAACAATGAGCCATGCAAAAAGACATTATGTGACTAATCTAGAAAGGCTTTCTCGAAAACAGAGAGACAGGTAGAGCCAGTCCAGGTTTGTTACCAACCAGCATTTCAGTCTCTCCTCCCTTTCCTGTCTCTGTCCAAAAAAAAAAAAAGCTCTTTCGTTACAGTTGGCATGAGGTAACCCCTGAAAAAGGAAGGTGCCATTGTTTGGTGCAACACAGGAAGAAAGGCACAACACAAGTTTCTGGCAGAGGTTTAAGAGGTGACCATATGAAGCTACTGCTGGCCCCCCCTCGTCCACTCTTCCCCTTCTGTGTTTTACGACTCTTTTCTTCCTTGTATCTGCAATCTTCTATTTTCTCAGTAGTTATTGCTCTCAAACAAGAGCTGTCCTCGCACTCCTACATTTTTCTAAAAAGGTTTCAGTTGCTGTTTCTTCCACTTGGCTCTTGGCTCCACTTAAAGCAGGTCCAACAATGGAGAATGCAATATGAAAAAAAAAGCGTCTAGAGCGGAAAGGTCAAAGCAGTTAATAACGTGGATTACTTCAGATAACATTGTCATACTGACCCAGAATAAACCTCACTGTAAGTACCGTATTTGACGTTTCATAACATCTTGCTCTGATATGAATTTTATTATAAAGGCTACAAAGCACAAACTGGGCAACGCAAACTGACATCCTCGACTTGTTTTCTTCATCTTTTCACCGCAAACTGAGGAAATGAGCAACTGCAGTTCATCCTGAAGGGTGTTTTTTGACTGGTAATGTGAAACTGACTTTAAGAGACCAGGTCACAGGGTATGATATGTCATGTGAAACATACTGTGTAACAGCTAATGGTCACCCTTTGACCTCTGAAATGTGTGTTTAACATATTGTAAGAGCTTACAGAAGCACATATCACTATGATTGCACCTGTATGATGACATGTAACAATTAAACTTGAACTTAGACTCTCACTTAGTGCTGCTGCATAGACCCATGGGAGAAATCAAACAGCAGTAAGCGACATCAAGTTATGCAGAACTTAACAGCAGTGGACAGAATCTAGGTTTCACTTACTTTTAATGAGGAATTGCTACAACACAGAGAGCCAAACACACCTCTGTTTTACTTCTTTTTCACTTCTTAATGTTAACAGAAAATCCTATCTTGGGCCAACCCCATGAACCCTCCGTGGATGTTTAGCAACTGCTGTGATTTTCTTCGTACATATAAAATACTAATCGTGTCTCTGAATGAGTAGCAATCCAAGAGAAACATTTGCCCTCACTCCTCAGTCCCTTCTCATCTCCTCAGGCTTTTAATCTTGCAGAAACATTGCAGATGTTTACTCTACTTTTGGCTCAAAGGCAGCTGCTTTCCATTTTTAGCACATGTGTCCTATGAGTGATTAGTCGAGTTCTTTCTTCAGATTTTGTGTTGATGAACTTTGAATTTGGAAATGTTGCTGCTCTTTTGTTTGTCAGTTCTGCCACAGAGGCTGCTGCTGATATACCAAAATCTTAATCAGTTGATTTCAAACACACAGTTTATGCTTTGATAGATGTACAATATGGAAGCATAATAGCTAGAACTTTCATGGAAGCAAACTTATCAGCAAAATATAATAATAAATGCATTTCCTGGGCCTTTTTTCAGTCCTTAAAGCCTCTGAATAGCATCCATCTTTTTACATGCTTCGGTAATTGGTTTGAATTATCTTATTTGATACCACCAAACTATACTAACCCAACCTACACTGCTAAACTGTAAAAAAATATATATATATATTTATTTTTGATTTTACGGTAAAAAAACTGTTAAATAAAACATGACATTAAAGACCGTAAAATATGCCATGAAGTAAGACTGCGTTTTCCTGTATACAGTAAAACACAATCATATTTCAAAACCTTTATTTATGCACCATTTTCAGGGTATTTATACAGGATAAAGCCATATTTTATATTAGAGACTGTAAATTGTACAGTAAAACTCTTTTACAGTCTTTTACCGTCATGGTTGTTTGGCAGTTTTTCAGTGTAAAATCTACAGACATTTTAAAATATGGAATAAAACGCCAACCTTATACGTGAAATCATCAATACTAATATCCTTCTACTATAATATTATAAAAGGTTATACTGTATTTATTACGGTAAAATTCTGGCAACCACAGATACCAGTTTTTTACTGTAAAAACAAAAAAATTTTTTACAGTGATGAGCCAAGAGAAACTCTTATAAATCTCAACCCCAGATCAACCCCAGAGTCAATCATTTCACTAGAGAGCAACATAAATGAGACTTCATATCCTGTGGTGTTATCAGTTAGCTTCACTAATTCATTCATGTATTTTGCAGCAAACACTGAAAACCCTATCAACGTCTGCTGTGGAGCCTAGACACACACATGCATACATAAACAGAAAATAAAGTACTGTTTCATGCTGGATCTCTCACACACACACACACACACACACACACACACACAAGCAGCTGTATTATGAACACAAATAAGCACTCGCCCGCAGGCACACATGTGCATGCACACACAAACCTCATACTCTTGTGTCTTTGCCTAGCTGGCTGCTTCAGCTGGCTTATAATGGTTTCCTTGTCACCCTGCTTTCCTCCCTAGCCACAGCAACAGCCCTCTGCCTGCTCCTGCCAAGCTACACTGTTCGTTATCAACCTTCTCAGCGCCTTGGTACACTTCCAACAAGACTCACAATTCATTGCCTATAATGCTACTGATTGTTACAAAATTAGCAATAGCGTTTCCGATCTAAATGTCTCAAACTGGAAGCTTGTTTTAGAGACGAGAGCAGCAGTGTTTCTTCATTCCTTTTTTCTCTCCAGCCACACCCTTCCTCTTGATTTCTCAGCCTCCGGTGTGTTTTATTTTTTGCTTTAAGTCTCGCTTTGTAAATCTTATTTTCCTCCTCTCGTTGACATATTTCTCTGTACTCTAAAAGGAAGGGAAAAAAACTGCATGTTAGAGAGCTGACAGGAAGAGGAGAGGAGAGGAGTGATGAGGAGAAGCAGGAAGCAGTTTTCCCTCTGATGGAACACTGTTGTGCGTGTCACCATGACAACAAGACCCTCATCATCTACAGTGTTTTCACTCGGTCCAAACCACCTTCAGCTAAAGTGGTAATACTCTGCTGCTCCCTGAATAAAACACTGTCACTCTACATCACAACAAACTTCCATCAAGACACCATTTTGTAGACGCGAATACAGCGACAAAAACTGAAAGAAAGTGTGCACATTTTAGAAGAAGACATTACATGATACACTTCTGTCAGTTCTGAAGTTTCATAGTCGGGCTGCAACTAAAGATTTTCACTGCTAATCTATCTGCCAATTTTTTGAGTTTTGCATATTAAGTTAATTCTATACTATCAGTTTATTTTGTTTTTCTATGTTAATCACAGGGGTTATAAAATATATTTTTTTAAATATTAAAAAATATATATAGAGATTCATAATCAGGTTTATTTGTCATATGTAAGATAACACACAACAATACAATGAAATTTGTTGGACAAGAGGGGCCAGTCAGCTCAGCATTAAGAGCACTAGACAGTGTACTACACATAAGAATAAAAATAATAAAATACAAAACTATAAAAATTTTAGGTAAAAAAAACAACAAAACAAGATAGAAATACAAAATAAAAATACAAAATATACTAAAATAGAATATAAAAAAATATATGTGTGTTCTAATACTTTTGTTATTATTGCACTTAACAACTTAACTATTGTGAGTTTTATTATGTATTTATTAGTCTATTATAAATGTGTAGTAGGAGCTCACAGAAATACATGTCACTCACAGTTGTTTTGTAGAATATGTGACTAAATAAATCACTGAACTCAATTAAATTAAATTGAATTCATTCAAGGAAGAACAGCTTCACATCTGAGAAGCTGGATCCAGAGAAAGTCTGGCAATTTATTGCTAATAGTCGATCAATCGACAAATTGTTTCAGCTCTGTTTCACAAGTTCACATGCAACAGTGCTAGATCTGCGAGAGCTCGCTTTCCAAAAAGGTAAACAGGCTCAGTGACAGTCACAGTGTGATACTGCGTGCATATTTTTGCCCATGTCATGTTTCAAATGCTGTTCATGCTAGTGAGAACATGCAACTGGGCACTACACTGTATTTTTCAGGATTGCAGACCGTGTTGTCTGGTGTGGCATGGCAGAGCTTTATCAACTCAGCTGACACACAAAGTGATAACAGCAGTTATGTTGATGTAGTCAGGGTGTGCCCTGCAACAGATTATGCAAACTACAGTTTAATTATGGGGCCAAATAACAGACAGAGAGTGAGTGACCTCCCTGAGCTGTTTGTCACAGCAAAGTACTTGAATCTGTAACAAACACATCTTATATGTCAATCCATGTGTTAAAAGTGTGCATGCTGGAAATCTACGCCTGTCTTTTCTTTTTTTTTTTTGCTCCCTACCACTCTCCAGCTGAACGGGCTGTTCTGGGCTGCCAGCTGGGCCCTGCGTGCACCTCACAAGGGAGAGGAAGACACAGCCAGACACAGCCAGAGAGCATTCAGGCTTGCAACACAGTCCCTTTCGATTCGCCTCACAGCAGTGATTTTTAGCCAGGCAGCAGAGATAGCAGGGTGAAAGGGAGAGAGCGAAAGGAAAGGGAGAAAAGAATGACAGAAAAGACTGAATAGCACAAGGTGAGTCACAAGGTACGGTACAAAAACGGAAGAGGAAGAAAAGAAACAGAAGAGGAGCTCTGAATGAGCGCGCTCCCTAATTTACATCTTATTTGTACTGTGTGAACATCTAAGAATCATCTCAATTCAGATCCACAGCAGTGCACAGACTCCGAGGCGGCTCTCTACTAATGAAACCTCTGCATGTCTCACACTCGACGACAAAACAATCTCACAGGACTGAGGGGGGAAAAAAACTCACACAGTGCAGGCCTGCTTTTAACTTCTCAAATGGAGCACTTGCTGCAACAAACCCCTGCACTGTGAGATACTGAGCAGCACAATGTGTAGCTATTCACGGGCATTTATTTAGCAATGGTGTGTCTCTGCTGGTTTATAAAGGACAGACGTATGGCTTATAAAGGAAATGTGACACCTGTGTGTGTGTAAGTGTGTATGTGCTGCAGCAACAAACAGTTGTTAAGAGTGTTAGGCCTTCAGAAACTAGAATTGAAAGCAGCAAGTGTCACTTAAGGGTGTGTTTAAAAGAGTGTTATATAGTTTAAAAAGGAATAATATCACTCTTTTAGTATCAGATATGACCACAGTTATATTAACTTCCACATTACACATTATTTAAAGGTGTAATGTAATTACATACACAGGTTTATCTTCTTTTTAGAGGACAAAAATGATCAACAATAGCAGGCCAAGATTTCTAATCTATAAATTACTTAATTATTATTCACTACCATGAACTACGTTTGTGTTTTTACACTGCATTACATTAAACTTTTACAATTCAGTGGACTGGTTGTTGATTGAAGAAGTAGCAATCTCGTTGCAAAAGGAACTGAAAACACTGAGAACGCATGTGTGAGCGTTACATAGTTAGTCTGCTTTGCACACACATATATTCATAAATAAAGCTGTTTGCAGCTACAGATCTGATCAAACCGAGGGCTGAAATATCACGGGTCTGTCTGTCGAATCAGCCGCAAGATAACCTTCCTTTCCTACGAATTAAAAAAATCCAAATGGTAAAATAATAAATAAGCAGTCAGTGATTCATAACACTAATTAAAGTTCAAGCCCTCATGGGGTGTTGACTGGAGGTCTGAATAATTTGGAGGGAATTTATTAATTTTAAATAAAGGCTATGTCAACTATGCGTCTCAGGGTAAGTCATTAAACATCATTAAAGCAAACATTGACTTTTATGATCTGAATTATGAGCGGTGTGGTTTTTTAAAAGCCAATCCACAGCATAACACACTGACACGGACCGATTGAGAAAACAGGCTTTGATATTAGATGCAGAGAGGTCACAGAGGCTACTGATGCTTTACTCTCACAGCTACTGGCACAGATATTGCCACCACAATCCCAATATTTCCTACAAGTTTAGCACGTTACTGACTGCTGTAACAACTCCTCTAAGCCGTGAAATAAATTTCCACGCTTTCAACCCCTCATAGTCTCCTTTCATCTCATCCACAGCAACTGCAAGGAGACAGTAAGCCACTACAGTTGAAGCCAGCCCCCCCCGCCATTCAGTCTCCACCGGCTCCCCCGAATGACAGGTGCATCTGAGGGGCGTTGTTAGGATTTCAGAACATTCAATACGGGCTCAGTTAGAGACAGAGCTATAATAAGAGGGATACAAGAGGACACAGGAAAATGTGTGGCATCTCAACAGGAAGAAGTGTATAATTTTGGTTGATAAGTTCATTAGTTCTGCATTTTATTATGGCTGACTTGAGGAGAGGAGAAGCTATCTGACATTTCTTTATATCAAGTGAAAAGCTACATTATTTGGACCTTTATATTTAGATAGATCTGATAGAACTGGGTTTTCCTTTCTAGTATCTTTAATCAAGCAAATAATTTATGCACTCTTCAGACTGAGTACCTCAAAATAAATATCAGTACCAGCGCTAAATGTGCAGGAAAATATCAAGTTCATACTGGCCTTATCAAAGAAACGCAACATTATATCTGATGAACGACTAACGTTCCCTCACCTTTAGCACTATACTGATATTGGTTAATACAGCAAATATTTGCATACACACAAATCTGAGTTATGTGTGCACATGTGTGCATGTGTCACTCACATTACCTGTAATGATGCAAGCGTAATACCTGACGTACAGGAAATAAAACAGGAACAAAGAGTTGAGACAGGTCAAGTGACAGTTGGCACATTAGGCTCTCTTTTAATATGCACGTTATCCACTGCTGGGAAGTTAAACTCAAAGAAACAAAGAGCTACTGGTGTGAACAATACCATTCATGCCAATAACAATAGTCTTAGGCATTAAGCTAACAGCAGCTAGTTTGTGTCTAACTGTAGTTATACAGCTAGTTTGTCAATGTATGATATATGTATGACTTTTTTTTAATAGTAATGTTAACTTAGGGGAAAGTTTCATGTTAAATAATCATTCAGGCAGCGCTTCACCGCAGACAACTCTCACATCTTGAATGCATCTTGCAGCCACCACAGAGACATTTCAAAACAATCCCTGCTGGTGCCTCTCTTATCATGTGACAATAACAGAACTTCGACCAACAACAAATAGAGTGGACAAAATAACAAAGATTCACAGTCATATACAATAAATTGTGTCTTGTAACAATAAAAATTTTTTTAAAAAAATGACTTGAAACAATCATATTGAGCATGTGTATGGATGTCAAACTGAACTGTGATGATCAGTGCATTTTGAAGTATTAGTGAATAAGTAAATATGCCACACACAACCAGTCTACTGAATACACACACTTGTATTAAAAAACAGAGCACATCCAGCTGTCACTGCGCCCAGATGGGACAGATTAACAGTGACAAATAAACCAGGGCAACTTATATAAAAGGAAATGTGTGTTGCTTGACAATTTCCAGCCTCCAAAAATCGTCTGTTAGCACACAGATGTACCGGTAACATACATTAATTGGCTTACTGGTGCACCGGGCACACCACTTAATCTGGAAACAAGCAAACCTGCTAACATGTCAATGCAGCAGCCTGTTAAGCCTCACGGTGGCTCGATACGTTTCAGCCCTTTAATGGATAACCTAACCAACGTTTAATCGTGTTTTTTCTCGATAACGTTGGACGAGCCTACTTCAGCTAGCTGTGGTGTTAACTTATTATCAGTTAGCTCTGACCAACCTGCCTAACGTTAGCTATTTCAGCAGCTAACGATTCAAACTCCGACAATAACGTTTAACCACACAGTGACCAATACGCGAAACTACCCCGTTATTATAAAAGCAATAAATTCAAACTGCTATGTAAAAGGTATTGGGGGTAATTTTGTGAGTAAACCCGCTGACAGGCCGTCGCTGGAGGGAGCTTTCATACAGGCCATTACAGTATATAGCTAACTAGCTAAGGTGTGCTAGCCATGCTACACTGGCAGTTACAAGCAACAAAAAAGGGCAGCTACACTTCTTCGTAACTAAAGAGACAGCCGCGTTTAACTCTGACGTTAAAGGTGTGTGCAAATGCAAAAAAAAAAAACAGCTTACCTTTATTCCCACAGTTGTATTTTATTCCAATGGCGGTTGGCACAACATTGCACTTTCCCAATAACATCAGCAGCCAACAGCATCCAGCCGAGCTGTAAACACAAGCCCAACCAACCCGCTGACACCCACACCGCGCATGCGCCTGTCAGTGCCCCCCTCTGTACTGAGGGAGGGGAAGTGTTGGCATTACCTAATGACATGAAGCCTACAGAGCTGTCTTTGGGTCTTTAAGGTGCAAATCCCAAATCAGTGGAGACATGTCCAAGTCAGGTCTCAAGTCAAATGAGATGAGTCAAACGTCTTGTTAGAGTAAAGCTGTTTTTTTTTTGGTTTTTTTTATCAAGCTGTGACCAACCCTTTGTAAAGAAATGGGTGAAATGGTTAAATATTGAATGTGTGTGTCTACGCAAGGCCTGCCTGTTGCTTTCTGTTCCGGGATCAAACCCGGTCACAACTTGACACTTTCATGTTTTCCACTTTGAAGTCTCACGTCAGGTCATGTTTGTAGGAAGTCAAGTCTTAAAGTATCACTGTCTCATCTTAAGGCAGGTTTATTTTAACGTTTTGATCTGTCTTCAGAATAAAGATTAACCCTCAAAAGTATTTTACTGGTGATTAATTTAGATCTTTAAAGTGTTCCTCCTACAGTATTTTGTCTCAGTCCCACAGAAGCACCACCATTGTACACCTTAACGATGAATTAAAGACAAAGATCAAATAATAATTACAAATTTCTTTGACTTTTTTATTATATCCTCCTTTTTTTAACTATTACACATTAGAAAAGCTAATAGTTTGGGCTGTAGTTCAGTCGGGATGTCACCCACTTGTTTACAACAGAATGTGAGGCCGGCGGGCTCTAAATTAATCTGCTTGAATCAGTCCCCAAACCACAACAGTCAGTGAGAAACACACACACACACACACACACACACACACACACACACACACACACTGTTCTCATTGTGTTGTGTTCATGCTGGCCTTTCCTGTCCAGCCTGTCAGGACTTGTTTCATCAGAGCTGGAGCAGGTAGCACAAAGCGCTCTTTTCCTTTTTAACATAATAAAGTCACCAGAAAGAGGTCTCCTTGGAAAAACTCACAAAGCTTGTTAGATTTTTTACAGTTTACGGTAATAACCGACCTCTCACTGTATTTCCTGTCTGCTTTTCCCACTGAGTTTTACAGATTTTTAGCACCCCCTTGTGTTTTGTTAAGCCTCTTGTTTGCCTGATTCGATTTAAATACTTCACTACACCACAGGATGAGAGAACGTCTCTCTCGAGTGTATGAGTGACACAGCTATCATATTTCTTTCACATAACTGGTGATCTTCGTATCTGTGTAGTTAATCACTGTGTCAAGAGTGAAGTCTTTCAAAGGCCCGATAAGAAACTCACTGGTGAGTATGAATAATGAATTGTAAGTCTAATGGGGGTTGAAATATGTACTCGTACTATATGCCACGTTTTAAAGAAAGATGGATGTACTAACTGGATTGTATATTAATTATTAAGTAAATACTTATTCTTAACAGAGCCATTAAACACGGTCAGCTTCAGGCCTATGAATTGGTTGTGTTATCTAACTCTTCCCGGGCGGCGTTCACAAAGGATGACAAGAATCACAAAGAGGCATCATTTGTTGTTTGTTGTTTATTGTAGCATGCAATTTCATGTGCTGAAATCTTCCTTTTTCATAATTTCATCTCTCAGTGCAACAACAGAAGCAGTATGCTGCTCGGCCAAGCTGTCTGTAAGTCAGTGTAATACAGATGAACAAGTCAGAAAATGCACAGAAGAATCAATCAGTCAGTCAAACGATACTCACACAGTTTCATCAATCATAGGTTAGACTAACTCCAGTCCTGCATTACCTTACAGTAAGTAAAAGGGAAACCTTTCACGATGTGATATTTCCAAGGAAATAAATGGAATACGTAACAGTATTATTCATTATGGGGACGTTTTAGATATGCTGTCTCTTTAAGGATTTTATTTTCCTCATTCTGAAACATTACACAACTGCCCCAATGATTTAAACATTTAAATATATCTGATTATCACAGGTTGTATAAATGAGCGTCTATACTATAAGTCCATCTAATGATGGTGCCAGACTGTATACAATGACGGATGTGTACCATCTCTTAATAGTTCATTTACATTTCAATCGAACAATAGATTCGCAAATAAAATGTCTAATACAGACATGAATAGTCAGAAAACATCAGTTCATCATATGTTTCACAATCAACAAACAGGCTTTTTCCCATATAATATAGAATAATGAGACACTTTTCTTGTCTAATAAAAAATTTCAACAGTTTCAGCAAATTGTCAAATTCAAAACAAAGAAGCAGAATATACCAAGAAGGAAAAAATACCACAACAACAACTAAATGTGGTAATAACA
The DNA here is from genome assembly GCA_946959425.1 of Argyrosomus regius. NCBI lineage: Eukaryota > Metazoa > Chordata > Actinopteri > Sciaenidae > Argyrosomus > Argyrosomus regius. The sequence goes on along the minus strand of OX336898.1, from coordinate 15,949,016 downwards.
ATAATAGTCATAATAATAATAATAATAATAATAATAATCTCTATTAAACAATAATTAATTTTCATGAGCAAACGAGTAAAATGCTGCAAGCAAACTTCAGCACTTGACGTGGCCACACAGTGGGCATGTGCAGAACTCTTACAGCGCTGGGTGTGTTGTATCACAACTACAGAATCATCAATACTCCTCCGCCATCACAAGAGGGACTATATCGCATGCACGACGCAGGATGCAGGGAGGACGGGGCGGTGGGGGTGAAGGGGGGCACTCACAGGCCGAGTGCACCTGCTGGCAGTGATGGGGTGGGAATTAGTGCAGTGCTATTAACCACTACAGCAGTGCTCTATAGACACTTTAAAGGAAACAGGGGAGTATCACTTTGACATTAATACTCACAATACTGTTTTTACATACAGTAGTGCCCAGCCCTTTCCCATGAGAACAGGAATAGCAAAGCCAATATTGATACTGAGAGGCAAAAGAAAACACTGGCAAAGTAAACACTGGCAAACAATATAATCAGCGTAACCCATTTATGCTTCAGGTGCAAGGGCCAGTTACCAGCAAGTGAAATTAAGGTAAATACCTCCACAGAATATTTAAGTGATGGATATATAAAAAGCCAAAGTAGTTGAGCAACTTAAGTCTTCCCTGAGCGATTCAAGACAGACAAGGATCTAGCCTCCTCTAATGGAACAAAGCAGGACTGCAAGAGAAGTATCTCACTTCTCACACTTGACCGAGTCTTTCCCTCCTCACGTAGTTTACAGTAGAGGAATATGAAAAAGCTATAGGAAAAATTGCAGGGATTGATTGTACTGTACTGTACACGACATGGCACTTAACGTTACATGACTTCAAAGGTGAAGTTGTAAACAGATGCAGAGCGACAGTAGGTAGCTGAGCTAATTTCATGACTTGGAGCAGTTCAATTCCTGCGCCAGCTCTTGCCTTTTCCATTTCAGAAGTGAACCCTGCAAAAGAGTTTTCACACTGAATTTTTCAGTCCAATTTGTCACTTTGTCTACCCGTTTGGGTGGAAGATAGGGAGAAAAGCCCCCAGTCCATTATTTTATTGTTCATTCAGGTTTAGAAAGTTTTAACTTAAAACTAAATGAACAATCCTCACATGTACAGCCATTCTGCCATCCTCTAAAATGGGATTTCATGTATAATCTGAGAGGAAAGACAATGCTTCTGAAAAGTTACATAGCTCAGGTGAGGGGGAATTAAAGAGGCTTGAAGGAAGCTTGAAAGATTTAAAGATTAGTCTTTTCATTCGACACAAATCTCATAAGATTTAGGCTAAACGAACTCAGAGTCTCCATGATTTTAAATCCTGTATATCTAAAATGGGTTTAAGTTTTCGTGTTATTTATTAGTCATTACGACTAAGTCACATATGACAAGATGCCTCATGTCTATAAAAGGGAGTGAGGCAAGGCCGGGCTGTATGGAGATCACCCATACTGAACTTAGACAGCGTACTCATGGCCAGCAAACACAGAGGAACATTAGACAAGACGTTCAGTTTTGTCTCTGTGATGTAAAATAGAGCAAACAAAACAAGAGTAACAAAGATCCTGATACAAAATACCCCGACAAACAACTTCACAGAAGTTAGCAATGCATAAAATAAAAACAAACCAAAACTTTTAAAAAAGTTAAACAAAGATATAGCATGAAGAAACACAAGAAGTGGTGTCCCTCACTTTTGTAGGCTTCAGCCCGAAACATCGCGCACGACCTCTGAATATTGTTTACATCGTACGTAAAGGTGACTGGACTGGAAAGCACAGAAAAATGCCAGGGGCTTACAAAAATGTAATTTCCAGTGTTCAGTTTCCGAGATCATGGTTTGACACCTCGGAAACAGGACCGGAGTCTGTCACTGGCCATGACAAAAGTCATCATAGAGCCCAATGTTTAGGTTTATATAACACCAAGGAGAGAAAGGCCACTGTATTGCATGTTGTTTTGTACTGTGTGTGAATGACAGCTTGAGCGCTGTGTGTGTGTGAGAGAGAGAGAGCAGTGAGACTAGTCAGCAGGATTGCCAGAACCATCACAGGCACACAAAGATGAAATATTAGTTTTTAAGATTGATTGTGAGTTCATGTGACTTTGTATACAGTAGAAATCTACTAAATTAGCTCCATCTGTTCCATTCTTTAGTTATGCACCAACGATTAGATGCTAAATGTAGTATATATGTACGGATTAAAAAAGAAGTGTACACACATCTTTGTTTTGTTGTCATCCCTCCTCAACTTATCATTTGACCTCCAGTAATCAATGATCATTTACTCATTTTTATGTTCATGACTGTCTCGTTGTCCTTCCTGATCTCATGACGGCCGAGGGAATTCGGAGGCCAACATTGAAAAGGTCATATGACTAATAAAACACAGAGGCTTGTTTGAGTATCAGCATAGTGAAGGCCTCTGTTTTCTGCAGCGTTTTATTATCTCAGAGGGTCGGAGTGCCCTAGTCGTTTCTGTTCTCAGTGTTACAACATTTATCTGTTGATTTTTCAGGGGAATACTTGTGAAAAAGTGCGATGCAGCGATACAATAAAGGTTATAAACTAAACCAGAAGGACTGAGCTGGATGAGGGTATTGCCATGTCAGGATGCTTATGGAAACAAATGCATTAAAATGTAAAGACACAGCAAAGGCATGAAAAATAGTCAGATATTCATAAGGTGGCAAAAAAAAATGTTCAATAATGTTATTTTTGTTTTGGATAGCTATGTGGCTCTAAACTAGTGTCTGCCTTGGAGGAAACCAGCACAAGCTACAGAGCAATTACATGTGGTAAATTAAATAACTTAACTTAAAAGAGATTTACTGGAGCAAATTAGTTATATTTACTCTGCCAGATACCAAACTTCAGTACTGGGAGCACGACCGAATCTGGTGGGAAATGTTGGGATCTCAGTTCCTGCCGTCAATCCAAGCTACATGTTAAAAAAGATGAAGAATAAGCAAACAAAAGATTGACATAGAATGAAAAAATCTTAAAGTAAATTACACTATATTGCCATCTTTCATGTAAAATGACAAAAATGCCAAATCAAACGTAAGTCTGTCTATGTCAGCCATGATGAATGACAACAAACTAGATGATGTGTAAACCTCAGGAGTCCCATGTAAAACTGTGTTATATCAGTGTCAGCCTTTCTCCTAATTGTGACCGCGGTTGAAACTGAACTGTGGTTCAAGCATCTACTGTAAGGGCAAACTGGCCATGTACCTTACTAGGCATATACAGTGATATCACTAAATTCTCTGTGGAGCTGTACATTGGTGAAAATCACCACTTATGAGGCAGGACAATGTGTTTTCTCTTGCCCCTTGCGATGTGGCGCAGCACAAACCGTTGACCCATATCTCTCAAGTTTTATTCAGGCATATAATTTGACATATATGAAGGCTGGAATTAAATGTTATTCCCTTTAACCAGGATCTGGTTGTGGGCGAGTGACTCAGCTCTAGATTGGTGCAGGTCAGGGTTTGACTTTGCCTCCCCTTAGCTTCCATTAAGCAGCATCTCTGTCACGGTCGTTTCAGGACAAGCCCGGGTGGAGGTATCCCCCAGGCGAGGAGGTCCAGTCCGCAGCACCAGCTTGCCGACGCCTAGTCCTCCGGAAGCTAACCCTCCAGGAGACAGAGACTTCCTGGAAAACAGCATGAGAGGAAGAAAGGAAGTTAGAAGGTAATAAAAGAGTGAACACCACCAGCTCATCAAGTCAAACAAGACTCCGACTGAGGGCGATCATGTCAAATACTGGTTACTATGGTAATTCACCTGAAGGCCATCTTTTTCAGCAGGTGAGCATCCATCTTTTCTGTCGAAGGACCCTCTGTATGGGGGTGCTCCTCCACAGGAGAAGAGAGGAGAGGAGAGGAGCAAGGAGGTGGGAGGAGGTGGGAAACATCCTGAGACTGTGGAGTGGCCAGGTCTAAAGACTCCTTAAAGGTGAAAATGATGAAGAAATATGATTAACTATTTACACTGCAGTCTTTCAAATCATACATAATCATAACAACATCACAGTCTATGTGTTTTCACTGGTCTGATTTACATATTCATACCAACCTGAGACTTAATCTCCTGGTGGTCTGAATCTTCCATATCTAGAGCGCACAGTTCAAGCTCAATGTCTCGATCCGGGTCCGGTTCGCTCTCAGCCCGGCTTCGATCGCGGCTGTAGGCGTTCTGATGGGCTTGCAGATCAGACACAATTTTCTCACCACTGCTTATTGAAGTTCGACGGCCGTGAAGCTCTGATGCACAAAGCTGCTCACTAAAATCATAAAAACACACAGACACAGAAAAACATTGATCACTATTTTTAAAGTGTTTCTTGTCAGCAATATTTTCAGGATAAGTCAGATAAAATAAATATTAAATTGTGCATTAGTGGGTTGTAATGGGCAAAAATCAGTATATTGGACTATATCCTGTGCATTAGAGACATCAGTGGAGAGGGCTTTCCTGACTCCTTTTCTTGGCTGCCCAGTGGGTTTTTACCAAACAGCCAGCAGCTCTATTTTTAGTCTGACCACAGAGAGGAAACGACTGCAGCATAATAGGAGAAGAATAAAAGATGAGAGAGGAAGAGTGAGAGCAAAATGTGTTGAGAACAATCAGGAGTTAGCTTCCATGTGAGCTCAGGAAGATTTAAGCAGAGAGAAATGTAATCAACACAGTTTATATGGTGGGTTTGTGAACTTTCAGCATTGTTAATGCACAAAGTAAGGTTTCCTGTTCAAACCCAGCTTCTTTCCATGTGTTTATATGTTCTTCCACAGTTCTAGAATATATAAGACATGAAGGCTGATAAAAAAAAAAAAGATTTAAGCTAAACCTGAAGTGTGAGTTGTACCTCTCTAGGAAACTAGAGTGGCTGGAAGAGTCGGATCCTCTGGAGCTCCACCTGTAGTCGCTGTGATCCAGGTGGGGGTTGTAATCTTTAAGAGAAACACAAAGAATAATGTAAATAATGGAAATTATAAAGGACAGTAAGATGAAACGTAAATTTAATTTAAAGACTTATAAACAATAATAAAAAAAAAAACAGATTCAAGAAACTAAATAAATAAAAACAGTAAGACAAGTAAGTAAGTAAGACAAAGTACCCACACTGAAAGCCAGACTACGAAAACAACTTATTTTATGTCACTTCCTCTTCCGTGTCTCCCTGTGCCAACTTCCTGTCTACTTCCTTTAGTCTTTCCCACACCTCTCACACCGCTCGTCTATCCCTCCTTACCTTTAAAGTTGATGGGTGTGGTGCTGGCGCTGCCCTGGCAGGCCGTGGCTTGGACAGGGTCGGTGGTGTGGTAGCCCGTGCGAGATGCCCTGGATATGGCACCCCACTTGGAGATAATGGGCCCCTCACTGAAGGGAATGATCGGGTCCTCGTCTTTCAAGCGCCGGTAGTGATCCAACGAATGCAACCATCGCTTCCCAACACCACTACCACTACCACCACCACCTCCGCCTCCATTACTGTCCAGCTCCTGCATGAGAAAAACATGGACGCTGTAAGAAAAAGAGCCCACAGATTCATACACTGAATCTGTCTTTAGACGTGTGTGTGTCTGTGCCTGTTTGCAGGTGTGGAAAGAGTCTCACCGAGTGCTCTGAGCAGGAGTGAGCCGAGGTGTGTGTGAGCGTTTCAGGCTCAAAGGGGCTGAGGCAGGGGCCGATGGTACCACAGGACCACGGAGAGTAGTGCGCTAAACTTTCCTCGCCTCTGAACCTGCACCCCACGCACTGGTTTCCACTGCTTTCCACATGCTGAAAGAGAAACATTTGAAATGATGGTGAGAGACTCCTTCACTTGTCAGTGTTGCTGAAACTTGACTGATCTGCCAAGAGACAGAAAGACGTTTTGGAAAGATGTTTTAGGAAAGCAGCTGTTTACACAATACATGTTGCATGGGGCATGTACTCCGCCTCATAGAAAATGCATGAAATTATGGACAATGTCACATGTGAAATGAATATTATTCATAAGGTGAAAGTTGTGGAGGGCTCATACACCTAATTTGAATTTATGCTCCCAGTGCCGGCGCTGACAAGCCATCCCTGTGGCAAGCACTGGATATTCATAGTCTTGTCGTCTTGTTTGCTTATGCTTGTTACACAGAGGCATCTAAAGTAAAGTAAACTAAAGAGATCAGCAAAAAAAAAAAACACTTATGGTTTATTTAATAAGAGCTCAATTTTAAAGCGGATGTCTTCACAAAAAAACATATCTGACGTGCTGTTAAACAAAGCTTTACTCAGCTGAATGCCTGAGTCACTGCTTGTTAAAAAGTCTCTCTTCTCGCTCTCTCTCTCCCTCTCTCTCTCTCTCTCTCACACACACACCCACACACACCACAATTGTGCACTGCTATGATATCTTCCTCCACAGTTGCTAAGCAACTATCTCCCACTTAAATAGCATTGGACACAGCCGGAGCGCAAGCTTTCGGGACAGGAATTAAATCCTACATATTTTTAAAAACTGCAAAAAAAAAAAAACAATTCATTACTCTCAGTTTCAGGTGGCTGCAGTGACACTATTAATAAACTGCTCATGGAGGCATTTTAATTTCAGCAACGCCCTTAAAGCTCTGTAGGTTTATGTGCGTACACATGTAGTCTCGCTTATTTGCTTCCTACCTCAGTTCCAAAATCGATGGTGAAGATGGGGGAGGACTGGGAGGGCCTGTTGGCGTTGTGATGGTGATGATGATGAGCCCATTGTTCCTGCTTCCTTCTGAACAGATCCTCGTAGCCCAGAGGAACACGGCCATAATCCTGAAAACAGAGCGTAGTACAAGACAGGAAGAGTAAGAAAAAACAGTGAACAAACACTTAAAATAACAATATAGTTTAAAAAGTGATGATGGCATTAGGTAGCCAACACTTCTAACTGGCTCAACTCATGAGCACCTTTGAGACTCCAATCCGACTACAGCCAAAAACATTACTAATACAGTACATTGAGTTTTCAGTTGAATCAGATTTGGAGCAGGTTTTAGGTGCTCTGATTGTATTTGTCTGTTTGTCATGTCTGGGTCTAGACATCAGCGGAGTCTTTTAATGGAGATGTGGGGGTGGAAACAATAAAAACAGATGTATAATACAATGCAACACAACTCTCCAATAAAAAGATAGTCAAGGTTCGCTTTTACTTAGACTCTGTTTATATAAAAAATATAATTTTAAAGGTGCAGTTATTAGTGCTTTTGTATTAGCTGTGGTGGACACGAAGGCAGCTTAAATATTTTCATTGCAGGATTATTGCACTGTATTGCATTGCGATGTATAGGTGTTATATAAAATGTTTGTTTATTCCTGCACAGCTCAGATATCATTTTATTGGTTCTGGCTCACAGCAGTGCATGACAAAAAGGTTCAAGTCTTGCTCCAAAATTATTCTGTGTTTAGATATTCTTGAATTGCCTAACAAAAGAGTATTTTGGCTCTTTTCAACACTGTTTATGTTGTTTTTTCACAACTCTTAAAAAGAGTTTTTAGTCCTTAGCCTCATAATAATTAATACAAATTGACTGTGCCACACACAGCATTAATGGTAAAATATACTGTAGTATTGCAGTCATACCGGTAATGCTATATAATGATGTGAGAAGAAGAGAAGTGAGTGGGGGAGGCAGAGACATATTTGGGTGAGAAGTGGGAGGACTACAGAGGAGGTTGAAGCTACATATTGCAGCACTGTGGCTGGCAGGGAAGGTAGAGGTGAGATGATATGTGGGTGTAAAAAGAGAAAGCGAAGAATCTGGAAATGCCGGTTAAGAGAATGCAGCAATAAATCTGTTCAATGTAACAGACGGACATCAATTAATACAGCTGTTTTCACTGGATATACTGGATGCTACACGTTTCATGACAGACAGACAGCAAACAAGGCAGAGAGCATTATTTTTCTGTGATGTAGCTGCTTCATCAGAGGTCTGTTGTTATCCAAAAATAAATCCCTTAAGCCAATTAGAGGTGGCTGAGGATCCTCCATGATCATGCTCTAAGACATGCATTGTTTCACCTACCCTGTGTAGCCCTGCACGGTGTTCAGCTCCAGAGCAGTAGTTACTGTCTAGAGAGTTGAATCTCTCCCTGAGTGGAGGCTGGTAGACGGAGGAATGCAGTACCTCTGGAGGCAGTGAGTTACTCCTGGCATCCTCTCTGTGATACAGCTGTAATGATTATAATCACCATTATCAGTATATGTTACAGGCTGATGTAAAATCAACACGATAATGTGTTCATTCATCAACAGAAGGCGCACCTGAGGCCTCCATACTCTCCTGCTGTCATAGAGGGGAGCATAAACACCATGAGCAGGAGCTAGAGGTCCATACTGAGGCTGCCCCGGGTGGGGATGGAAGGCAGGAGGTCCCATTCGATCTCTAGGCGGGTGCGGAGGGTACCCTGACGAAGAGGAGGAAGGTGGGTGTGGCGTTTGAGGTTCACTGGGGTAGGAAGATGGCGGAGGGCCAATCGAGGGCGGGAGGGACGATTCTGGGACGTTGGAGGATCGAAGGAACCGAGCCATGCAAGATTTGTGAGGAGGGTGAAGAGTCGATGGGTAGTAGGAACCTGCTGGAGAACAGGAGGGAAAAAAATGTAGAGCAGAGAAGATTGACACTTTTCCATGACAACAATAAAGCTTTTTAATTCAAGTTTTTGCTTCTAAATCGACTCACAGTTTGGTTGATAATGGGCTGTGTCGTATGCAGAGTGGGGCTCCTGATAGTACATCTCTGATGCCTGAGAAGGATGTGGTGCACGCAGCACAAACTGACTATGTTTGGGCATAGGAGCACCGCCATCACCCCGCCCAACTGTTGTCAACGGAGACGACGCTGATGAGTGGCTGACTGGAGTCCGGGGAGGAGAGATGGGCTTCCTAAGGGACAGGATGAAAGCGTAAAGGGAAAGAATGAACACATGGAGGACTATTTCTCTGCCAAATCATATGCAAATATCCAATATGCACAAATTAACTTGTAAATGTGGATTTGACTAGATTAATTAAAATGTAAATGAATGAAAACGACCAAAAATCGTTTAAAATTAAGCCTCAAAATTTGAAACCATGCATGCAAATATACATTTATATATTGCTCAATGCTCATTGCAGTTATTCATTCAGACAAATCCGACTCAGTAAATATGTGGATGAACAATCTTACTGTTCAGTTGAGCCCGACGTATTTCTGTTGGTGCCAGACAGCCCATTGGACCCGTTAGAACCACTGGATCCATTTGGCACCACTCTCTTCATCTCCTCCATCATGTCAGCGCCTCTGGAGATCAGTTGAGGGTGAGTCAGGCCGGGCACTCCCTCCGTCAGGGTGGCTGTGTTCTCCCCCGTGCCTTTGATCCCCTGCCCCACTCCTGCCGACACATCTGCGTGGATGCTGCCCTCCATGGTGAAGGTTTTACCCATAACCCCGGGTGCTAAAGGGAACGCACGGCCCACACTGCTGCTCTTCTTGTTCCTCAGTCTAAATCTGTACAGAGACGAACGGTGAGTTTTCCTCAGAAGAGAACATCTTTATTAGCACACGCACATGTGTATCCATAGTATTGTCAGAGGACCTCTTGTAAATGAATATATGTTGAGATAAATAAAATCTAATTAAAATGTGGGTGTTGGGAAAGGTTGTGCAGACATAAATGAAAGCAGAGAGCAGAGACAGGTCTTTTTTTTACATGGCAGAATGAGTTCATCTTAGGCTAAAAAAACCTTTAATGTAATGTAGACATTTGTCTCGTTTCATCAAACTCATTTATAAGTATGGCTACTTCAGCTAATAGAGTTTCATTTTGCAGTTACATAACATAAAAGAACTCCAACAATAGTTGGACACGCAAGCGCATTTTTATTATCTAATAATAAATGCAAACTTGGATGATTAGATAAGTTATTTTCTATCTTGAATCAAGTGTAACGGGAGTCTTTCAGAGTGTATTTGCATGCTCGCTCACTTCTCCAGCTCATCCTGCGTGTGTGCAAACGTGCAGTTGGTTCCTCGGGGACAGCCTCCCTGCTGACGAAGGTCTCGGCACATGCTGGTCTTGTACTTGCTGTTTGCCTGAGGCTGCAGAACGCACAGAAAAAATGTATATTAACTGTAAGATTAAACTAATGCATGTAAGTCTTAGATAACTCTTGCACAATAGATGATGTCTCGCTGCACCTGTTCCTCTGAAGCATCTTATTGCTTTTCCCAGCGCATCAGTCTGATGTGAGTTTTAAATAAAATGATGAAATAAATGATCATGTGAGTGTCATGTGTTTTCATAGCTGTCATAAAACACGGGGTGACACTTAACACTGATCAGTTATAAGTGTAAAGTTCATGTCGAGATCTTTGTGACTGGTGACTAATTAACTGTATTCATGGTGATTCCGTTTACTATTTGCAGCAGATGTTGAAGGGGAAAAGTCAAATGTTAAACATGTATGGACAGGCTACAAAGGATAGCTGCTAAACACCATAAAACGAAATAAAAAAAACATGATCTGAGACTTTAATAATCACCTTAAATTTTGTGCAGGACTGCAGTTTCAAAACTGTTTACCTCCAAAGAAAACACACCAAAATATATATTTCCTGGTTTACAGAGCTCAACATGAGTCCCTGAACACATCTTTAATATCTTATTTCCTCTATATATTTATTTTGACCCACAAAATGTCTAAACCAAAGGAAAGAGGTGGATCTGTAAATGTAAATGGACCGTATCTATATAGCGATCACTCAATGCGCTTTTACAGTACAAATCTCATTTAGGTGCCAACTGCTCATCAGTCTGAGAGCTAATCATTCATTCATAATCATGGCACATCCTTCGGGAGCAATTTGGGGTTCAGTATCTTGCCCAAGAACACTTCAACAAACAGACTGGGAGAGTCGGGGATCAACCCAGCGATTAGCTGATTAGTGGATGACCCGCTCTGCCTCCTGAGCCACAGCCACCCACAGGTCACTGCCCATACAGGTCATGTTGTGGTCGCTCTGCAGGTTCATACATGTCAGAAAATATTAAATCAATCCCTCAAAGAGCTGAAGACTTTCCTTCGTGCCAACAATGACAGAGATTGATTAAATCTGTGTCTGAACTTGTATTTAGAGTTTGTTTTAATCTTCTCTTCCTGAGATGATACTAACAGACAGCCTTCAACCTCTCTCTTTGTTGCTCTACTATTCTGTCCACAGAGCAGTTTTCACAGCTGGATTATCTGATAACTACCAGTTAAACAATAGTTATTTTAATGCTGTTACCACACTGTTATTGGCCAGAGATCATGTCATGTCCTTTTAACTATCTTGGATGCCACAGTCTGGAGGAACAAAGTGTAAACATCTTTATCATTATCTTCTGTGGCCTTTTAATGTGGCGGGATGGAGCAGGAGTACAACTTCTCCTCCCAGGATTGTCCTTATTCTGCACTTTTCCACTGAGCAAATATGATGTCTATAATCTTTCACGTTTACAGCAGCCCATCTCATTTTCTTCGTCACAATTTCTTCCTATCGCACGGGTGTACCTGTGGAGTGTCGTGGCTCTTCTTGCTGAAGTTCTGTATGAACTCCACGAGTCCGTGAACCACTAACTTCACAGCCAGCATCACGCTTTCCAGCTCCTCCCACGACGGCGCCGGGGCATCTGCACACAGATCAACAACAGTCTGTTTAGTACAGATTGTTCACTGCATACTGTCTTAAAAGGGCTCAGGTAGCAGCAAGCCTAGGAAGAATTTTAAGTGTATCAGAGATCATGGAGATTAGACATTCTGACACCATTAAGTCAGAGACAAACGCTCTAGCTGACTTACTTTTTGAATGAGGACACAAGCACTTTTGTCATTATCTCCATTATACAGTATGTTAACTAAAAAGGGCACAAGACGAAGAGAATATCTTGAAAGGATAAAAGGATAAAATAACAGGACTACAGTCTACAGCCATGCTTGCAGCTTTATTAGACTGTCATCAGGTACTGCCTGCTTTGAGCTAATGCTAACATGCACACAATAACATTCATTCACTAATGTGTGCAGATATGTTCTTACTTTGCGCACATGTTTGAAATTAGCATACTGCCATGCCCCCATTAAACTATATAAGAAATACATTTATATATCTATATACATATATATCACCCCAGGCCGGTTAGCTCAGTTGGACATGTGGTGCAGCTAACGCCAAGGTCGTGGGTTCAATCCCCGTACGGGGGCCACAAGGTTTAGAGGAAAAGGGAAAAGAATATTGAGCTAAATGGGACACATACTTAGCTAATGTATCAAATACAATTCAAAGTGTTTCATAAGCACCTGACAAGACTTATCGTAGATTGTTTAAAAAACGTATTTCAAGACTAACGCGTGCCAAAAAAGTTAATTAAATAAGACAATATAAGATAAAAGACAAATGACAATTAACAAAATAAACAGATTATATTAAAATGAAACAAAATATAATAAATAAGGATATAATTAAAATATTCAACTATAATATCAGTTTGTATAGTTGAATATTATAATTATGACAATAACTGATAAGGGTGAAAGTGTCTCATTGTTATTTAATACATTTGGCCAATGCAGTAAATTAATGGTTTTAAATATTGTTGTTTATTAAAGACTTTTTTAATTAACGTGATTTGCTAATGTCATTTGTAGCACTAAACAGAAAGTACAGCTGAGACTGAAGGGACGTCATTAGTTTTGCAGGTATTTGGTCATAAACCAAAGTACTGGACAGATGGGAGAGGTTACATGAATAATGGTAATATGGCATCTAATAGTGGTTTCATGACAATATAATAACTATGTTTAACAGAATAAATATCTGAGTGCCAAACAAACACCCTGCTTGTCATTGTGTTTTGATTAATAAATTCATACACAAGATTAATCAGTAGTTTTAATCTTCTCTTTTGTGCTTGTTAATTGCAGTTTGGTATGTGAGTGCCACGTCTTGTCTATTTTCAGTCTCATTAGTCTTTGAGGAACTGGACGAGCTCTTTATTCCGAGAAGTGTGAATCATCCAGACTCATTAGCATTAATTCAGCTGTTAAAGGAACTGAAGTACCTGGGTTGTGGTCTATGTTGGCTAGTAGCTCTAGGTGTGGTCTAAGGCTTGTGAGGTTGGCGGGGTCTCCTGTCCTCTGCAGTACGATCGTCAGCTCCTGAACGCTCTTTGCAAACGACTCTGGAGACTGCAACTGGAGCAGAAGACAGAAGAAGAGTGAGGCTTTCCGCTCTCTGGAGGCTTGTTATACTCACCGTGTGACATTTAAAAAGTCTGTTTATCAACAATGATTGCTAAAACTTGGGCATATGAATCATCCTGGCACCTTGTCAATAATGGACTGCATATGTGACTTGTGGACCAGATCTCCGTACAGCAGAGAAGACCACTGCTCGGGTGAAATTCGCAGGCCCGCCTCCATAGCGATGTGGACGATTTGAGCGTCGTGTTCTCTCCTCAGAGCCTCGTACGTCCGAAATTCTTCCTTAAGCTGCATCAGCGAGGAGTCCTCATCACGCTTGGTCACCTGATGAAAAGGACAGATGGTGATGGAGATGGGAAAGAGGGCGAATCGAGAGACAGGAGAGTGAGAAGAAAGACGAGAATGAGAAGGAGGGTGTGGGTCTTTTATAAGACTTCTGTTCGATCAAAAGTATCAAACAAATGGAAAAATTAATCACTTAACCCCAAAATAAAAAGTATATATGATACATGACACATAAAATGTAGTAAACAACTGATAATTTTACATTTTGGCATCACAGCTAGCATGAAAAGTTTATTTATTTATTATTCTCTGGGTTTAATCTATGCTTGTTTGTATCTAAAAGAAACTTATTGAGGAAAATATTGCAATTTTAAATCCTCAATGCAATTTTCTAGTTCTAATATACTTTTTAAAAATCAATATGCTGCATAACTTGGAGCAATGCCATGTCTCTGACCTCTGAGTACAGAGTTTCCAAAGGCACTCTAGCTAATGAGATAATGAAATAGGAAATGAAATGAAAATTTGGGGGTGATTTATTCCTTTAAAGTAAAATAGTATTTTGGTATGGGAGAGATTTTCTGATTAAATGTAAACGAAATTACCGACCAGTGAGATTTCTTTTTTTGTATGTGGTGTCTTCAGACTAATAAACTCAAACTCAGATCAGACAAGGGGATTCTCCCCTTTTCAGAATCTGCCCTATGAGTAATCATCACAAGACACCGACACACACCACCAGCTATCACTTACAAATCTCAAAATTACAACATCTGAACATAATCAGATTTCATCATTAGCCCGAGCTCTTGCTGCTGTCCATCCTCTGTCACGTTTTCTCTCTGTTCCTGCACTTTCATCTATCTGTCTCTGTATCTCTGCGCTGTCTGTCTCTGTCCTGCAAGGCGGGGCAACAAGGGCAAATATAGACTGCAGTTACATCACGAGCAGATAGCTAACATTTCTGCCCTGCCAGCGATGTCTGTCATCAGATAACAGGCACAAAAATACACGCACACACAGAAAATATATCCACAGAAGCCCATATCCTGATTACAGATATGACTTTTATGCAATATAAGATATCAGTAATATGGGCAACCAATTAGGGGGTGATAATACTTTAATGTCAGACTAACCCCTTTCAATCCACAGTTGAAAAGGGGTTTTTCCGACGCTCTCTCAGACACTTTGACTAATTTTCAGATAATCGTTGTTTTTGTTTATTGTTATTTGATAGGGTGGAAAATATTACACTTAAACTGACGCGCACAGTTTTGGAAAACACCTCTATAACAGATGACATAAAAAATGTATTCATTTGAAGCACTATCTCTGCGGTAAAGGAATATGTGGTAGTAAAGGAGGATCTATTTAAATACCCTTCATGTAATCAGGTCATTTATTATGACCTGTGTTCTTGGAACAGCAAACTGAGGTCCTTTTGTTCATTTTGAAGTGGAGCTGGTGACAGCTTCTTCTTCTATTTGAATAGTGCAGATTGCTCACATGTTCTTCTATGTGCACATATTTATGGATTGGATGTGTGTATGCTCATTTTGCGCTGCCTGTACCTTGAAGCAGGAGGCCCTGTAGAGAAGCTGAACCACGTGTCCTATGCTGGTTTTGGACGCCTGGGGGAAGCGAGCCTCCAGCTTTTGGACTACAAACAAAACCAACACCTTCCTGGACAAAGCTGAGCCATCCTCCAGAGCCAGTAAAACAAGCTTCAGTGCATCTTCTTGCATAGCTGATGAGGAAAAGTTAGGTGGGGGGGTGTAGGGACACAGCGATTGACAGCAAGAAGTGGGGAAAGAGAGCAAGAGAGAGCCATACAGGGACAGAAGAGAGAGATATTCAGCAGGTGAACATGCATATGCATCCATGCAAATTTTAATTTTCTATTCTGAACAAACAAAAAATAAACAACAAACCAATCTATTTCTCGAAGTTTCCCGAGAACCAGGTGTCCTCAGACTTTTTAATGAACTCATTTTGTGATCATGATGAGAAACATGTTCCCAGTCAGAATCTGCCCTATGAGTAATCATCACAGGACACCGGGTACTAGTCACCATCAGTCAGTTTGACGAGGCAATCGAAACAGGCAATTTAAATAATTCAATAGGCAACTTCTGGACACAAGAAATGTTACCATTTCATTTGTATTTACACAACAAACTGCTAAAATAACGATCAAGTAATTTTTGTAAGTTTGTACTGTCTCAAAAAGTGTGCATCACCTTTAAAACGTGCTTGTTTTTTATGTCTAGTTGGTGATGTTTACAGGATAAGATGCAAATACTTAATCCTGATCTTCTAAAATGCTAATGCAAGTTTAAAAAAACAAAAACAATGACACAGTCGTCTGTATGTCATGCACACTCACCAGGTCCCAGGAACTGGCAGCCCCGTGCCCTCACCGCTGCCCAGAGGTTGGCAGAGAGCTGCTGGGGGTTCTGGTGCTGCAGAATGAGTTCAGTTACGGTTCGTTCACCCAGTGACCGTCCTGCCCGCACCGCCCGCACGCGGCCCTCCTCTTCCACCAGCTGGCAGTTCACCAAGGTCACCAGCTTCCTCTGCATTGGCCGACTGAGCACGCTCGGGCTCAGAGTCGCCACACCTGCAGAAGGTGACAGCTCTGTGGTAAAATAGTGTATATGTGGAACTTCAACACAACAAAAAAAATCTACTTTAGTTAGCAGTCGTCTTTTATTTAATTAAAATGTAATTAAAAGCAAATAAATAAGCCAAATAAACATCATCCTCTGACCAGAGGAATGATGCTATGACCAGCTTTGTAGGTGGATTTAAAGGTTGCTTCGTGTATCTAATCTCCCACCACTGGTTCATGCTTTTTAGGGAATCAGACATGATGCAGGGTGAATTCAAATGACGAATGCTACGACAGCACCGTCACCCAGAACTGTCTGAACTGCTGGCTAATTTCAGGAAGGTTCATCTTTATTGTCCAGTTACGCAGAGAGCTGACTTTTCCTTCAGAACCATAAAAGTGCAGCAGCTTTCAGGCATCATAAGAAGTGTGAGAAGCATGCATGCCAAGTCGCACAGGCAGCTTAACCACAGCCCCCGCACATTTAGTACGAAGGGCTTCATTCTCTTTCACAAGATGAAGCTGAAACTCTAAAAATTTACCATCAAAAACACACAAACCTTTTGCTCCGCTGATAGGTTTCAGGTAGAGAGCCAGCTCTTCCACGCATACCCTGCAGACCTCGTAGTTCTCAACCTCTGCTGCACTGCTCAGGCTCACCGGCTGCACATCTGGGACCTAACAGACGCACATCATGAGCACACACAAAAGCACAAGAAAGAGGAGTGACGTAAACATGCTGTATTTCTTCCTGACTCACCTGAGCTCCGACCAGCTGCAGCAGGGCACAGTTGACCGGCAGCAGGTCGATATCAGTGCTGATGGGTGTCTGATCAAAGGGGCAGGCCTTGCGGTGCAGTTTGTGTAGGCAGGTCTTACACACCGTGTGGGAGCAGCCCAGACTGATGGGCTGGTGGCCGCTGCTGTCAAACTCATTGTAGCAGATGGGACAGGACAGGAACTCTGTCCACTGGGCCGCCTGCACTGGCATCCTGCCACCACACCACTGAGGGAGGCGTCGCCGAGCTCAGGGGGAATGCATGTCAACGAGCCCCGACAACAGCTCCTGCTCGCCAGTGCCGATGATGACTGCGAGGAACAGGATGTAAAGTTATGTAGCGGTTTTGTCAGTACATAGCAACATGATGGTAAAAGTGCAATGGTTAGCAATACTGATAAAGAAAGGTGTAGACACAATACTGTAAAAATGTACTGACACCAAGCGGCAACCTCAATGGCTGAAATGCCAGAAACAGTTCCTCAAACGAGCCACTTGAGGCTGGCTAGAGAACGAGTCAGTCTCCATAAGTCCCCATGTTAAAATGTCCAACTTCACAGCAGAAATAAACATGTTTACAGCCTGGTACAAAAAACAGTTTTGGTCTCTATAGCTAATTTCCCCGTTCATAACAACTGTACTGACTACCAACATGGCGCAAGCCAGTGCCAGAGATTTTTAGCTTCAAAACGGCTCTTCAGAAACCAATGAGTAACATCACGCGTACACTGAACATTCTTTATACTGTCAGTGGTGCTAACAGACAGTTTTGATTATCATTCTTTGAGCTCTATCAAGTGTAATAAGTGTTTAGTTAAGTACACAGCGATCTGCAGCCTCTCTGGTCGTAAAAGTCTTAAATTTCTTTAATCTAATGTGGGCAGTTAAAGTACTCTCTCTCTCTCTCTCTTAAAAGAGGAGGTTGCTGAATTCTCAGCACATATTGCATTAAAAGATAGCCTGTAAAGACCCTGCTGTGATCTCAATCTGTACAGTATTAAATCCACGTCTACATTTCACTCATATCATTACAGACATGGATGGAACGTTAGTTAAACATCACTGTAAAGGATCAAAAATGTATCATGTAAAATATATTTTGGAGCAAAAGGTCAAAGATTATGTAAGAGCAGTGTTATAGACAGTTCAAGCTTGTGTATTCATTTGAGCGAGATCAGTGTCGCATGATTCATCTGGGCTTCTCACTTTGCTCTTTAAGACAAACCTCCTCTTGTCTAATAAAAGCTGAGCTCATGCTGAATCATAATAATACTGAGCGAGCAAATCAGTATGCGGCCAACTGATAAACACAGACGATATCCGCAGGTTGAGACAGATAAAGTCGAATAATACCAGCATCCTGTTCCAGGGAAAGTCAAGTTTGTAGGCCAAACTTTGTTCATGTCAAATGTTCCCACACATCAGAGCTTTTTATTTTGGGGACCACAGTGTGCAAGACTGAATTATGTCTCAGTATTTTGTCTTCAAACCTCAGCAATGCACTGCTGTACACTTTGCATTTCAAACTTTGCCTACAGCAAGTTTCTTATGATTGAGGGTAGAGAAGTTAAAAAGGGTACTATAAAGACAGAGCAGATAGGTACGTGGGAGACGTTAATGTCATCAGCCTGTTTAGATCACTTTGCTTATTGGTGAAGAAAAAAGTGTCAATGACAGCCCCATTAACATATCACAACAGCTGCCTGAAAACATTTCATACCAGGAAATTATCCTCGTCTCATAACAGTAGCCATGCAGTACAAAAGGATTTTTTGTTGCTCTTTCTATGGCCTCCTTTATGCTATTTAGTGCACTACCCTATTAACCAAAAGCTAAACCTTACAAAAAAAAAGACACAAAATATTATTCTGACTCCATTATGCAAAGTGTTACGGACACAGCATGCAGACAGAGAGCACCTGTTGCTTTTCGAGCCTGTTACATCTGTTCAGACTGCTCACCAAAATAACAGCTGGTGCCCTTACAGAGCAGGCGCCATAAAAACTGAAAAAACGTACATATATATTCAAATGTTTAGAGATACAGCAAAACAATATATACACGCACACACAACCTCACAGAAGCAGAAGTAAAAATAGACTGACTATATGGGTTTTGAAAATATGCTGCAACCGGTATGTGTGTGATTCTGAGGGCACGGGCAGCATGTGTCGACTACACATGCACAAAATCTACAAAATGTACAATTAATGTATATTTATTTGTCTATAATCAATCCAGTGTATCCGTGTCCCATGAAAAAAAAATACCCTAATACATGTCTGGAAAAATAATGACCAAAAACTAAAAAACTTTTCAACGTAAACAACCTTTTTATGAAAAACAAACCACATTTCTTTACAATGAACATGCTAGCAGAGAATATTGTAACATGCTAACTGAAATGCTCATACTTTAACATGCTAACAGAGAAAGCATGTTCATATTTTAACATGCATGTTCATATTTTAACATGCTAGCAGAGAAAGCATGTTCATATTTTAACATGCATGTTCATATTTTAACATGCTAGCAGAGAAAGCATGTTCATATTTTAACATGCATGTTCATATTTTAACATGCTCACAAAAAATGCATGTTCATGCCATAACATACTAACAGAAAAAGTCTGTTGGAAAGTGGAACTGTCCATCACACCAAATAAAACAAATGTACCCAGCGCTTCACCACCAAACGCATTTTACTGCATTTCATATATCCTATCATATATATGACGACGTGCCAGTTATAATGCCAGTTTATATACGCACCTGCCAAACTGGCCGCCTTGGCCGCGTGGACAGCTCCACTCTGTCCTCGCGCGTCATATTTCCTTCCGCGAGGCGCCCAAATATAACACAGATTACACACTACTGCAGCCCACGAGCTGCTGAAACCGCGGTCTGATGGAGGGAGTGAGGCAACGCTCATGTGATGAAACGGGTCAAAAAAAGGGGGAAAGTTTGGAGAGGTGGGGAGTTTTATCTTGGCGCGTGAGCCTGGATACAACTCCTTTTCAGTGTGTGTGTGTGTGTGTGTGTGTGTGTCCGCAGATTAGGGAGTGGTGCAAACTCTGGGGGCAACTGTTAACCGTGATTCACAGGCTGTAGTCACGTTGACAGCCACCTGTTCCTGCTCTGAACAACTGCTACATCCTGTTTTGTTTTTTTTTACAGAGTCCCTGGCCTCGTGCTCTTCTTTGCTTGTCTCTGTGTGCAGAAATAAATCCGGCAGACACAACTGGATACAAGACTATTGGATTAATAATATGCACAAGTACCTCACAGCACATGAGGAGTCCAAAATATCACGAGTACACTTGACTTCCATTACTTGCTTGAAAGGCTCTCTATGCATTCACAGACACACAAAAAGCCCCCGCAGTAGTCCTGACTAAGTCTAGTCTTGTGACAGGGAGAAGTGGGCGTGTTGTATTATTACAGGAGACCTCAACTTCCTCATCAGGCTCCTCTCTCCCTCTCTGATTATTTTGAAATGAGGAAATCGACCTATGAGCTCTGTTTCTATTCTCTATGACTGCCTGCAAACCACCTAGAGAAGTGTTTGTCAAACTTTATACACCACGTACCACGTCAGAAAATATACCGTTCAGTAAAAAGTACCACCATTATGACACAGATTAAGATACAGCAGCGTAGGCTGACCTTTTTCAACTATGGACAGTTAATGTAGGAGGCAGGTTTATTCCTAATACCAAGATTATTTAGTGTTGACTGTTGTTGAATCGTGAACAGAACCGATTCAAGAACCAGAGGTGAAGATTCAGTGTTTTTTAATCATTCCTTTGACCTCCACTTACTATCTTGCTGTCACATTTTAGCTTGTAATCACTAAATTACTAATGCTCGCCTACAAAGTAGTCTCTGTTACTGCACCCACCTACTTGAATGCCCTCATGCAGCCATATGTTACCTCACACCCATTACGTTCCTCCACTGCTCTGCCACCAAAGGCAATCCAGACTTTTCTTGTCTGTTGTTCCACGTTGGTGGAACGCGCTACAAGTTCCTATCAGATCAGGGACCTCCCTCTCTACCCTCAAAATATTCCTGAAGACCCAGCTCTTCAGAGAGTACCTCCTCTCCAACACTACCAACAACTGGAGATGATAAATCTACCCCCCTCTACAACTGTCACAGTGCTTACTGCTGCACTAACACGTCCTAGTCACATTGTACCATGATGGTTTCCCTTTTGTCAGTGTCAGCTAAATGACTAAATGTAAAGTTAAATGTAAGATAGTTAGATACTATTGTCCTTACAAGGAAATGTGTTACCACAGTCTGTACAGAGCCTTAAACATACATACATAGATACATAGAAACACCACAACATAACAAGAATAGACATTCAATACAGCACAATTATCATATTTATCTCTCCCAGTCCTATGCTTATGCAAATGGGTGGATGTGTGTGCAACGTGCATTAACTTTGACTGCAGGCTGATATTTAGGGTGGCTGTGAGGTGAAGCCTATGCGGAAATGCAGTTCCTCGAACGGCCACTTGAGGCTGGCTACAGAACAAGTCGGTCTCCATAAGTCCCCATGTTAAAATGTCCAACTTCACAGCAGAAATAAACGTATTTACAGCCTGGTACAAAGAACAGTTTTGGTCTCTATAGCTAATTTCCCCGTTCATCAACTGTAATGAGGGTGTAGTACCACTACAGGGAGGTCGCGTACCACCAGTGGTACACGTGCCATAGTTTGACAACCAGTGACCTAAAGTGCTTTGGAGTGCAGAAAAAGTTGAGAAGATGTACCATTTTAAACACACCTAATCATCAAGAAAGATGCAGCACATTGAGTTTTCCACTTTTAAGAGCAAAATATCCCTAAAAATTGCTGAAAGAAGGCTTTGTAGACCCATAAGCTGTGATTTGATGTAGTGGCCTATTGAGCCACCCACTCTAACCGAGCCGAGGATGAGAAGTACATTGCGTCTTTACAGCCAAAAGTTGGCAAGCTATCATCTGGCTCAGGACAGTGAGTCCTTACTTGCCCCCCCCTCCCCACCTCCCTCTGTGTGGGGGAGGGCATCTGGAGTTTCCTTTGGCATGTCTCAGAGAGAAACAGACAGAGATTGTTTTGAGAGAGTGTTTTTCCGAACATTGAGGTAAGAACATTTTTACAATCGAACCACATTTGGCCCATCCTCGCTTTTCAGGGGCCTTTGTCAGCTCTGGACTCTGGTTCAAGCTTATAATGAGTCTCACTTGTGGATTGAGGTTAGGTTAACTCAAGGCTAAAGGTTGATGGTTTCACATTGCCAGATCTTCTCACCATGTTTGAGCGGCGCTGAAAGGTCAGGTAGACTCATCATAGTACAGCTGGGAAAAGCCATGTTTTACTCTGCTAAGATCACCACAGCCAATGGGAGGCTTATCAACAGGGTACACACCCCATGTTGGTAAGAGCAAGAGCTAAGGTTGGGAGGGATGGATCCTCACACTCCACATGTGTGTATATGTTGCTTTTTATGTGTATCCTTGCATACATTAGTGACTGGCAAGCGGCAACCTCTGCAGAAGTGCCAAAAACTGCAGTTCCTCGAACGGCCACTTGAGGCTGGTTACAGAACAAGTCCGTCTCCATAAGCCTCAATGTTAAAATGTCCAACTTCACAGCAGAAATAAACATGCCTGGTATAAAAAACAGTTCTGGTCTCTATAGCTAATTTCCCCGTTCATGACAACTGTACTGAGGCTGGATTTTTATAGAACTCACCTGTTCAAATTATATTAATGCTCAAAGTTATGCGTAATTAACAGCATGGCCGCTTTGATTGACAGCTAGGTGCTGTTGCAGATGGCTTGTTTAAGCACCCAGGCATCATTCGGCCTGCTGATGATCCACGTCTTTGCCGGTTTTTAGATTAAGCAGGAGGTGGAAGAGGCAGGACTACCAACATGGCGGCATAACCTATGTATGACGTCCATTCTTTATACTGTCAGTGTTTTCTGGCTGTGCTGTGCCATGACATTTAACTGTCACTTTGCAAATCCAGCTTGAGTATTTCTGTAGGCCCAGCGGAGTGAGTTGGCACAGTTACCTCTATTGTACCCCAGTATCTGTAGAGAGAGACTCTTCAGGGACAGCAGTGCCACATTAATCTGTGTATAAAGAAGGTGACTAATGGGTCTGTGTTATGAGGAAAGCAGAGCATTTGGACTTTTGCGGCAACTTCAAGCCAAACAGCCTTCAGTTGATTTAAAATTAGAAACATACTAAGCTGTTACGATGCGTTAGTCAAACTGACATCATAGATTAGCTCTGACGGCTAGAAGTTAGGGCCTGCAACGTGCCTCAGACAATTCAAGACATGAGGATCTGTGTTGCACGTCATCCCTTCTCTCTCCCTCCATGTTTCCTGTCAATCTCGACTCTCAGCTATCAAATAAAGGCAAGAAAATGTCATAAAGAACCTCTCAAAGTTAGATATTTGACTAGTTGATAGATCCACGACAACCAGTGGCAGCACTAAGGGACAAGCTGTCTCAGACTGACGAACAGTCATGCTCATATCATCCCAAAACCTTTCTGCTACACATGCACACACATGGTAAACGGAGTGTAATTATATATAGCACATTTCTAGTCTTCTGACCACCCATTCATACACTAATGGCATTAGCTGCCATGCAAAGTGTCAACTGCTCATCAGAAAGGAGAACACACTTTCACACAGTGATGGCACAGCCTTCAGGAGCAATTTGGGGGTTCAGTATCTTGTAGACTGGAAGAGCCAGGGATCGAACAGCCAATCTTTTGATTAGTGGAAGATCTACCTCCAGAGGAACAGCCGTGCACAGAAAAATAAAAAATACATGGATGCATGGACATACACATATCCATGCAGCATGTGTTGAACAGTGGAATCTGGAGTAATATGAGGCCTCACGGCTTCGTCTCACCATCACCATGACCCCAGAATTAGAACAAGCCATGTAGTGTGTGTGTGTGTGTGTGTGTGTGTGTGTGAGAAAGAGTATACACATAACTGTGTGTGTCGGCACCGGATCAGTAAACCCAGCCTGGTGTAAATCAGCACAAAACAATGAACACGTTAGTGATTATTGTTTCATTTTGTCATTTAAGACACGACTACTGTAATTTCACTTTACTCATTTTGAGACACATGTGCAACGTGTGCACACACACACTATGTTAATAAGCCTGTTTTGGTATTTAAACAAGTTCAAATATTTCTCATGACTCACTTTCCTTCACTTTCGGAAACCTGCTAATGACCTTTTGAATTCCTCCCCGAAATATGTTTAGCATGCATCACGCAGTCCCCCTCAACAACATGAGCTAAAACCAAAATTTTAACATAATCTCAACTGTAGAGTTTTCATCGCGGCGTTCTGGGAACAACGTGGTGGGTATCACAACAGGACTGAAACTTCACACCCACCGTATTGCTGAAAAAAACCCTGAGATACAATACTGTAAGAGGAATATAAACTGAGCACTTCAGTTTTGATCCTTAAACATATTTCTGATGATGGCGAGGTGAAATGATTGCATTTATCTCAACAGTGAAGTAGTTTAGGGAGCAGAACCTGTCATCTGTAAAAATGAAAACAATGGTTGGAACCACAGCGAGCAGATAAACGGTGAAGAGAAAGTTA
This sequence comes from Argyrosomus regius, assembly GCA_946959425.1. Classification (NCBI taxonomy): domain Eukaryota; kingdom Metazoa; phylum Chordata; class Actinopteri; family Sciaenidae; genus Argyrosomus; species Argyrosomus regius. The sequence goes on along the minus strand of OX336898.1, from coordinate 15,924,407 downwards.
AACTTTAACCCTGAGGAGTGAGGATGCTTGTTAACCTTTTGAAAGACTGAAGTTTATAGCACTCTGGGAAGTAACAGAGGACTAATGCACTGGCAGTCTGCAATGAAAAAAATCACATAAAATCACATCATATGCTGCTATTATCGCACACCATTTTGAGTTTTTGTGTGGCAACACTTGGCTGTAATGGAGCTGGAGCAGCTGTGATATTTGAAAATGTTTTAATTCCATTATTTATTACAGGATTACTACAGTTGTTTCAGCATGTCTGCTCGCTTGTTTCTGAGAGTACAGTGGGGGTATGTGGGTCTGTGTGATTATTTATTCATTATGCCTGTCATCACAGCGTGTGGGGGTAGTTTCTGGATGGGAGGCAGGGCAACCATACAGCTCACAAGCTGCTGTATTACATGGTACATATAGTATATTCCTACTTCATTGCCCCTTTAGGATGTGTTTGCGGCAACCAAGAGTTATGCAATCTTACTGGAACCATCAGGTTGTTTCAGCCTTGGATAATATTGTCAGAATATCAGGTTGCTTTCAGTTGCAAATCAGCAGGTTATAGAGTAACCTCCAGCATGACAGGCTGCTGCACACTTAAACTTTATGATGGCACATGTCACACCGAAGGCTCCAGTAAATAATATGAAACACCTGAACTTGGAAAGTGCTCAAGCTGAGGCACTTTGAGAGCAAAAGTGATGCTTCTACTATGAATTTCATATTTGTGCAATCATGCTTGGGAGCTATCATCAGCCATTCTCCACCATTGCAGCAGCATAATTTACAGTTTCATGTTGCTTTACAGCATGCAATGACTGCCTCATCACTTTCTAGAAAAAAAACTGGTTTGCATTCGTAGCTGTGGCTGTGAGCTCTGTGGGCCCATGTTTTCAATACAACCAGCCTTCTTATAAATATTCCTCCAGCACCAGTTGCAGAAATTGCTGATGAGCTACCAGGTCTAATGGTATAATTTTCATGATCTGTAGCTCCTAAAGGTGACATCATATTCAGCTGAGGGAAACAAAAACAAGAAAACAGTCTGAAAATATGAGATCAAAATGTCAAACACACCAAACAAAAATCTCGATTAGAGGAGCAGGAGAAAGTAGCGCGCACCTCTGGATAAGTCACTTACCTCACGCACTACACCAGAGCACCAGAATAAACATATTCATCCACAGAAGCGCATCAATATAATTGAAAAAAAAAAATCTTCATCAGTTGCAAAACAACCGCAGCAGCCAGCCCAGGGAGATCATTCGTGATGGGAGAGCGATGTGGCACTGCATTTCAGCGCATTAGAGACAGGTCCCTTGGTCCAGTTTTGATCCTCTGCCCCCCTTTCCGACAGTATATGACGGACACGTTCGCTCAGGTACAGTGAGCCACACACTCTCGCTTTGGCAAACCGGGGCTGAGATGTGATGGTGGTATCGCTCCGCCAGTGATGGTGTCTAAACTGCGCCTCAGACTCACCACCGGGCTGCTGCTGCTGCTGCTGCTGCTGCACGGGCAGAGAGCTGCTGCACCGCTCCGCATCACGCACAGGCCCGCTCCGCCCGAGACGCGGTTTTTCTTAACCCCACCGACGGTTCAACAAAAAATACTTGTGCGTAATTGTCCGAGGAGCGGCGGCATGGGGGGGGGGGGGACGGGGGGGGAACTAGTTTAATGTTGTGAGCAAGGATAAAAAGATGTAAAGGGGCAAGCCGGAACAAGCCGCTTTTCGAGGCGTGGGCTGCTGCCTGGTTTTAAAGGAACAGACCGAGAGGCAGAGAGCGCAGCAGAGGATGCGCTTCGGCAAGTGCGTCTGTCAAGAGGAAGTTCACACACACAAACACACACAGACACGCACATACACACGCTATTTAATGCAGCCCCGCGTTTAGAGAAGTGCAGTAGCGGAAGAAAGAACAACCATAACTCAGCTTGTCTTTCCTATTATTTATAATGTTTACCTTCCCATAACCTGACCATAAATACCCGTGTCTGATGAGCTGCAACTCTCTGGAAATGTTTGAATAACACACACAACAATAGTTTAAATTAAAGCAACATCGTGTAACTTTTCTGACATTAAATAACAGATTTTAAATCATTTTGACAAGTACATGGTGCTTTATGGCACAAGTTTCACACCGCCAGCTATTTCACTGATTTATGTAAAACTGGATCATATTTTATGGAGGAAATCTTTTCTGGTTTCCCCTCTGATTTCCTCCGGCTGCTCTGTTTCAACTCTGGGAACTGTAGCTGCTGTTAGCTAATGCAGGGTTGCCTGGACTGTGAGTTTAGAGCACCGGGAGAGTGCTAGTGTTTGTTCCACAGGCATTTTAGACCACCGGGTGGAGGAGTTTTTCAGGCCCGGGGTGTGGAGGAATGCTGATGGGGAGCAGAGCCTCTATGGACATACTGGCAGAGGTGAAGAGACTGAAGAGAACATTGACAGGCAAGGCTAAGACCGGGCTCAGCAGCCTTTATGGACATAATGACAGAGGCAAACAGGATGTTGACGGAGGAAACTAAGAAGACAAAAGTAGAGAGTGAACGAGCAAGAGGCCGCTGTTGGACTAGTAAGTAACATTAGCTGGCTCTTGTGTTGTTGCACCTGCTTGATGTTTGGCTGTTTTGGCTGGAAAGTTGTCAACTCGCATGTCATGGATACATGAGCACACACACCGCAAAGGAGCATGTGTTGAACAGAGGAATCTGGAGTGTACAGCTGTCCATATTTACAACTGTGGCATCGCAACCTGAAACTGGCGGCAATATACTAATTTCTACCCAATGCTGCTTTAAATTACAGTTATTATTAGCCTGTTACAGAATTCTGTAGAAGCCATGCTGAAGCCAGTCTCTAAGTACTCACATCATGGTCAATGAAACACTGAATAATGTTGATGAATGTAGCCTACTGTGGTTAATCCTATTAGTCGGATAGCTTCATCCTGCACATCATAATGGACTTAGTCTGACATCTCAATAGTATTTAACAGGCTCATTGTCCATGTAGGCCTTAGCTCCAGTATTTATAATTGTGCCACACTGTCATAATAACTGACCTGCTGTTCACTAGGTGGTGAATCTATTCATTATGAGGATTTAATGTGGTTACAGTTTACTGTGATGCACATTGGAGGGTTTTTGAGCTGTTAGATACTTTGTATATGCAAAAAAAAAACCTGAAGAATTAACTGTATGGTGCAGTTGGTAGCCCTGTTGCCTCACAGCAAGAAAGTTCCTCGTTCGAACCCCAGTTGGGGCCTTTCTGTGCAGAGTTGCATGGATTCTCTCCAGGTACTCTGGCTTCCTCCCACAGTCCAAAGACATGCGAGGTAATTAGTGCCTCTAAACTGCCGGTAGGTGTGAATGTGAGCGTGAATGATTGTTTGTCTATGTGTTAGCCCTGTGATGAACTGGTGATTTGTCTAGGGTGTACCCTGCCTCTCGCCCAGTGCCAACTGGGATTGGCTCTCTGATAAGGATAAGCGGTTATGAAAAATAGATGGATAGAATTAACTGTCATATCCACAACCTCATTGTTGTGACCAGAGTCTTAATAGCAGAGGGAAAATACATTTCTCAAGTCTCACACTCAGGCACCTTAGTTAATGAGAAATTGGAAATTGGAAAAAAGTCACTGAGGACAAGCAAACTATTAGGTTTCCTAAATGTTTCTTGTTTATTATTCTATTATGTGTCCCTATTTGATTTATATTAATATTGTTCAGGCAAATACACATCCCTCCAATCTTCATCAACTTTATTTTCTGCACAAACGACTTGTAAGATTGCCATCTCTCTTGAACTCTAATGAGGCATGTGCTGCCCTGATCAGAAAACAGATCATTTTTTCAGTATATGACATAAATATTTATCAAATATTTGTGTTTATATGCAAAATATGATGTCGCCTTTTTATCATCATTTAACAAATTCTTCATTCTTTGAATTCCCAAATTCAAAGTTTGCTATCTTAAAAATGTATTTGCACCCGGTATTATTCTTATGCACTTTTTGTTTTTATTGGATTTTATTGTTTAATGATTTATTAGTTTTTCTGTTCACTGTGTGTTTCTTTATGTTATTTTTGTGTTGAATTTTACAAAATTTTGTTAGCTCAGTTTTCTTTTTCTTTCTTTGTTTTTTGGAGGTCTGTATAAGCCTGTGGCATCTTGACCTCTCCTGACACGTCTTATTTATTCATTATTTGGATTTTATGCAGTCTTATGTGTGTGAAAATAAATAAATAAAATAAATAATAGATAAATAAAGCGAGACGTGCTTCATGGCATGATGCTCTATTCTTGCAGCAAGACAGCGAGTATTGAGGCCTGAGAAAGATGATCCTTGTCAGCAACATATAAGATGTACCCCTGAACATGCAGCAGGAAGTTGGCGTGATACTTTTGACTAGATCTCTGTGGCAACAAGTGGTGTATTCCACTCTGTACATAATGATTCTGGATAACATGGCTGTAAGTTAAAGAGTAATTAAAATCATCCTGTCTGAATATTTTATTTGAGTGATATTATTACCATACAGAAAGATATATCTCCCTCCTCTATGTAAAAATGTGGCTGCAGGTTATTCTACATTAGAACGATGTGAAAATCATCAGTGGAACATGATGATATACAAAGAACTTTTACTATTATTTCAGGTTATAATAATGTTCCTTGGCTCTTGGTTCACTCCTGTTCTGTTAAACCACTCTGCAGGATACCAAAGGTAAGCTTTTATGGAACTTTATGCAGCATTCTTCTCAGCGTACACACAACATCTCAGGCTAGCAACAGCAACTCTCTTTAACTCTTTCTTTAATTTCTCAACCATGATAAGCCTCATCTAGGCTAGGCAACAACTCAACTTGGCAACTTAGGTCACTGTTACAGAGAAATATGATTATATTAAACATTTTAGCTTCAGAAAACTATATTTAAAAAAAGTACTAAAGTAATTTAATGTCTGAAACTTTATTTATCAAGGGTTTAGTTTAATTTTAGGAAGAGCCTGCTACACTCACACAATACCACACATTTACACCTGCATACCCGCAGAGCATCTCACCTCAGCTCCTCTGGAGCAGTTGGGCGTTGAGGGCCTTGCTTTGGGGGACTTCAGCAGTGGTTATGAAGGAGGGACCAGGGCTGCTTTTTTATCTTAGTGCTCTCTCCTTGCGGCTTGACATCTTGCCAAATTTTGCCAAACAGCAGAGTACATTGACTCATCGGTACAGTCATGGTCACGCCTGCATCTATACATAATATTATAATACCAAATAAAATGTAATATCACTCCTTTCATCTCTTTATCCACCACTATTCCTCCACTGTCCCCATTGTCTTCATCTTTCCCATATTTTATACCTCTCACTCTCTCATTCATAATGGAAGTGCCCCAACTGTTTGTGTGTGTGTGTGTGTGTGTGTGTGTGTGTGTGTGTGTGTGTGTGTGTGTGTGTGTCTGTGTCAGTGTGCACGTGTGTGTGCACGTGTGTGTGTCTGTGTGTGTGCATAGACCATGTCAAATTTGTCAACCTAATTCCTTCAACATCTCATCACATACTGTATAAAAGAAAAGGCTATTGTTCACCAATGAGGAAGCAAATTGTTCTGAGGAAGATCTATTTCAATCTAAGCCGCATGCACTACACATGCTTTAGTATATATTTGACTGTATTTCTATGTATTCTCTGTTCCTGTTTCTTGTTCACACACACACACACACAAACACATATACTCACACTAATTTCTGTACTACATACACACCCCGTCATGCGTTCATGATTTGCACACAGTCAAATTTCAAATCCACGGTTCCTTGAATGCCCCGAGGAGGGCAACAACTACTATTCCATTCACAGAGATGAGTAACGATCACATTTCTGGTCTGGAAAGAATACAAGAAGGAGAAAAGGAGAGATGCGAAGGGAAAAAATGGAGTGAAGGAGTGCATGGAAACCCTCTCAGCCATGCGGGAGAACCCACTCACATATAACGTAATGCTCAGCGAGCTGCACAAATGTTGGGTCAAATGGAGAAGCAAGGGTTGTCTAAGAAGCCTATATTTTATCATACAGTATTCAGTCTGTCCAAAAAAATAGCAAACAAGCAGAGAAATTCATCTTTTAAAAGGAATTTTATGTATTTCATCAAGTTTTCTCCATAATCTACTGCAGTAATTACAGCAATGTTTTCTCTCTTGTAGTTTACATAGTTACATGTGTCTTATATTCTTGGTAAAACCAGTAAATATAATCTTTGGTTGTAGAGGCAGCAGAGGCACACATTTAGTTGGCTATACACACACTATAAAATGCAGGAGCACTCTCAGAGGTGTTGGAAACAATGCCCAGCTCAACCCTATAAAATTGCATACACTATTATACATGGCAGATGATTTAACATTATGAAATTTGTACTGTGCATTGTACATTACAGGATTTAATTCAGTGTATTGTACCCACAGAGATTGGGAAAATGCTGCAGAAAGCTGCACAGAGGGACCCTTACTACTTTCCATTAGCCAGATGTCACAGTGGAAATGCATTGACTCAGTGTGATGGCAGACACAGAGTAGCAGAAAGTGAGACCATCTGTACTCTGACATTTTCCTAAAATGGTTAAAAACAATCTCTCATAACAGGAAGTAATACATTTTTAATTGAAATACCACATCTCCGAGTGTCATGTTGCTTATTTTGCTTTGTGACACCTTATTTGAAATAAATATAACTATAAAAAAACAACTGCCTTAATTAATTTTACCCTAAAACTGCTGTTTATTGTCAGTCCACAACTTCCTCAAGCACGTTTTGCAGGCTCTTACCATGAATGTCCTTCAGGTGGCGCCTGAGACCTGGCTTTTGTGCAAAGTGCACAGCACAGTAGTTGCACTTATGAGGTCTGTCTCCTGTGTGCACGTTCAGGTGGTCCTGCAGGGTTGCCTTTTGGGAAAATGTCTTGTGGCACAGTGGGCATCGAAAAGGCTTGACACCAGTGTGTACGTGTATGTGGCGGGTCAGGTTACTCTTCTGGGAAAAGCCTTTCCCACAGACCAAACACAAGTACTGTCTGTGCTCCTTCAGGTGGCCCACATAGCTCTCCAAGTGCTGGAAGACTCGGTCACACCTCCTGCACAGGTACGGCCTCTGAACCAACATTCTGTCTGAATGTTCTGTCAGCTCATCTCCAGAGCAGTGACTCTTTGCTTCGGAGAGGCAAAGTAGATTAGAGTCCATGAGCTCTCCACATTGTCGCAGTTGAGCTGCCAGTAAAAACATTTCCTCCTCTTCTATTTTGTCTTGCCCTGCTTCTTCATCTTGGTTGTGGGAGCTGTCCACTAATTCTTCATGTTGACTAGAAGTTCCGCTTGATAGTGAAAGTGTGTGATCTCGGACAGCTGCAGAAGAATGCGGCATACATCCTAGGAGACCTGTGATGTGATCTGTTGGCTTGTTTGTGTGAACAGGCTGGATTTCTCCACTTTCCTCTGACTTAAGACAATATGCTGCATCTTCAGTTTTAGTCAAAGCCACACTTCTATCAAGTTTGACCGCCTTTTGTCCTCGACTATCCACTTTGGCTCCCTGGCTGACCTTCAACTTTGACTTAATCACAGCCACTCCCTCTTCCTCTGTATTTGCTTCCTTGATGCTGGTGCTGGGCTGGCCTGCTTCCCTTTCCTTCTGACATTTGACGCTTTCTTGCTGCTCGATTGTCTTCACCTCTAAGTCATCCTCCAGTTTTAAAAAAGCCAGCGTGGGACTGAAGTACTGGGAGACGGCCTCAGCACACTTCTCCACCACCTGACTCATTTGGAGCGCGCTGGCAGCAGTCAGGTAGCTCACCAGCTCTCTCAGAGGGACCTTCGGTCATAGATTTATCATGGAAACCAAGAAAAACAGAGAATCCATTAAAAAAAAGACCACAAACACAATTTAAACACACACGCAAGAACAAAACTAGAACTACTGAGTACCAGTCATCTTTAACTTTCGTATGACAAAACGCCCACTCTTTTATTGTTAGTTATATTTGTTCTTTATTTCTGTTTTGGTACTGTAATCATTGATAACTTGGCACTCTGACAGCATTTTGCAGCAATTTTATCTTGATTGTACAGCACACAAGCTGTAAAATAGTTTAGAACTGGGAAAATTAATATATATGATATATTCTAGATATTCTGCTCTGTTTTTACTGTAAACAATCCAGAGAAGCAGAATATGATATTACACCTCTAAGAGGCCGGTGTAGCAGGACAGGAGAAGTCTCTTGCCGACCTCCACGCTGGAAACTACACCGACTCTCAGCTCAGCCCGGCCTTTGTGGAGCAGGAATTGGTCACGTAGGAAATCTGAGGATGCTGCAAGCACCACCCTGTGACCGTGGAAAGGGAGAGGCTGGACTGTGGCGCCTCGTGGACCCCCGAGGAGCAGTTTGATATCACAGAAGCGGTGCTCCTCTCTTAGTGTATTAATTTTGCTGAGGATGGAGTCACAGTGGGTGGGGAACCGAAACTGTAGAGTGTCAGAGGAGCTCGACATGATGGTCTCTCTGGATTTAAAAGAATATTTGGTTCACAGTTTGTAAGAGTGTGAATACAGAAAAGTTACCTGTAGCTGAACAATGTGAGTACATTTCAAATAAATGTGATAAAAGTCTTAAAATACATAAGGCCACCTAGTCACCTGGCTACCCACTGATCTACAACAAAATCACAATCTCCACATCCTATCATCATTATCATTAGATGATTTTGGTCTGCTATTAAGCAAAATTTACACTACAGCCAGTTGAATACTAGAGACAGATCGAGAACACACATGAACGTGGCGATCCAGCCCTACCTTTACTGCAGGCTCATCCCGAGATGATGGATCCAGCGTGTGAAAATAGCTGCTTTTCTTGGTTAAAAGCCACAATTAACTTAGAGGACAGTGAGTGACTGCTCGCCTGACGCCAGTTTAACCACAGTTAGGGTTAGAATTAGAAAAACGTTAAAGGGCTACACATGCAGAAGGAAGGATGAGATGCATCTTTTAGTGGTGGAGCAACAGTCATCCCAGCTTCCTCTGGTTTTTCTGCTGAGAAGCTTGAATTGAGACAGCAGTGTGTGCGCGTGTGTGCGTGTTGTGCAGGAGCACACTAATTAACCCTGTCAGTACCTTTATTTCACCCAGGTTTTTACAAAGGCACCAAGGTGTCCTGAGATGTGAATGGATGAGTTTTAATATATCCAAGTGATAAAGCTAAGACCTTTTCATTCTGTGAGTGAAAGAGTGTGCACAGAGTGCATACTCTGGGGAAAATTGTTATTTATACTTTTGAGAATTGGCAATGAGCGATTATTTTATTTCATTTTGTTTTTAAAATTTCTTTTCAATTTGTAAAAAGAAAAGTTTAACTCTTCTACTGTGTACATTTGTAATGCAATAGACTGAACTGAATTGACTGAGACTCTATGTTTATCTTTATTAGTGTGGTATATAAGTATATTCTATTGTCATTGTCAAAGAGGCAGTTAAAGTATAGGTTTGTACCACAGCTCTGATATTAATAGCAAAATTCAAAAATATTACTTTTTTAGGTTTTTATTCAAACAAAAAAGAAAAAAAGAGTTCTCTGATTCTGCTATTTCTTTTTTTAAATAAGCACAACAATTTAAAATCTGTCACTTCTTCCGCTGATTCGGCTGTTGGTCAAGTGACTTCCTGTATACAGATTTTAGTTTTAGTTTTCATGCCTTTATTTGGAGAGTGACAACTTAATATGCCTAATAAGCATGTTTTCTCACTGTACCAAACTGCATTCTTTACTAATTAATATTCTAATTTTGTTACATTTCAGAGCCACCACTTCACTCCCTGCTGTCAATTTGGCTGTTGTTTGAGTTTTTTTGTTTACAGTTGTTAAACTGAGGACAGGAAGAGAGGCGAAACAGAAGTTGCAGGGGAGTAAATTACAAAAACATGGTTTTGGACACTTTGAGGGCAAAACTCTAAATGTTGTCTTCACCCACACAAACAGCCCTGTCTCTTAGAGGTTGCACACAAAATATGTATTTATTGAATTAATCCAAAAGAGAAAGCATGTGAGGACAATTAGTAGTTGAATGAGGTCTAGAGCTGGTAAACTTATGACCTTGACTCAGCATTATTGCAGAGGACATGGATTTTTATATTTTTATTTATTTATTTATTTTTACAGTTGTTGAGAAAAGGGACTCCCTAACTTCACAGACAGTTAGGGAGTACATTTTTTATTTTTATCATTCTAGTTATCCTGCCAAAAGTGAATCTTCCAAAGAATTAGTGTCCAATCCAAGTTTCATCAGATAAGAGTAATGTGCTTTCAATCAAAATGAAGTGTTGCAAGGCAAGGTGCAGGGTAGTGTGGAAGAACATGTGGAAGAGTGAAATTTATTTTCCAGCAAACAAAGACAGATTTCACAGTCCACCCACAGGTTTCTGAAGAGCAGTTTTGAATCTCCGTTGCCATTTTGGTAGTCCTGTCTCATTTTTAGATCAGTCTCCTGGCAATGGGCAAAGATGTGGTGCACTGGTGGACGTATTGTCTAAGCAAGCCACCTGTAATGGCACCCACCTGTCAATCTAAGCAGCAGCTGTTAACCCTAACCCTAACCCTAACCCTAACCCTAACCCTAACCCTATTTCTGCTGTGAAGTTGAAAATTTTAACATGGGGATTTATGGAGCCTCAAGTGGAACTGCAGTTGTTAGCACTTCCGCATTGGCTTCACAGAGGTTGCCATTTGGTGACAATATTAAGTGACCATTCACACCTCCTCACCATGTACCAATTCATAGTTTGAGGTTTTTTTTCTTTTATTTGGAATCACAGCACTTTACACAGTTATCATTGTGCGGTGTTTGCATTTAACAGAAATAATAAGAGAAGTTAAGAAGAGAAAGAAATTACAAAAAGTTCAACAAAAGAAAGGAGTTTAGATCAAATTTAGTCTTCTGTTGTCTCACAGAGAAGGTGATACTTTCCATGACAATGATTTAATAAATAATATCATACCATTCCTCTATAGACGGGCTGCTTTAAGCCATTTCTTTGTAGTTGCTTTTAGCTACACTCAGTATACCAAACAGGTGTTTTATTTTAATATTTGTAGATGATGAGTAGTTCTCAAGTATCACTAATTCTGAGTAGATCTCGCACCAGAAAGCATTTACATTTGCTTCTGATGAGCCACATTTCCTGCAGCAGCTGGAGGACCAGAGTGATAAGACTGCTAAATTAGGTGTAATAAAATATCTGTTGACTCAGTCAAACTCTCTCCAAGAGGTGGACCTAGATATCTTCCACTGAAGTTATGCAATATTTTATCCAAACTTTCTCTGTAATGCAATTATTAGTTTCCCTTTCCCATTTTTGTTTAAAGTAGTTGGTACTTGTTGTTATAACTCCTTAAAGTCGCTTATAAAATGTTAAAATTATTCTAAGCCCTGAGTCCACCCTGTGGGCACTAATAAAACACTTTTTGGGTCTCTGGAATAGAACTGTAGAAATCTAAAAACCGTTGCTATTGTTCAAGCCATGTAGTCTTTTCAATGCTTCAGAGCTATACTCACTGACCCCTGGTTAAAAAGGGTACAATATGAAGCCTCAATTAGCCCATCTCTTATAGCTAACATCTACAGTAATTTATATGGGATAAAGTCGGGGTCATGTGAACACCATCTCAGAATCTTTATGTTTCAAGTAAGTCACTTTTATTTATAATGCTTAGCCATGCTTCAGACTTAAATTGATCTAATTTTATTATTTGTTCCCATTAAATTTCTATCCTATCCACCTGAACTGGAATTCCTCCTGACATATCTTGCCTGGCAATCAGAGCTGCACCAACAAAACAAAATTCTCAATTGGGCCAAAATATAATACTATTTTAAGCATGGGAGTGCAAGTCCCCCTTTATCCTTCACAAACTGGAGAACCTTGACATTTGTCCCAATTGTTAAATAGTTTAGCACTTATTTCAAAGGCAAGCATCTGAAACAGATAAGATACATAAGATGTTCATTTTTTACTGATTCAGTGGTGACTCAGTTGGTTTATATTTACGCTATCAACGTTTGGGGATGTTTACTCCTAGACATCTCATGTAATCCAAGCCCTGATTTAGTTGAAAGGTGGAACTTTTATTTTTGCTCGGACTATAGTTAAAATGAAGTATTTGGGTCTTTTGAACATTCAGTTTGTACCCTGAGACCACGCCAAAGACATCAAGGAAGGACGATACTTGTTGAAGTCTCTGGATGTGAGTACACAAGTTTAATAGGAAATTTTATGTTCATGATTTTAACAGTCGGGATGACATTTCATCCAGTTTCGGAGTAAGAACTCAAAAGAAAAAAAGAAAAAATCTGCCATCAGCTGCACTCCACCAGCTGTATTATGTATTACCATTTTGCAAATGGGGTCAAAAAGTGCGATGTGACAAGGTTATTTATTTATTTTGTCCAGCCAAAGCTTTCCTTGCTGTAAACCCACTTGTCTTCTGATGTAAATATGGCTTCCTGTCCTGTTCGCCAATGAATCCATAGTTGGAAGATGCACTCTCTAATTTTTTCATCTACACACACCTTCATGTATTAAAACATTTGTATGAGGCTGAGTGAACAGTCAAACATGACTGTAACATCTTCACACTTTTGGCTGTTTCACTTGATTTGTATTCAGGTCATGTAGATCTGGAGCTCTAGTGGAAGCTCTGGCATGTTCTCACAGGATGCTTTTACAGCTGTAATACCTTCAAATCAACAAATCATTCACTATATTCCATAAATCTATGAAGACAACAAAGGGGAGTGGATCTCTTTGACAATATCAACCTGTTTGCTATTTTACTCCCACTTGCACCGATCCAATACTCTGCCATAAATTCGACTTTTATGAAGCTTTAACATTATGAGAGGTATTCATTTCACTATTATGTTTTCTATTGAGGTTGTAGTTTGCAGTAGTGTTAAACCGGACTGTATTATAGGGTGAGAGAACCTCTCTGACAGTGTCAACATCCATCCATCCTTCCATCCATTCTCTGTAACTGCTTATCCTCATCAGGGTCTCGGTGGGCTGGAGCCTATCCCAACTTACTTAGGGTGAGAGGCGGGGTACATCCTGGACAAGTCACCAGTTCATCAAGATCAAGATCAAGATCAAGATGTTTATTGTCATATGCAACAAAAGGAAGCAGGTTCTTTGTGCAATGAAATTCTTTCTTTGCTGTCCACCCAGATACCGACATAACTTAATTACAAAATAGAATAAAAAATATAGTACAAACAGTACAAACAATAATACAGTAAGTGGAATAAAAATATCACAGTAGTTTATCAAAGTGTCTGATGTGCAGTGCAATGAATGCAATGAAGTGTGCCAAACAGTTGTGCAAGAGCGCAGTTGTAAACAGAAGTGAAGTGACGAGGTGGTACACGTCAACTGTTCAGGAGTCTGATAGCAGAGGGGAAGAAGGAGTTTTTGAAACTTGTTGTTCTACATTTTAAACTTCTGTACCTCCGGCCTGAGGGTAGAAGTGTGACTGCGGTCCGCAACCGTAGTGTTGCCGTACCATGCTGTGATGCAGCTGGTTATGGTGCTCTCAACCACCCAGCTGTAGAAGTTGCTGAGGATCTTGGGCGACATGCCAAACTTCCTCAGCCCCCTCAGGAAATACAGCCATTGTTGAGCTCTCTTAACCAGCTGTGAGGTGTTCAGTGTCCTGGTGAGGTCCTCACTGCTGCTCACCTTCTCCACTTCAAGCTCCCGGATAGACAGTGGTTGATGAGGTCTCCTCTCCTTCCTCCTGTCCACTATCATCTCCTTTGTCTTGTTTATGTTGAGGGAGAGGTTGTTGTCTTCACACCATGCCACTTGACCGGCCACCTCCCTCCTGTAGGCTGCTTCGTCACCCCCAGTGATGCGACCGATCACTGCAGTGTCATCCGCAAACTTCAGGATGATGTTGTCCTTGTGGGTGGCGACACAGTCATGGGTGAACAGGGCGTAGAGGATGGGGTTGAGAACACATCCCTGAGGGGTGCCAGTGTTAGTGATGATGCTGGCTGAGGTCCTATTGCCAATCCTGACAGACTGGGGCCTGCCAGTCAGAAAGTCCAAGAGCCAGTCACAGAGGGTGGGGTGCAGGCCAAGTGTGAGCAGTTTGTGGATGAGTTTGTGGGGGATGACTGTATTAAATGCCGAGCTGTAATCCACATGAAACATCTTCCAATATAATGCAGTCCAGTTTAGCACTCATACTCATTCAACATGACAACAACATTCAACATACGCTCTCACTGTAGATATAAAGGGCTCATTTTAAGACCACGAAAACACGATTCTTATATGCAGGTTATTATACACTAATGAAAACATATTAATAAATAAATTGTATTCCATTCCTGCCAATAAATACTCACATCTAAATCTTACACACTGGACCTTTAATCAAAAACATATGAGTTAAAGTAATATGTCTCTGACAGTGTTAACAAAACTGAAACATTCACTTCATAAAATAATTTTTATAGCGGAGTTGTTGTATTGGATCACATTTGACTGTATAAGTGCACCTAATGACTGTACAACAGCTCTCTCTCTCTATTTCCTGGATTCTGTCATTATCATTTCTGACTCCATGTGTGCCATTCACCGTCTACAGCCTGCTAGCACAGGTTAAATTCCTTAACACATGCTTAATTTGTCTGCACATGTTTTGATTTAAATTCAGATTTATCTCAGGTTAATTTTGCTATATGTTTAATGTATGTTTACATGCTGCTACTGTATGCTTGAATTTCTATCTATCTATCTATCTATCTATCTATCTATCTATCTATCTATTGGAATCGGTATCTATCTATATCTATTATCGATAGCTTTTTTTTAATCTAAGGTTTTCATGTTCGTAAACACATACGCAAAAGTGCATTCAAAACAATGTCATGTCCTGCAAAGTAGTGGTAGTTGTAGAATAAACGGAGTCGGATGTTACCTTCAGAGGTTTTACTCAGGACGTCTGGGAATTCACAGACATTCCTGTAAAAAAATGGTTTCTGTGTCAAACACGGAAGAAGTAAAGGGCATACTGCTCCGCCCTCACCCCCACCATCATTACCACCACCATAATCATCGCCGCCGTCGTCGTCATCATCATCATCGCACAGTGTTGCAAGGCAAGGTGCAGGGTAGTGTGGAAGAACATGTGGAAGAGTGAAATTTATTTTCAAGCAAACAAAGACGGATTTCACAGTCCACCCACAGGTTTCTGAAGAGCAGTTTTGAATCTCCGTTGCCATTTTGGTAGTCCTGTCTCATTTTTAGATCAGTCTCCTGGCAATGGGCAAAGATGTGGTGCACTGGTGGACGTGATGTCTAAGCAAGCCACCTATAACGGCACCCACCTGTCAATCTAAGCAGCAGCTGTTTATTTCTGCTGTGAAGTTGAAAATTTTAACATGGGGACTTATGGAGACTGATTCTTCTATAGCCAGCCTCAAGTGGAACTGCAGTTGTTAGCACTTCCGCATTGGCTTCACAGAGGTTGCCATTTGGTGACAATATTAAGTGACCATTCACACCTCCTCACCATGTACCAATTCATAGTTTGAGGTTTTTTTTCTTTTATTTGGAATCACAGCACTTTACACAGTTATCATTGTGCGGTGTTTGCATTTAACAGAAATAATAAGAGAAGTTAAGAAGAGAAAGAAATTACAAAAAGTTCAACAAAAGAAAGGAGTTTAGATCAAATTTAATCTTCTGTTGTCTCACAGAGAAGCTGATATTTATGATTTGATAAATAATATCATACCATTCCTCTATAGACGGGCTGCTTTAAGCCATTTCTTTGTAGTTGCTTTTAGCTACACTCAGTATACCAAACAGGTGTTTTATTTTAATATTTGTAGATGATGAATGTAAACTTAAAGAGTAGTTCTCAAGTATCATTAATTCTGAGTAGATCTCGCACCAGAAAGCATTTACATTTGCTTCTGATGAGCCACATTTCCTGCAGCAGCTGGAGGACCAGAGTGATAAGACTGCTAAATTAGGTGTAATAAAATATCTGTTGACTCAGTCAAACTCTCTCCAAGAGGTGGAACTAGATATCTTCCACTGGAGTTATGCAATATTTTATCCAAACTTTCTCTGTAATGCAATTATTAGTTTCCCTTTCCCATTTTTGTTTAAAGTAGTTGGTACTTGTTGTTATAACTCCTTAAAGTCGCTTATAAAATGTTAAAATTATTCTAAGCCCTGAGTCCACCCTGTGGGCGCTAATAAAACACTTTTTGGGTCTCTGGAATAGAACTGTAGAAATCTAAAAACCGTTGCTATTGTTCAAGCCATGTAGTCTTTTCAATGCTTCAGAGCTATACTCACTGACCCCTGGTTAAAAAGGGTGCAATATGAAGCCTCAATTAGCCCATCTCTTATAGCTAACATCTACAGTAATTTATATGGGATAAAGTCGGGGTCATGTGAACACCATCTCAGAATCTTTATGTTTCAAGTAAGTCACTTTTATTTATAATGCTTAGCCATGCTTCAGACTTAAATTGATCTAATTTTATTATTTGTTCCCATTAAATTTCTATCCTATCCACCTGAACTGGAATTCCCCCTGACATATCTTGCCTGGCAATCAGAGCTGCACCAACAAAACAAAATTCTCAATTGGGCCAAAATATAATACTTTTTTAAGCATGGGAGTGCAAGTCCTCCTTTATCCTTCACAAACTGGAGAACCTTGACATTAATTTGTCCCAATTGTTAAATAGTTTAGCACTTATTTCAAAGGCAAGCATCTGAAACAGATGATGATACATAAGATGTTCATTTTTACTGATTCAGTGGTGACTCAGTTGGTTTATATTTACGCTATCAACGTTTGGGGATGTTTACTCCTAGACATCTCATGTAATCCAAGCCCTGATTTAGTTGAAAGGTGGAACTTTTATTTTTGCTCGGCCTATAGTTAAAATGAAGTATTTGGGTCTTTTGAACATTCAGTTTGTACCCTGAGACCACGCCAAAGACATCAAGGAAGGAAAGTACTTGTTGAAGTCTCTGGATGTGAGTACACAAGTTTAATAGGAAATTTTATGTTCATGATTTTAACAGTCGGGATGACATTTCATCCAGTTTCGGAGTAAGAACTCAAAAGAAAAAAAGAAAAAATCTGCCATCAGCTGCACTCCACCAGCTGTATTATGTATTACCATTTTGCAAATGGGGTCAAAAAGTGCGATGTGACAAGGTTATTTATTTATTTTGTCCAGCCAAAGCTTTCTTTGCTGTAAACCCACTTGTCTTCTGATGTAAATATGGCTTCCTGTCCTGTTCTCCAATGAATCCATAGTTGGAAGATGCACTCTCTAATTTTTTCATCTGCACACACCTTCATGTATTAAAACATTTGTATGAGGCTGAGTGAACAGTCAAACATGACTGTAACATCTTCAACACTCCTGGAGAAAAAATTTTGGCTGTTTCACCTGATTTGTATTCAGGTCATGTAGATCTGGAGCTCTAGTGGAAGCTCTGGCATGTTCTCACAGGATGCTTTTACAGCTGTAATATCTTCAAATCAACAAATCATTCACTATATTCCATAAATCTATGAAGACAACAAAGGGGAGTGGATCTCTTTGACAATATCAACCTGTTTGCTATTTTACTCCCACTTGCACCGATCCAATACTCTGCCATAAATTCGACTTTTATGAAGCTTAAACATTATGAGAGGTATTCATTTCACTATTATGTTTTCTATTGAGGTTGTAGTTTGCAGTAGTGTTAAACCGGACTGTATTATAGGGTGAGAGAACCTCTCTGACAGTGTCAACATCCATCCATCCTTCCATCCATTCTCTGTAACCGCTTATCCTCATCAGGGTCTCGGTGGGCTGGAGCCTATCCCAACTTACTTAGGGTGAGAGGCGGGGTACATCCTGGACAAGTCACCAGTTCATCAAGATCAAGATCAAGATCAAGATGTTTATTGTCATATGCAACAAAAGGAAGCAGGTTCTTTGTGCAATGAAATTCTTTCTTTGCTGTCCACCCAGATACCGACATAACTTAATTACAAAATAGAATAAAAAATATAGTACAAACAGTACAAACAATAATACAGTAAGTGGAATAAAAATATCACAGTAGTTTATCAAAGTGTCTGATGTGCAGTGCAATGAATGCAATGAAGTGTGCCAAACAGTTGTGCAAGAGCGCAGTTGTAAACAGAAGTGAAGTGACGAGGTGGTACACGTCAACTGTTCAGGAGTCTGATAGCAGAGGGGAAGAAGGAGTTTTTGAAACTTGTTGTTCTACATTTTAAACTTCTGTACCTCCGGCCTGAGGGTAGAAGTGTGACTGCGGTCCGCAACCGTAGTGTTGCCGTACCATGCTGTGATGCAGCTGGTTATGGTGCTCTCAACCACCCAGCTGTAGAAGTTGCTGAGGATCTTGGGCGACATGCCAAACTTCCTCAGCCCCCTCAGGAAATACAGCCATTGTTGAGCTCTCTAAACCAGCTGTGAGGTGTTCAGTGTCCTGGTGAGGTCCTCACTGCTGCTCACCTTCTCCACTTCAAGCTCCCGGATAGACAGTGGTTGATGAGGTCTCCTCTCCTTCCTCCTGTCCACTATCATCTCCTTTGTCTTGTTTATGTTGAGGGAGAGGTTGTTGTCTTCACACCATGCCACTTGACCGGCCACCTCCCTCCTGTAGGCTGCTTCGTCACCCCCAGTGATGCGACCGATCACTGCAGTGTCATCCGCAAACTTCAGGATGATGTTGTCCTTGTGGGTGGCGACACAGTCATGGGTGAACAGGGCGTAGAGGATGGGGTTGAGAACACATCCCTGAGGGGTGCCAGTGTTAGTGATGATGCTGGCTGAGGTCCTATTGCCAATCCTGACAGACTGGGGCCTGCCAGTCAGAAAGTCCAAGAGCCAGTCACAGAGGGTGGGGTGCAGGCCAAGTGTGAGCAGTTTGTGGATGAGTTTGTGGGGGATGACTGTATTAAATGCCGAGCTGTAATCCACATGAAACATCTTCCAATATAATGCAGTCCAGTTTAGCACTCATACTCATTCAACATGACAACAACATTCAACATACGCTCTCACTGTAGATATAAAGGGCTCATTTTAAGACCACGAAAACACGATTCTTATATGCAGGTTATTATACACTAATGAAAACATATTAATAAATAAATTGTATTCCATTCCTGCCAATAAATACTCACATCTAAATCTTACACACTGGACCTTTAATCAAAAACATATGAGTTAAAGTAATATGTCTCTGACAGTGTTAACAAAACTGAAACATTCACTTCATAAAATAATTTTTATAGCGGAGTTGTTGTATTGGATCACATTTGACTGTATAAGTGCACCTAATGACTGTACAACAGCTCTCTCTCTCTCTATTTCCTGGATTCTGTCATTATCATTTCTGACTCCATGTGTGCCATTCACCGTCTACAGCCTGCTAGCACAGGTTAAATTCCTTAACACATGCTTAATTTGTCTGCACATGTTTTGATTTAAATTCAGATTTATCTCAGGTTAATTTTGCTATATGTTTAATGTATGTTTACATGCTGCTACTGTATGCTTGAATTTCTATCTATCTATCTATCTATCTATTGGAATCGGTATCTATCTATATCTATTATCGATAGCTTTTTTTTAATCTAAGGTTTTCATGTTCGTAAACACATACGCAAAAGTGCATTCAAAACAATGTCATGTCCTGCAAAGTAGTGGTAGTTGTAGAATAAACGGAGTCGGATGTTACCTTCAGAGGTTTTACTCAGGACGTCTGGGAATTCACAGACATTCCTGTAAAAAAATGGTTTCTGTGTCAAACACGGAAGAAGTAAAGGGCATACTGCTCCGCCCTCACCCCCACCATCATTACCACCACCATAATCATCGCCGCCGCCGTCGTCGTCATCATCATCATCGCACAGTGTTGCAAGGCAAGGTGCAGGGTAGTGTGGAAGAACATGTGGAAGAGTGAAATTTATTTTCAAGCAAACAAAGACGGATTTCACAGTCCACCCACAGGTTTCTGAAGAGCAGTTTTGAATCTCCGTTGCCATTTTGGTAGTCCTGTCTCATTTTTAGATCAGTCTCCTGGCAATGGGCAAAGATGTGGTGCACTGGTGGACGTGATGTCTAAGCAAGCCACCTATAACGGCACCCACCTGTCAATCTAAGCAGCAGCTGTTTATTTCTGCTGTGAAGTTGAAAATTTTAACATGGGGACTTATGGAGACTGATTCTTCTATAGCCAGCCTCAAGTGGAACTGCAGTTGTTAGCACTTCCGCATTGGCTTCACAGAGGTTGCCATTTGGTGACAATATTAAGTGACCATTCACACCTCCTCACCATGTACCAATTCATAGTTTGAGGTTTTTTTTCTTTTATTTGGAATCACAGCACTTTACACAGTTATCATTGTGCGGTGTTTGCATTTAACAGAAATAATAAGAGAAGTTAAGAAGAGAAAGAAATTACAAAAAGTTCAACAAAAGAAAGGAGTTTAGATCAAATTTAGTCTTCTGTTGTCTCACAGAGAAGGTGATATTTATGATTTGATAAATAATATCATACCATTCCTCTATAGACGGGCTGCTTTAAGCCATTTCTTTGTAGTTGCTTTTAGCTACACTCAGTCCTGTTCTCCAATGAATCCATAGTTGGAAGATGCACTCTCTAATTTTTTCATCTGCACACACCTTCATGTATTAAAACATTTGTATGAGGCTGAGTGAACAGTCAAACATGACTGTAACATCTTCAACACTCCTGGAGAAAAAATTTTGGCTGTTTCACCTGATTTGTATTCAGGTCATGTAGATCTGGAGCTCTAGTGGAAGCTCTGGCATGTTCTCACAGGATGCTTTTACAGCTGTAATATCTTCAAATCAACAAATCATTCACTATATTCCATAAATCTATGAAGACAACAAAGGGGAGTGGATCTCTTTGACAATATCAACCTGTTTGCTATTTTACTCCCACTTGCACCGATCCAATACTCTGCCATAAATTCGACTTTTATGAAGCTTAAACATTATGAGAGGTATTCATTTCACTATTATGTTTTCTATTGAGGTTGTAGTTTGCAGTAGTGTTAAACCGGACTGTATTATAGGGTGAGAGAACCTCTCTGACAGTGTCAACATCCATCCATCCTTCCATCCATTCTCTGTAACCGCTTATCCTCATCAGGGTCTCGGTGGGCTGGAGCCTATCCCAACTTACTTAGGGTGAGAGGCGGGGTACATCCTGGACAAGTCACCAGTTCATCAAGATCAAGATCAAGATCAAGATGTTTATTGTCATATGCAACAAAAGGAAGCAGGTTCTTTGTGCAATGAAATTCTTTCTTTGCTGTCCACCCAGATACCGACATAACTTAATTACAAAATAGAATAAAAAATATAGTACAAACAGTACAAACAATAATACAGTAAGTGGAATAAAAATATCACAGTAGTTTATCAAAGTGTCTGATGTGCAGTGCAATGAATGCAATGAAGTGTGCCAAACAGTTGTGCAAGAGCGCAGTTGTAAACAGAAGTGAAGTGACGAGGTGGTACACGTCAACTGTTCAGGAGTCTGATAGCAGAGGGGAAGAAGGAGTTTTTGAAACTTGTTGTTCTACATTTTAAACTTCTGTACCTCCGGCCTGAGGGTAGAAGTGTGACTGCGGTCCGCAACTGAGTGTTGCCGTACCATGCTGTGATGCAGCTGGTTATGGTGCTCTCAACCACCCAGCTGTAGAAGTTGCTGAGGATCTTGGGCGACATGCCAAACTTCCTCAGCCCCCCTCAGGAAATACAGCCATTGTTGAGCTCTCTAAACCAGCTGTGAGGTGTTCAGTGTCCTGGTGAGGTCCTCACTGCTGCTCACCTTCTCCACTTCAAGCTCCCGGATAGACAGTGGTTGATGAGGTCTCCTCTCCTTCCTCCTGTCCACTATCATCTCCTTTGTCTTGTTTATGTTGAGGGAGAGGTTGTTGTCTTCACACCATGCCACTTGACCGGCCACCTCCCTCCTGTAGGCTGCTTCGTCACCCCCAGTGATGCGACCGATCACTGCAGTGTCATCCGCAAACTTCAGGATGATGTTGTCCTTGTGGGTGGCGACACAGTCATGGGTGAACAGGGCGTAGAGGATGGGGTTGAGAACACATCCCTGAGGGGTGCCAGTGTTAGTGATGATGCTGGCTGAGGTCCTATTGCCAATCCTGACAGACTGGGGCCTGCCAGTCAGAAAGTCCAAGAGCCAGTCACAGAGGGTGGGGTGCAGGCCAAGTGTGAGCAGTTTGTGGATGAGTTTGTGGGGGATGACTGTATTAAATGCCGAGCTGTAATCCACATGAAACATCTTCCAATATAATGCAGTCCAGTTTAGCACTCATACTCATTCAACATGACAACAACATTCAACATACGCTCTCACTGTAGATATAAAGGGCTCATTTTAAGACCACGAAAACACGATTCTTATATGCAGGTTATTATACACTAATGAAAACATATTAATAAATAAATTGTATTCCATTCCTGCCAATAAATACTCACATCTAAATCTTACACACTGGACCTTTAATCAAAAACATATGAGTTAAAGTAATATGTCTCTGACAGTGTTAACAAAACTGAAACATTCACTTCATAAAATAATTTTTATAGCGGAGTTGTTGTATTGGATCACATTTGACTGTATAAGTGCACCTAATGACTGTACAACAGCTCTCTCTCTCTCTATTTCCTGGATTCTGTCATTATCATTTCTGACTCCATGTGTGCCATTCACCGTCTACAGCCTGCTAGCACAGGTTAAATTCCTTAACACATGCTTAATTTATCTGCACATGTTGTGATTTAAATTCAGATTTATCTTAGGTTAATTTTGCTTTATGTTTAATGTATGTTTACATGCTGCTACTGTATGCTTGAATTTCTATCTATCTATCTATCTATCTATCTATCTATCTATCTATCTATCTATCTATCTATCTATCTATCTATCTATCTAATAAAGTGGCTGGACAGTGAATATTGATACTGAATATGATATTGTATAAATTAATATATTATAGTATTATTATATAGTATTAGTTACTGTAATAATACAGTGATTAAGCTGACATTTATTAAGTAAAAGCCCAAATATAGACCCCAGCCAAAGTTATCGATAGCTTTTTTTTAATCTAAGGTTTTCATGTTCATAAACACATACGCAAAAGTGCATTCAAAACAATGTCATGTCCTGCAAAGTAGTGGTAGTTGTAGAATAAACGGAGTCGGATGTTACCTTCAGAGGTTTTACTCAGGACGTCTGGGAATTCACAGACATTCCTGTAAAAAAATCGCTTCTGTGTCAAACACGGAAGAAGTAAAGGGCATACTGCTCCGCCCTCACCCCCACCATCATTACCACCACCATAATCATCGCCGCCGTCGTCGTCGTCATCATCATCATCGCACAGTATATTATTGTGTACTGCTCATATGAGGAGACAAACGACGAGGGTGAGTGAGTCAGGGTGGAAGTGGTAGGTTACGTTTTCGCAACTAAAACAAGCGTCTGTAAATGAGCTCGAAGTGGTGGTGGTGGTCGAAATGAGAGTAGTTCGATGGAAAAAGATGAAGTGAAGACGACGGAATGGCAGTTAACGGGGCAGTTAACGGCGCCGGGGTACTTTTGTTGACAGCGAGCGTCAGCCGTTAGGTTTGGTGGTGGTGGAGGTGGAGGTGGGGGGGGGCTTTAGCTAGCTGAACGCCGTTGAACCTGGTTGACTCGCTCCGTCTTGTCCGTCTGTGTGTGTGTCTTTGTTGGACTACAAACACAGACCTGGTTTGATTAAGTAAAAGTCAAACAGCCCACAGAACATCAGAAGACAACAGACAGGGTAAGTTATAAGTGTGTGTCTATGTGTGTGTGTGTGTGTGTGTGTTAAGTTCCTTCACACCAACTGACAACAGTTAGTTTGTTAGCTTAGCTGAAGTACAGTTAACACTAACTGTAAATGAGCTGTGATCAACTCAACGTGAACACTGTGTTTATGTGAGATTAATTAACTGTATTGATCCTGATTGACATGTTAAATATTAATCAGCTCCATTGACAGATGTGATGTTTCACTTACTATAGTACTTACTATAGTCCAGTTTCATGAGAGGTTTAATGATCAGTTTATGTTTAAATGGTGTTGAATTTGAACTACTTGTACTGAAATCGATATTTGATCATGTTTCTTATAAGGACAGGGCATAATATGGTTAAACTACACTTGTCAGTTCTCTCTCCACCACATAATAGAGACAGTTTTTGTTTCTGAATGACAGCTGTGTACTGCAATTTCTTGTTAAGTGTGTGCCAACACCGATATTTCTGTGATGTTGGCTGATATATCGGCCCGGCTCATTTATCGGTCAGTATCTCAGTCCGTTTTGGGAGGCGTTGATACAACTTTATAGGTTGGTGCTGTTGAATTATATTATATTATATTGATCTGAAGCAGTTCAAACAGAAGCTGAGCATCGCAACCTTCAGGTAGGTGTTTACTGTAATATGTAATATTATGAACAAAGTGGTATTTGAGTATATGTTTAGTGTGTTTATGGTGCTGCCACATGATTTATGGATGGTTGTTTTTACAAGCTAGGTTAATTCTCTTCAGAGCAGTCATTTTCCAGTTTAAGCTTGATAGTGTTGGGTGTTGTTTGCAATGTTTTAGTCATCCCCAACCAACAATACTAATCTGGATTCTCAAATTGACTGTAAACTTTGTTCAGGGGACTACAGTACGTCACTAAGGGAGTAGATACACTGTTAACTGAACTTTTAGTACAACAAAGCGATGAGGATAGTTTAGATCTGTTGTAAACAGTGTATTGTTTTGATGTTGTTTTTATGTTTCAAAAATATAATTCTGATTGATGTTTAGGTCTTTACTGGAAGAGCATAGCATCAGTGACATGTATGGGGAAAGTACATTATTTTGCATCATGTGTGACATTCTGCAAGTTTTATCCAGGTCACATACAAAGAACTGCACTGTCAGCTGCCGTAATGGAGAAAAACGAGTTGGCTAGTTTACAGTGGAACAAATAGAAACTTCAAAGTTACAGTCACTCATTTTTCTATGTCACAGTTTTGCCAAAATAGTGCAGTCTTAGGGGTACTGGATTATAGATAGATGTGCAGCTAAGTAAGAGAATGAAAACGTCCCACACTGTGGTGTGGTTTAGGGTAAATTGAAATGTGAAATTGCCCTGTGTTTCCCCGAGCCTTGATTCATTTATTTTCTGAAGCATGCTGCCTCAGGCAGCCTAACTGAAAAATCCTTGCCAACACACAGTTAGTGACTTGATGTTTGTAGTCCTTTAGGGTTACTGAAACGGGTAATTTAGAAGAGGATTTCTTGGAAATCGTTTTTCATGCTGCTGTGTTGTTCCTAGCTTCTAAACAAAGTGACAGCACTGTGCATACAAAACATTCATACAAGTGCCGACATACTGTGCAGCAAGGAAAGGAAATGCCTGTGTCCGTCTGCCTTTGATTACGTTATGTAGTCTGTTCTGTACATTTTGTTAATGAGGTAATGTGAAAAGGGATGACAGAACGGTGAAAGCCTGCGGCATTTGTGCGGCTTGAAATAGTTTTCATTCCTCCAGTGCACCCTTGGGATATCAGGACATAACATATTCATTGTTAAAGCGGCTAAAAGGAACTTATATTTTGTGTTGGTTCTGGTGGCTCCTGTTTGTGGACAAAAGCGGCAGTGTTTCCACCTCCTCGTTCCGTCTGCCTCATAGGGAATCCGACTGAAACCGACCCGTTGGCAGTCATTAGGAATAACTTTACAGAATTATCCAATCTCCATGCTGATGGTCCTGTTTGTTAATGTAGGTCATATCAACACATCGGTATTAAACTGAACTGTTTCAGTTAAAAACTTGTTTAAGTGCTGGCTTGAGTGTGCATAAGTTTCTCCGATAAAGCTTTTTTTAAGTGGGAAAAGAAAGCATATTGCGTATCTTTTCTTCATGAAAGCTCTAAGAAAGTGGTATATTATGTATACACTGAATAAAGACTACAGAGCAGAGACTGAATTGATCACAATCATGTGCAGTAGTAAGAAATAAGTGGCTATTTGCTACCATTCTGCAGTAGGAGGTATTGTAATGACAACATAAAGAACAATTTATTATGTTGTTTTCAAATCATCAGCACAGTACACTGTCTGGCTACTTTTTGTCATCTGGGGAAGTATAAACCCAGTGAGACAGTTACACTGTTGCATCAGTTTAGCAGTGAGTGAGCAGTAGAACCAAGGACAGTATGAACTTTAGACACAACTCTCTTATTGTAGTTTGCTCAGTGACTAAAGATTACATCCTAAACATCCTAAACTCGTTTCTGTAAACATTTCCAGCCTTCCATCCTCCTCTGTTTGTCTTCCCTTCATGACAGAAAAGATGTGAGAGGAAGCTTCTTTTTTTTTAAAGATATTTTTTTGGCCTTTTCAAGCTTTATTTTTGATAGAGACAGCTGAAGAGTGACAGGAATGTGGGGAGAGAGAGATGGGGAATGACATGCAGCAAAGGGCCGCAGGTCGGATTCAAACCCTGGGCCGCTGCTGAGCCTTCGTACATGGGGCGGATGCTCTACCAACTGAGCTAATCGACACCCCATGAGAGGAAGCTTTTGAAGGGAAAAATAAATGTTTTCATGACTAAATCTTCAAAGACATTCACAATGGGTGGCAAATTTCACTTTAATAGATGACAGTGTGCTTACTTCTCAGAACATGACTAGGCTAAGATTATTGTTGAGTTAAGGATTTCCTGTGAAAAGAAAGGTGGAGGCACTGTGGGTGGTGAATAATAATGATAAGAAGAATAAACTTTGTTTATCTATTACCTTTCAAAACACAGTTACAAAGTGCTTTACAATTAAGCAGAACACAATAAAACAAACCACAATAAGTTAAAATATAAATAAATAAATAAACCATTAAAATGTAACATAGAACATAAAAAGATCAACTAAAGACCCTTTTATAGAACTGCGTGTCACAGAGTTTGCAGCCCTGATCTCCTCAGGATGGTCGTGGAGCCCTGACTACAAAGACTGTGTCACTAATAATTCTTTAACATATAGTGCTCCCACGGATAAGAGAAGTCCCTTTCAGACACACCACTATTTGTGCTGCAATCGCTGCTGGGTTTAGACGCAGAGGATTGAGCAAAAAAAGGTTTCAAAATTTGCCAAATGTTGCCACCAATTTGACCAAGATTGATCCGTCCTGTGCTAAAGCATCATTATATAAACCATAGGTTTATCACATAGTAGAGATGTTCCGATACCATTTTTTCCCTCCCGATATCGATTCCGATACTTGTGCTGTGGGTATCGGCCGATACCGAGTACCGATCCGACACCAGTATGTTATTAAAAAAAAATATCATACTATGCCTTCATTGTGGTAAGGCCTGGCTCAGGTTAAACCCTTTGTAAAACATGAATAAATACAGCAAATTCAAGCAATTTATTTTTAAATTTATTTTTAAATAGAACAGTATAAAAACAGTAGTGTAAATGCAATTTGACTAAATGACTAAATAAATCTAGGAATAATTATTAAAAAAAAAAATTAAAGTGCAGCCACAATATTTTTAAATCAAAAGGGCATTTAAATAGAACAGTATAAAAACAGTAATGCAACAGCAGCTTAAATAAATAAATCTAGGAATATATATATATAGACGCGTCTTCAGGTGTTCAATCAAGTTGCTGGTGTTAAAATTAGCAACACACTCGTGCCACCCCTCGAGATTTTTTCTTTGCATATGTTGCATGTCGCAGTCTTACTGGTGGGAGCACCCAGCGTGAAATACTGCCACATCGCCGACGTGATATGCTAGTGCTAGTTAGCTGCTAGTTAGCTTAGCTCCAAGCCTCGCGTCAACTAAAACAGCACAAACGCCACTGTTTTAAGAGCGGCAAAGAAGAACTGCGCCAGAGCTTAACGGAGCTAACCAGTAAATAGATTACTAATTTAATAAATAAATTACGTGGTATTGGATCGGTGCCTGGACTCCAGTAGTCGCCGATACCGATGCCAGCATTTTCGGCAGTATCGGAGCAATTTCCGATACTGGTATCGGAACAACTCTATCACATAGGCTACTTTTTGTCTACATATAAGCTACATGTTAAAACACACACACACACACACACCTGATATGCCTACTTGTTTGAAAACATTAGTCAAGTCAGGCGATGTTACAAATGTAAACTTGTATTGTACACTTCAGAATTCAGAATACATAATATTAGTTTTTCCTTCACTTTGCCTTCTGTAACTGGCTTGCTGCCTTGTTTCTATTGGCCACATGAGTATTAGTCACTATGTGCAGTGCCCATGTGGCAACCTGCGTGGCTGTGAAGTGAAGCCAGTGCGGAAGTGCAAAAAACTTCAGTTCCTCAAACGGCCACTCGAGGCTGGCCACAGAACAAGTCAATCTCCATATGTCAAGGTCCCATATTCAGAGGTGGACAGAGTACACAACTTCACTACTTGAGTAAAAGTACAGATACTCCTTGTCAAATATTACTCCAATACAAGTAAAAGCAGCTTAGTCAAAATATTACTTAAGTAAAGTACTAAAGTATTTGCTTAAAAAATTACTAAAAGTATTAAAAAAATATCTCAGGAAATACAGGAAAGGAAAGTAGCTTTATTGTCATTATACAATAAACTGATGCGATTCTGCTACAGACATGTTTATAGCTCAAAAATAAACAAATAAAGGCAAGAAGCCTCAGAACACAGACTCAGCTGCATTCATCAACAAATTAAATTTCTACATATTGTTGTTACATTTGAACACATACTTATATCATGCATCACAGCCAAAAATGAGCCGGATAACCCACATCAAAAAAGACAGCCGCACCTCACTAACGAGCGCTCTCTCTCGCTCTCTCTCTCACACACACACACACACCTAACCCCTACCTTGGACTTTGATATGAATTGTATAAAAAACATGAACAGAAAGTCAACTTAATTATTCAACTGCACTGCAACAGTTGCCATATTTTTAAACCGTTTAAAAATGGCAACTATGATACTACAAGCTCATACAATTACGTTTCAAATATTCATCTGCAATTTAACAAACATTAAGCTAGCTAACGTCAGTAGCTACTTTACATACCGCGATGTGCTTTTTCAGGTTGGAAGACGAGTTTTTGTAGGCCGTGATATAGTTTGTTCGCGGTAAGCACAACAAACAATGTGTTTCTCCAGTTTCTTCCTCTATTGTATGGATTGTATGGCATGACGTAGTACAGGTATGGCAATACGACTAAGACGAACCATACACGAATCAGCAGAAACAGTTTATTTTCTCAGAATTTTGAAAAAAAAAAAAAAATCATCAGCTGACGTAAGCTCAAAAGTAGCGAGTAACGAGAGCATCAATAGAAATGTAGTGGAGTAAAAAGTACAATATTTGTCCTTCAAATGTAGTGGAGTGAAAGTGAAAGTATCCCCCAAAAATAATACTCAAGTAAAGTACAGATACTCAAAAACTGTACTTAAGTACAGTACTTAAGTAAATTTACTTCGTTACTGTCCACCACTGCCCATATTAAAGTGTATTAACTGTATAAACTCACCTTAAAGTTCTGCATCATTAACAGCATGGCCACTGTGTCTGAAAGGGCTACAT
Source organism: Argyrosomus regius (assembly GCA_946959425.1). Lineage (NCBI taxonomy): Eukaryota > Metazoa > Chordata > Actinopteri > Sciaenidae > Argyrosomus > Argyrosomus regius. The sequence goes on along the minus strand of OX336898.1, from coordinate 15,894,571 downwards.
GGGTGCCTGATATTGATAGGTGCCTAATTATCGCTTAGATAGCGCCATAGAAAATTGTTACCAGTGGAAACACTGGACCTTTTTCATTATAGGTTAAAGACACGAAAACCTCCCTAAGTTACAACTAGTGGTGTTAACACAATACACACCACCTGTCGTTTGAAGTCTCTGCTTGGTACATTGCAGAGTCAGCAATGCAAACCTCTCCCCCTAAAGCAGCAATAGGTGCTGGAGAGTGCATCAGTGATGGGCAGCAGCTTTTTGGCACTTTCAACTCTTGTAGTAATTTCAAGTAAGTGTTTAAACTGTGAAATAGTCATGTGCCTTTTATTTAACCAAATCATTCACATATGCAGCTCAGAAGCCCTGGTTTTTGTAGTGTTGTGGAATTTCCCTTGTTTTCCAGATTGGTTTGGTTCAAGTAGTCCAAATGGTGTTATACTTGTCTTGGATATTGTTAGATACATGAGTGTTTTAGACACGTTACATTACATTGTCAGTTTTGCACATGTGGACACTTGTTTTGAGCAGTTGCTCAAGCTCTGTTAATTGGCACAGGGACCATAAGCAAAGTGTTTGGCAGTGCTCTGCAGTCATTTGGTCAGAGTCTGAGGTCATGAATTTCTGACTTATGATACAATACACAATAGAAATAATACATATTTTGACATAAATATTTATAAAGATATGCAGTATGTTTGTGCTCTGTACTGTATATAATAAAATAAATGTCAGACAGGAGAAGAAGCGGTGGCTGTCTGAAAGTCAAATCTTATGTAATAAAATGTGTCCACCTAAACCACAGAGATTTCATCAAAGTGAAACTATGTCCAAAAGAAAACACACTGCAGTTTCTAAATTGTGCAATTCTATGCTTAATGAGATGGCCTCACCCAACCCATAGGGATTTGGCACCTACGTAGTAGTTACATAAGTTGGCTGGTCTGGTCTTGACTAGTCTTGACTAGTCTTGACTCGATCTCGCAATGCCTTGGTGCTTAAGTGGTTTTGACTACAAGACGGAACAACTCTGTCACATAGGCTACTTTTTGTCTACATATGAGCTACATGTTAAAACACACACACACACACACACACACACACACACACACACCTGATATGCCTACTTGTTTGAAAACATTAGTCAAGTCAGGTGATGTTACAAATGTAAACTTGTATTGTACACTTCAGAATTCAGAATACATAATATTAGTTTTTCCTTCACTTTGCCTTCTGTAACTGGCTTGCTGCCTTGTTTCTATTGGCCACATGAGTATTAGTCACTATGTGCAGTGCCCATGTGGTAACCTGCGTGGCTGTGAAGTGAAGCCAGTGCGGAAGTGCCAAAAACTTCAGTTCCTCAAACGGCCACTCGAGGCTGGCCACAGAACAAGTCAATCTCCATATGTCAAGGTCCCATATTAAAGTGTATTAACTGTATAAACTCACCTTAAAGTTCTGCATCATTAACAGCATGGCCACTGTGTCTGAAAGGGCTACATGGGTGCCTGATATTGATAGGTGCCTAATTATCGCTTAAATAGCGCCATAGAAAATTGTTACCAGTGGAAACACTGGACCTTTTTCATTATAGGTTAAAGACACGAAAACCTCCCTAAGTTACAACTAGTGGTGTTAACACAATACACACCACCTGTCGTTTGAAGTCTCTGCTTGGTACATTGCAGAGTCAGCAATGCAAACCTCTCCCCCTAAAGCAGCAATAGGTGCTGGAGAGTGCATCAGTGATGAGCAGCAGCTTTTTGGCACTTTCAACTCTTGTAGTAATTTCAAGTAAGTGTTTAAACTGTGAAATAGTCATGTGCCTTTTATTTAACCAAATCGTCTGTTCACATATGCAGCTTTGAAGCCCTGATTTTTGTAATGTTGTGGAATTTCCCTTGTTCTCCAGATTGGTTTGGTTCAAGTAGTCCAAATGATGTTATACTTGTCTTGGACATTGTTAGATACATGAGTGTTTTAGACACAATACATTACATTGCACTGGGACCATAAGCAAAGTGTTTGGCAGTGCTCTGCAGAGTCAGAGTCTGAGGTCATGAATTTCTGACTTACGATACAATACACAATAGAAGTAGAGAGATTTCATCAAAGTGAAACTATGTCCGAAAGAAAACACACTGCAGTTTCTAAATTGTGCAATTCTATGCTTAATGAGATGGCCTCACCCAACCCATAGGGATTTAGCAAAAATGACCTATGTAGTAGTTACATAAGTTGGCTGGTCTGGTCTTGACTAGTCTTGACTAGTCTTGACTCGATCTCGCAATGCCTTGGTGCTTAAGTGGTTTTGACTACAAGACAGCAGACAACTGTTGTTGCTGTTTTTGGAAAATGACATCTGAATTTGAAGCCAGCAACATGTATGTATTCCCATTCTTAATTGAAGTGGGATTTCTCCTACTCAACAGTTCGGGGTCTCCTTTGTTGAATTTTACATTTCATAATGTACCAAACGTTTATAAGAGATGACAAGTCAGACAAGACTGCAGGCAGCCGGCCAGTTTAGCACCTTACTATGCCATTGTAATACGTGCAGGATGTGGTTTGGCATTGTCTTGCTGAAATAAGCAAGGCCGTCTCTGAAAAAGATATTGTCTACTTGGAAGCATGAATGGTGCCTTCACAATGTGCAGGTTACCCATCATGCCATGTGCCATAATGCACCCCCCTACCATCACAGATACTGGCTTCTGAACTGTGTGCTGATAACAAGCTGAGGGGTCCCTCTTCTCTTTATCCCAGAGGACACAGCGTCCATGATTTCCGAACAGAATTTCAAATTGTGACGCGTTTCTGGATCTGATTTATATACAGTTTCCTCTTTGCATGGTCGACTTTCAGCTGTCATTTGTGGATGCAGCGATGAACTGTGTACACACAGCCTCAGTCCTTTTTCATACAGAGACTTCTGATTCTCTGAATCCTTTGATGATAAAATGAACTGTAGACACCCGAATGAGTATAAGCAGTTACAGAAAATGGATGGATGGATGGATGAACTGTAGACAATGAAATCCCCAGATTTGTTGCAATTTTATGTTGAGAAACATTCGAGAAACATTATTCTTGAATGTTGCACTATTTGCCAGATCAGTCTTTCACAAAGTGGTGAACCCCTTCCCATGTTTACTTCACAAAGTCTCTCTGGAATGTTCTTTTTACACTAAAGCATGTTTCTCTCCTGTTGTCAGTTAACCTCATTTATTGAGATGTTCCACCAAGAGTATCCTTTTAGCATTTCACAGCTTTTCCAGTCTTTTCTTTTGTTTTTGTTTTTTTTTGGAAACAGGGTTGTATTATGATGTCATTAATTAATTAATTGTATTAATTATATGTGGCTTTTCTCCCTGTGATGAACTGGTGTACACTGCCTCTCGCTCTAAGCCAGCTGGGATGGGCTCCAGCCTGCCCGCGACCCTAGTGAGGATAAGCGGTCACAGAAACTAGATGGATGGATACTTGGATTTTCCTATTGTGATATGTCCGATTTTCTTTGAACAAGGCCTATTAGAAAAATTGAGGGGTGGCATGTTAAGTAACAAAAAATCCATGTGCAAGACAGTGAGCTTTTTCTAGTTGGGAAAGTTGTTGCCTTCGTTTTGACCAACTAGGGGGCACTTAAGTCAGTATGGTCACAACAATGTAGGTGGTAATTGTAGATAAAAATTCCAAAATTATTGTTATTAATGACTTTAGTAGTCTTACATGGAACATGATCCAACTTTTAAAGGAAGCCAGGGAGTTTGCTTACTTTGGTACAGTAAGTGCAAAATGTCCATTGGTTGATGAAAGTGGTGACATCAGTGGCCAGCAGAACAGCTCTTAAGTACAAAATGTGTCGGAGCTGATAGCTCTGACCTCAACTAGCAGCAAAGCCCAGATAAGACACAGCCAAGAAACTGGTCTAACTCTCTGCCTGTCTGCTACATGATAAACGTTTTGGGTGTGTAAAAACAGTGTTTTCCTGTATCCTTAAACATGCTCCGACTTTCCTCTTTAATCACAGGTCTACAACTGTGTAGCATCCATGATGTTCTGATGTTCTCACCTGCTGAGAGCTTGCAAACACAACTTAATGAAACAATTATTTTTCTTTTGCTTTCTTTACTCTTACTTTAATCTGCACCTGCGTCTCTGCTGTGTCCCACATAGAATTCAGTACTCTGTCAAACATTAAATGACGGCTACAGTTAAAATTTACATACAATTTGCCTTCCAAGGTTTGTAACTCAGATAACGTTTGTACTTTATCATTAAATGCAACAGAAATCTTGGAACACACAAATGCCACAAAGTGACCATGAACTGTATTTGATTCTAGTGAATCAAATACGTTTGATGGCATGGCTGTTGTTATTTCTGCTTTATATTTTTTTATTGTTCATTGTTACATGATGTTATTTGAATAAACAACAAAACTGTCACTGGGTGTCTACATTGAACTGGAGCCACTCTGTTACTAAATCCTTGAGAAAAACTCATTAATCTGAGTGTCGATTGGGTATGAGCCATATTATCGGATACTGATACTCTTATAATGGTCCCCCTTTTTTTTAACAAATGACCTAAAAAGTCCTTCAGATTCAAATGCTCCACACAACAAATAATATTTTATGACCAAAGTTTAGTTTATCAAGTCCTTCAAATAAAATGTCTCAGAATCAGAAATCATCTCTTTCTTTTCTCAAATTCTAACTCATGATCAGCTCTCTCTCTCTCTCTCTCTCTCCTTTTTACTCGCCTTGATGAATCTGTTGCTGAAAACTAAACATGCCAGGGTATGCAAGTGGAAATCAAATCCAGCATGGCTGGAAATGAATCTTCATAGCTATTGGCGATGGCTGACTGGCTCCATTTTATACCGACTGCTTTACCTAGTCTGGATCTTTCTTTGTGTTCATGGTGTTAGCTGTAATGAAAACTGATAGCGACCATGAACTGTATGTGATTTATTGATCCTAGTGACTTTTGTTATCTCTGCTTTATAATATTTTGTATTGTTCATTGTTATACAATGACAATGTATGTTATACAAACTGTCACTGCGTGTCAACATTGAACTGGAGGCCAATCCTAAAAACTCATGAGTCTGAGTGCCAATTGGGGATGAGCCATAATGACTGTTACACAGCCTCTGAATCTTTGTTTTATACGAACTGCTGACTCCGCACTCCTTCTAACCAGCTGGTGGGAGCTGCAATCGATCAACAACTCCTGGGCAAATAGAATACTTGTGCAGTTTGTTTATGTTGTTTGTGTTCATACCAGGGCACTTCCTCTTAATGGTTTTTGACTCTTATCAGCTGATAATACCACCCTTGTTTAGCTGTGCTACACCAGAAGATAGTGTGGGATGCTTTGAGCTTTGTTGTGTTTTGGGTGTGTTACAGTAGGTCATTGTTGACTAGGCTGTAGCTTTAATAACCGTACACTTTGTGAACAGGACGATGATGCATGGGAAAGAATACAAGGAAATGTGTCTGTTATTTATGATTCATTATCCACATAAAAGATAAACATAACATTATTATTAGAATTTATTTTTATTCTTCGGGATCTATAGTACACCCATATTCTGTTTTCATTTTTCCTCTTCACTATGCAGTGCATCACATCAAAATTAGATCTCAAAGATGGCAGTTAACAACTACATTAACCTATCAAACCATTCATTGACCCCTCATGCCCTGTGAATAGGGGCATTGTCATCCTAAAAGAGTCCTCTCCCATCAGGATATAAATGTTGCATGATAGGGATAGGATAAAGGTGATGAACACATGCCAGTAAATGCTTAACAGAGCCATCAGATCCCCTCTCTGTAGTGTTCAAACATTCAGACCTGTACAGTTCTCTTTGTGTACGCCACACATGCACTCGCCCACTAGTCGAGAATAAAGATGACTCCTGTGGCCAGATCACTTTTCTCCATCTGTGCTTATCACCACTGAACTCCCAAATCTGCATTAGTATACTACAGGTTCATGCACTGCAGCTGTTATTTTTAGCAGTACGATCATGATCACAACCTGTACTGACATTCTCAGTCACTTGAGCAAGGGTTGCTCCACTGTTTTTCCTTACACACTAATGCACGAGCATTGTGGTCTTGAAATGTGCCACACTTCTGATTGTACTGACGTCTTTCCTATAGATCAAAATGCAGATGTCACTGTTCCTGGAACAGATGAGACTGAAACTCCTGCTGCCTGTGCCTCAACAATGAACCCTGTTTTAAAGTCACACATCAGCAAGCAAGACAAACGGTCTGCTGAAACATATAATAGCCTGACATATTTTAGTCATTTCAACTGCTGAGAGCAATCCAGGGCAGTCTGTATATTAAGCCAACTGCACTGCAGTCTTGTGACAGTGCTGTCCTGATAAGCAGCCATAAACTTAATTAATGATAAGTTATGCTTGTTTCTTGTCAGCAGTTGACGTTTATAGAGGGTTACAAAAGTATCTCAGGCATTTGAACCAGCCACTGTTCCAAATAGCTGTGGTCTCCCAGTGTTTCCCCTAGAATGTTTTTCAGCAGCGGTGCTGCTATGTCCGTGTCCATGAGAATACGACGTGGACCCGTATTCATGCAGTGAGAATAGTTTCAATTAATATATATATATACTGTATATATACAGCTCTGGAAAAAATTAAGAGCCCACTGCAAAATTATCAGTTTCTCTGATTTTACTACTTATAGGTATGTGTTTGAGTAAAATGAACATTTTTGTTTCATTCTATAAACTACTGACAACATTTCTCCCAAATTCCAAATAAAAATATTGTCATTTAGAGCATTTATTTGCAGAAAATGACAAATGGTCAAAATAACAAAAAAGATGCAATGTTTTCAGACCTCAAATAATGCAAAGAAAACAAGATCTTATTCATTTTAAAAAAACACAATACTAATGTTTTAACTTAGGAAGAGTTCAGAAATCAATATTTGGTGGAATAACCCTGATTTTTAATCACAGCTGTCATGCGTCTTGGCATGCTCTCCACCAGTCTTTCACATTGTTCTTGGGTGACTTTAGATTCGTCTTTGCGAAGGACGCATGAATCAAGCCACATACAAAGTTATCTTGAAAGAAAACTTGCTTCCTTCTGCTCTGACAATGTTCCCCAACTCTGAGGATTGGTTTTTCCAGCAGGACAATGCTCCATGCCACACAGCTAGGTCAATCAAGGTGTGGATGAAGGACCACCAGATCAAGACCCTGTCATGGCCAGCCCAATCTCCAGACCTGAACCCCATTGAAAACCTCTGGAATGTGATCAAGAGGAAGATGGATGGTCACAAGCCATCAAACAAAGCTGAGCTACTTGAATTCTTGCGCCAGGAGTGGAATAAATGATTTCTGAACTCTTCCTAAGTTAAAACATTAGTATTGTGTTTTTTTTAAATGAATAAGATCTTGTTTTCTTCGCATCAATAAAGTAATTCTGATTCTGATTCTGATTCTGATTATTTGAGGTCTGAAAACATTGCATCTTTTTTGTTATTTTGACCATTTGTCATTTTCTGCAAATAAATGCTCTAAATGACAATATTTTTATTTGGAATTTGGGAGAAATGTTGTCAGTAGTTTATAGAATGAAACAAAAATGTTATGAGTAGTAAAATCAGAGAAACTGATAATTTTGCAGTGGTGTCTTAATTTTTATCAGAGCTGTATATATATATCCAGAGCTCTTCTGTAGTGGAGCTCAGCAGTGCCATTGATGCTCACACGTATGCAAGTGGCCAGATGCTCTCCCTGTAGTCTGTTCTCAGGTCAGTCTTATAGAAATACAACAAATACAAATCATGAGGGTGAGGCCAGAAATCAATTAATAATGAATTCTATTAAGATGAACTATATTCAGTGTGGAAAACTCTCTAGGTCCTGCTCCTCGCACCTCTCCTTGCATCTTTCCTCGCTCCTCTCTCTGCTCCTCTCTTCATTCCTCTCCTTGCATCTTTCCTCGCTCCTCTCTCTGCTCCTCTCTTCACTCCTCTCTTTGCATCTCTCCTCGCTCCTCTCTTCACTCCTCTCTCTGCTCCTCTGGACTCACACAGGTAGTAATGACAAGCAGCTAATTAATGTAGCTAGCGCTACTTAGCAGCTAAAAAACGTACTGTTAACGTTAGCTTGAGAGGCTGTAGCATTTATTAACTGACAAACTACATTTCCTGCTAATCTCTCTCTCTGCTGTTGCTGCTCCGCTCACTTTTACCACTTCACCGTCACTTTCTCTGCCCGCTCACTTGTTGGACACTGCCATAAGGAGCTACGCTACTCTATGTTACGCTAATGTTACGCTACCTACGCTACTCACTACTCTAACGTATATACTTGAACGTTAACTTTTACGTAGATGTCCTTTGAAGAATGAGAAGAGGGTCCGACATGATTTTCTGGCGCTGCGCCGCTACTGAATGAATATAGGGGAAACACTGTCTCCACAAATATGAAACTGTCATGTCATTTTGATGCTTTGCTTTCTGATAGAAGCAGCTAGCAGTAATTTAGAGAGTTGAATGCAAATAGGAGGGAACAGACCAGAATTAAACATCCTGTTCTGTTCAAGCTGTACTCCTGATCTTCTTCAAGATCCTCGATCTTCTTCTAAAGCACTTTATTCTACAAAACATTCTTTTTTTTATTGAGACTTTTACAAGCAAAGCTACCTCAGCCAAGATACACAATGCACTTACAAAGTACTTATAAAGTTAACAACACACAGTCTCCTGTAAGGATTATTTAATCATGAAGCCACTGTTTCTTGATAGATATTTGTGGAGGCAATGTCAGTCTTCTGATCAGCTGGCCTATGACTTTGGTCAATGCTGAAATATCTCAATGACTATTGGATGGATTGTCATGATAGTGATCCACTGACTTTCCCCTTTAGCGCCACTATGAGGTTGACATTTGTGGTATTGAACGAAATGTCTCGGCAACTATTGGATAGGTTACTTTAAAATCTGCTTTAGACAGTCATGTGAACTCATTCTTACCTGTGTCTTATGCCTTTGTCCTTCGACAGGTGGATGTTTTAAGCAGCACATGGCCTGTATTCTAATGACAGACATGGACCCACCCAGTCCCAGAGCAGATCCCAATGGTCACTTTCCAGACCATGACCCAGCCGCTGGACTTAACCCCAAGCAGGACGTGGATGCCCCCTGCCTCACTGTCCACCTTTACTACCAGGGGAAGGATGGAGGAGCCAATGGTTCAGAAAGTGCGCTCACGTTTCCACCTGGGGAATACGTAGCAGAGGAACTGTGCATCAGTGCAGCGAAGGCATGCAGTGAGTCACAAGAAGATTTCAGTTTTGATGTCTGCCCACACACACACAAAATATCGCTTTGTGTATTCATACAGGATGAAGTTTATTTTTTAGGTTTTATATGGACTTTAAATATAGTGGTGTGATTAATTAAATTATTAAATAAAATGTATTAATTAGTTAGATTATGTGCTTGCTTTTATAATCACATTTCTGGTTGTTTCTGCAACATTGTGAAGTTCTGCTTTTGTTTGTGTTGCGTTGCTGAGAAACCACACTAACCCAAAAAGGTCAGACTAAACATACTGTTCTATTATCCTAGCTTATGTATATGCCTTTTACATGTATCTGCTTACAAAGGAAATGTCTGGACTGTACTATAAATGGACGTTGTGGAAAGCTTGTGTTAAAGTTTCATGTATGCTGCCTTGCAATCTGACTGGCGTGAGAGTGATGCTACGTGATCATAGAAAACCTCTCTCCTTGGTCAAAGTTAAACAAAGTTGTCCATTATGAGGGCTTCGCTAACTATGATGACCAAGACACACTTGGGAATAGTTTGATCGTTTACATTCCTCACCACGCTAAATAAGGGAGTATCTTTTGGAAATACGCTCTGTCCAGAGAGAGTCCTCTGGACTCAAGAGTTCAGAGACCTGAAGAATCTATGCCAAGGATTGTGAAAGCAGTCGCCCAGCACCGTATTAGGACATTTATCTTTCTTTTCGTTTAATTGGACCTTTATCTGGAGCAAAGTTGGTTCTTTCTTTGTTGACTTCAATATTAGACTTTTTTGGGTTTGGCATGCAGCAAAGGGCCAAGAGGTTGAAATTCAACCAGACGCTGTGTTATGGAGTCATTGGTCACCCCATTGGAAAATCCTTGGAGTCATTGTCCAGCTGTGCAGTTTAAAGCTCTGAACCATGGACTGGACTGGACTGGTTGACCAAAATTGAAGAGCATTTAGTGTTTACTTTCATCTTCTTCAGTTCTACTATCAGGTGTGATCAGGATTAATTCCAGTGAAGATACAAATCATCCTGATGAATCAGTGTCATAAGCAAAGAAGGCCAACTTTCACCCGCACCCTGTTGGTGATGGTGTCATTCTGATAAAGTTTCCATCACGTCATGCAGGAAAAGTCATGCTTGCGTGTTCAGCATTCATACACAACTTTGTATGTGTGCAATTCTTTAGATTTTGTACATTTTTGTCTTTCCAACTTATTTCTTTTACGAGAATTTCTTCTCTGCATTTCCTGTTCTCCGAGCTGATATGTTCAGGCTGACTTTTCACCTTCTCTTTCTAGCAAACTAAAAGCAGGAAGTTGTCGACTGTTGTGGCTGTTTTTCTCTCCCCCTTAGCTCTATCTGCCTCTGCCACACTCTTGCTTCATTCCCCTCTTGGGCAGATAAGAAACAGAGAGGTTCTCTCTCTCTCTCTCTGCCTCTCTCTCTCTCTCTCTCCCTCTCTCTCCCTCTCTCTCCCTTATCTTCTGCTTTTTCTGTATTTGTTTTCTTTTTTTAATCTTCAACTTCCTTTGTTCTCTTCTTTGCCTGTTTTGCAGACTTTACTTCTACTAATCTGTCAACCATCCTCCTTCTCATGGTTTAGTAACAGTTAAGTAATATTCATGTGAGGAATATTGTGTTTGTGGTTTGTCTATCTGCTCAGCCTTTACACTCGACATTTTTGCTTGGTTTTGTATCAGGATATAATAGAAGCTAGCTGTGCAAGGGTAGAAGAACCATCATGGTGAGATTTACTAAAGCAAGGGGATAGATAAGGATGGCACATCATCACCAAGATGAAGTCAAACATATCCAGCTTCCCAGCAGTCAGACCTAATATGGTTGGGCATTGATAGGATATTTTAATCCTTACACAGTAAGTTTACAGCACAGTAACAAAGTGTCTGCTCCTTATAGGGCAGAGAAGCCCAAACTGTTATATAGGTCATTGATATTAATGAACTTTATTATTAGGTGTTCTGTTATTTTGTCCAAATAAAATGCATAAAAAAGTATATTATTAATCTGTATAACACAGAATGCAATGATTTACACATTTACTAAAAGTTGTATTATTTGATAATTTAATATATAATACATGGTGTGTCTTTCTCATAGATCAAACTTTTCAGTACCCTGGCTTCACTTCCCCTGTTGTGGTTGAGCAGACTTCCTCTTACGCACCCTCATACTATTGCTTCACTCTTGTGAGTGCTTCCTGTAGCGTGATGACATTTTCTGTCTCCTAATGACCCACTCAGCATGCACCGGTAAAACACCTTATTACTAAGAGTCGTGGGAATGGTCAGAAACAAAAACACAGATGTGGGTGACGTGAAATTTAAATTCTGCTGAACCAGATGAAGTGGTAAAAGTCACCATTATTTAGATAACCACTGTGCATCGTCAGTCTGCTTTCCTCTTAACTCTTGAAGATTTCAAACAACCTCACAAAAACAGTTCAGTTCACAGCAGCATGGGGATGCTGGGAATGTTATTTTCATTGTATCAACACAACACACAATTCCACTGAACCAATGCCAAGTTAATTTGTTGTCATGATTCCATTTTTAGAAGTTGTTTACAGTGTTACCACAACACAAACCATGTGGATGCCTAAAATTGCCTAGATGTTCATCTTTGCTCTCATATTAGTTAGAAACGTGTGCTGTTAAAGCTCTAAAAAGTTGTTCTTTATTCCACGCTTCAGTGTCAAAAATGGTCAGTTGGCTTCCTCAAATTGAATTGTGGGTATAATAATGTTACAAAGTGAATCTGACCAAAGAGAAAACCTCATTATAGAAGCAAATTCAGTCCATCCACCAATAAACTACATTTTTAAGTGACCTTTAGTGCGCCTGACATGTTTTCTTTCTCTTTCCAGACATTAGTCCAGTGTACTGCAACTTGTTTGGCCTGATGAGGGAAAGTGACCGGATATGGTTCCCTCCTAATCACATCTTTAAACTGAACCAGCCAGCCACTGAGAGCCTACACTTCAGAATCAGGTAGATCTTTTTTACCTTTACTTGATCTGATTTAGACTTCACATTTGTTGTTTTATGCTTGGATTTCTTTTCTTATTGAATCATCTTTGGTCTGCTTTTTCTGTACAGATACTATTTTCCTGGCTGGCACAACAGCAGCAGTTCGTTGTATGCCCATCGCTATGGCATGTCCAAGGGGATGGAGAGCCCTGTGATGGATGACTGTGTCATGGCATACCAATTTTTTCAGGTTAGTCTTTGTAACTTACACTTCATATCGACATTAGGAAGCACAAATGAGGAACAAGGCTATGTGCGTGTCTGCACACATACGTGCATGTGTTTGAAATAGTTTCTGCTTTTTTTTTTCTTTCCCACAAGTGTGTGTGAACTTGATACAGCTTGTTTTCATCTATATTGTCTCAGTCACAACACATGCTGTGTTGTTTGACCTATTAAATGTTTGTTACATAGACGCCTGCTCTTTGAGCTCAACTTGTAAAGTCCCAGCAACTGAACCAGTCATGAGTTGAAAAAGTAACATATATTTTCATGTTTCTAAAGAGCTTATTATGGTTGATGATCTATAGATTTAGGATTTACTACATTTGAAAAGGTGGATCTGAGAGCCAAAAATACTTGTAACCAAATCCAAAACACTGTGTTTGTTTCTATGCAATGACTCACAATTTAATTTAGGTTTATGCTGATACAGTATATTTAAAGCAGTGTTCAGACATGTGAGTTAAGTAAAATGTGCTCTTGGTAAGACATCTGGTATCTGTTCACACCCCTCCCTCATCCAGCCTTTTCGATTATTACATCTTATTCTCCCTCCAGTGGCGGAGCGACTTTCTGAACGGCTGGGTTCGTATTCCAGTGAACCACGAGGCCCAGGAGGAGTGTCTGGGCATGGCGGTGCTGGATATGATGAGGCTCGCCAAAGAGAGCGGTCAGTCACCTGTGAGCATCTGCAATGATAACAGGTAGGTTTCGCTGCCACGAGGTGACGAGATGAGGAAGATTAAACATTTAAGACGATTTTAGTCTCGCGCACATGCTGCACACTCTCACCTGAATAATCTCTGTTATGATGGGTGCATGTAGTACAGCTCGGGCATAATGATGTCCAGACACGATCCTCGGGACACAGGAAGCATTGAGATCCATCCATTATGCGTATGCATGCAGCTGAATGAATTATATCTTTGTGTGATCTTTACAATACTTAGCACTGAGTCCATACTTGAAATGTTAATTCTCCTATAATTTCATTCTTGTTATTATTTTTTGTTTTACCTTTCTTTACATTCCATTTTTGATGACTATTGACTGATTCTTCTGAAGTGAACACAGCACGCCCACTGAATGAACTGGGATGCACCCCATTTCCTCTTTCACCTGCCCCTCCCTTATCTCTTTGTCTTTCCTGTTCATTAATTTTAATTCCCTTCCTTTTTTTGTTATTCTATATTTATTATATAATAATAATAATAATAATATTTATTATTATTATTATAATATTTATTATGTTATTTTATTATTATTTTTTTTTACAGCTACAAGTCCTTCCTGCCAAGATGCATGCGTAGCCGCATCCAGGAGTACAACATGTTGACTCGGAAGAGGATCCGCTACCGCTTCAAAAAATTCATCCAACAGTTCAGCGAATGCAAGGCCACAGTGTGTAACCTCAAGCTCAAATACCTGATGAGTCTGGAGATGCTGCTGCCCTCCCTCTACTCAGAGCGCTTCTCTCCACGCGAGGTTACCATCGTTGTCATGGGCAACAAGGGCATCCTGTGGTCAAAAGGGAAAGAGGAGGAAGGAGGAGAGGAGGTGAGGACCAGGAGAGAGGTTCATGTTGCCGTGGTAACGCATTTGTACACCAGTCTGCCACAGTTGTGACTCTGTCATGGCTGTTTTATTACCAATAGATGGAGCTCCAGCAGTTGGTTAAAATTGCCAGTAACGACAAGAGTGCACATGTTGCATCTATAAATGTAAAACACTGTTTTGTACTTTTTTTGCATCACCAGGAGCTCCAGACATACTGTGACTTCCCAGAGATGATTGACATCAGCATCAAACAGTCCAATAAGGAAGGCTCTGCGGAGAGTCGCATAGTCACCCTCACCAAACAGGACAATCAGATCCTGGTATAGTACACACTTTTTAATTTGCATTAATCCAGTCCAATCTAATCCACTACAGTAAACGAAGTCGCTCTTTTAGATATTAGTCATCTACTTTAGTCTAAACTGCTTTGTTGATGTTAAGAATGCATTTAAACTTAACGTCAGTACAGTAGACGAATTAAGTCATCTAATTAGTTACAGGGCATAAAGATAAATTATGTTTCTCTGTCGTTTCTTTCTAAGTCTAAATTGTATTAATTTGTTACAATGAAATTCATAGATATATGGATTGAATGCTTATTGTTTACATTAATTAAAGTCAAAAATAAGTGCTGAATGATTTATTCTTGTCCTTGTCTTTGTTTTTTTTGGCTCAAAGATGCTGTAACGAACAAATTCTAATATAATTATAAAACTACTCTATTCACCTATATGATATTATATAATGTTCTGGTGTACACAGTTATAGCTGACAGTATCATATTATTTTTACATGCACTATACTTTGCTGACTTTGCTGCTACAGCACAAATATAAACACTCTTTTATTTTGTTTGAGACAGTAGTAGTTCAAGTACAACACCAGTTGTGGGTACTGTTTTGTGTGTGCTGCTTTGTAGTTTCTCTCGTGTTGTATGCTTACCTTTACTTTATTATTTTATCTCATCTCTGTGCCTCTTCCTGACCACACAGGAACTGGAGTTTGACCTGCTCTCTGAGGCTCTGTCGTTCGTGTCATTAGTCGATGGCTACTACAGATTGGTCGCAGACGCCCATCATTACCTGTGTAAAGAGGTGGCTCCGCCAAGACTTCTGGAGTGCATTCAGAGCTACTGCCATGGCCCTGTGTCGTGAGTATCGCAAATATGCAAAGATAAAGCACGTCACACGTGTACTGTTGCACCCACAACCACAGAGCCATTCTCACACACACACAAACAGAAAGACACGTCCTGTCTTTTTGATCACAGGATGGAGTTTACAATCGGTAAACTGCGTCGCTCTGGTAACCACCAAGGCTTGTACATCCTCCGCTGCAGCCCCAGGGACTACGACAAATACTTCATGTCCTTTGTGGTGGGGGTAAGCTCTTAATTTTGGGCCTTAACCAACGTGAAGCACACCCGCACGCGTTAATACGTGTCTGCGAATAATATTATCATATTCAGAGCAGCTGAACTATAATCTTTTGTCTTTTGATCTTCAGTATGAACTTATGGTGGACTATAAGCACTGTCAGATCATGAAGACGGAGGCAGGACAGTACATCTTGAGTGGTGCTAAGAGGAGCTTTGGCTCACTCAGGGAACTTCTGCACTGCTACCAGAAGGAGGCACTCCGCACTGATGGATACACATTCCAGCTGACCAGATGCTGTCCACCCACCCCGAAAGGTGAACATTCACATACAAAAACAGATGAATCTGTACACCAACACACATACAGTATTAATACAGGTAAAGTAACACATATGCAGACAGTCCACCAACAGATGAGACTTTATTCCGTAAGCAATACTCCTCGTTCAATATCTCATATTAAGGCAGCCAATAACCTCTTGTTTGAAGCTCTACAAAATTGCTCACAGGGACTTTTGACACTGTTATCTTGTTTTTCTGACATCATTAATTAAAATTTCATTCCCAGATTTCCTGAACCTGAGCTGCAGCTGATTATTTTCAAATCTCTGCTTCATATCAAAGGCCTCATTTTTCTTCCGAGTCCTGTTAGACTTAAGATTTAAGCCAATGAAGAAGACAAACTCTCAGTTCTTTAAAGTTACCATTGACCTTCAGTGTTTTCATTGGCAGGCTGGATTTAGTTAGAGGATAGACCAGTCACTTATGATTGGTAGCCTCAAACAAATAGGGCTCAGCAGTAAATTTGTTGAGCACATGAGAGCTTTCAACACGCTGCTTGTTGAATCTGTTGTTCGTTTGTTCCAATATCACCTTTTCATCCCATTAACATAACGAGCCATAACCATGTCAGCTGAAGTAAAGCCAGCTGTGGGAAATGTTTAAGTACTGATATAAATCTGTAGGTTTTTTTTAAAACTTGCACTACATTGTAATGTATGTATGTTTGTATTGGACTTCAGCAGAATTAGTATTATCATTTAAATGGGCAGAATATAAGATTTTTACTTAACATTATATCACTGTAGGAATTAGTTAGAGTTGCTAATGATTCCAGAATTATTTCACCAAGTCTGTCTCGTTTCCAAACAAATCTAGCTGTCTGATATTCAATCAGTAGCTCTTTCATTTCTTCTCAAATTCGCCATTTTAACAGGATCACACGTTGAAAAACAAGTCCTGATCCCTGCCAACCTTTGCCTTTCCTCAGATAAATCCAACCTGCTGGTGTGTAGAAATAATCAAGGGGCAGAGGTTCAAGCGTCTCCCTCTCTTCACAAGCACATCAGCCAGATGGTGTTCCACAAGATCCGAAAAGAGGACCTCGTCATCGTAAGTAACCCTCTCTTTTGAGCTCTTAGTCAGCTTTTCCTCTCATCTGAAAGACATAACTAGGACATTTCTTAGTAGGTTGTACTAGTCTGCAGGATTAGATGCATTGTTTCTTTGCAAAAGCTTGCAACAGTATCAAAAAGGCCTTTGTATGCAATTTACTGCCCTGAATAGACACGTTGTGGCGCGGCCAAAAGTCTTATAACCATGAACGTAGAGGCACAACATACTGATGACTTCTGCAAGGTCAATGAGGTCGCTATAGTTAAGCAAAAGACTTCCTCAATTGATCCACCTTCTGGAGCTCGGCATCAATAGCAGTCCCTGTGGCCGTATCTGTTGTGTGTGGCAGTGTGTGTGTCTGAGCCTGACTCACCTCAGTGACTGATTGTTTTTTCCGCCTCACCATATTCTCTTTTATTTGAGCAACAGAAGTTTTGTACAACAGGTCTGTCACAGGAAAACCACAGAAGCCGTTCCACTAATCAGAGCGCTCGAGGGGGGTTTTCTGTATTGTGATATGGTCCTCTCACTCATTCCTCAGCAGAATCAGCACGGTCGTTTTTTTTTCTTTAACTTCCTGTTTAGAACTTCAGCTCAGTTGTACATTCATTTAAAGGTTACAGTCCCAGTCAACACATCTTCTTATCTCATGTTTCCTTTTTTGTTATGATTTTCTGTATTATAAATTACAGAAGACTATGATATAACACACATGGAATTATGTAGTAAACAAAAGCCTTTGATGACAGCTTACTGTACTCTCTTGGCATTTTCTCAAGTTTCATGAGGCAGACACAATTTCTCAACAGTCTTAAGGGAGTTCCCGTGTATGCTGAGCACTTGTTGACTGCTTTTCCTTCACTCTGCGGTCCAACTCATCCCGAGCCATCTTGATCAACTGCCATGTTTCTACAGTAACCCAGAAAGGACACCAAACTGAACACTGATTCTAGATTGGGGCGTTCATGTTTTTCACGCAGCTATCGTAGTTTCTCCTTTTTAAATGAGAAAGGGCAAGGGGGTTGCAGTCAGCAACTACAACTGAAATAATGCTTAGAGTTTTGATGCATGTCCATGTGTGATTTTTATTTCTCCCATTATGCGTTATATTAAGGGTGGCACGGTTGATTAGCAATGTCGCGTCACAGCAAGAAGGTTCCTGGTTTGAACCTTGGCTGGAGTTTGCATGTTCTCTCCGTGTCTGCGTGGGTTCTGTCAGGTACTCTGGCTTCCTCCCACAGTCCAAAGACATGCACTTAACAGGTTAATTGGTGACTCTAAATTGCCTGTAGGTTTGAATGGTTGCTTGTCTCTATGTGCCCTGTGATAAGCTGGCGACTTATCCAGGGTGTACCCCGCCTCTCGCCCAAAGTCATGTGGGAAAGGCTCCAGCCGCCTGTGACCCTGATGAGGATAAGTGGTTACAGATGATTTTTTTGTTTTTTAAAAGGAAAAACTATTGTCTTTATGCGAGAAAGTAGTGAGAATGCTTTGATGTTTTGAAGATAACAATGAACTTTTGTGTTTTAGAATGAGAGTCTGGGCCAAGGAACTTTCACCAAGATCTTCCGCGGTGTGAAAAAAGAGCTGCGAGACTATGGGGAAATACACCAAATAGACGTCATTATCAAGATCCTGGACAAGGCTCACCGCAACTATTCAGAGGTTGGCTTACTGACTGACTGACTGACTGACTGACTGACTGTGAATCTGATTACCATTTTGTTTTGGATGACAAGTTGATAGGATCTCTTTTCTCGTTTTCTCTCTCTTAGTCATTTTTTGAAGCAGCCAGTATGATGAGCCAGCTCTCCTACAAGCACCTTCTCTTCAACTATGGTGTGTGTGTTTGTGGCAATGAGAGTAAGTCTACAACACACACACACACCACACAAACGTACACGCTACTGGGATTGGAGAAGGTCAGGAGGGAACGGTTATCCCCACCACCTGTAGCATATAAAGAGGACGGTTTAAGATCTTATGTGTAGATGAGACATCGAATACAAAGAAAGGAATCCTGAAACCGTGAGACAGAGCTTTCACTCTGCAGTTTGCAGTGTTGACATCAGTTGACTGAGGCAATCAAACACACAGGAAATAAGGTTTCTGACCCGCTGACCTGCCCCATACTGCGCCCTGACCCTTCCACTCTGACTGGATTAAACCTTCAGGATCAATAAGTCACTAATGGGCCACTGCAGACTTGATCTTTACTCTACCTCAAACTGCCCACACACATCAGAGCAGTTTGTCTGTGGAAACTGTTACCATTCACATTTCTGAGTGCAGGAAAAGAGCAGGGAGGAAAGAAAACAAAAAAGATCATAGTAAAGGAATGAAAATGTATGTGTCAGGCTGTTCCAATCTTTGTATAAATCAGGCATATGTTGCACTAGCAGTCAACTTCTCAGTTCATATTTTATGATCAGAGTTCTCATGTAAGACAATAAAAAAAAAAATGTATATTGCAAAATACGGATGAAGAAATTCATGGGTGGGGATAGTTGTTAACATCATCTCTCTATACCTGCTGTCAAAGTGTCTTTGAGGAAAGCACAGTAAATACAGTAAAACTGTCTGTGTTTTGATAGAAAGTTTCATATGTTTTAAATATGGACAGTACTGACTAATAAATTGATCTCCTTCTCGTCTCCCCGTCAGACATGATGGTGCAGGAGCACGCTAAATTTGGTTCACTCGACATTTACCTGAAAAAGAAAAAAAGCTGTGTTAACATCACCTGGAAGCTGGAAGTGGCCAAGCAGCTATCCTGGGCTATGCACTACCTGGTAAGACACAATTCAGTCCGCCTCATACAGATTTTTTTTAGTTTCTTATCTGTAGACGCATCCTGAAATTTAAGATGAACAGAAATAACTTGTAAATAATATGTGAATAAAACTAGATGAGTGTTTTAACCTTTCATCCTGCGACATATTTAGTCATTTATGTTGTCCCTGTCATATCTGCGCACAGGAGGATAAGAACCTCATTCATGGAAATGTTTGTGCCAAGAATGTTCTTCTGATCAGAGAAGAGGATCGGACCACAGGCAGCCTGCCCTTCATTAAACTCAGTGACCCAGGCATCAGCATCACCGTGCTGCCCAAAAGAAGGTGAGACACGCGTCTGCACGTTGTGTCCTGTTGTGAGAAGACTTGTGCATCACACCTCTGTCAATATACAGCAGTATACCATCTCTTCCATTCATGTATCCTCTTCTTTCTGTCCATCAGTTCTGGTGGAGCGTATACCATGGGTGCCACCCGAGTGCATTGAAAACCCCCGAAACCTGAGTTTAGCCACAGACAAGTGGGGCTTTGGGACCACCCTGTGGGAGATCTGCAGTGGGGGAGACAAACCACTCAGCACCCTGGACTCCTCCAAGGTCACAAAAAACTATAGGATGAACTGAGATTACTGACTTACAGAGAATTATCAGTTTTATAAGAATTGTTTGAATGTTGAATTAAGTGTGAAAACAGAGTTGGCACTGGTTGCCTGGCCTCACTATCTTCAGGAATTCACTGCCGCTGGCAAGAAATTGTTTCATACTTTGGTTTTGGCACAACAAACAAGCTAGCACATGTTTATTACAGAGCCTTAAAGGTGCTGCTTGGCAGCAGCTGTCATGTAGCCTTTTCCCCCGTTTCCAGTCATTATGCTAAACTAAGCTAACCATCGGCTGGCTGTAGCTTCATATTTACCGTACAGACATGAGAGTGAGGAGGACAGGAGGTTATTTTAAACATTGATTATTTTGACCATCTTCCGCTCAGGTCCTAACTTTTGCTCTTTTCTTCTGCAGAAGAACTTGTTCTACGAGGACAGACACCAGCTACCGGCTCCTAAATGGACAGAGTTGGCCAGTCTGATCAACAGCTGTATGGACTATGAGCCCTCACACCGACCCTCCTTCAGAGCAATTATCAGAGATCTCAACAGCCTCTTCACACCAGGTAGGGGGGAAAAAAAGGAATACAAACGTGCAACAGGTCGAGATGACTTCTACACATCTGTATTTTCTATGAAATGCACCTCACTGTGTTTGCAGACTATGAGCTGCTGGTGGAGAGCGATATGGTGCCCAACAGGAGCAAAGAAATTGGCTTCCCGTGGGCCTCCGAGAGCCACGAGCCCGCCCAGTTTGAGGAGAGGCATCTCATCTTTCTCAAGCAGCTGGGCAAAGTGAGACCTACGCTCGTTTATTCCCTTTGTGCATGTTTTAATAACTTAAACTAACTAAATCTCCTTCTGACCCCACGCTGCAGGGCAACTTTGGTAGTGTGGAGATGTGCAGGTACGACCCCCTGCAGGACAGCACAGGTGAGGTGGTGGCCGTGAAGAAACTACAGCACAGCACGGCCGAGCACCTCAGAGACTTTGAGCGGGAAATCGAGATCCTCAAATCCCTCCAACATGAAAACATTGTCAAATACAAAGGAGTCTGCTACAGTGCAGGTAATAATATATGTGAACACCTGACCTACTGTATTATTAATGATGATAAAATAATATGAAACATTTACAAACCAACAGTAGATCACAAAAAGATAATTAAATATGTTTTCTGATATTAGCATAAAAGTATCTCTTCTCTTTGTCGCCCTATTTTAATAAAGCACATTATTTACCTGATTAATCTCGATTCTTCGAGATCTAGAAGAGGTTCAGTGTTTTTCTTCACCCGAGCGTCAGCGCTAACGTTGCTCACCCGCTTGTCCAGCCTACAACTGTTCCTTAATTTGATATTACCACCCAGGCAGATTTTATTATACATAATAATGTCACATTTACTGCCTTGGGCCTCAGTGACCGTTTCCATGAAAGGAATAAATCTAGATTTCCTCAGAGACCTCCACTCCTCTGCCCACACATCATATA
This sequence comes from Argyrosomus regius, assembly GCA_946959425.1. Taxonomy (NCBI): domain Eukaryota; kingdom Metazoa; phylum Chordata; class Actinopteri; family Sciaenidae; genus Argyrosomus; species Argyrosomus regius. The sequence continues at coordinate 15,872,770 of OX336898.1, read as the reverse complement.
TTACCCCTTAAGTATTGCACTTAACTTCTTCTTTTCCGCAGGACGGAAGAACCTACGGCTGATAATGGAATATCTCCCCTTCGGCAGTTTGAGAGATTATCTCATAAAACACAAAGACCACTTTGATTCCAAGAAACTGCTGCTCTACGCATCACAGATTTGCAAGGTAATGTAGTGCCATACGAGTTGCAGATGTTGAGTGAATATCGGCGCACTGAACAGGAACTGAACTGAAACATTTAGAGTTGCAGTCGCAAGTTCAAGGTTCAGATCTAGCCTGGGAACTTTTGTCTTTCCCATCTTTCTTTAATTTTATAAACAGATCACTGGGTTAGATTAAATTCACTCTATTAAAGCCACAGGAAACCCACACCCACAACAGCCTTCTAACTACATCATTTAATGTCTTCTTTAAGGTCTTAGTAAGCATCGTAAAAGTATTAGGAGTTAGTTTCATTCCAGCTTTGAAATACTGTCATTTAAGTGTGGTTCTGATCAAAAGCGGAAATATTCTTACACTTGTTTCCTTATTAATTATTCAGTTATTCCTTATTCTTGTTAGTCTTTCCATTGTTCCACCAATCAACAACTCTGGTTTAGTTGATAGAAGTCCTCTAATCACAGAGTAAGATGTGAGAATATTCTGGTAAAATGACTGTTTTTGCTGCCACGCCGTGCGCCGCAGTACACTGTTTAACTTCTGCGTGGGTACTCATGAAGGAGCTGTCAATCAAAACGTCATCTATACAGTCAAGAGAAATGTCTAAACAGTAAAATGAGCTGTCTAACAGTTATGAACGTTTATTTTTAACTCATATATTGCACAGGCTTTAAGATAGGGAGAAAGAGATGTTGGAAATCACAAGAAGGTCCGTCATTTCAGGACTGATTCACGAAGCTCGGCAGGCTGGCAGTATATTTATCAATGTCTTACATTCTGAATGAGAGATAGATACGAACAGGAAGAATATTTGACATATGTTGCTGCTGTTAATGTTCTGGTATTATATGTTTGATAATCATATGCTTGTGTATTGTGTAAATAAACGTGCATACAGAGGCTCAAGGTAATGATTTGGACACACACATCCATCTATGGAAGCCATTATTTATGTGGTATGTGTATGTATGAATGTGTGTGTTTATTCTTCCTTACTAAAGCATTTTTCTGTCTGTGTGTGACTATATTCATACTTCAGGGTATGGACTACCTCGCCATTAAACGATACATCCACAGAGACCTGGCCACTCGAAACATCCTGGTGGAGAGCGAGATGAGGGTGAAAATCGGTGACTTTGGCCTGACCAAGGTGCTGCCGCAGGACAAAGAGTACTACACTGTCAGAGAGCCCGGGGAAAGCCCCATCTTTTGGTGAGGAGCACACACTGCATGTGTTTATTAGCTGTTCAAGACGTTTTTTCACATTATCTGGGTTGAGCGTTGAATGTTTTTGACTAGCTTTTCTACAGTTGCGGTAAGTATTGCAACATGTTTTGATTGAACTTTAAATGCAGCGGTGAACTATCATGTGATTCACACAGGAAGACAAACATGCTTGTCTGACTGTAATGTGTTGACTGTTTAAAGATCATTGCTTAAAGCACCGTTACTTACGTGCGTTATGTATTGTAGATATAACGTGCGGTGGTATTTTCTAGGTATGCTCCAGAGTCGCTGACAGAGAGCAAGTTCTCCGTGGCGTCAGATGTTTGGAGTTTTGGTGTTGTCCTCTACGAACTCTTCACTTACAGCGACAAGAACTGCAGTCCACCAGCAGTACGGCACTTTTGTTTTTTGTTTTTTGGCTTAAGATAATTTGACTTTTCTGTTATGTAACCATTCTGCCTTTAATTTGATTTAATGACTCTTGATAAACTGTCTGAGTAATTTGAGCCATAAAACTGTATAATTAAGTTAAAGAAATCAGTTGATTGGGCACTCAAAAACAGGAAACACTTCTCATCCTGTTTTTTTTCTTTTCGGTTTTCTCACACTGTTTTTACCAACGTCAAACAAAAACGATTTATTTTTCTGTTCTAGGTGTTTATGGACAAGATGGGAAATGAAAAGCAAGGCCAGATGATTGTCTACCATCTCATAGACCTGCTGAAACAGGGATACAGGTTGCCTGCTCCTGCTAACTGTCCAAAGGAGGTCAGTAACTCTATGCAAACTAGACATGGCCGCAAAAAAAAGTCTCTTTGTTCACGGTTAATGCAGAGTCAGTCATTCAGTTTATGGAGTAGTTTACTCCATTATGTATTGAAAAGGTCAAATTCATCATCATAAACTGTAGGCTACAATAAATATAACAAAATAATTAACACATTTAAATATTTAAATTATTGTAGAGCTACATTAAAAGTTGAAAGTTCGTTTTAGAAAATGGCGTGTTGTTTTAGTTTAAGAAACAGAGCTTTGTCTCTCTCACTATCACACACACACACACACACACACACACACACACACACTTGCATTATCTCTCCCCAGTTCTCCCTCCGCATTGCATTCTTTCTTGCTCCAGTTCATGTTTCCAAATCCATCCAATCAAATATAGCGAGCTCTATCATGTGACATAGCATCCTGCTTATCAAAAGACTTCTAAACAATGCCTGTTACTAGGCAACCAAGTGTAACGTGACTGTTGGGTAAAAATGACCTCTTGGCAGAGGTGTAAATGATGATGATGATTTTTTTCTTTTTATTCCACACCCCCTCATAAAGAGGGTTAAAATGACCCCTTGGTGGTACTAGTGTTAAACAAACTATGGCTTTATCTCATGAGTTCACAATGCAGATTTCTTTTGTTGCAGGAAAGACTGACCAAGAGCAAACACTGATAAATTGTTCTTAGCCTGAGTGTCCTATTAAATAAATAGAGAACCCAGTCATTGCAAAAATATATTGCGGCTGGTTCCATGACTGTAAAACAAGCTCAGTTATAAAAGTGGGATGAAATAATTGTACCTGTTTGATTTCGTTTTTTCTGTGTTCCTTCAGATTCACAATATCATGACAGAGTGCTGGAGCAGTGAGCCGAAACTGCGTCCTGATTTCAAGACATTAATCCACAGCGTGGAGACTGTACGTGACATCATGGACAGATGAATGGCATTGATCCCTGAACCTTTGACCTTTAGGTGCTGACCAGAAGTCAGCCCTCACACAGATCTTAACAGAACAATGAATGTCTTTGTGACGTCTGTGTTTACTGCAGCGTGGCAGTCACTAGTCTCAAGTATACTTGGTTCCTTCTCTCTCGGTGCTCTGCATGTCTGTCAGCCTAATTAACATGATGACAAAGAGCAGTTTACTCACTTCTTTCAACGGCCACAGGAAGTACCAATGATCTGATTAGTTAGTACACTACATCTGACTCAGACATCAAGCAAGAGATTATTTTCTGATGCCTTTTAGGTCATTGCATTATGGGATAAATTATTTTCTTTGTGTTACTTCTACGTCGTGTTTTACAAATTTCACTTGACGATGGACTGGATTCCAAAATTTTCTCTACTTAACAACGCGGGTTGAATGTTGAAGCCTTAAAGTCAGTATCGGTGCCAAAAATATACAAAAAATGCTTTTTTTTTTAAACGCTTAGTTCTCTGATTTTGTACTTTTATTGTTGTAAAATGAGCAGCAGCTTATTTTGTTAAACCAAAGAGGCCATTTCTTTCTCAACAGACTGTTAGCCGTCCAATTGCACACCTGAACTACAATGCACTGCTCTTATGTAGCCAAACTTTTCAGGGCTGAAACTGAGCAGGATTCCCCCTGCTGGACATCCAGACGTACTTTAACTTCACAGTCTGAAGACTGATAAAGGGCAGACCACACATGGAAATCACCAGCCGCACATCTGTCACAAGGGGACCATGAACATCTGTGGGTGGTTCCTGCAGTCACAGTGAACTTGTGTTTTTATCTATTTGTTGCACATCGTGGATGAACGTGTTTTTCTGAGCTGATAAAGCGTCGAGAAGCGCCGTCCTGTTTTGACTGTTTGCTATGACTACACGATGTTTCCACACAACCGAGGTCAGACTTGTTCGTTTGGATCATTTCATGCAAAGTGGAAACAATGATATACATTCACAGCAATAACGGCTCACCTGAGAAATGGGTACCTAATAGTGTCATATCATAAACTCATACAGTGTCATTCTTGTTTTTGTATGATGTTTGCCTGTAGATCCCTAATGTGAAAAGTTAAATGGTTTTTACTGAAAGTGGAGAAAGCGTAATGAAGGGAGATGCTTTTATTTTCTGCAGTAGCTTGATGTTGCAACATGTTTTATTTAAAACATATTACTGCTGCCAAGGAGCTCTTTTTTAGTGCTGTTTGATCGTGATCAAGGAAGAACTCTTTGAAATAACTTTGGAGCGGATCCCTAAATTTTTTTTTTTTACTCATTAACATTACAAAATAAGTTAGTTGTAACAGCGGTGTCTAAACATACGCCAAACCTTAGAGCATCTCAAACATCACTGTAGAAACAAAACACCTTGGCGGAGGCCTGCGCTCTCAGAGTTCCCTTTTAGTTTACTTTTGTTCATGCCATTTTCCATTTTAAAAATATACATGTATGTGTGAAATATGTCTATGTATTATGTTGTGCATTACTTTGTCACGTATGTACGAGTGGCCACAAGGGGATTTTTTGGTCTTTATTTTTAAGTTTAAAACTTTATGTTACCGACCGAAAGAGGCAGGGATCTGTGATTTCGTGGAGCAAACACCTTTGCGAGGTTGTTCCACATGCCACACAAACACAAAATGTCAAAGCATGTCCTCTCACATCGCTGAAGATGAGTCACTGTAAAGAGTTTTCTCACTTACAAGCTTCCACGCCCAAAACCTCTAGGCAGTAATAAAACATGAGGATCTGGCCTGACTGGATATTTTGTCTGTTGTGAGTTTGATGTTTCAGCCTCACAGGTTCAGTTTTTTATTTTATTTTTTATATTTATTTTAATTTACATTGTGATATACATGTTTTGGTGTGTAAGACCAAATATGTTTATTTTGTGAATTATGTATAATTTTTATCCAAAGATTTTCAGAAAAAAAGTGTTTCACTCGATTAAACTGGTTCTTCTGTTTATTTCAGTTTTTTTAGTGTGTTGCAGTGTGAATGACATCGAGGCTTGTTTTGTCATCTGCAGATACTTTTTTTTTTAATACATTTATGTGTAGATAATGTAAATATCGAAATACAGAAATGTGGTATATTTCAGGCATGTACATACTTTTATTAAACAAAACCCACTGTAGTAATATGGACGTGAAAGTTGTATTTTTTTTTCTATCTAAATGTGGCTTCAAGTCATCTTCTTTTAGGTCTTTGAAACGATGCGTTTGATTCATACATCAAATGATTTCTAAATGTCATTGTGTGGTATAGTGCAGGGGGTTAAATGTATGTTTTAGCTGCATCAGAAAGGGTTAAAAGAAAAAAATCTTTCACTGTAATGTCCTCGGGGTGTTGACGGAAAATGTTAAGGCAGGCGTAATGTTGTGAACACAAGGCCGGCAATAAGTTCACAGCAGCCTAAATGACATTAATGTGTGATATTGGCCTGTGCTAGTTAAGTCAGATAGTCTGCAGGCCAGAATATGGACCCTAGTTATTGCTCCAATTCCTTTTCAACACAGAGACGAGATGATACCGCTCAACGTTTCATATTAATACAGTATTTAAAATTGATTCTCAGTAATGCTGAAAGGATGACATACAGTACATGATTTTTATTATTTTTTTAAACAAAACAAGTGAGGAGAATAAATAAAACATGACAGAGAGACATGAAGTTGGTATGATGTGATGAGTCTTGCTCACTTGCTCTCCTTCATATTTTACCTCCCACATTTTTCCACAACTGTACACTGTCTATTACCGCCCATCACAACATCTTTATGTCACAACCCCTCCGCCATCACCCGTCCTTCCTCCTCCTCCGCCCTCAGCACAAACGGCCGATGTCATTTTTGGTACAGCCCTGGTTACAGCACTTCCCCGCCACACCCAGAGAAAAGTTCCTCTTCTTCTTGCTTGGTACGGGCCAGTCAGCTGCAGCCGGGTCTCGCTCGTGCAAAACCGCTGTCGGCTGAGAGTCCTCAAGCGGCACCGGGTCACTCAGCGGCTGCTGTTGCCCGTAAAGACCCAGGAGGTCTGCCAGGGAGTAAGAGGAGGCGATGCGGAGAGGAGAGGGGTTATCTGTGAGCTCTGCGCTAGGTTGCCAGGAGTGCTGATTGTCCTCCACTGTAACATCACTGAAGGAACTCCACTGGAAGGGATCTGGAGACAGAAAAAGACACATAATAAACCTCAAGAACAAACAGGAGTTAAATATGAAGCTTAACTGTGTATCATATTCACTTTTAGTCGCGCTGAGGTCAGAATATGTTAAGTGCTTTTTTGGAGGACTAACAACAAAAGAAATGTTAATCACTCACTCAAATATTTTGATTCATTCTGACCAATTACAAAGGAACATGAGCTTACCATGGTGCTGAAATATGAAGCTCTGTCAGTCAGCTGTCTGGCTTAAATAGTTGCCTGATTAAAGCTCTGTGGCAGCCTAACCTTTTCATGTGTAAAAGCACCTTTTAAATGTGCTATGCAGTAATTTACAAGTGAAGAAAACAATCAATCACAGCTCCTTCTCTTCAATCATCTTTAGCCTCACTGAGAAATCAATTCCTTACACCACATTTTGGCTACATGAGAATATATCTGAGGACGTTTGTTGGTAAAAAAAAAATGGGAAAGAGAGTAGATATACACAACTTATTGTGCACAAATTAAGCAGTTAATTAAAGCTCAGTGACTCACCCAAGTCCCCCTCTGTGGATCGTCTCCACCGGGAGCCACCACAGGTGAAAATGACTGCTCTGATGAACTCTCTCCCGCACAGCTTCACCCCGTAGTCCCTCGGTATGATCAGTCTGCTCATCAGATCAGCCTGCACACAGTTGCATATGCCACCGACGCACACCACGGCCACGGCAAGAGTCAATCTCCAGAGCATTTTTTCCCCCACTTCTCCTGAAAAAAACCAACGGCTGGCTTGTGCTGCACAGGAGGGGTCAAAGCTGAAAGCTGAGCTCCACCTCAGATCTGATCACTGCTTCAAATCCTGATGGCTTCCTGGTTGTTGTAAAAGATGCTTCTGTTTGTCTGTCTTGTGTTGCAGTGAAGACTTTGGTTTCCTCTTCTCGTTCTCTCTGTAGACCTAGTCCTAACTTATGTGTTCAACCCCAACCCTCTCCCTCCCACTCCCTCCTTCTCCCCCTCACACACACACACACACACACACACACACACTCACGTCACTTAGATTGATGACAATGACGTACTTAGAGCCATTTCTTTATTGTAGTGTTATTATTAGGTGTTTTTATGTGAAGTGTAAGGGTGCACATTACTCACACCCTAGTTGATGACTTCGAGACAAACTATATGAAGCCGCGTATGACGTCTTGTGCGCTTCGCCGGGAGAAAATTAAGATTGTAAGTGGTTTAAGCTTCTAACATTTAACACTGTGCGCATCAACGTAACAAAAACAGGTTTGGTGTTATTGGCTTTGGAGCTTTGCATCATGGTAGCACCTTGTCACAGAAGACAACTGGAGAAGAGAAAGTCTTTGCAATATTTCTTTTTATTGGATATATAAATATAGTTTCCATGATGTCAAAATGTTTAAATGATGGTAAATACATACTGCTTAAAAATATTAGCACCTTGTAATATTTTACATCCACTGAATACTACTGTGATAATAAAAATAAGATGTACAGGTGCGCCAATGCTAACCATAGCTTTGGAATAAAGCATTCAAATTTGAATTTGGCAAATTAATTTCAGCGACCATGACCAAACGTGATGCAGTTTGGGAGAATAACAATCTTCTGCTGTCATGACAAATGTCTGCAGTGATGAGAATCTTTACTATTACAATTCAAGTAACATTTTGTGTACCTTTTACCTGCTTGGCAGGAAACTTTGAGAACCAAACTAGAGCTAAAAAACATGAATATTGCATTTGTATGCGAGATTGGTGTGCAAATGTTTGCTTAAAAGCCAAATAGCCTCAATAAGCTCAGCCTTTGTAAAGCTTATATTGCTGCAAGTTCATTTAGGCACCATTCTGCCCTCCAGAGGTCAGATATAACATCGTGCAGCTTTAACTGAGAACATGATAAACGTATAAAATTGTAACAAAACTTGAGATACCTTGTCCCAATTCCACACTACATACCAACTGATTAATGTGTGGTGTGTTCAATACAGAGCCCCGGAGTGGCCATAAAAAGAAAAAAATATATGTAATCAAGCCACATTTTGCTACATCGAGATGCAATTCATTCCCACATTTTGGTTAATTCATGAAGTAAGTGTATATACAGAGAGCCGGCACAACAGACCAGCCTTTCTCCCTGCAGCATGGAGTGCAGTGCATCTGCTTCAAGTAATATACAAGGCATGTTTTGTGCATACTTATATACAGATGAAGTGAACTTCCATTTAAGGACTCAACTATAAAATCAACTGGAACTTGGCACTGATTTCTTCACCGTAATGAAGCCTACGCTGAAACCATAGGTAGGCTATCAACACGCGATTACAGCATGTCTTAATCCCACCGTGCATAAAGACGCACACGATTGAGTCAACTTGTAAAAAAAGGCTCATAGGATAGGACAGTATGTCAATCAAACAGAAAGCTGCCCGCCCTCCGATGAAGAGAAGTCACTGCTCCTGTTTGTACCAACTGTCCTGGTGGAGTACCAGTGAAGGTAACAGCAGAAGTTGCTAGCTGAAAGAGCTCTGTGCGCAAGACAACTGTGAGGGAAGAAAGGCTGGTCTGTTGTGATGTTATACACTCACATCGTGTGCACAACTTAATAAAAACGTGGGAATTTGGAGCACTCGAAGTTTTGAAAACCCTTAATATATATTTTTCTCTCTAAGGCCACTTTGGTGCTCTGTTGTTCAGACTGGATAAAATTATACTTAGACTGGACAGCATGCAAACTATGAAGGAAAAAGAATATCTGTGCACAGCTGGGAAGAATTTGAATAAACTGTGGGTGATGCTGAAACAATGCTGACTTTTAATAAATCAATGCAGAGTAAGTACGGGAATTGTCTTTTTTCTTTGGTTGGTGGTTAGACAGCGCCAACATATCTTGGAAACCAAATATTAAGTTTAAAAAAAACATTTTCATTTGTTTTTTTGGGAAGTTTGATTGATAGTATTTTTCCAAAGTTGCAGTTTGTTGACATCCAACATGTAGTGCATCATTTCCTGTAGTGCAAAATGTTAAAGTATGTTAGTATTTTTGTGCACTAAGGGTAAAAACAGTGTGCTATCACGATTAGTATGTAGTCTGGATTCAGGGCACAGATATTGTCTCAGTGTGCCGGAGTCTCGAGTGAAGTATTTTGATCGGGATTCTGCATCAAAGCTCAGAACGGTGTTTCAGTGCTGAAGTGTTTGGCCACTGATGCACCTCTAATAACAAATACCACAAAAACAACATCATTACATTTAGATCCATTGATAGAGATTCATTTAACTTGATGTCCATGACATATAATTAGTGCAAACCATAGACTTACATTCATCAAAAAGGTATTTGATGTTTTTTCTATAATGAAGCAGAAGCAGAACGGGTGAATGCATCGACTGGACGACTATGATTTTGTCTCATGTTACCGACGCGTCATTTCTCCAAAAAGGAGCTGAGGCTGCTTTTAGCGCGGCGGGCCTTTTCTATGCTCTCGAACGTTGGAGTCCCGAGAGGCAAGTCCAGACGGTCATGTTCAGACTCCATGATACTCTCAGCCTCCCCTGGAGGTACAAAGGCAAACAAAATGAGGTTTAATATATTAGAATAAGAGCTGGGTTTATAGCTGTTTAGCTTCAGTAAGTGTACATGTGTAAATGTTGTCGACATCCCCCAAAAGGTTTGATATATAGACTGAGATACAGTTTGCAGTATTTTCTCTTAAGCTGTTACATGCATTTAAATCTATTGCTTAGAACTAGCAGTGTGATTTCAATACAAAAGATAATTCTTTAATTATTAGTTAGCATTAATAACTAACAGTCTTACCTCTCATACGATAAATAAGTGTCCCGTAAGCGCTGTCCATCTGGTAGGCAAAAATGAAGCCGAGTGGGAAGATGGGAGACAACAGGGATGGTTTCTTTCTTTTAATGGCACTGAAGAAAAAATATCGAAGCAAAGAGAAAAGCACATATTTCCATTTAGGCTACAAAGGCTTTATCTGATGTGCATTAAATCACACATGGTAATGCAAGCAGGGCGTTATGTTGTCTTAGACTGCTGTTCAAAAGTTTGGAGTCGTCTCCCACAACAGCTTGATTCAGTACCGTCAGATGGATGAGCAGATTACTCTATTTTTTTTTTTTTTTTAACAATTTTTCATGCTCGGACAAGTTGTAGTAAGTCCACTTTACAAATAGATGTTATATTGTATGAAGGGTTTGCCAAAAAAAAAAAAAAAAAGAAGATGTTTTGTACATGGAGAAAAAAACGGTGCACAATGATTCAACCAGACATAACTGAGAGGACAGAAAGAGACAAAGAACCTTTGAGCAGCAGTGAAATAAGAAGAAATAAACAGTCATTACTAAAACATGGATGGTACTGTTTCTGTGCCATAATAATGTCTCTAACAAACTGGAATTGAATTGTGTCTAGCAAAGCTAATCTTAAAACGTCCAAAGAGAAATAAAAGATTGGTCTAGGGTTAGTACTGTCTGACCTGGATGACTGAACATAAGCTGAACATTCTGTGGACTGACAAATCGATCATGTTCAATCATAACCCCCCGAGAGCAGACTGCGGAGGTTGCCAAAATATTTAGGCCTCTTCCAACAATGTGGGAGGATATTCGGAACAGTGTTCTGTCCTGTCATCAGAAATCAACTAAATGGAAGTTTAATTCTTCTTCGTTGGTGGCCAAAACTATTTCAAATGCAAATAATATCTGTCGTCTGAATAAAACGTTTTTTTAGTCGATGTGAAACCAGCTATTATTGAAGAATTATTACTATAATAACTGTATTCCTGAGGAGAACTGTTACAGGGTTACACATTTGAACTTGACGTGTCTAACACTTGCAAAACATCATACGTCAAGCTGCATCAGTAAAGGCCACTGGACTAATACTGGAGCTGTGAACACTCAGCTGAGTGAGGATCACACTTTATACAGGTCGTTCTCTCACTGTGTGTTATTACTGTGTGTGTGTGTGTGTGTCATCTCTGGTGAGTCTTATGTTGAATGTTAAACACCTCCGAGCTGACCTCTATGAGCACTTGCACACAAAACTCACCCCATAGTGAGTCCCACCGAGGCCACTGTAAAGAAAGTGCCAAAGTATTTGAGGAACTCTCTGGACCAGGCGATCTGCATGGCCATCTGCCTCTCTCTCATCTGGTTCTGCATCAGGATCTGACGCTCCATCTACACACACACACACACACACACACAGAAGAAACGACATAGAGGACGTCATGAGGCGTAACAAACCCATTAAAGCTAAATATGAACACAGCCTAAAGCCAACGTGAAATATTTAATGATCAGAAACAAATAAATAAAATGACTAAGCCTGACTTATATACAATGGCTCATCTGCCTTGACTCGCATATGAACTTATAAGTTCATTTGTGAGGTCACACACTGTACGCAGTGGTGTAAAGTAGGGATGCACCGATGCATCGGCCGATATTCGCCTCCTTAACTGCCATCGGCCATCGGCAAATATGCGTTTTATTTTGAAAATCCACCGGATTCTCTTTGCTCTTTCTGTGCCTGGCTTCCACCCGCTCGAGGTGCTCTGTGTACATTGACGCGTGCTGCTACGCCGAGCGTAGATGCATGTAACATCGCCATTGGCCATCGGCCAAGTTGTTATTTTAAACATCGCTATTGGTATCGGTATCGGCCCAAAATTTCACAATCGGTGCCTCCCTAGTGTAAAGCACACCGCCACTGGACTCTAGAGCAGTGGAGACGAGTTCTCTGGAGTGACGAATTGCGCTTCTCCATCTGGCAATCTGATGGACGAGTCTGATTTTGGTTGTTGCTAGGAGAACGGTACCTGTGTGACTGCATTGTGCCAAGTGTAAAAGTTTGGTGGAGGGGAGGATTATGGTGTGGGGTTGTTTTCCATGAGCTGGGCTTGGACCCTTAGTTCCAGTGAAAGGAACTCTGAATGCTTCAGCATACCAAGAGATTTTGGACGATTTCATGCTCCCAACTTTGTGGGAACAGTTTGGAGATGGCCAACATGAGCAAGGTCCATAAAAACATGGATGAGAGAGTTTGGTGTGGATGAACTTGACTGGCCTGCACAGAGTCCCGACAGAACACCTTTGGGATGAATTAGAGACTGAGAGACAGGCGTTCGTGTCCAACGACCTCACAAATGCACTGGAAGAATGGTCAAAAATTCCCATGAACACAGTCCTAAACCTTGTGGACAGACTTCCCAGAAGTCACTTAAGTTCATATGGGAGTCAAGGCAGGTGAGCGAATACTTTTGCCATTATAGTGTATCACTGGTTATTTTGCCAATAAGCAGCTAAACATTTTCAGTGTTTGAGGTCATTTGAAAACAGGGTCTTCATTATGTAGTCTGTCCACCAGAGAGCACCAACAAGTTTATTTTTGGACTGTCACATGTACCACACTCAGTACTTATCTTGGTCACAAAAAATAACATAACATAACTTAACATGTTTTTTTTATGTGTGTATGTGCAAAAAAATATATACGTTGATCAGGTTTTGTGCCTCAAAAATCCAGAATCTGTAATACAGTAAATTTCATGGACAGAAGTATTTCGAAGAAATCAAATCAACGCTAAACAATGGAAATATTCAGAATGTTTGCAATTAAATCTACTTTAACAAAAAGTATCAGCACAGCTGAATATTAAAGGCAGACAGAGGGACACAGACAGGGTCAGAGACAGCGAGTCCAGCCACAGAAATGTCACAAGTGTCCAACCTCAGTCAGATGAATCTTTTGTCTGCTGCTTCCTGTTTGACACTCGCTCATCTGCATACACAGACATACATACATAACAATTGCTATTGAGATGACTGAGTGACATTCTCATTCGAAAAAGCCTTTATTCTGAAAAAGCGCCCGTGTCAAAGATGAGCTTTTATTTCCACTTGACAGGAAAATGACACCAACTCATTGATGATGCAAAGGTTAAAGAAAGAAAAAAAAAAGTGACCACAGTGCAATTCATTTGAATCAATGATGGGAACTGGATGACATAAATTACAACATGTCGGAGAGGCAATGTTTTGATTTCCGACTTCCTGCCCATATTCACGAACAATTCTGTACTTCTGCGTTAATGACTGGCTGGACATTACGTGGCACTGAAGCTAAAGTGAATGAAATTAAATAGGTGTGGCTGTGAAACAGTGACTAATAGAGACTCTTTGATATCTGTACTTAAAGTAAGTAATAACTTAGTTGTGCCAACAATATGTTTAATGTATATAACTGTACAGGGCGGTGTCCAACCCAAACTACTAAACATGCACTTTGCATGCCAACATGGTTACTGCAGCACTACAGTGCACTTTTCAGTGAGATTTCTTTTAAAATACATTAAATATGTTGGAAAATAGTTGCTGAAAACACGTGAAGTCTTTGAACAATATATTACTGAAATGTGGAGTTAAAGGTTCAAACTGTTTTTCACCAGTTTTCAGTCCAGGATTTTGTTGGTCGGTCCTAAAGGGTGGCTCGATGACACGCTGAGGTCACCCTGAGCATACCCCTGCACCCCTAGCAGAGAGATAGAGATTAATTCATCTCAGTGAGTGTTTCAAAGTTAGTCATGTTATTTTCTGAACTCATCTGACACGTTTCAGTCACTTCAAAATTGCTGCTTGACTGCTCCCACGAGTGGCCGTGGCTTCAGCATTCAGCGGACATGCCCCCACATTCCTGGAGCTGAGAATTCATTTTTACCCGATTCTGACACCTAATTTCATAAACTTGTCGATATTTTTAATCGTTCATATTTGGCTGGGTGGTTAATAACACTTTCTTCTTTGGTCTGAGATGGACTTTAAGAACTAGAAAGCTAGGTAAATGTAAACTAGGTAAATGTCACGAATGCACAGGAGAGGAGGATGAGACATTTATAAGCAAGGCTACATGGTGCAGGAGGGCTGTGAATGAACAAGCCAGAGTTCATTTAACAATGAGTTTATGAGGGAGTCGGCTTCATTTTGACCAACTCCCAGAATTAAATACGTTTAACTTGTCAAGCAGGATAAATAAGAATGATCGAGAGCGATCGGTCATCCCTCCCTCAGGGGCTGACAGCAGGCATGAGAAACTGTCTCCAGTCATCAGCTATTCGTTGACAGTTACTGGAATGATAATGGACATGAAAAAATGCATTTTAGAACAATAAAAAAGTGATTAGAAATGATTAAATATTCCATATAATTTGTTGTACTCGTCTCTTTCGATCTTGTAGCTGCCTCTCATGTTTATCCAGCTCTACTTGATGTATCAGTATCAGACTGCTGTGTCCTGTCCAGGAATTAAACATCTAACAAAATATTTTATAGAAAAGCAAGGCTAAATTATCATTTTTTTTATATATCAGTGGGAAAATCTAACAACAGAAATTGTAATAGCATTGATCAAATACCTTTTCATGCATTCATTCATGATTTGTTCTCCTGTTCTGAAGAATATCCAGCGGGGTGATTTGATTACTGAAACGCTTGGCCACTAATAAACGTCATATTATATATTATATTCATTGTAGGTAGGGAAGCCCCGAGTAAAGTTCTAATTATGTAACTGTGCCGCTTGTTTCACCGTGGAGATTTCAGCCTGGTATGTTCTTTGTAGGCTAATTCACAAGGCTAATTTTCAGGTGATTATACACTAATAAAAACACAGTTATATTAGATTCCATTTCTGTAAAGACACAGTTACTTTAATTTTACCAGTTAACTCATCACCAACCAGATTACACTGTATATGACACGAGTGGCTAAGATTGAAATCCCTGCCTAGTAACAATTTGATTTTACTTACAATCAATCCAGGACTGATTTTTAGAGAATCAGCTCATTAATTATTTATTTATCTTATAGGAGAGTAAATCTTCAGACGGTTTTCTTGTAAAGCAAACAAAGAAAGGCTCTGTGAATTTGTAATTAACATTTTTTTTTCTGACACTTTATAAACCAAACATTTATCAATTAATCGACAAAATAATTCCCAGATCAATCAATAATTAATTATTGATATTCATATAGTGCCTTTAATACAAAAACGTTGCCATACAAATCTTTAAAAAAAAATCCATTTTAACACATTTGAGGTGAAAATTTTAGATAAAATCCAGCCATTGTCTTAAATTATAAACTGGGAATGAAATTCTGCGTAGCCTTGGGAAGTTTCTCTGTAAATTTTGCTACTTTTGTTTGTCATGAAAGGTACTACCCTTTAGAAACTCTTACTGTAACCGAGCTGACTACAACTGTCACCCTCCCTGGAAAGGAGGAAGCTATAAACTTTTTAAGCTCCAGGGGTGAGTGTTTGATACTAAAGAGAGACTCTGGGTGGAGCAATGTGTCAGAGTAATGGAAATCAGAGTACCAGCTTCTGTAATCAACAGTGTTTCTTCTCTAATTGCAGGGTCCACTGAGCTACATTAATGAACTCAAGGATGCCTCATTAAAATTAGAGAAAGTTAAAGTAGAAACCAAATACAGCAGGTGTTGTTAATGAGTCAAGAATTTAATTATGTTTCAATACGACCCTTTTACAAGGACAGCCAGGGGAAATTACCCATCCATTCACAGAACCGTTATGATCCCCAGGAGCGAGAAATGTGTTATGAACGGTTAAAGAGACGTCACCTTTCATGAAGTCATTCTTTCTCTCATCTGGGTCACAAAACAGGAAGTAAGCCAGCGATACTGGACATTCGATTTTAATAATGTAGAAATCTAAAAAACTACCTCCTTCTTGTCAGTGATCAAGTATTTTATCCCTCGAGTCATCTGCTTGTAAATTTCTTTTAAAGAGAGTGTGTAATATTCCGACGAAGATTAAAAATATGACTGTGTAATCAGTATGTGTCAAAACAAAAGCAAACCCCTCGTGACTGGTAGCTTGCAATTTCGTTGAATTACGCTACTCTCTGACTCATCAAGTCAGTAAAATTCTGCAGGCTGCAAAAATAGCCAGAAATTAGCTTGTGAAAACAATACTGTGATTATGACGGCGAATAATAATTATTTACATTATCGATTAAAACTTAAGCTGATGAAATGTTAAGAAAAAAATGTGAAATAATAGCTATCGCATGCGGACATCTTCAAATGTCTTATTTTGTTCAACCTAAAATATTCAGTTTACAAAAATATATGATAAGAAAATATGAAAATATTGCAATAGTGCAACTATAAAACTGCATTTTCCCCCCACTATTTTTACTGTAAAAATTACTGAAACGATTAATCAATTATCAAAATAGTTTTAATTTTCTAACAGACATATTGATAATTGTTTCAGCTCTGGCTGTTATATTGGTTCTATGTTCACAAGGGCTACAGATGCTAATTAGCTAAAAGCTACACATGATTTAGTCCTTGTAATCTGTACATGAATAAACAAAGTAAACAAAATTGTACTGATATGATACACTTCTGGATCAAATATAAATAAGATTAGGTTAGTTGACGATAAACATTACATTATTCTCAGCCCCGCTGCCTCCCTTCAGACTCCCCAGACAAATACCTGTACAGAGCAACTACAGTATTTGACTTCCACCCTCCACAGCCTCACGATGCAGCTGACATGGAGTTTGTGGGAATCCTCGTGGACATTTAACTCTTTGCTTTGATGAACACTCCAATCATAAACACCAATCATTAACTCTGCCAGGAGAAGCTCTCCATCATCCGGAAACTCGACGCCCTCTCTGTCGCACCCCACCTACCGCTGCCCCCTCGTATCAAAGCATCAAACAGCCAGTCGTCGTCTATCGCTCCATCTGCTACTTCACCGCACTCACAGTCACCAATCATCAAAACCACAAACACACACACACACACAGAGCCACGAAATCTACTTCCAACCTCACAGATGTGAATACAAATGATGTTAACATCCAAATCACTCAATGTCTGGTCACAGATCTTGGATTTGTAAAGAAAAACTTGCTTTGCCAGACAATTTGTGCCTTCTGTCAACATGACTGGAAACTGGGTATCAGTTGAAAATTTCCAAGAGTAGAGCAGATAGTTTTAGTACCGATACCACAATAAAATATGAACATGTTTCTCTATGAATCCATTTTTTATTAATTTAATATAAGAAACTTCTCAAATGTTGTCTCAACAAAAAGCAACCAGTCTACAATCAGCAAAATTTTGATTTGATTTGTTTGATTTGATTTGTCAATTTAATCAGAAACTAGAAGAAGAATAAGTAAACAAAATGACTAATTAAATGGTCAGCTTTCGGTAATAGCGACGGACACGTTAGGGCGGGTGTGGCTCAGGAGGTAGAGCAGGTCATCCACTGATCACCGGGTTGGTGGTTCGATAGATCAGCGTGACAAAGACCTTGTAAAGCCCTTTGAATAAAATCACCACATAAATGTAGCCATTTAGCATTTATATTTCAGTTGGTAACATAAATATTGAGGGTTGACACGGTGCTATAATAATGACTCTAAACCATAGACTGTATAAAACATGGACGTAGTCTCCGTGATGTCATCCATAGGTTTCTGCAGAACTGTTGTAAAGCTAAGAGTGAGGTGGCTCTGAGTCTTTACCTACACGTGTACTTTAAAAGTAAAGAATATCACGTGTCTCTCATGGAAACATCACAAGGGATGACGAATTGATTCAGAGGCAAGCTTGGACACACAGCAGACAATGACTGTGAGGCTAACTGGAAAAGGCAGTGAAAAAAAATGAAAGAAAGAAATGAGTCATGACGAGTCCACCCTGGAGGTGACAAAGTGAGAGCAGAGCTGAAACATAAGTGGGAAATTCACTGACATTTCCTGAAAGCTACAGGCACAGCGGGACAATACTTGGAAAAGTGATACACATGAATCACCGAAATCGTGAAAGAAGATAAGGAAGTGGAGAGAATAACCCACAACAAACACAAGATATGACGGCATTATGCATCACTTGTAACTCGACTTCTGAATAAAAAGTATGTACTAAAAAAAGTTTGATGATGAAGCAGCAAAATCCTGACCATCATCATTCTTCAATATATGAACGGTGGTTAAACGGCAGATTTCTATCTCTGAAACATTTTTACAGTCCATCAGTAACTACTTCATGGCCATAGACAGTATAAAGAACGGACGTCGTATCCGTGACGTCGCCCACGTGTGTAGTGTGGTGGTTCTGGCCGTCGCCATCTTGGCAGTCCTGCCTCTGCCGTCTCCCGGTAATCTAAAAATGGGCAAAGACGTGGATTGTTGAGGGACCGGAATGACGCCTGGGTCCTCAAATAAACCACCTATGACAACACCCACCGGTCAATTAAAGCAGCCACGTTATTATAACCTAAAGTTATTCATGCCTTCATCATGTCTCGCTTTAAACACAACCCGGGTTTAGCTAAGATCATAGCACAGCCGTTTTAGCCACCATACACTAACTCCCAAACATAATTCCCTACAAGGCACTACACTGCAGATGCCTGATTAGTTTCAAAGTTTTTACCATCTATCATCTGTGTGTCTGAATGTCTAAATCTGTTGAGATGAAAGGCGTGTACAAAGGTGAGAATTTTAGCCTTGTTTAATTCATTTTATTATTTCCACCTTTTACCTGTTTACCTTTTTTTTAATCACCCCGTGTTCTGTTGTACTACTTTGTGTGAAGTATTTTCTGTTTAACGTGTCTACTTTCTGAAAAATACTTGTACATGTAATGTTTTGAAAAGGACAAGCAAACAAGCATTTTTTTTTAAATTCACCATTGGTGTGTGCTTTATATTTAGAAAGCAATGGTCAAAAACTAGTCAAATAAATTAAACTTCAGTGGATGTGAATAAAAAGTACAACCCTACTATTAGCAACCAAGACCCTTTGTTGAGTAGAAAGTGAACAAAAATGTCATTAACGTCATTTCAGAGCTGCCATTTATCCTCAGGACATGCGTCATACAAACACACCCATATCCGATGAATTTTCAAGTAATGTTTAAGATGGACCTGATGGTTCAAACACAATGCCCAATGACTTAAGAGTCCATGGGGCAAGAGCGTGGAAAGGATCAATTAGTTTTGAGTGATGTGACTTGAAAACATTGGCAAGCAATCATCTTTGACATCTTAATGCAGGGGGAGGCAACAGCTGCTGCTTCACAGATATCCTGAAATTGCTACGGTCAATCTTTTCAGTTTGCTAATGTAAAAATACAATTCCATTGTTGAAGACAGAAAAAGCTGAAAAATGACTCCTTGTTATAGCATAACATTTGACCATAAGCAACCCTAAGCGACTCTGATATAAGTTTTGTTCAGCCAACATTGTTCTGTATGCTTTCAATTGATGTTAAAATGAGAAATGTCATATTAATAACTGTGATTCTTAGTGTGAATAATGAATATCAAACTATTTGTGGTAAGTACAGTAAATGAAACAATGTGGATTCACTACAGCAACGCGTGAGCGTGTACCTAATATCTACATGCGGGTGATCGTCACAACCCAAATGAGGGCGCTCTGAAACTCAATTGCCAAACCTTTGCCATCACTGAATAATATTAGTCATCATCTACCACATTTACTGCTGGGAGAGCAGGAGAAAATTACGAGGCCGCAAACACAACAAACCTTTTGGGCTTAAGTCGGATAATGTCATTTGGTGTTATGACAGTCACACATCCCACCTGCTGCTCAGCAGCTTGCAGGCATCAATAAATCACAACAAATTGGCCTCAAAAAGGAAAAGAAAAAAAACAAAAAACAAAAAACAATCCTTTGTTTAAATGAAAAAAAATAATGAGCGCAATAAAACCTGTGGTCCATAAATAGAATTGCTGAGATTCGAACTGAGGCTTGCATCCCTCGCTTTGACACTCAGCTATTTAAGAAAGAAAGAAGTAACGCCAGGCTCACAAGACATATTGAAAGGACAAAGGACGAGTATTACGTGGTAAATGGTAAATGGACTGTATATATAGTGCCTTTTTAGTCTTCAGACCACTCAAGGCGCTTTTTACACATACACTGAATGAGTATGAATGTTGTTCATCAGTTTTTGGGAGTCAACCATTCACTTCACTTCAACATGCAGACGGGAGGAGCCGGGGATTAAACCACCGACCATCTGACTGGTGGACGACCCCACTCTACCTCCTTTCCTCCATGTTTTCTGTGTTAATTTGATTAAAAAAAAGATATTATTTTATAGATATGTATCGTGTCGCTAAATCAGGTAACAGTTTAGTAATTGCATTGTATAAACTTGACTCAAGGTGCACATGAAAAAAAACATATACAGATAAACAAAAGTACGAAAATGCTAAAATAATACTGTAAAGTAGGACCCATCCTCATTGTGCTAATTGATGCTGTGCTATAGTGGTGTAGAGGCAAAGGCCCATATTCCTAAACAAAATGACAACTGGAGGAACCTTGAGAGAGGAACAAATAAGAAAAGTGACTCTAATATTATCTTTGATTTATTCCACTGAGTAAGAATAAAATGAGGTTAAGAAGATTAGATTTTTTTTGTTAATCTCTCACTGGAATTTCCACCACAGTTAGCTGGACCAAACCGCTGTCCACATGGCCTGGGTTCACTGGTACAATTTACACATTATCCTGTATTACACAGTGGTACATAACCCCATGTTTTCTGTGGTCATTTGATTAAAAAAATACATTATTTTGGGAATATGCATCGTGTCGCCAAGTCAGGTAATAGTTCAGTTTAGTCGTTTTATCATCCCAGATGGGAAACTTGACTTGCAGGCAGGTGAAAGCAGGACCCATCCTCATTGTGTCAACTGATATGGTGCTATAGTAGTGTATCACACAGTGAACCTGGGGCTTTGGGGGCAGCTGACTGCTTTGCTTTGCAGTGGGAAATCCAACCTTGGCTGGTACATGTTTGAATCGCCAGTTTGTACATTTACATTTAGACAGCAGACACCTTTGTCCTGAGGAAAATCCAATCCAAGCTACATGAAGGACTTCAGCACGTGTGCTGCCATCGTCATGTGTTGTGGGTGGGTTTCACATCCACTCACCTGCAGCCGTGAGTTGTGGAGCATGAATTCTTGCTGCTTTTTAAGGTTTGCATCCATAGATTTGGACAGTAGAAACCCCATGGCGGCGTTGTCACTGCTGACACACAGACGGAACAATTCAAAAAGGTGCAACTACTCGGCGTGCAGAGGTACAACTGGTTAGCCAGCGTTAAAACTTTGACTTAACATGACACGTCCAGTGTCTCACTGTGCTATAACTTAAAGCTACATTAGTAGCTACATCTCAGTGCTTCTGTTGGTCTAATAACTTGACGCTAACATTGTCTAACATGCACATTTTGTTATTGCTAAGTGATAGCAGCACTAGCTCTGCTTATGGACTTTCCTATTAGTTAATTTGGCTAACGATATGCGCTAATATTACTGCATGAATTCGCTGTAAATGAAGCCTTTACGTACCTAATATACTTTGAGGACGGTGAGCGAAATAATATGATAACACTGAGCACAAAACAAACAGGACTAACGGTGGTTCAAGGGCATGTCTCAATCAAAACAAACGTGTGTGTGTGTGTGTGTGTGCAGCGTCTAAAAACAGCTAACTTCCGGTCTGCGGCTCCGTCAGTTATTCCGTAAATAAGCACCGAACATCCGGTCAGACTTTCAAAATAAAACAAAAGCATACTGCACCAATCCCTAGACATCAGGGCTGCTTTACAGATATCAAACCTAATCTTATCAGGGACCAATCACATTAATGATTCAAATAATTGATTCTGCTCTAAGTAAGTTAAAACCTGCGGTTCAGAAATGTGAAGTTAACACACATTATACAGTCTTACAATACAGTATTGCAGCAGTCCTGCAGTTAGTTGAGAAATGGCTCCCTGGCTCCCTCTGTTGGTGTTTGTGGGTCACTTATAGGTCCAACTCTAGATAATAATAATAATAATAATAATAATAATAATAATAATAATAAGTTGCTTGTTCACATTTAGAGTCAAATTTCAGAGGAATTAGAGGAACATTATAAAGATTTGATTATGTAAAACACAAAGTCTGCATTACAACCAATCCCCAAGTTGTGTGTGTGCTTCATAGCAACTTCAGAAGTATGGAGTATGGTTGTAGTGTCTAAATAGTCCTATTCTTTAGCAGATTAGACAATGATGTTATGAAAAATGTTTTTTAATTGGACTGGAAGATAAGTGGATCACGGCCCATGTATGTACTTATTTACTGTTTTGTACTTAACTTTACTTGAAGTTTCATAAAAGTTATTTTACTTTTTACTTACTTTAAAAGATCTCTAACATGGGTTAAGCTATTTTAAATGAATTAATGAGAGGATTTTTTTTAAAAGCCTGTTGAACTGTATAACTGCATGTTGTGACCTGGAATAGGCTCCAACAGGCTGCACAGGATAAGTATGTAATGGATGGATGGATCACACATATTAGACTGCAATAACTTTGTGGGAGAGTTAACATCCCAAGCTGCTTTTTGAAAGTGAAAATCTTCATGCTGCAGTAATATTTATATATATATATCAAGCCAAGCTATCGTTTTTCACATATGCATTACAACAGCGTGGGAGACTCTTTCAACTGACAACTTTCACCCTCATGGACCTGATTTTCCACCTTCTTAGTTTCACAACCAACCCAACATAAACATGTCATGCTACAAATATTTCTTCAAGATATCAATTTTGCATGCAACACTTGATTTAAGAAAGAAATGTATATTTTCTGAAATTTAAGTGTGATCTCAAGAGCCATACTCATGTATGCCGTAAAGGCAACCACAATTAAACTGACACACTTTACCTGGGAGAGTGCGAGAGCCCAAATATCCCCTTCCTAATGCTGTAAGTTTGATGCTTACTCCTCTTCTTTATGTCTTAAGTGCAAAGAGATGGCTAGTCTTACCTATTTCCTGTGGTCCTGCTGAAATAGACAGCGTTTCTGGTATTTTATAGGGCAGAAAATTAATCACATCTTAGCCGTTAATCCATAAAGTGACCCAATATATGCAGGATGGGATTTCAAATGTCTCTTTTACCAATAAATATGAAAGGAATCTAAATAAAACACTCATATTCAGTGCAAGAAAGTGCATACTTCAGAAATGGATAATAGACAAATTCCCCACTACAGCACAGTTTGTTAAGTTTTTCATACCTTATGAAATACCTGGGGTTTCTTTCCTGTATAGATGTCTGTAAACATCACTGCCACACCCAGACCTTTCCTTGCTGTGTCTCTCAGTCTTTCCTGGTTACACCCCTGTGGTAGCCAACTGTGCAAGACTGTATGTTTTTGAATGTCTTGTTGAAAGCTCATCTGGCATTAACCCGTGTTGCATGTCACTGATAAATGTTTTTTTTTTTTTTTTGCAAAAGTTCCCTTTTACAAACCTGTCACATATTTTACCTATTTGTAGTATGGGTAGTAAGGTACATATGAATTTCAGATTTTCCAAGGGTTTTCCAGAAGGTGGAAATTGTTAACAAGTTTAGCAAAAAATAAACTTCCCAGTGACAACAGCATCAATAAGATCATACCTGCATCACTATCTTATTCCTGTAATTAAAAAATAAAGTTGTGCCTGAACATGTACAACATGTTCGAGCCAGTATGGAAATAAACTCAAGGAAACAGACAGTGCCAGCAGCAGTGCTGGTAAGAATTGGATCCACCTCTGGGAGGGATTTTCACCTGGCTGGCAGCTGTAAAGCATCATGCTGTGACAGACTTTCTTCCATTGAAAATTTCCAGTTTTCCCACATGACAGGTGTTGACTCGTGTGAACACGAATTTCTGCATTGAATTATTGTTGTTTTTTATTGGTACTTTCTTTGGTGCATATTTAAATTTCAGTACTTACTAAAAATTCCAGTTTACTTACTGCACTGTAGGATTAGCCAAGTGGTAGAAGCCATAGTGCTATCAGTGGTGTAAAAATAAAAGTACAAGTTCCTGTTTTGACACAAAGCACCTGATGACCTCAGGAAACCTTGCTGATGTTTCCCAGTGCATCACTGATACAAATTCAAGTTCCCACCAGACTATAGTGTTGGTAATATTAGCTCCATCTCAACCAGATACAACCTTCAAATGCTACACATCAGTAATGGTAAACCATTAAATACAATAATAAGGTGATGTATGCCTAATTCTGATAGTGGCATGATTATTTTGATACTTTGAGTACATCTTTCTAAAATAATTTAATAATAACAGTAATTTTACCTACATAAGAGTTTGAATGCAGGACTTTGTTATAGTTCTCTTTATGTACTGTTTATGGCCTTAATGAAACTTCTACTACCACAATCACAATTGTGGTTGATGTTGTTGTTGTTATGACACAACCATCAATAACAAGGTCAGTAATAATTATCAGTGAGTTGATGGATAAGTGGTCTGATGCAGGAATGTATTCATTTTTTAAGTAAATGACACACAAGAGTGAATTAATTACACAGAGACAGAAACAGAGAGAGGAAGGAGAGGCTATCAATCTATCAACAGCTATCAATTTTACATACGTCTGATTAACTGCTTGATTTGATTTCTTAATAACATCTCTATAGCAACGCTTAACGGTTCAGGATGTAAGATTTAGAGGTCCTTTTTTTACAGGATATGGCAGAAACTGAATATAATATGCATCACTATGTTTTCATTAGAATTGAGAGTTGTGTTTTTGTTATCTTAGAATGAGACTTTTATATCTACACATCCTGCAAGTCCTCTTCCACGATGTCCGCCATGTTGGGTGGCTGTTTTCGTGTTTCGTGCAGCATCCTCACACTATAAGGACAGGATGAGGCGAGGGCAGTTGCAATCAGCAACTACACTACTACATGCCACTAAATCCTCCACACTGGTGCTTTTATATTTTCTCTTCCTTATTGCACATGTCGCAGACAAAGACAAAGACGGTTGAGGCTGGCAAGCCCATTGTTTGAGTATTCAAGTGATTCATCCCTACTTCCTTACTTACTATGGCCAATCTTAGTTAAGCTTGAACCTTTGAGTACATGTTTATAATAAGATTTGGATAATAATAATAATGATTTTACCTAAGAAAAGTCTGAATGCAGAACTTTTTACCTAGCCTCTAAAAAAACATCTTCTACCACATTCTCTCTTATTGCTGTTCGGTCATAACCATTAATAATTAGGTTCATTGTGTAAAATGTAGGGGGCTATGGCAGAAACTTTTGTGTTTTTTTATGCAGCCACTGCAGTTTCTCCTCACACTACCAGGAAAACGTGAGGCGAGGAGAGGTTACACTAAATCTACACACAGGACCATAAATATTTTCTCTTCCTCATTGCACGTGCCGCAGACAAACACTCAACAATTAAGTTTTAAGGCTGGCTGGAGTAGGTTTGAGTAATCATTGTACATAGTGAATCATCACCTCTTACCGTCAGTCATAGATAGGCTTGATACGTTTAGTAATAATAATAATAATGATAGTAATTTTAAGTAAAAGTTTGAATGCATTACTTTTAAGACTGGCAGGCAGCAGTAGGTGTAAGTAATCAAGTGATTCATCACAACTTGCTAAATTTAGATAACCTGACAC
Source organism: Argyrosomus regius (assembly GCA_946959425.1). Lineage (NCBI taxonomy): Eukaryota > Metazoa > Chordata > Actinopteri > Sciaenidae > Argyrosomus > Argyrosomus regius. The sequence continues at coordinate 15,846,855 of OX336898.1, read as the reverse complement.
TTTGAGTACATGTTTATAACAACTATTTAATAATAAAAGACTAAGATTGCACACAATACACATTTGTCTGCACAAAGTTACTGTACAGAGTTAATGTATACTTTTATTTTGTATATTTTTTTACATGGATAGAACTATATGTTTGTCCTTCTTCTTTTTACTCTATTTATACTGCAGTCGCCATTGTTGTAGTCAAGACCAGCTAAACCGAGACCAAGTCAAGACCACGACCAAACTGTATCAAGACCGAGACAAGGCCAAGACTTTGGTCTATATAGCATACTTAGGTAGCTAACATGTGGCTAATATTCACCATATCTCTTTGGGTGAGGCCCACGCCACGCAGCCTTCTCAGTTAGTGTATTGCAGGACTTACAGACTGTTGTGTGTTTTCTTTTGGACGTCAAATTTTATTACAGGAGGTTATTGGTGTCATTCGAAGCAGGAAGTTTTACTTAGTTCATGTTCATTTCTTTTTTTAAATGAGTTTAATTTGTAGGAAGAATTATGAAACTGTAACGAGACAAACTCAACATTATTAAGTGAATAATATGGAAACACTGGTGATAGCACCACAGCTGTGGTCTTAAAATAAAGTCCTGAGTCTTCTTTGTCCGAGACCAAGACAAGACCGAGACCTTCAAAAAATGGTCTTAAGACCGGTCTCAGGTCTCAAGACCATTTTTTGTCTTGTCTTGGACCATTCTCGAGTACTACAACACTGGCAGTCACTTTAACTTTACTACCTCAAGCCTTTGTGTATACCTCATAACTGTGTTTTAGTACCAGAATGTCCCTTCAGGGATCAATAAAGTACTCTCTGGGAAACACTACAATAATTCTTGTTGCTGTTAGGCAATAACCATTGATAAAGTGATGTGAGGCGGAAAATACTAGGTAAAAAAAAACACTGTACTGTCCATGTGACGTAATCTTTAGGCTAAATGACACATGAGAGTGAACTAAATAGAAAGAAACAGAGAGAGGGGGAAATTACAGACAGCTATCAGTGTAAACGTGCAATAAGGGAGAGAAAAGATAAGAAATGTTTATAATGAATCAAAACAACCATTGACCTGATTTCTTATAAGCATTTCTCATATTTCCTTATTGCACGTGCCGCAAACACACAGGTGTCAAGTTTAAATGGTTAATGGGCATACAGGAGGTTGGAGTTATGAGTGATTTACGGTTACTTACTGCCAGCCTCAGATAAAGTTGTCCACTTACAGTAAGTGGTGGAAACTCATACTTCCGTGTCTCTCAAAACAGTCGTAAATCAAATTCACCCGTGAGCACTTTCCTTGAATGTACAGGTCTTTACAACCCCGTTTGCACACATTGGAGGGATCTGTTTATTACTCACAATATGAACAATATTATTACAATATGGGGACGCTGTCGCTCGTTACTTTCTAATTCAGGGACAAAAAGCTCCACTGAGAAATCTGTCAACGTTTAGCTTCAGAGAAACGAGCGAGACGGAAATTTGCGTGGGGGGGGTGGAGACAGAGAGAGAGAGGGTAGTCCTGATCCCCGAGAATGAGTGGTTCATATAAACTGCACACACAAGGAGAGGCAGCATCTGAACTGAACGTAGGAGGAAATTCATAAAAAACAACTAGCTGCTGACTGACCTGAAGGTAAGTACACATTGATACACACTGATAAACAACAGAAACTTCATTTATGTTGTTAGTATTATTATTATTATTATTATTATTATTATTATTATTATTATTATTATTATTATTGGTGCTGTTGTTGTCGTTATCACTATATTATTAGTTTATTTACAAAAAAATAATTATCAATCTACATCTGAGTTTTCATTAGTATCACCTTTATTTATCTGGCTTTTTATATTTAATATTATTTTTGACATTTATCACCTTATTGCTAAATGTTTACACATATCCATAGCCTGAAGACCTGCACAGTTATCTTGTCTTTTTTTTTTTTTTTAGAATAAACTATATATAATACTTATGTACTATAAATGTGCATGTAATGTTTATAATGGGATGGGTGGGATGCAGGGTCTGGGGTGGAGAATTGGGGTTGGGCTGTGGGTGTGTGCTTGTTTTTATTTTTTATGTTTTTATGTGAAGCACTTTGTGCACATTTTTTTTGTATGAAAAGTGCTATACAGATATGCACACTGGGTGTCAAACAGACACGCTTAATCACTAACAGCTCATTCATACTCATCCGGGCTGTTAAAATGTTCTGTAGAACTGCACTGGTCATGCCCCTTTTTCAAGGAACTGACACAGAGAATTGCTTAATTGCTTTATCATTCAAACTTTAAACCACGTGTGAGCAGAGCTTGTTTTTTTACCAACAGAAGCCGGATGTACTAATCCATTTTTTGTTTACTAAGAGAAAATCTGCAGGTTTTTTGAGTGTGTGGGGGTGTGTGTTGACACAGCTCCACTGTCAAACAACATGACACTATTTTTGTTTCTCCATCCAGAATAAACCAATGAGGAAGTAATTTGCCCTGTAAAAGACCCATGTCATGCTTACATTAGAGAAAACAATGTCTGTCTCACCAACATGTGATGTTTTGTTGCATTATGTTAGGGTCATTCTTTTGAGTAAAGACGTGATCTAGATCAAGCATGTTTTGGCTCTGGAAAACACATCTGGTTTTTCTTCAGTAAAATGACTCATGCTGTCAGCCTACAGATTTCAACAGCTGTAAAATTCCCTTTAATTTCTTCCTTAGGTCTCAATGGACTTGGCCCTTGTTTTAGTTTTGCAGGTCATGTTCCAGACATCTCTCTCAGGTATGTAGTATGAAGTGCACAGCAGTGGAGACATTTCTGAATAAATAAGAGCAAAAACAGGACAAACAATGCGTCCACATGAAGCCTTTTCTGTTTCTAATCGACACACAAATAAAATGTCTTAATAAATATTTAATAGCTGTGATTGACATTTATTTGAACATTACTTTGCATCATTTCCCAGCAGCGTTATTCACTGTTGAGGCAGAGCATTCCTCATATGCATCAGAGTTTGGAGAAGATGTTGTGATGGGCTGCAGGTTTCAGCCTACACTACTGAATTCTAATAACGACCTGGAGGTGACCTGGCACTGGGTGGACCCCGTAACTACTGATCATCGGCAAGTGTACGGGATGCTTAACAACGTGGAGCAATTGGAATCCCAGGATCCGAACTATCGAGGTCGAGTGAGGCTTCTCACTGACGAGCTGAAGGATGGCTGGGCAAAGTTAGAGGTCAGTACTGGCACTGGGATGTTTAGATTTACATAGAATTTGTTGGGGGGGGGTATGTGATGAGTTATTTCCTGTAATATTTCCTCTAAGTGATGTGGTTAACTTGTTCATCATAGAGGGAATCACTGATGAGTGAGCTGTACTGGATCCCTTGTTTGCGCACAGAATCATATTTATCTGGCCATTATTATCTGTGTTCACAGTGCTGTATCAGATACTATGACACCACTGCCAAGAAGGGACAGTGGTGTTTGCTTCCATGAGTTCTTATGTGGTTATGAAACAGATTCATTTTATATGGTGTTTATATGATCTACATAAACAAAAGACCAGGGATCAGGGAGACGATTGGCTATATCTATATATTGTTATTCGAAATTTCTGCTACTGGATGGGATTTGGCTGGATTCCTCTTGAACCAGACGAAACAGGATGGGGGAAGCACTACTCCTTTTCTGCAGGGGCTCGCCACAATCAACACAAAATGAAAGTTTCTTGTTCCCGCTTGAAAATAGAACATTATGTGGACCAAGAGATGCGCTAAGATCTTACCTCTGAGGAGTTTAGGTGTACTGAGCAAACACAATATTGCCATGATAACATCTAAGGACTGTACTTTCTTCTGCTGTCACTTTACAGATCTCCAGGCTCAGGATCAATGACTCTGGGGGCTACCAGTGTTTCGTGAAGACAGGAGTGGGAGCTGATTACAAAACTATAACATTGTCCGTTAAAGGTAAATACTGTTTCTGCAACAATGTAATAGTGTTTTAGGTTTTTAGGCAGTGACTTCAGGGGGCTTTGTTCTGGGAATGCCTTTAGTGTCTGGTCATTTCTGGGCAGTTAGAGTATTACTCAGTGTGAAAGTGAAACTAAGACCAGTATTACAAAATCTGGTAAAGAATGCTTGTGGTTTTCCTCAAGATCTTCCTGTTATCAATTGTATGCAAGATATGTTGATTGTAATCCTAACATCATATCAGAGTAGTGCTATTTTAAATGTCATAATCATACATTCCTATCTGATTCTCCCCTAGCATCCTATAAAAAAGTGAATAAACAAATTGTGACGGCTGCAGAGAAGGATAAGGTGCTACTGACCTGCCAGTCTGAGGGATACCCCAATACTTCTGTTATGTGGCTGGATGGACAGCAGAGGAGAATCAGCTCCAGTCTCACTGTTACAATAACACCAGACCAGCTTTTCAAAGTCACCAGTGAGATACGAGTGCACTCATCATTCAAAAACAACTACACGTGCAGCTTCACAACTGATGGGTCCTCTGCAACATTTCATATTCCAGGTAAATCATCTCTTTCAAACTGGTTTGAACTTATGATCAAGTCCAATGTGGGAACTGTATTGTGCTATGTCTCCCACCTCATTTCTTGTCAGCTCTCTGCTGCCCATAAAACGTACAGAAATTGAAGCAAACACCCACATAAACCTCTCTACTATTGCATGAATAAAAGAAAAGTGAACTGTTCTCATTTGAACTCTGCAGCCTGTCATAAAAAAGCAGATGGCACGAAAAAAACAGACAAGACTCATCACTATGAATTCTTCTTTCCTGTTATGTTCATATTTTCTCTTTGTCAGAGATGTCTCTTGACAAACCACATCAGATGTGTCACATATGAGCTTTACAGCTCTCGCTCACAGCTTACAACATTTTATCTTCTTAGGGTGAAGCCGTGGGAGGTGTTTGGATTTGAGGTTCGAACTATGCAGCAGTGTGTAGGAGTGTCATAACAAGAACATTTGTCATGGGTGCCTCATTTAGGCTGCTCATGTTCCTGTTTACATGTGTTCAAAGGACTACTTGCTCTTTTGGATACACTGTGTTTGGACTAAAAAAAAGTAAAAGATCAGGCTGCTTTCACAGCTAATAAGAAACTATACGAAGTATAAGAAGCGTTAGTCATTTTAATAGCGGCATTTTTTTAGTTCTTGACCAATAAGGGGAAGTTTGCAATGGTTTGACTTTGGTATACTTGGTTATTTCCATTGTGGCCAGACTTATTAAAAGCATCCTAATACTGTCATATCTGATACTAATCACAGCACTAATCCTTCTCCACTCTTTTCACAGATGAAAACCCTTTTGTTCCAGAACCAAACAACGCTCACCGCATCGTTGCAGCGAGCACAGGAGTGATAATAATAATCGTCGTTATCATTGTCGCAGTACTCATGTATCGACGCCGAAAAGGTAACCAATCACTCAATTCTTTATCAATACGGTGCATTACCCAAGAGATTCGTGACATGTAGCTCACAACAAACACAACAACACAATACATCAACTGGAAATTCATGTTTAACGCTGACATATGAAACAATGCACCCCAGGCATAACAGTGCATTGTGATTCCACAGATATGGTGCAATATTAAACTGACAAATGGATAAGTTCACTTGTATATAATGCAGTGATGTGCAATAGATCTATGTGCAGCCTCAAGGAAGCAACTAAAAGTTGAGTGTGTGCCAGGGTAGGAAGCGTCACTGCAGGGCTGGATTTCCTTTTAAGATGTGCACTGAAAGAATATCTGCAGGAAACTGGATTATCCGGTTCATTTCAAGTGTCACATGTTTACGCCTTTTAATATTTCCTCATTGGAAGCCCTGACATTGGTGAATTGAACTGAATCTATGGTTACAACCCATTGTACTACAGTGATTTGGAGACTATGATAAAACTTTAATAGAACTGATTAAATGTATTTATTTTTTATTGTCCAGACAGGATTGAAACTTTGCCTTCAGTCTCACCTCAGACAGCAACTACTGCTGAATTCATTAGTCAGCATCCCAAGTGTATGTGTGTCAAAGCCATTAGCAGTCAAACAGACAGAACAACTATGTTGATGTCATACATGTTAAGTACCAACACTGAAAAGAGGAAGTTGGTCAAACTGTGTTTGATTTGGCCCCGTAATGTGTGCATTTGACTTTGAGGGAATTTTATCAGCATGTGAGCTATCATGTGAGCATGACTTTGCTTTTTTGGACCCGACAGCCATCACATTTGGAAACACCCAGCTCAGTATTGGTTTGTGTGGCAGGGGAATTTGAGGTTATTCCTAAATGCATGGGTGGTTTTTTCAGTATAGCACAGTGTTGTTTGTATAAACCCCTTCAAACAAACATATCCTTCATTTCAATAGTAGACTTAATACTCTAACAAGTTTCTCCAAATATAAACTTGTGAACATGATAAGAAGTCTTACTTCATTTACGGCTCCGGAAAGAGACAGATGCTATTTTTAAGCTGCGATCAGGCCACATTTTCTCAAGTTCTCACAAACTGTAAAGACAAACCATAAGATACATGATAAATATAAGATTTACAGGAGAAGATACCACGTGCTTTTAATTAAAACTAAACTGAATAAATAAAAAGGTAAGCATAAAGATAATTCAAAGCCAAAATATTATGACACCAGCCACATAGAAAGCTAAGCTAAGTCCAGTTTAATATCATATTATTGAGCTGTATGAATTTAACATAACAGTGCCACACCACCTTTCACCCTGCCATCTATCCATACTTAAATACACACACACAAGCTGTACCAACACCCTAATAGCAATGTTTTTTTTTCATAGGGTCCAATGCTCCCAGCTCCAGGAACCTTTTGGTTGACAGTTGGTCGGCTGGTCGGTCTGTTTCTCCTGTTGACTGTGAGTTTAAACAGAGACAATACACATACCTGTTAACAACAATGTGTTAGAACTTAGCAATCATAACAAACAAAGCCACAGCCTTAACAACAGCAACAGTACTTCAAAAGTAGAAGCAAACTCTTGGGGGTGCTGTAGATTCCACCTGTGTGCTACATAAACTAAATTTCTGTTGCAATTTGTCAAATATTCATACTCTGAATGAAAGACACCCACAGTTTCCATCTCTTTTACTTTCCATGAAGAAGGTTGAAATCCATTTCAATTTCATTCTCCACCACTGTAATGATTCATTCTACTATCGATATCATTCATCTTTCCGTTACCTGGTGTGCCACCTCTTTCTCACAAAGTTGCTTGCTTGTTGTTGTGCTGTGTGTTGCTGTGAATTTCATGCTTATTTGCATGCATGTAATTTATCACTGCATCAGCCATGCAATGTGCAGTAATTTACTCATGGAAAATTAACCTGCTTATTTATTGAATCATTTGCCTTAACTGTAAAAAGTCTTAAAGCCCAACTACTGCCCCCGAGAATCTGTGCTGCATGCGATCAGTGTGGTTCAGCCAATCGTACTGTGATTATTCTCCAGAATACAGAAGTGCAAAGATCCCCTTTTCTATTAACTCTAAATACAAACCACTTTTTTTTTTTTACATTTGATTAAGTAATCCACTCACGAACACCTCAGTGCAAGTTTAAATCAAACTTGCATTGCAAGTTGTATGTAAGTGGATTTACACCACCGCAGTTCTTGTAGAATCACTGTTGCAATGATTGAATTGCTCGCTAAAGAATGACTGTAACAGAGACTAACTCAGTACTTCTGTAATTGTTTTTCTAACACTGTTGTTCTTTTTCATCAGGCCGAGAAATAAATAAAGAAAATGAGGAAGAGAGAACTATTTTTAACGAAGGTAAATGATTCTTATGACTCTATCAGCTATTTACGCGTTTTCTGGTCAGCATTTCATTTGGATAGTCTGCTGACAGAAGGTTCATAGAGTGTTTGTACCATTTCAACAGTTATTATTATAAGGTTTGGTCAGGTTTAGGCACAAAAACATCTTAGTTTGAGTATGCTCATAAACTGTCACTTTGATAATCTGTATCATCTAAAGATAAAGTGAAAACTGAACGATCCGTGACTGTGACTATCCAAATAAAGTGTGTTTGAGCTGGGATAGGCTCTAGCCTCCAACCTTTATAAGGAGAGGAGGTTACAGAAAATAGATGGATGGATTTCTGTTTGGCAGTTGATGTATAAACTGATTAGAGTCACCTCTAATGATTATTTTCATTAGTGATTAATCTGACGATTGATCAGTTTTTTTGAATTGTCTATAAAATGTCAGAAAATAGTGAAAATTTGCTATTTATCGTAGACACAGTTTCTTTAAATGCCTTGTTTTTTCCAACGAAAAGTCCATACCCACAAATATTCAGTTTACTACAAGTGAAATGCTATTTTTGCTTGAAAAACGTCATAGATTAGGCAGTCATCAAAGTACTTGGCAATAACTTTTCTGTCCATTGGTTAAGCAGTTGATTGACTGCTCAGTGCTAAAAATGATCATACATAATTCATTTGTAGTGACAATGAATACAAAACTGTTGGATTTTGTGTTTTTTACAAAAAAAATTCTGGTGACAGAAGGATCAGTACAAAACTTCCCGTAGACACTGACCTTTAGACACAAGTTCAAGGTTAAACAAGCCTCTGAGAAAAGAAGTAAGACAACTTCTTCAAAAAATCTGTAGCTGTTTGTCAGACTACTGCCCTTTTCTGTAAAAACATCAGTGGGTGCACTCTTCAACTATCTTACGGCAAATTTACTGTGACACAAAGAACAAAGAAAACATCTAAGGGATTTTTCTCATTGATTCCTCGTCATCAGATGATGCGGATGTGATCAAAATCTGGTCTGTTTTGTTGTACGCAGGCTGCATGGAGGAAAATCTGGGGGCGTCTGTGAAAGCCCATTATTCCGACTCTTTCAGTGCGGATGCGAAACATCACTTAGATGCTTTCAGTGTGAAGGAGTTGCCTCAAAGGCTGCAGAACAAGTGAGTCACAAACACAAATTTCCGAAAAGATCATTAAAGACGCTAGATTCCAGACTATTTCGCTTTTATGATCTAATTTCCAGTAACAGCAACAATTGAAATGTTTCATTCCAAATCATATAAGAAGAATGTCACCACGATAAATTCAACAAATATCAATGATTACAGTAAAGTTAATGAATTTTGAGGAACTTTATTGCTGTAAATGCTCATGTGACCAGGCCTTAAGATTTGAAACTTTATATGTGGACATATCCAGCTGACAGATCTGAAGTCTCTCTTTAGTTTTTATATTTGTACGGTCCTGTGTACGTTACACTCACAAAATCTTCTTTTGTTTCTGTCAGTAGGGGGCAGCCTGTGAGTCTTCAAGCTTTACTTCCAGAAGCTGGGGAGATGCTTTTTCTTGAGGGACTTCCAGGAAGTGGGAAGACAACCATAGCCTACATCCTGGTCTCTTCCTGGACTGAAGGACTCACACATTCCCTCTCTAACATCCTTGATCTCAGCACCCTCCAACTCCTCTTATATGTCGACTGCACAGAGGTGAAAGGTGACTTGTTCCAGGAAATAACGACTCAGCTTTCTCTCAGGGAAAAGATATCAACAGAGGATGAACTGAGGACTGTGTTAACCGGGTCAAGCGAGGCTCTGCTGCTGTTGGATGGGTACAGAGAGGGGAACAAATCTTTCGATGAGTCCTTAAAGATGTTTCTAAGTGAAAAAGGAGGATGCAGGGTCCTTGTCACGGCCTGCCCAGGACACTGCCCCACACTCAGGAACACAGTTGGGACAGGAGGGGTGCTGGAGCTTCAAATGCCAATTGTGAAGTACTGAGAACATTTGTGACCAACAAAAACATTAAGCACCTGTTACATTTGTGTGTTGTTTGGATTTTTTTTTTTTTTGTATAAGCCCAAATATGCTGCAAAGTTGAATTCAATGTAAATGACACAATAAATACTGCTTTTGTATTATATACTTCCCAGCCCCGATTGTTTTTTAAAAATATATTTCATGTTATAATTCTTTTTAACGGCAGTTAACAGGCTTTTTTAAGTACAGTACATCATTTACTCGACCCCCTAAAGTGCAGGATGAGAAACTCCGCGGCACAACCAGTAATCCACCTGAATTTTATTCACATGATTCATAAAAATTCTGAGAATGGTTTCAACACATCAAACTCTCAGTTTTCATTAGAGCTAATAGTTCAAATACATGATTATTGATTGTAGTTGTTTCTGTTTCTGTTCTGAATCAGTCAGCCAGAAAAAGAAAGGTCATTATTTAAGGTCGCTTGCTAGACTGCAAGCAAAGCAGCAACAGTTTCTATGTGCTGTTAGTAAAAAAGGGAAGTGATCACTATCAGTATTCCTGTCAAGAGACCTTGCCGATTCCAGTAACATTACAAAAAGGCAGTCTTTTATTTCTGTATGTTCTTCATTCTCCAGTAAATGTATCATTTTGCATCTCTCCAAATCTATGAGTAATTCAGATTTTCATCCAGTCAGCATGTTGTCCTGACACATCATGCTAATCTGACTCATTCAAAGTTCTTCTCTTGCACGGGTTATCTTTGGTTACCAACTGCAACTAACTTCAAACCTAGAGAGGAGCCTTCACTAAATGTGTGTTTTAGCATTGCAGCTGCTGGCCATGTATGAGATGAAAAGCTCTGCAGTCTGCAATGAGCAACACGTTTCATTTCTTTTCTTGCACTCTCTCAAAATCTTTGTGCATGAGGTTTAATGTACCTTGTAAGCTGAGAGGTGTGAGGCAGTTTGACCTCCACATATACTGTAACGGTGGTTGACATATGTTGCTATGATGCTCAGTGGAGGCATAGTCATAACAAAAAAAAACGTTGCCCTGCAGAGGACTTATCTTCACACCAATGTTATTTTCATGTTGCTACACAAACAGGTGCAGGCAATAGTAACCTTATTTGTACAAATGCTCTGCAACATATTAACTTGAATTTGTTTAAAGAATAATCTAATCAGCAGGTGCCAGGGTTTTTTGGTTTCCTGATTTGGTTCAGCCTCGCTGCTCTTATCAACCTTATTTATACCTGCAGCATCCCTGATTAACTCACTAAACACTACCTGTCTGGCATCAAGCAGAAAAACAGTGACTAGCTGGTGAACACCGTGGAGCATTAAAGAGCCAGATATTTCCTTCAGGAGTGGAGGTGACCAAAAACAGCTAAAACAGAGTACTTTATACACACATATATATAATAACAGGTCAGTGTTGTCTTTACAATTTGTTCCTCTGGACTGAAAGAAATCAATAACTGCATACACACACACTGCGTGTACATGTATTTCTCCATAGTTACTTTTCATAAACACTTACATTCACATCCTTATCACGAGTTGGAGCCAATCCCATCTGGCATTGTTACATCCTGGACAATTGACAAGTTCCTCTGACTCACAGACAAACAATTATTCTCACATTTCCACCTACGGGCAGTTTAACGTCACCAATTAAGTCTTTGGACTGTAGGAGGAAGCTGGAGTACCCAGAGAGAACCCATGCAAGCACAGGGAGAACATGCAAAGAGAAACACAAAGACTCCAGCCGAGGTTCGAATCAGTAACCCTTTATCTGTGAGGCAACAGTGCTGATGCCTAACACCTGAACAATTAACCAAATATTATAGAAATCACAATATGGCCATGTGAAATATTCAAATCTCAGGAGCTGCAGTGTTTCGATAACAGTGAAAGCTGCCACAACATATCCATATGTATGAAGAATTGTGGAGCTGCACAGTTTCTTAAGGGAACATGGTGGTTTGAAACAGACCACAGCAAAAATCACATCATCATCATTTTTAGATTTGTTTTGGTGAAAATGAAAATAAAACAAATTACCATTCTCACTAAAGTTGTGACTAAAATCTGTCAAAGATGACTTTTTTTGCATATCTTTCAGCACTAATGCTCAGTTGTATTTATTTTTTGCCATCTCGTTGTCACACTCCACTTCCTTTCACATTTCACTGTTCACAGTATGTACAGAAAACCCCCCAACATACTTACTTACTTTAAAAGACAAATTCTAGTGCAAAGAAAAACCAACCATACTTAGGTCATAAAGTGATCAAACATATTATTATTTGAAATAAATAAAGTATTGCTATACAGGCATGTATACAGATATATTATGTATTATAAGCAAAACTACATACTTGACAGGGATTGTTCCTATATGCTGTGCTGTTACTGAATAATGTAACTCAGTGATATTCAACCTGTGGTAAGGACCAACATGGGACCACCAAATGGTTGTGGAGAATAAAACAACTCCTTGGTCACGAACACGAACACCAAACTCCAAAAGGATGAGAACCACTTGATTTTAAAAGCAGAACCATCCCCAAATATTAATCATGAGCATGCTTCATTGCTTTGTTTTCACAAGGGGATTATTTGCGTCTATCAGCTGTTGCTTCTCCTCCGTACTTCCTCCTTGAGCAATAATACTGCAAACAAGCTTGTAAAATTTTCTACTTCGCTCAGCAAGTTAATGAATACATACTTGAATCTGAAATCCCAGCTGTGATGATTTTACTTCTGTCTGTTAGTAAACAACTGGAAATTCTTATACTACTTATCAGGAATTTATTAGTCAGTATTACATGAAGAGGAACAGTAAAGGTCACATAAAAGAGTAATCAGTTAAGAAACATAGTATTTTTTTTCTTTTAGTAATTCATATTGTGTAATGTCGTGGTAGATTAGTTAACAGTTACCAGTTAACATGACCACAGCTGTTACTGTACACTCTGAAAATGTAAGGATTACTGTAAAAAAAATCTAAATCATGGGAAATAGTGTTGCAGTATATTGGAAGAACCTTTTCGACTTTTCGGAATACATAAATGGACAGAAGAGAAGTGGTTTATGATGCAAGAAGGGTTTCACAGGTTTCTACTGTAGGATGGTTTCTACGTAGATGACTTTTTAACCACCGTTAAAACTTGTCTTTACCGTAACACAAATTGAATTCATGGCGCCAGCTTCTGTCTGTCAAAGAGGAAACTACTAAATTTTAACACCCATCTTTTAAGCCTGGAAAGCCTGTTTGAGTGTTTGGGCGAAGTATTGCCTTAAAGGTCCAGTGGTTTTTATGAGTGTATATTAACCTGAAAATCAGAATCGTTGTGTTTTTTTTATTGCCTTAAAATCGAGCGGCAACCTCCGTGGCTGTGAAGTGAAGCCTATGCAGAAGTGCCAAAAACAACAGTTCCTTGTCTCAATAAGCCCCCATATGTCCAAATGTTTGTCAAATGTCCAACTTCACAGCAGAAATAAACATGTTTACAGCCTGGTACAAAAAACAGTTTTGGTCTCTACAGCTAATTTCCTTCTTCATGTACAACTGTTCAAATTATATTAAGGCCTAAAGTTATGCAAAATTAGGAGCGTGGACGCTTTGATTGACAGGTGGGTGCCATTACAGGTGGTTTGTTTGAGCATCCAAGCATCATCCATCATCCATGTCTTTGGTTTATCTTGGAGGCGGAAGAGGCAGGACTATCAGCATGGTGACTGCGGCACATTTGGAGCTTCAAAATGGCTTTCCAGAAACCTGTGGATGACATCACGGGTACAACGTCCAATTTTTCTACTGTCAGTACTAATAATGAGTCTTTTTTTATCTACAGTTGGTGCAGGTCCTCCACAGAGTCCACCGTGTTAAACTGCCATGTTTCTCCAAACCCAGAACAGACTAAATCAAACACAAATCTAGGCAAGTGGTCTTCAGTTGTTTGCAGTCTTGAACGTCACCACTAGATGCCACTAAATCCTACACACTGCACCTTTAAGGCTGACCTTCTCTATTGCAAGATATACAACTCACGCTTTCAATAGAAAAAACACATCATATCATACATAATATTAAAACAACATTCTTGAATTCAACAGGTGTAAACACATAGTATTGAAACTATATATAACTACAAATACAGCATTCATAAATAGGTAACGTGTTTTATTATTATTATTATTAATAATATTATTATTTCATACAAGCACATTCTTTTAGCCATTACAACAAGAAAATGGTATTTTCCCTCCCTGCCTGCATCATACTCTCACTAGATGGTGCCATACTCCTTTCCATGGGAGCTCAGTGTGGGAGCTTTCTGATGTCGGCTGATTATGAATGCATGAAATTATGTTCACTAATGTGGGTAATCTTTGAATTAAAGGGTGACAGGGAAATAATTCAGACACGAAACATTTTAAAAAAGCAATTTTTTGCTTGAAGTTTTCATTTGATAAAAGGGAATGTTCTAATGAGGCATCTGTTTCTCTCTTTTCCTCTATTCACAGTCTATGTTATCTTAATATAAGGGTCTATGATTTGTATTTTATTCATTCTGATTGTAGTCTATCTCCAAAATTTGATGTTATAAAAGATCAATGACAGAATATCACACATATAAGTCAGGTTAAGCTGTTATGTGTGTGCGTGTTTGTTTGCTTGTCTGAATAATCACATACTTTATTTAACTCGGAAACGGCCTCTGAAAAATCTATTTTACATGAGTATCCTGGAACAACACATTGAAGTTTTAAGCTTTCTTTTCATTCTTATTTCTTCTTCTTAAAGAAAACATTCCTTGGAGCTGAAAAAAGTATTAATTAGGGCCAAAAATACAACTGCAACGTCCAGCTGTCCAAAATATTCTCATGATTCATTCAGTCTGTGAAAAACGCTTTCCCCCTGAAACTCAACTCCCAAACATAGCTGATGCTATACCCCATCTCCATCACCCCCTCCTGCCTCCCAACAGCGCCACAAACCACACACACAGACACACACACACACACACATGACACACACTCAAAATGAGAGTTAACCCCATCAAAAAGGACGGTCTCCTACATGCGCAGCCCCCATTTCCTCCTTCAACCTCAACCTCCCAGACCAAAGAGGCGGTTTCATCATTTGGTAATTAATATTCTGGGGAAGAGGAGAGCATCAGGAAACAATTATGCAATAATGTATGGATGTAAATGCACACTGTGTCCACACAAAAACACACGAATGCACAAGCACATATATATCACCATGATCGACTCTTCCTCTCTTCCAAGATCAGGTTACTTTCATACATGGAACTGGAGCGAATGCAATGAATGTGCTGGATGGAGGGTGAAATCTTGCACTTGATATATTATAATTTTGTGCTCTAAAATGTGACTACTGTGTATGCAAAACTATTGTCAGATTCTAGTGTAATCTCTACTCTTATAGAGCCATAAAAATCCAACAGGTTTCGAGTTTGCGTAAGTAGATGCACCGACACAACAACGTGACAATGGTGCATTCAGTCCGTATCTGCCTTTATCAAACAAAGAAAGCAAGCAAGCTGTTACAACGATAAAGACATGTTTCAGTTTTAACAGTGTGTACTCGACCTGCTATACAACAGTATAGACAGTCAATAGAGGGAATAGGAGTTAAAAGAATGAGAAGATTATAGATAAACTGACATGAAAAGACGAGATATAAGATGTGGTGTTAAATAATAGGCCATGACATGAAGTTCCATAAGATGTGATGACAACTTCAGCAAATAAATGTCATGACATGAAAAGATATCGACAGATTGACAAGACACAACATGATTGTTACTGAAAATGACAAGACAAGACAGACGTACAGAAAGGCAATAAGACATTGCAGGACATGGCAGGACATATCCTGATATACAGTATGCTATACACACATGTAAAGCACTTTGAAACACCTATTTGTTGAAAGGTGTCATGCAAATACATCAATGTGCTACAGCGATAGAGTAAATAGTAAGTGAATATATGTATTTATTTTTGTGAAAAGGCTGTGAAATTGGTCAGTGAGAGATTTTAAGGTGGGTTTGTGGTTAGATTCCCATTGCAGATATGTCTCACTAAACCACACTCAGCTCATACTAATCCACTTCAGAGTGTGAGCTTCATACTAGTTATAGAGGTGCACTATTGCTTGTATCAAATTACAAGTTTTTTTTTTTGCAGCAGTAACAGGAAGGATGGGGCACGGTGGGATGGCATGTGTTGCTTTAAGCCAAAAGGATGCCACACTTGTGTTGTCTCTAGAGTCTAACACGCGACTCCAGTCTGTATCCATATAGTCTCCGCTGGCTCTGACCCAGTCTGTCTGGTAATTGGGATCAGATGAGTGGCAGCGAAAGCGAGGCGACCTGGGTTCTCCGGGACCCACGCTAACCTGGAAGCATTTATTTTATGGAAAAGATGTTTAGTTAAAGTGCAGCGCTGCAGCCTGCAGCCCAGCCCCTCTAATGACTCTCTAGTTCTCTTGCCCAGGCCTGGAGACAGAGCCCTGTGATGGATATGACTGGTGAAACAGGGACACACACACACACACACATACATACATACACACACATGCTTCCATCACTGTGCACTGTGATGGATATGACTGGTGAAAGCTCTGAACACTGTTTCCTGAGTCCTTCACTTCCTTCCTCCCAGGCCTCGGTCAGCCAAGCTGAGCCGGGTTTCACTAGACTTGGGCCGGATTGGATTGCAGATTAACTGGCTTCCTGTCCAATCCGTTGGCTGCATTCATCTGCTTTCCTAACGGTCACTTTTATTTACGAGCAAGCGGTGACGTTATTGAGGATGAATGAGTCTTCAGGATGGATGAGATCCTGGAGGCTTGTGGGGGAGGGCGGATTTACCGAGGGACAATTGTTTTTAGTCGTGTATTGTGGAAAGAATTTAGGAAAAATAACATTTTTCTGAACAATGACTCAATAAACTAATCCAAAAAAAAAAAAAGAACTGTCTGTGAAAGTGCACATGTATGATTTCCTTACATGCAACAGCTTCAACCCATCATTATTTTTGCAGTGTGCGTTTTCTCTCTTTCTCTGCAGCACATGGGAGTTAAAACGGTAATTGTTCTGTGAAAATCTCCAACAAACCCAGTCATGTTTTATCTATTATGAAACCTTGAATGTCGTATTTTCTTGAAACAAGTGAAAAAAACTCCAGTGTGGGAAGATTTTCCAGTGCAAATCAACTCGATGCAAGAATTGAGAGTTGTTTTTCCTGATTCTAGTGCAGCCATCTGCCTGATTCTGTCAATACAGTCAATTGGATTTGTGTTGGAAACAAACAGAAATGAGCCTTTTGTTCCTCAATAAATGAAGAAAATTACTTAATAACATAGGCTGGAAATCCTTTTATTTCTTGCATGCAAACCAAATTTGCTAAAACTTCACCTGTTGCAGCAATCATAGTAAATGATTTCTTACCAGTGTTTGGTCAAAGACAAGTGTCTTTGTCATTTAAAGCTGCTAAAGTGGATTTCTTCCAACAAAATATAGTCTATGTAAAAATGTTTCATATTTCAATAACCAGTAGTTCATGCCAGATAGATTTTTACTTCTTTTCTATTATTATTTCTTCGAGCCTTGGCTGAGTACTTCAGTATTTTCTATACATTTAGATGTAGAGATGAATCTGTAAATTGGGTCCATTGTCATTTCCTCCACCATCCCATCACTACAGGTCTCCAACACCACCCATACCACACCTCTTTATCCTCCCTCCCTCCCTCCTGTACTCCTGCTGGCAGCCCTTGATTACACTTGTCTCCTGGGGGAAGGTTTAAACTCCTCAGAGATAGTAATATCGAGGGCACTAGTGGCTAGTCACTTCAGATCAGGGCGGGGGGAGGAAATGGCGACGGACATAAAGCTAAATATATAATTCCTCCCATGCCGGTAATCATGATGTCCAGACGATTTGAAATGACAGTTTAACCACTTTAGACTGAGGAACGCTTTGTTCAGATTTGAGAAGCAGGAGGTGTGTGTGTTGGAGCGTCTGGTTGGTCCCTACGATGGTTGGGGAGCCTCCTCGTGGCTATAGAGGCTGTCCAAAAAGGGGGCCCGTGTGGTCCTCTCTAAATACACGTGTAGGGGGGAGAGAGCGCACGTTCCATCGAGTTAAAATGGCTTGCAGACCAGACAGGAGCAATTCTGTGAATGACTGACGTGCCAAGAGCTCCGGAAGGAAACACTCTCACCACCCGGTATTAGTTTACCTGATTATTAGGATATCCAGCTTCCTCCTAAAATGGCCGGCCATTTCCCCGTTAGAGTCAGTAAGAGCACCCACCTGGATTAGGCCCGAACGTGGTCTGCATTACACCAGGCACGACAAGGCCTCATGCCACACGGCTCAACCAATTACATCTATAAATATTAATAGGCTAATCTGCACATATTCTTTTCCTGCGAGCCTGTTACTACATCCCTGAAAGGGTCAGAGATACTCTTATGAACATCAAATCAATTTAAATCTTTAGTTCAATTTGCATATGCAGAGATTTTCGCTCCAGACAGGCTCTCTCAACGTCTTCCCCCCCCCCATCATCACATCGCAAGAGGAGAGTGCATTTTGTATTCACGCACTGATTGGATCCTTGATGAGATCTTCAGGGTGGCTTCTCACACTCTGACTCGCTTAACACTCCAGAGGTGATGAGAAGAGGGAGAGAGAGAGAGAGAGAGAGAGAGGGAGAGGAGGGAATGAGAGGTGTGTGTATGTGTGTGAGATCGATCCAATTCTGTCTACGCTGAAGTGGTCCGCTATGTCGCCACCCCGGCTCTGCGGCCTCCTCAGCGGTTCAGCTGCTGCAGGAGCACCACAGCTTGATGTTCAGAGGGTAATCACAGGCGGCACAAAGGGAAGACAGGAAGTAGGAGGGGAATCATATATACAGCCACTCTCTTCTTTCAAACGCACACAGGGGCTATACAATATAATGTTTTTCGGCAGACTAGTATTAGACATTGGTTCCGAGCTTCTCTCAAAAAAAAAAAAAAAATGAATAATGCAACAAAGAAATCTGCATGGAAAGTAGAGATACTGAGAAGTAGAACAGTGCTAAGAGGGATACAAGACAGGATGGAGAGACTGAGGTAGAGAGCAACACTCAAGGGATTTTGATTCTTTTTCTCCAACACGAGTTTAAATTGTACCTCGCTCTTCCATGCCTGTATGTGATATTTATGCTTTCTGAATACAGTAGAGGATGAAAATGGATTCACACTGCAACATGCATACTTTTGGAGATACTCATCCTGGTGATAAAAAGTGAAAAATCTGAAAGAAGAAATAACAAATTATTCTTACAAATGAAAAGGCTTGCTCAATTTAATACACTGGGGAGTTTTGCTTGCTTCAGCCTCACTTGGTCTGGTGTGACCAGTAGCTTAAGTTAGGCTAATGTTAACAAGATTTAGCTAGATATTGCTGTATAACTGACATTACTGAGTAATTACGTGTGCTACCGTTACATTTTAACATTCACCATTATCCCATAAATGTCACTTAATGAGCTAATGAACCCAAAGTTAATTAGCTGCAGTGGCTTTAACTGTGGAGAAAAACAAATTTGCGTTTCTGTCGTGCAAGTACAAACAAGCAAAAACAAGCAAAAACAAGTAAAAGCACAGCTTCATAAAGAGCTTGTTGTGAGTTAAAGCTGGATGTTCAAAATGTGTAAGTGGTTATCTTTCCTTAAATGCACCAACGGTGAATAAAAGGCGAGACTATCAAATCAAACGTTTACTGAACTAATTTAGACTTGTATATTTTTGTGAGGAATCGCCAAAGGACACAGCAGAACTTCTACAAAGACAAACCTCTTGCTTTTTCTCGCACACACACACACACACACACACACACACACACACACACACACACACACGCATGCATGCACACACACACGTATGTACGTCAAAAGGCGGTGCTAGTAGTAGTAAACATTTGAAAGGAACAGGGGTAATTCACTTGATAAATGTCAACCAAAATGAAGCTATCAGCTGAAAGCAATTTCCTTGTGCTTGCCTGTGTTCTGCGCCAGGGACTTGAGAGATTTTCACCCCTCCATCGATCATGAAGCCTCTGTTTTAGGCCAAGGTACACAATGCCCTCAAATTGCTGACATATGGACCCAGAATCACCACAAAAACCTGCCATTTCCACCCCACCCCTCCTCTGTCCCGACCTAGCCACTCCTCTGCTAAACTCGTGTTTATCCAATGACTCTGGTCTGTTTAGGCCATTAAAGCGAAGCCATTCAGGGAGACAGAGGGCCAAGGCAAATGTAATAAAGCCACAATCTGTAGCGTGCAACTTAGCGCTGCTACCAGCTATCACCAAAGACTGACAAAAACCACCATGGGAGCTGCACCGTCACTATTCCTCAATTCATTTTAAAAGTAGTGAGGCA
The DNA here is from genome assembly GCA_946959425.1 of Argyrosomus regius. Classification (NCBI taxonomy): domain Eukaryota; kingdom Metazoa; phylum Chordata; class Actinopteri; family Sciaenidae; genus Argyrosomus; species Argyrosomus regius. The sequence continues at coordinate 15,826,550 of OX336898.1, read as the reverse complement.
GCATTCTGGCTAATTTAATTAGTAGTTTCAAATGTTGCAGTGCTGTAATCATGAAATGATTGGGTGACTGTGAGACCAAGAGTGTGGGCAAAACTTTTCAAATTAAACCTGTGCCATGTGGGCTGCCTGCAACCAGTAGCAGAGGAAGCCAAACAAAGCCAGATAAAGACGAAGACACCGACCACATAATAGTACGGAAAAGCCTCTCGCTGGTGTAAACAGCTGATTGATGAAAGTAGAAGCTGTGCGAGTCGCTTTCGCTACGACTGCTCGTACTACAATTCCTGACCGTGGCTTTAGAAGTGCAACTATTTAAAGACAGAGAGGGCACAAAGTGCACGCCATTAAGAAAGCCTCTTTTCCTAATGGACAATTGTGGTGCCAGCAGCCAGAGCCTGGAGATCTGTACGCAGGAAAAGTCCATTATCACTCTGACTAATGGAGGAGGGGGGCGACTTCAAACCAAAAGTGCAGAAAAAGAAAAGAAAACAAGAGCGAGAGAGATGACGCACATGGTACAAAGCAGTGTTTCTTTAATGGAGTCCATCAATAATGTTACTTTCCCAACTTTATTGTCGAGTGAACAGCCGTATTATCAATCCTAGACATGGGCAGAAATTAAAGGCCTTTTTTTTTTTTTGTTGTTTCTTCAAGTGCATTTTTTAACAGACTTTGAATCAATGTGAAACAAATGTTTGGCAACACGCTAATGATATCCTGCATCTCTGGAACAAACTCTCTCTCCCCTTTTCTCTCTCTCGCTCTCGCCACCAAGACAAACCCGCAGCCAGTTTACATTCAGACGGGTGCGCTTGTTTTATATAAACAGACAGCCCTTGTGGCAAGGGGTTTGATTAGGAGGAGGCCCGCAAATCCCATTAAAAGTCCATTCGTCCCTCGCTCGGTGTTTGTTTGAAGACAGGAAGAGTAACAAGGGAGGAGGGAGGTGACTGGCAGTCTGTCGTTGTTGTTTCTGTGCCAATTTCTGTTTATGCACCGACGGTTAAACACAGATATCATCCGGCAGCGACGAGCAGATCTTTGCCAGTGATGCGGGCAGGAACCGAAGCCCAGTTTCTGCCAGGAGTGCCAGAACATGTTCAACAGGACCAAGACTCGTTCCTCTGTTTGGAGGCTTTCAAACTACCTCTCCAGTGTGATTGAGTCTATTATGATGATGATAAGAATGACATGTTGCTTCTGTTCTTGTGTATCCATCAGTAGGTTCAGCTATGACAAAATGATAACAGTTTGAGAAACAACAACAAAAAACCTGCGTGTTTCTTTGACAGTCAACCTAACAGCTCCTTGGTCTTGGCTGCAAGCTGTTTGTCAATGTCCACTGCAATGTTGTCAGACAGTTGCTGAATCTGTGAAGGCAGAGGGAAAGAACTGTTTGAATGATGATTTGGAAATACCATTAGAAATTAAATCATTAGGAAATGACTTCATTCTTTAGCTGTAATTTTCCTTCAGAGTAAGCTGTACCCTTGGACGGTTTGTGCTGCGGTTACAATAGTTATTAGGTATTAGTAAGCTCTAATTATCAGTTATCTCCTTGACTCAGCCCTCTCACATCTAGCCACTCATCTCAACCTTCTGTTAAACTTCCCTTTCTCAGTCTGATCTATCAATTAAGAACCTACCTGTTTTTCCACGAGTCTGACGATGTCCTCCGAGTGTCCCTCCTTCGCCTTTTTGACCTCTGCGATGGCGTTAGATCGC